>CM030366.1:236368308-237097030 GCA_017893485.1 Hemerocallis citrina
GCATTTTACGACTGCAACAAACTCGCTTTGCTATATGTATAATATGCGAAAATGCATATTTTAGCAAAGCACGACTGTGGATGCCCTTAGAAGGTTCTCTTTAAATTTGTTTTATTTGTATTCCTGAAACTTAATTTTTTGCTTTATATTAGTACGTATAGATTTTAGATTTCTTATGCTAGAAAGCTCAATGTGTGCCTTTTTTATATTTAGATATATTGACATTATAATTTATCAGAATATAATTTTCTTTACTTTTATATGTATTTCCTTTTTTCAGTAAACACTCTTTGTTTTCAGCTAACAGCGACACAATGGCTCTGCCTTCAACAGAGCCTAATGATGGAATGCTGCCAAAAAACATTTTAGATAAGTCTTGGTACTCAGATTCATCACAATTCACAATGCTTCAGAGGAAAGAAGCATCAAGGAATAGAAAACAAAAATGGATATTTAAGAATACAGAGTCTCGTCGCTTTAATAAGCTAATGAGGATGTGTGCAGACAAATTGGGAACTGAATCAACTCTTGACCTATTTGATAAATTTGGGAGAGGAACAGGTATAAAAGAGTATAATGCCTTAATAAAGCTTTGCATATCTAAGGCCAGAGAGAGTAAAAATAATGCCTCGCTAGTTCATATTCATAAAGTTTATCAACTATTTAATTCCATGAGAGAAAGCGGTTTACAACTTGAAGAAGAGAGTTTTGGCCCATTTCTTGTGTACATGATTGATTCAAAAATGGTCGAAGAGTTTCAGATTTTCAGTGAACTTATTAAAGATATAAATCGTGGAGCTTACTACAGAATCTGCTACTATGAAATGCTTCTTTGGATTAGAGTTGGTGATGAGGATAAAGTACAAGAGCTATGCAATTCTGTTGGAGATAATAGTGATGTAGATTGCTTCAACATAGCAGGTAAGCCGTTTTGCCTCTTTTAGTTACTTCTTTTTTTTATAAATCCTGGCGTGATTTCCTTTTGTTATTTGTTCATTATTTATTTGATGATATTTACAGGAGTAGAAAGAGTATTAACCTTCTTTAGAAAATGAACTCAGTCCTACATTTAAATGTATGTTCGATCAAATTAGTTAGGTTGTGCTGAGGCTGTTTGAGTTACAGAATGTAATTGTTCATGTTCATCGTTTCAACTTCTTTTCTTGTTGTTGGAATACGCCAATAAACAATGGAAGAACCCTTTTAGTGTACATCTATTGTCTAAATTAACCTGACATTAATTATCATAAGCAGATGCAGTTGGTGAAAACTTAAAGACTGTCAATTGTTTCTTTGTGATTTGCACTGTTACAGAAAGGATTCTTGACCTTTAAGGAAGTCGTAACATTTCAGGTAGAGATTGTGGGAATGCACCTGCTGGGAAGTAGGTCTGATGTGGTTAGTGGATACAATTTAGCTCCAAGTAGATACCCCCATTTCGTTTTCAACATCTTTATTGTTGGCTACGTATAACTTCCAGTGCTAGCTCTCCTAGGACTACGTAAGTCACATTGGTAAGAGAGTCATAGGGAATGGTTAGAGTCACATAAGAATTTCTAGAACATTACTTATACTTTAAGAATTATATAAAAACATTCTAGGTGAAAGGACGCTGATAAATGATTAGAGTAAACTCAAAAGGTACATAATTTTGTTCAATTGATATGGTTCCAACACTCATCATCTGAACCCAACATTTTTTCATTAATTGCGAGTAATAAGGCATGCTGAGCCATATCTTTGAACAAATGTTGTCAATATCTTTAAGACCATCTGGAGGTAAATGTTCTCCGCAGTTGGGGTGAATTTGCTTTAGTTTTTTTTTCTTTTTCTTTTTTTTGTCCATCATCGATAACACAACTTATTTCATCTATTATTCCTGAATCACATGCAGATATTTTAGTGCATTACTGTAAGCACTAAGCAGTAAATAGATAGAAAACATCTCATATTCCATCCGGCATTGTTCAAAGTTTTCTTCATGTCCAATGTAAGGGACATAGTGCAGGATATCTTGGTGAAACTAAATGTTAGTTTCAAGATACTATTTCCGATTTCTTAACACTACCGTATCTTGTATTGTACTTACAATTGTTATTTTTACTGTTTGAACATAATGTTTGGTTTCTTTGGCAGAGAGCTATTTATTAGCATTTTGTGATAGTGATAGGGAGAAGGAGCTTCAAGAATTGCTAGAAGTGATAGATATAACGAGAATTTCAACAGAGTATGTATCAAGTATATTCAAATCCTTAGGAAGGTTGCAGTTGGAGAACTTCATTGAGAACTTCATTTTGACATTGAAGACCACAGGTAACAAATCAGACATCTTTTTTACCTGTGTGCGTTTTTTGGTTACTGAGTTTTCCTTGATAACTATTCCTCGTGTATATGCTCGTTTTTTAAAAATAAAATAACTCAGTTATTATATTGTAAAAGAATCTTTGGACTTTTTTCTGAACACAATTTGTTGTGTTAAGATAAGTTGATAAATTTTCTTGGCACATAACCTATTAATCTTAGTTTTGAGGTGAAATTGTTTGACAACGTGAGGTGTTGAAGTTTGAGATTGTTTGAAATAAAGTTCTCTGAAAACACATTAACTTGAGGTTTAGGGTGATAAGTGATTTTGGCATTGCGTTCTATTCCTATAATTGGAATTTTGATAGGGTTTATTTAGGATGAAGTTAAGTTGTGATTACTAGAGTCTTCTAAAGGTATAGTTACTGTGGGCTGTTTGCGGCTTGGACATATCGTAGCCAAAAAGTTGGGATCACTCGTTATCTAAATTCCGTTTCTGTCTAATTTATGTCAGCTCCATTTCTCAACAATTATAAAATCACTACAGTTACCTTTTAAGTGGAAGTAGAGGTTTGCTAACCAAAGTATGCAGACCTCTACCTCTACTTAAGAAATTTACTTTAGTTATCCTAACTTTATTCCCAAACACACCCTTACAAGATAACTATGTTATCTTTTTAGTGGAAGTAGAGGTCTGCTAACCAAAGTTCACTAACCTTGATCTCCACTTAAAAGATAACTTTTGTTATCCTAGCTTTGTTCTCATACACACCGTTAAAAAGTTTTTTTTTTCTCTTCTGATTATACCTGCCAAGTGTCAAGTTTGTTATTATTATTTTCTAGAGGCTTTTCTACATGGTTCATAGGTCGCTGTGAGGGGGAGTGCCTAAGTGTTAAGATTGGTTAATATACATTGTTGGTGTACAGGGTACAATTTTTTACCTTGATTCCTCCAGTAGTAGGTATTGTAATAAACATGTTAATACAGCACCCTTTTTCCGAATGAGGTTCTGGATTCAAACCTCATAATGGACAATTTAAATATAAGTCTATTTTCCTATTCTTATATGGAGGTATTTCCATGCAACATGCAAATCGTAAGGGGAGTGTTTAATTTTATTATTACTCGATACATTTTAGGCAGACACCTCGTCTGTTTAAACTTCTTGGGTAAATTAATTTGACTATTTTAGGGTCTATTATTATTATAATTTTTTATATTACTATATACTATATCAATATTTTTTAATTTGGCTAGTTTGATTTCTGTACAACTCTAAATTTTGTGGTTACTGTAGAAGTCTAAATTGCCATTTAGCTATGCCCGGCATTCCATATAGCCAGCCTGCTTTATCTATGTGGCATGCACCATATCAGGACATCAAAGACCTCCTTTGTCTCTTTTCTCTTTTAACGCTCTCAGAGGTTTTATTTTACTTCCTATTAAAAATACATCATGTAGCACGCTCGGTTACGTGTAAATTTCTTTTCTTTTCATTTCTTCAAATTTTTCCTGGCCATTTATGCAACTCACAGCCCCATTTTCAACTCTGTAGGTGTAATATAAAAGGTATGAGCAGTAATCAAGACATCCATTTTCACATGTTTTCTTTGAGATCAAATTTTCAGATGCTAGTTTCTGAGAACAATTGGCATCTAAATGTTTTGGTATTCACTAAGGTAGGTTTAGCTTGAGGGGTTGACTGATCTAAACTTATTTTTACTATTGTTGATTTATGATTTCCACAGCTTGACCAGTTCACGATCTAACTTGCTGACTTCTCCTCATTCTCTATCATGTCAGAGCTGTTCATTGTTTACTTGAAAAAAAAGTAGGGCTTGAAATTGCTCTCATTATTTTGGTGGCTATTTGATGATTTAGTCACCATAGCACTCTTGCTGCAATTAACTGTACTCCATACATGGAAGGGATGGGCAAGAATGAAGAAGTAATACATTATTGTTGGTATACTTTCTTTTGCATGGATTAGCATATAATTTATGGCATTATCGTATGACTACCATCCAGGACATTTGTTACAGTTTATTATCCAATTTGCACAAAACCTTGAACATTTGCTGCTCCTATTTTGTCACTTAATCAACACCTGGAGGAAATACATGATTATCTGTTCATTTTACTCGTTGTTGATAGATATGTGTTAGAAATTTTTATCATCCCTTGCCAGGTTAGTTATATCATTTTTTGGCAGACAGTCCGCGTACACGAGATTTTGATGGCAGTCATAAATTTGAAGTGCATATAGAAGATATCTTAATTCAGACTATTTCACTGTTTCTACAAAATTAATCTAACATCCGTAGTCATGGAATGCTGAACTGGTCATGCATCATTACATTTGAGCCCTTGTGCGTGCTTTGGTGTGGTGTTTGTTGATTGACATCTGATTGCCCCAAGCTGTTACATTCTCATTCTCCCCTCCTTTCCCCTTCTCTTAGCACTTATGTCCTCATTGCTTTATATTTTGCTTTTCACCATGGATATTTATTGCTTCTTCATGCTTATTATAGGGCCTGGAGAAGAGAAGGCCTCACCTTTAATCTATGATTATGCGACTAGCATACCCAATTTAGCGGTGAGGAACTTCCCATGATGGGAGACTGGTCTCCTTTAATTTTCTGAATTGTGATTGAGGAATTACTGCTTTCTATGCATGTTTTAGTACTTTGTGCTTGGCACGAATTGTTTCTTAACGTTATAATTGATTTTAAATGTTGCTGCAGTTTTTATTGCTATTGCTTTTTCTTTCTGTGCATGTTTTTATTTCTTAACATTCTAATTTATGGAAATATACATAGCTGAGAACTGACTTTTAATAAGATGGAATCCGAGCAGTTAATTAAGTTTACTTAAAGTTAAGCCTCCATATATATACCAATACACCCTACGGCTTATTCTAGTTTGTTTTAAATGCTTGGTTTAACACAAAACCACAGACATGTGTGCGTTGTACCGCTTCATCTGTGAAGAGTATACTTATATGAATTTTAACTTGACGTGTTAATTTGTTGGAAAAAAAGAAAACCATTTCAGATTATGCACTGGTAAGTAGATTCTGAGTTATATACGTATGTAAATGGAAAGGCATGCTTTGGCTCCATTATGGTGATATGCAAAATAATACAATATGGCAAGTTATATCCTCGTGTCGTTTTTATCATATGCAGTATACAAAATAATTTCAGAAACTCCGAGGAATTAAAAGTCTAATCAAAGCAAAAGTGCAAGTTCTACAAACTTTATTGCCACCATGTGTCTTTCTAGCAGTGGTATGCATGGAACGCTTATGTTAGAATACAAGTGCAATTTTCCTCAACCCTTTTACAACTTTGAAGTTTTAGCCTAGTGGTGGGGACTTGCACATGGTATCAAAGCTCCCCAGTTTCGAATCTTGCTGGTGCTTTTATTTATTTCGGAATTTAAAAAATAGAAGAGAAGAACATATTTCATTGGGCACATTCAGGTCTCGGCCCACAATTTGTTGGACATTTATCTCGTTTCTTAAAAAAAGGGATCCTCGACTTGAATACAAGTGCAATTTCCCTCAACACTTCTACAACTTCGAAGTTTTAGCCTGCTGGCAGGACTTTCACAGCTTATAATGCCATTTAATTTATCAAGTGCGGGAAACTAGCCTTAAAAGATATTTTTTCTGAAAGTGAAGACTTTCTTACTCTCAAATTAGTTCATAGATGCAACCTAAATCTTCTGAAAACTTGTAGACCATTTTCCTATTATGTTAAACTGGTAATTTACACATGCGATGCACGTCTTTATAAATATATATATGTATATATTTTTTAAAAAAAAAATTCATCGAGCCTAAGACCTCCTTTATATTAGTTATGCATGTGCGTTGCATGTGTTTGTTGGGTTACTATGCACGTGTTTGTTTGGTTACAAATGGAGTTTGTTTGGTGACAAACTCTCCCATTAAAATAGTAGAGATTACATATATTATATTATAGATAGATAGATAGATAAATAGATAGTAATTTACACGTGTGATGCACATTTAATATATTAAAAAAAATTAAAGTAAAAAATTTGACGTAGTGAGGACTCGAACCTGACACCTTATTAGAGATTAGTCAACAACACATGCGTGCATGTGATGCTTGAATGATACTCTAATTATTTTTCTGTCTATTCAGATGTTCTATAAAGACAACCTGTATTATATAGAAGATTATATGTATGCCAGATCACGCATTTGGTCCTTTCCCTTGATTTATTGATTTCTCCTTACAGTTACTTTTTCATTTTTAAGGTTGAAGAAATTATATCAAAATTCAGTAATTTGCATGAACAACTTGGAGTGATACCATCTGTTGCATCGTGCGAACGGCTCATTGAGCTCTGTTGCAATTCGTCTAAGGTATGCCTACTTCCAAAAAATTAAATTTCATGCTTGAAAGAATTGACATGTGGCATAGTATAGAAGTGGATTTTCCTTTAAGTTGCAATTATACTTTTTTTTGTTAGTATTATTGTTTTTCAATAATTGATGGTACTACTGTCTAGATGTTAATTTCTTTCAGGTGTATACTATCAACATATTTGTATTTTTTGGACAAGATTTCTCTAATACCTCAGCTTGTAGGATCTAAGGAGGCAGAAAGGAAGCCTACCTTTTGAAATGCCCACTCATTTCTATCTCGTGTTACTTGGATACATCCAATCGCGACCAAATGGAACCTTTTCTTACTTATTAATTGAGTCTTGTAGTAAGCTGTTTTCCAGAAGATATAAAATTCTTAGTCATTTGGTTCTGGATGTAGTTGAGTTGTTTTATTCGAAGATTCCATTTTGCAAATTGTGTACCCTTTATTTAGAATACAATATTTCGACGTGAAACCATTTAATATCAAATTAGTTGGTATCCTCCAGAATTTGGCAAACTGTTAGATGACATATTTCAGTTGCTGATGGGACCAAGCTGAAGATTTCTCGCTTCCTAGTTTATTTAACTCACCAAAGCTTGGAATGATATAATTCATCGAGCACACTTGTATGAAAATGACCAGAACACATAATAGTGTTCTCTGTTTGGAAGCACAGCCTAAATTACAGGCAACCATATGTGAAATCCTCTTTGATTGTTTGCAAAGCAGGACTGCAATATAACAGCAGTAACTACTCTTATTCCCACTCCTTTATCATAAATCACTCACCAAAGTTATGAGTGCTATGAACCTGATCTAAACTTAGTACGGAACAACCCAGTAATTGATACGATCTCTCTCATTTATGTCAGTGTGTCTATCAATCAATGTGCAAGTGTACATGGGCAGGTGTGTGCATTGGATTGAACAATCAATTTATTGCTCCACTACCTTGTTAAGTAATTATGAATTCAAAATTTATACAAGTTATGGAATTTGTATCCAATATATGGGGAGTAACTGTGAATTTCAAATCTTATTTGGGCATTCACCATTCCTCTCCCTATGTCCGTTGTGATAATCAAGCCGCTATTCGTATTTCATAAAATCTAGTGTTTCATGAGCGCACCAAACATATCGAAGTTGATTGTCATTTTGTCAGAAATGATTGGGAGAAGAAAGTCATCTCGTTCACATATGTTCGTTCATCAGATCAAGTAGCTATCTGATACTCTCACCAAAGCCTTCCTACGCAAACTTTTTTGAGAGTTTCCTTAACAAGCTTGCTTCAACAATATCTACGCTTCAGCTTGAGGGGGACTAGGACTACTGTTAAGATAGTAGCTTAATTTAGTCACATATTGGTAAAGGACATACTTCTCCTCTCTATTTTTTCCTGTATATACGTCTTGTATCAAGTTATATTTATCTTAGTAAAGTATCTTTCTCTTATACCTATAAACTCTACATTCAGAAGCAGCTAATTTAGAGGATGGAGTGAGTACTATCATCTGAGATATTTGACTGTTGGACAAGAAAAAAAAATTTAATCCTATTTTTCAAATATATTGAGATTGAATTATGAAGTGCTTAAATTAAAACATGGGCGATTAAAGAAAAATTCTAGTGTTATTATTATTATTTTTTGTTTGCATCATCGGCTAATGAAATGTTGTGCATGACAATTATATCTGTCATGCGATACCAAATTGTTACTTTGTACACTTTTTCTAGCAGGTTGTTTCTAATATTTTTGAATGATTATATCAAATGTGTATCGTTATCCTGCTAATATGGGATAGTCTTGTACTATTGGTTTCTCCATTTATGGCACTTAAATGTGGACATAATACAGTCTACATTTCGTATATAGCATGAGTTTGCGACTTTGGGTGCTGTATCTAGTTCTACATACATATTCCTGGCGTTGGGCAATGCATACTTTGTTTCCACCTCTTTTAATATCACATTATTTTTCAAATGTTTTCTTACGTTGAATAATGACTAATATTTCAGGTGCATGCTGCAATTGATGTCATTGATCTTATAATCCAATTTGGATTGGAAGTTCGTGTTGAAATTTTACCTAAATTACTACATGCATGTGAGCAAAGATATGAGTTCGACATGGTATATTCCGAATCTTCCCATATTCACCTGTACACTTCAGCTTATTGCAAGGTTATAGTTATACATCTTGAAAAAGTTGTACAAGATTTTACCACACGCTAATAGCTGCCATCCAAGGTATTTTGGGCTAATTCCTTCTGTCTTCTTTGACTTCCTCTTATGGTGGTAAACTATATTTTAATCACACAACAGTACATGTAAAACTTATCTAACTAGTGGTCAATATTGTTGGTATGGTTCCATAGGGTTTAATGGTAAAATGTTCTGGAACTCAAGTTTGGGCTTTCAGTCATTTTTCAATTAGTCTTGGACTGAGAGGACTTAGATTTATTAAGTTTTATTATTATGCTTTAAAATTGGTCAATATTTGTTCTAACCAACATTGTGGATTGTTTTGTTTCTATGCCTGGATTTTAGAGATGTTAAATTGAGCTGAACTTGGCTAATCTACCTTCCTAATTCCTGTTTCCTTTTGTCTTGCAATTTTTATCTTTTCTTGACTCTTTACGCAGATCCCTAACTTTCCATTGGGGTGAAGCAGCTCATCCTTGCAACATATCTTTTGGTTATTACCTTGTCTTCAATGAATATCTCCACTAGTTTAGCTGCTATTCATAACTCTTCATGCTTTACAGTTTCTTTTAGACTATTTTATCTTTTAATTCTAATATGTACTTTTCCGTTGAATCTTTGTGGTTGATACTGGAGATGAGCAACTTTTGACTATTGAACCTTGGATTTGTTCCCATCTTATGAATTGCGAGGCCTTATTTCTTTCTTAAAACTGACATGCATAGAGCTCAGATTAGGCCGCCTCTTATGCTTGTGCACAAGAGTGAAACTGCATTCTCTCCTATTTGAAAGGTTTTAAGATTATTCTTTCTTTCAATTACTTTGCATATTCTTCAAAGTGTTCTGTGATGGTTCATGTGCTTAGTCTCACCTATTTACTTTCCAAATAATACTGTCTGGAGAGAACCTTGTTCTTTGAGACTTTGAGTGATATGTCTTATGTAGTTTCTGTAGCGCCCCGAGTTCCACACACTGGAAGCTTGTGACACTTATCCAGAATCTTTACTTCAATGAGTACATAACACAGAAATCACAGAAAATTAAAAACTTACATTACACAAGAAAACTATATCCTCCACTTGGATGCTTTCTGCAGCTCGAGTCTCCTGCTTCACGATCAGCAATCCTGCAATGAGCAAACTGTGGGCACGTCAGTTGAATACAACTGACGCAATGCGGATGAAATCCGCAATCTCCAAAATCCTCAACAATCAATATTTGATGCAGAGAAAAGTTTGAAAATCAAACCACAAGTGTCGGTGTATGCCATGATCTAGATTCTAATGCACAACTCATATGCACACCATGCTCTTAATCTAATGCAAACTTGATTTGGAAACATATGCATCCCATACTACATACTCCCCAAATCGAGTTCGTGTTCTCCAGATGATAGGGTTTAATCCCTCGCCATGCATCCTACTCTTGTACTCTTTCTTGTTTCTGACATTCAACTAGTGACTGATAGAGTCAGTAGTACATGCGGTCCATTCCCGATCCTGCAGTCGGATTATGGTCCTCCACTCCGAACGGAAATGATCGCTCTGTTCGTTCAGATCATGGTCCTTCTCCACTCCGATAGGATCGTGGTCCTTCTCCATTCCCGGTCAGGCCGGTGATCATCAGCTCTGCCGGAATCATGGTCCTTCTCCACTTTTGCCCCTACCAAAGTTATCATGAACATATGGCGAATCGATTGGGCCACTCCTACTCCGTCCAGAGACTTAGAGTTATACTCTTGCTCCTTGTTCGTATTGATAACTCAGAACATAGACGGAAACTTAAAAGTCCATCTCCTAAGTTCCGACAGGACTTGTGACTTACGTTTACATCCCGTTCTTATCACTAAATCCCAGAAATTAATAGTCGAGACCATGCCGCACGTGTCCCAGACGAGACGACGCCGCACGTGTCCCCTTGACAGGTGAGTACACGCCCAACTAGTGTCTGTCCTTACCAATTATCCTAAATTAATTTCTTAATTCACCAACTAGGTTCTAAGTGAATCCATCCTAGTTGAATACAAGTCTCGTCTAGATTTAATTTGGGTTCAACTTAGCTTTCATTTCATGTTAGAGGTCGGCCCAACATGCACCACACTAGTGCACTCAATGTGCACAAAACACTACCATATGTAAATATTCAAGTATGCATACCCGCATACACATGCATACGGTATTCTATCAATTACCGCATTCATGCCTACAATCTCTTCTATACTACCAATAGTTCTTTACTTTACTACAATCTACTTTACTAATTTACTACCATACTAACTTATTTAACTTACTAACTTACTAACATGATCACTACTTACACAAGAAAATCCTTATATAGTTCTCAACTACACATTGGAGCTTACCACACATTAAGCTTACTAATTAGTAGCTTACTAATACAATGTTAGTAGCTTACTAACACAAAACTAGTAGTTTGCTAACTTGCTAATAAAAGGACTTTAAACATGAAGTTTATTATACATATGAACTTAACATAGTTATTCTAATCACCCTCCTATTACAAATACATGAACTTTTGAATACACACAATCTCTACAACATTCTTTTACTACTACAAGTGATTACATGACTTTCGATGAATTACTACAAACAACATTTACTAAGCATATCATACCAACAATTTTATTTTTCATATAACTTACCATTTATCGTATATTGATTACTATACAACTAATTTCTTTAATTACTAGACAACATTACCAATTTCTAAACAATAATAACTAGGTATTCATCACTAACGCTTCTAGTCTATATAATTTGCTACGTGTGAATTACTAAACAAATAATCAAGAATAGAACATGAGTTATAAGCAAGTAAAACAACACTAATAGTACTCCTATTTAATTTCTTTTCATGATATTTTAAATTAACACATCAACAACCATTTATGCAAGTAAGTTGTAGCTTTTTAGAATAGGAAATAGCAAGCATCAATCATTCATTCCATATATAAAGAAAAATAATAATAAAATACATGAGGTATGAAGAATACCCACTACAATTTCTAGCAAGCATAACTTCAATCAAACATAACTTCAATACTTCACACAAGCATATCTTTCTATGTCAAAAGTCATAAAAAATAATAATCAAGAGGTAAAGGAAAATACCCACTTTGATTTGTTTGCAAGCTTCAAGTTGCTATCTTCTCCTCCTTGCACCTTTAGTCTTCTTGACTTCTTGCTCCAATCCAATAGTAGTAGTAATAAAGTAGTAGAAGTAGTAGTAAGCAGTTGAAGTAGTAGTAGGTAGTAGTAGTAGTTGAAGTAGTAGTAGGTAGTAGTAGTAGTAAACATCAGTAGTAGCAGTTGTAAAACAGCAGTAGCAGTAGTAATGAACAACAGTAGCAGTAGTAATAGTAAGCAGTAGTAGATAGTAGCAGCATGTAGTAGTAACAACATAGTAGGTAGTAGAAGAAAACAACTGTAGTAGAAGTAGTAAATAGCAGTAGAAGTAGTGGAAGACAGCAGCAGTAGTAGTAGAAGACAATAGCAACAGTAGTAGTATTAGGCAATAACAGCAGCAGCAGCAGTAGTAGCAGTAGTAATAGTAGTAAAAGTAGAAGTAGTAGTAATAGGTAAATATATAGAGAAAGGGGGTGGAGGGGGCTGCCGGCTGTAAAGATAGAGAAAGAGAGAGGTGTGGAATTCTCTAGGTGCTTAGGTGTCTTCATTTTTTACACTTAACCCCTCAAACTTTGTTTATTTACACTTAACTATATTGGATTGGGCCTTAAGAAAAGAAAAGTTGGGCCTTTAAAAAGAAAACAAGTTGGGCTTTAAAGGAAATATATAGATGAAAATAAACATAGTAAGAATAGTGCATGATAAAAATAAAATAACCATATCAACATAATTGTTACTTATTTTAGGTGTATTACAATTTCTGTTCTGGTGGTTATGTTAACACCTGCACGCTTTTCTTAAACTTGTGCTAGGAACATTTGAGTAGTGAAGTTTTTATAGTTTGATATTGTTCATCATACTTTATTGTTTATCATTGAATTTAATGTTTGACTGCTGATTGTACGCTGTTGTCTATAATGGATGTTTAATTGGAAATTCTTTCACAACATACTTTAGTAAAGCTGAGTAATTTATGTAAAAGGTGGGCTGGGATAATTAAACAATTCGCATCAGAAAGAGTTTCATGTTTAAATATAGTAGAGAATCAAACACAGATTGTCACGCCCCGAAACACTTCGAGGAACACATAATAGATGCCACACAGCTCACATTCGAGTTGTTAGGCTAATACAAACACTAATTTAGAGCAATAATTTATTGATAACTAGTAAGGTTCATTGGTATAGCATGACTTATTTCATAATTATTACATTGTTTTCACTTCACACTTACGCAATGAAATAATAGTTAATACATGCATTAACAATAGAATACTTCGAATATTATTAAAGGGTTGCTAAGCATAATAGTGGGGGTCCTAAAAAATCTGCATCTTTATCCTTCCAAATGATGTCTCCATATTATCCAAGTATTTGATCAAAAAAATAATTTCTAAACGGGATGAGCGCCAACAACCTAGAAGTAATATAGCCACTTTGTATTTAAACAAGAAAATATATAATGTTTGCAAATAAAAGTATAATACATGCTAATTAAGGAGAAAGATGTTATAACTTTGTGCCAAACACCATAATAACAAATGCCACAAAAATATTCATAAAGCATGATCAAATCATAAACCTTGAGTAAGTCAAAATTACAATCATCCCATCAGCTGTGGCCCGCTCGGTGATACTAAATAACCCCACTGGCTATGGTCCGCACAGTGCAAATATAAACCCATCGGCTATGGTCAGTACGGTGTAAATGCATCAAGACTCATATCAAGTAATAATAACATCGTAACGAAAATCCAAAATCATGTTATGCATGCCTTGCATCATATGTAAACTCATATTTGTAAACTCAAATCAAGTTCCAAATCTTAATTTAATTCCAAGAGATATCAATATAAAATCATGTGTGGCAATAATAATTCATTCATAAACACATGTTTGGAAAACTACGTTTCATAATAGAAAACACGAGAAAACATACAAAGTAGATAAATTACTTATAGTGATTTGTCAAGTAGTTCTTAATATAGTTCCATGTCACCTTCAATTTCCAATTCCCAGCTCACCCTTATATTAGAGAATACTTTGAAGGTGTGAGAAGACCATTACTACAAAGGGGTTTATATAGGCATTTCAATTCTTCCACATGTTTCTCAATTCTCACCATGGCTATGTGTTTAGGGTGGTTAACTCATTCACATTAGGGTTGAAAAATTCACCATCTAGTGTGGGCTATGGTGAGCTACAAAGCTCCAAACTCAATTAATTACCATAGACCAAATCCAATTTGATTTGTAAGCCTTTATTTTTTACTCTTATTTTCCCATGTGTTTAATGAAAGATTGATGATTGCAAGTGTGCAACCAAATTTTTTTTGGTTAGTACACAGACTCTACCAGTAATAATACATGAAGGAAATCTTCTTGAGTTTGTCTGGACTGCAAACATGGTCAGATTTAAACACTTGTCTCTCTCAATGGACTCAACTACCCAACAGTCAGTAACCACAACATGACTGTAAAAAGTGGCTGAAATGGGCATACGGAACAACCAAACTTCTCTGTCCTCTATCCTTACATAAAAAAAATCTATGTTTCTAACTTGCTTGTTCTCTTTTGATGCCCCACACAGTAGCTCTTTGTTGTCTCACTAATCTTCTTCAGTACTCGACCTGGTTGGGCTTTTTATTGGTATTTTTCTTAAAACTGATACAATGAGGTCTGATCACTAAATGGGGTGTAGTCTTAAGAAATAAAATATGTTGATTTCGGTTATTGCTCTTACATTCTTTGTTATCAGTAATTCAGTACTAACCTTTTCTGCTATTCTTTTGCCCAAAATCATGCATCATGTGGTGATTTTCAGAAACTTCTCTACGCTTTATATATCTCACTTATTGCATGTCAGATGATGTAATTTCGATTAAATTTTGTCATTAAGGTTGTTGAAACTCTAATTCATGTGGACATTCTGAATGAGTCCCACCTTTTCTGTACTTAGGTCCGACCTATATTTTCAGTGATACGCCGCCATAACCTGAAACCCAATGGTGCTGCTTTCAAATGCATGATAAGCTTGTATATGAGGTTGAAAGATGTAAGTCCACTTTACTTTTCTATCGAATTATGACTATCACTAAGATTTTGGAAGAATGATAAATTATGTAGTGTTGCTGTAAGGTATTTTCATAATTAAATGTACTGCACATTATCTATTTATGCTTTAATTTTGTCTAAACTTCTTTAAAACAGCCATATTGTCAGAACCCTGTAGGTCTTGTATTTTTTAAATTTTATTTTCTTGGGTTACGTATCCAAATATTACTGTCTAGCGTTCTCTGCTTTATTATTTTGCAGTTCGAAGGTGCTTACAATATACTGTCATATATGGAGGAAATAAATGAGAGAGCTACAGCAAGCATGTACAACGCAATTATGGCAGGGTATTTTAGGGAGGCAAGTATTCAAAAATTGTTTGTTTTTTGAAGTTAAAACTTACTATTTAGTGTTTAGATTTTATTCTGAATAAATTGTACAACTGTGTTTTTTTTTAATGCTATGACAATCCTTCATGATCTGATGCTTCTATTATCTTACAAACTTAATTTAGTAGATGAACATAGTTTCATTCCAGAGGAAAGATATTTGGTTAATGTTTGAAGTACTCATAGTGAAGTCAAATGGTGTATAGTCTTCGATTCATGGATATGAATATGTTCATAGGTATGTCCCTAGACAGTTACTCTCATATGCGATTTTCCAAAAAGTATGTGCATATGGTTTCTATTATACGGGTTTTTCCAAAATTGGATACATATGACAAAAGAAAGTAAAAAAGCCAGATTGGTTTGGCCTTAAATATTGAAAAAGAAGGTAACTTAATAGCTCTTATTGAATTAGACTGAACCCATAGTTTAGTGGACGGAGTAGAAGGTGATGAAATGGAGAATGGTTACACTGAATTATATGAAGACGGAAATTGAAGGAAACAGATAAGAGATTATGACAAGGCGTGGGATCATTTGGAGGTGATATTGGGTTCACTGTTCCTTCTTCTTGTAATTCTTTCTTCTCCTTAGACTTCTAAGTATATTTTCCTCTTCATGCTTTAAATATATTCGTCAGAATTCTTTTTGTAATGCTTTGATTGCATTACTTTATTCTTGAGACCTTGCATCAGATCCTTTGAGGTGTATGAATAATTATAACTGTTTAGGCATGAACGACTGATATGCCAGAAAGATAGTGTTATCAATTAGCTACGTATGTATTTGAAGTTTATTTATTACTGTGAGGATTTGCTTTAGTATTCTTTAGCAGAATAGAAGTTGTAGCTTCAAAGTGTAATGTTTTGCAACAGTCTCGAAATCTATAATTGCTGTGGCAATCTATTTAATTCTTGGATTCATCTTTATCTTTTGTTTGAACTGCTATTTCACAGGAAGTCTTATCATCTTCCACTTTTGTTCAATGGTTTACCTCAGTCTAGGGGAGTTTGGAGGAGACCCAGTTATTCATCTTAGATTATGGACAGCCCCTCCCTTGTCTATAGCTCATCTGCTATAAACTTTCAAAAAATAAGGGTCTTTAAGTTGACTTTTTATTGTAATTTTTTTTTAATCTTTTGATGGAGTATTCAATTTTGTACTCCATACCCGGTCCCATACAATTGGAATTAAGGCCTACATAATGATGAACCTTGGAATCGTTAGCTTCTCCAATATGTTTGTTTTATGTTCTATAATTGTCATTACATGCTCCTTTTTTGCTGCACTAGGTATATAATCTGCGTAACTGAATTATTTGCAGAAAAACATTGGAGGAGCTTTGATGGTTCTCAAACAAATGGAACATGCTGATATAATACCAGATTCCGAGACTTACACTTACTTAATAACTAACTGCAACTGTGAAGAAGATGTTTTGAAGGTTTGCTAGCCTTGAGACTTTTAGTTTTCAGTCTTCAACTTTGATGCATATATTATACGTTTCGTTTCCTTTACCTGGGGATTGTCTTTGTGTATGAGCTTGACACTTTTTTTTTGAATTGTAATTTATGTTGCAGAATAGAACATAAACCATCATGCATGACTGTTTATGTCAACCAATAAACTACTATGTATCTTCATTATTTATTGTTGAAACCACTTACAGTTACAGGTTATATGTTAGCTTCATATGAAATTTGAAGCACATAGTTTTGGATGGGATAAGATAGAAGGTGACATATGGTTGACCATTCTTTTTCACGCCCTACTCTTACCTCCAAAACCACTTCCTTTTTTGTCATGTGAAGCTACTTCAGCATGTGTACATAGTCCTTTGCGTGATCATATTGATATTCCAACAATTGTCTCATGATGCTGTTTTACAACAACAACAACAACAACAACAAAGCCTTTTTCCCAACTAGTTGGGGTCGGCTACATGAATCCTAGTTTTCCATTCTGCTCGGTTTAGTGCAATATCTTCTGTAAAGTCACAAGCTATCATATCTTTTTTCACCGTTTTCATTCAAGTTAGTTTAGGTCGTCCTTTACCCCTAACTCTACCCTCAATACTTATCAAATCACTCTTTCTAACGGGGGCACTACTAGGTCTACGCGTGTCATGTCCAAACCACTTGAGGCGATTCTCTCTTAAACTTATCTTGGATTGGAGCTACCTTTAGCATGTCTCGTATATGCTCGTTTCTAATTCTATCCTGTCTTGTTTTACCACACATCCATCTTAGCATCCTCATCTCTGCTACAGTCATTTTTTGGACATGTTGTTTCTTTGTTGCCCAATACTCTGCTCCATACATCATTGTTGGTCTAACAGCCGTCCTATAAAATTTTTCCTTCAACTTCAAAGGTGTACGTTTGTCACACAAAACACCACTGACATTTTTCCACTTAAGCCACCCTGCTACTTGGATCCTATGTGTAACATCTTCACAAATATCCCCATCTCTTTGTATAATCGAGCCTAAATATCGAAAACGCTCTCTCTTAGGTATCTCTTGGCCATCAAGCTTCACTACTTCCTCAGTTGTGTTCTGAATATCACTAAAATTACACTCCATATACTATGTTTTAGTTCTGCTTATTTTAAAGCCTCTAGCTTCCAAAGTTTCTTTCCACAATTCTAATTTAGCATTGACTCCTGCTCTACTTTAGTCTCGTCAACTAAGACGATGTCATCGGCAAAAAGCATACACCAAGGCACCTCATCTTGTATTCCTCACGTCAATTCATCCATAACCAAAGTAAAGAGGTAGAGCCTTAAAGCCGAACCTTGGTGTAAACCTACTGTAATAGGAAAATCGCTGGTCTCTCCTGTGGTTATTCTAATTGTGGTTGTTACCCCTTCATACATATCTTTAATTACCTCAATATACCGAATAGTTACTCTTTTGTTATTTAACACCCACCATAATATGTCTCTAGGGACTTTATTATATGCTTTTTCTAGATCTATAAAAACCATATGTAGATCTTTTTTATTCTCCCTATATTTTTTCATAAGTCTCCTCTGTACATAAATTGCTTCCATTGTTGACCCCCCGACATAAACCCAAACTGATTCTCAGACACTGTAGTTTCTAGTCTCAGTCTATGTTCGATCACTCTCGCCCAAATTTTCATCGTATGACTCATTAATTTAATTCCTCAGTAGTTTGAGCAACTTTGTATATCTCCTTTATTTTTATATATAGGTACTAAAATACTCTTTCTCTATTCATCGGGCATCGTGTTAGTCCTCGAAATTTCATTAAATAATTTTGTTAGTCAACTCACTCCTACATCCCCAAGACACATCCAAACTTCAATGGGTATATCATCCGGCCCTAAAACTTTTCCTATTTTCATCATTCCTAAAGCATTTCGAACCTCCGAGGACCTAATTCTACGGAAAAATATATGCTCTCGACTCTCCCTCGAGTCCTCTAAAATTAAGTTGCCCACAACCTTTTCATTTAATAACTTCTCAAAGTAATTTCGCCACTTGTCTTTAATATACATCTCATGATGCTGCATTATATATATATAGGGGAGTGATCATGTGAGAACTAGTTCTCACGATAAGTTTCGTGTAAACTTTTTACATAGTCATCATATAGACGATCCGAACCGTTCACATTGTTTAGAATGACAAATTTAGTCTACATATGTAAAATCAAGTTATTTGAAATTCTTTTGTCCATCCATCATGTTATTATAAAAAATAACCATATTCAGCCATACAATTTGTAACAATTCAATGCATGGACAAACAAATATCAAATGACTTGATTTCTCATCCGTAGACTAATTTAGATGTGTAGATCAAAATAAATGGTTCGGATTTTTAAATTTATATCCCAAAGAATGTTCACACTTGGTTCTCACCGAAAGAGTTCTCACATGATCATAGCCATATATATATATATATAGAGAGAGAGAGAGAGAGAGAGAGAGAGAGAGAGAGAGAGAGAGAGAGGCCCTTCCGTTGTGCATTACCCTCCATGTGCACTCTGTGTGAACTTTTTACACGGAGTGCACATGGATGATCCAAACCGTTCACATTGATCTACACGTCTAAATTAGTCTAAATATATAAAGTCAAGTCATTTGGAATTCATTTGCCCATCTATTGAAGTGTTACAAAATTGTATGGCTGAATATCGTTTGTTTTTATACTGACTTGATGGATGGGCAAATGAATTCCAAATGACTTAATTTTACATATTTAGACTAATTTAGACGTGCAGATTAATGTGAACGGTTCAGAATATCCATGTGCACTTCATGTAAAAAGTTCACACGGAGGGTAGTGCACAACGGAAGGGCCCCCTCTCTCTCCCTTTCTCTCTCTCTCTATATATATATGATCGGGTGAGAACTAAACTAGTGAGGACCATGTAGGAACTCTATGTTGTGAGAGTACTTGAATGATCCAAACCGTTCGTCTTCATCTACATGACTAAATTAGTCTATGGGGGTGAGATCAAGTTACATGTTAGCTTCATGTGAAATTTACAACACAGTTTTGGATGGAAAAGAGAGAAGGTGACATATGGTTGACCATTCTTCATCATGCCCTACTCACCTCCAAAACCACTTCCTTTTTTGTCATGCAAAGCTACTACAACTTCTGTACATAGTTCTTTGCATGATCATATTTCTATTGAAACAATGATACTCTATTGTGTGTGTAGACATGATTGGGTGAGAAGTAAACTAGTCAGAACTATGTAGGTACTCTATGTTGAGATGTTTACTTGAATGATCCAAACCGTCCATCTTGATCAACATGACTAAATTGGTCTATGGATGTGAGATCAGGTGCTAGGCAGTTAAAATTTGTTTTCAGCGATTAGTGATTAATCGGTCTAGGAGCGATTAGTGATTAATTGGTTAATCGGAAACTAATCGGGGGTTAAATCGGGAAAATCGTGTGCCTGTATATTTCCATTTGAATCCCCAATTATTTTTTCAATTAACCAATTAATCACTAATCGCTATATATATATATATATATATATACTCATTATGTAGCTACCCTAAATCCTAACACAAAACTATAATGAGATTATCAAATTAGGACATATAGTTATAAAGAAAAAGAAGGGAGTATTTGGTTTGAGCTGAGTTTGGATTCTGGATGTGTGTCAGATCGGGTTTGTTGGTTGGTTCAATAAACAAAAACGATCGGGGAGAAGCAGCACAAGCAGCAAGATGAAGAGGAGCTGCAGCAGATGCGGATTGGGTCAAGTTTGCGAGGGGATAGGGGGGAGTGACAGTGGGTCGAGTTTGGGTTTGCTCGAGGAAGAAGAAGAGAATCGGTTTGGGTTTGTGCGAGGAAGAAGAAAAGAGCGTCGGCGGATCGGATTTGGGTTTGCGCGAGGACCCAAAGGAATTTGAATTTTAGATTTGGATTTGGATTTGAGTTTGGGCTGGATGAAGCCCAAATAATGCAAACAAGTTTGAAAATTAAATGAGATTTAATCGGTTAATCGGCCATTTAAAATCGGCCGATTAACCACTAATCGGCCAATTACACCCAATTAAATCGGTAACTATTGATATTGAAAATCGCTAAAAATAATAATCGCTTAACCTCCGATTAACGATTAATCGGATTTTAACTGCTTAGATCAGGTGTATTTTATTTTTTTG
Organism: Hemerocallis citrina; assembly: GCA_017893485.1. NCBI lineage: Eukaryota > Viridiplantae > Streptophyta > Magnoliopsida > Asparagales > Asphodelaceae > Hemerocallis > Hemerocallis citrina. Next base: position 236,389,464 of record CM030366.1, read on the forward strand.
GGGAACAGTGAGATCAGGTGTTATATATCATTTGCCCATGCATTAAAGTGTTGCAAATTAAATGATTGAATATCGTTATTTTTTGTAATCACATGATGCATGAACAAATGGATTTCATACTCATTTAGTCATATAGATCAAAATGACAGTTTGGATCATCCATGAGATGACTATGCAAAAAGTTCTCAAAAAACTTATTGTGAGAACTTCTCACCTGATTGCTTCCGTGTGTGTGTGTGTGTGTATGTGTGTGTGTGTGTGTGTGTGTCTATATATATATATATAAGAAAATGGGGTGTAATACCCATGGTTAAAGCCCAAGCTCAAGTGGAAGTGGGATTAGTCTCACATTGGATAGGAAATGGGATAAAGTGGTGTATATATATAATAAAGTCAAGAATCATAAGTTGCCTTCAATACTAGCTATTTATATGGTGAGACTTCAGCCCTGTGGTGGGGCAACGGAGTCTGAATACACTCTCCTGTACAGGACAATGGGCCGGGGTGTTATATTGGGTGTCCTATAGCACATGTAGTTATTATGCCACATAATTGGTTCCTGGACCTTCTTGCAGTATGGCCCACTTTCATGCATTAGGAGATATTTTATACCATATTCTTAGGCATATACTTAGTTTGACACCCTAAAATTCCTCAAATCTTATGCGCAAAAGATGCGTATCCTATGTAGCATGGATACGTGTACGGGGTGTGTAACGCCCTGTGCTCCGTTCAGCTGCCACGCATTTGCGCGTGCGCACACGCGAAAAAAAATCCTAATCTACGGTCCACCACAGGCACAACTTCACCAAAAGTGCTATAGCTAGTTGGTACTTATGGATCATTGGCAAACTATAGTTATACTCTCTCCTTTATTTCTGTTATGGGACATAATTCCCACAAATAACCACACATCTCCACGTCAACTCCCTTCACGTGCTTTGTATGCCCACATGCAAACACACCAGGGCCTCCAACAGCCAACTCATCATTTATTTCATGGCCCATTGAATATATGTATCCTTATATATATCAATATCAAGCCCACCCACCAACCAAATCCAAGCTTGTATATATATATATATATATATATATATATATATATAGATATATTTATTTATATATACACTCTTCTAAATACGGGGTCCACGATACAAATACGTGATTTTACAAAAAAGTAGGATACAAATATGTTGGTGGATACGTTTAGTGTAATATATTTTATATTATATCTAAAAATAAAAAAATATCTATCTTGTTAAAAATTCAAACAAATTATGAGCATTTTTGGAGGGGAAAAAATAATAATCTAACTATCTAAACTTTGGTATACCTTGTCTTGTGTTTGAACATAGCTTGACACAAGTTTTTGAAATTGCACTATGGCCCTAAACATTTATCAAATTATAATGTAAATTATCTTATTTGTGTAATTATCTTTTGCAAGTTTACTATCTATGATGAATTGCTAACTAGTTAAAAATCATATAATAGCTCTTGATTTTATAAGGCCAAAAAAGAATGAAAGGTGATGGAGAGAAATCGTCAGGATTGGGAGATCGATTATATTTCATTACATGAATAATGTTTTTTTAATGTGCTTTTGTTATTTTATTTGTGTAATTATCTTTTGCAAGTTTACTATTTATGATGAATTGCTAACTAGTTAAAAATCATATAGTAGCTCTTGATAATATAATCCAAAAAAAGAATTTTCTTAGGTACATTCATCTTGTTCAGTAGCTACTGAAAATGATAAGAAATAACGAAAATGCAGGGATTAAGTGATAAGAAATTATAAAAATGCAATAATTGAAACAAAAGCAATATTAAGTACAAGTAGAACTTCAATTTTTACTCCTTCATATGCGGTAAGGTATAAGTACAAGAACAAGTCTCATTTATGAGACCTATGAAAAGAATAACTGCACATGCTGAGGTCTATATATCTTATTCATTTCATAAGTGGCATTTTCATTACAGTACTCGTATTTTTGATATGCAACTAAAATTCATCTTGACATAGAAGGGAGAAAATAATCTTTCATGTATGATATCGTAACATTTTTGCAATCATTTTTTTCTTTTGCAAGGGTTATCAGGTGTACTATTTTTTAAATTAAAATAGAGATCGAGTTTCATTGTTTGATATGTTTTTCAAGACACATGAGTTTAACTTTTATTTATGTTATTGAATTACTATATGTTTTTTTTTCTAGACCAACCATCTCATTGCATAAATTTTCATTAAAATTTATTCTTAATTCTCAAACTTTCAACTATAGATAACATATCAAAATATTTAAAATCATTTAAACTCTTAAAAATTTTAAAATGTTTATTAAGTAACTGAGCCAAAAAAAATTGTGATTATGTTACCAGTATTTTAGATATTGTTTAAATTGACATAAGAATTACCAAGCCGATGCTGCACAGATACGAAGTTCTTGAACCTTGATTCAACTCAGGAATTTGTACACATTTTTGAATTTGTATAGCTGAAAATAAGTTTTTAGGGATTATCTGCTGTTTAAATATCTAACAGTTGAATCATAATTTTCCTTAATAAATTTTTGTTTCTATCAATTCATTTTCTTGGAAGAAATTTCTCGATCTCTTCTCATCTTTCCTTTTCTCTTTATTTTGCAAGTTATATTGTGAAGCTCGTGAAATGAGAAGGGGGATGTGGGGAGTGGGGGTAAGGGGTGTACTTTCATATGCTTTCTTCTCTAAGTAAATTCTCTTCTACACATTTGGCAAAACTGCACTCATTCTGTTGCAGTTCCTCTACATCTCAATCTTCGAAAACTACATATATGTTATATCCTAACTTGAGAAACTTCAATTTCAATTCGTTTTTTCTATTCCAAATCTTTTAGTTCCTTTACCAAACCAAAATGTGACTACTGGTTTGGAATTTTCTTTACCAGAGTTTCATCCTTTGGGTATGTAAATTATATTAAGAAAATTGCCTTGTGGCCCCTATCCATCCCCTTTTGTAGCGCCCTGAATTACCAATGCCGGGAACTCAAGACACAAGCCGGAATCTTACTTCAAACGAGTTCATAACATAGAAATACACAGGAAATTAAAAAATTTTATTGCCAAAAATGCTATTACAATGTACAAAATTGATTAACATAAGAAATTCCAAGATGAATTTCATCGATAATTTACATAACACAAATGATCACTAATCTCCACTTGGACGCTCCACGCAGTTCGAGTCCCTACTCCCACGTTTCAGTAGTCTTGCAACTAAACAGACTGTGGGCACGTCAGTTGCATTCATGTCACGCCCCGCTTCCCGGAATACGGGAACACATGCACGTAACTGAGGCCCAGCGAATGATATAAGTACGCCAACTCATATCATCCATAAGTTGTACCAGTCTTAACTCAACAATATAAGAAAAATTAATCACAACCATGCAGGAAACATGATCACATAAACGAGAATGAAATTCAATAACCAAATCTGGAATATAGGAACTTACTAAATAGCTCGAGAGGCTCATGCTCCAATTGTAGAAGAACTGCTCATCAATGCCTTCTGGAAATTCTCCTTGTTCAACTGTACTTGTTCATCTAAAAAGAAAGAATAATTTGTCCTTAGAGCAAGTACGGACAGCAAGTAGTGAAAAACAGAGAGTAAGGGAACAGGTTACATGAAGGAATATGAATCAAGATCAAGTTTGCAAAGACAATAATAGTACTAGTAACAATGGTCTTAATCAAGTATGTATACATGTCAACTAGGTCTATTATCAAATTGTTTCTCCTATCTAGTGCACGTACTACTGCATCCCATACTACAGGTTCGATGCACGCACGACAGTGTTCGTTTTAGACTTCGTGGTGGGATCTACAGAGCGTGTACTCGGATAACAAGATAATAAAATAACAAGTTCACGTCTCCACAAGTAATTCTCCACCTTCCAAGACAAGTTCATGTAACAAGATAACAAGATAACAAGTTCACGTCCCCACAAGTAATTCTCCACCTTCTAAGTCAAGTTCATGTAACAAGATAACAAGATAACAGGTTCACGTCTCCACAAGTAATTCTCCACCTTCCATGTCACAAGATGGCCCTACCGAGTACATTTTCTGAGACTGTCCACTACTAGGTCAACCCTTAGAAACCCCGGTTTGTTTATTATTTTGTTACTAAGTCATATATGTACATGCAAGTGGTTATAAGAAGGTCAAGGGAATGGTAATAATGCAACAATATGATGCATTGCACAATAATATACCCGAAGTAATGAATCTGAAAACAACAATTCTTTTTATATTATTTTAACTGATTCCTAATATAACTGGGTCGAAACCTCAGTACAAGACGGACAAGGCAGCATCACATAAATGTTCATCAAGTGGGTAATTATCGAGTTATTGTATCATACATGTATCAAGACTAATGTACAACAAGTAGTGTGAATTTTTCCAGTATACAAGTCAAGTGAATTTTCCCAATAAACGAGTCAAGTTTATCATGTCAAGTTCAAGTCACGAGATCTTAAGTAATAACATGTATTTAATCACGACGTGTTTTCTCATGTACAAGTTTATTTATTTTATTCATGTCAAATGTATGTCTAGGCTTGAGTTTGAGTCAATGGATAATAAAAGAAGTCAAGACTACGTTGGGTTAGCTCGTGTAAACTCTCGATACTCCTAACGGAAGGGACACAAGGCAAAGTTAACGATAAATGAATTGGAACTACTTGCATTAGAGGTCAATTAATCTTGAACTAGAATAAATAATAAAGTTCAAGTGGACTTGCCTTTTCCTTGTAGACGATTCAATAATATAATATTAAGGAATAACGGGATCAGTATCCCAGGGAGCAATCCCAAGAGTACGTGCGAGACGTGTGCCAAAATACCACACAGCAAATCCCAACTCCACATCAGAACAGCACATACACAACCCAACTTCACTTCAGCAACTCAGTACACTATACCCACACCAGATCAGACGGAACGGCAAACGGCAGACCGGATTGTGTGTCCCAAAACATAGAACAGCAAAAGCAGCCACTAGGATATCACCCTCGCACCGGATCGCCCCAAACACAGAACATGAAGATGGGATCTAGTGCGGCAAAACAGTGAACACTGCAACGACCAATCGTCCTTCTTCTCCTTTCGGCAGAGAGAGAGAGAGATAGCGGCGGGAAGCTTGACGCCGGCTGCGACGGTGGCTGGCGATAGCGCTGACGAAGTCGACGACGACGAGCGGCGGAGCGCGACACTGGCGGTGGCGGCGTTGGTCGGGAAGCGACGCAACACAAGAGCGATGGCGAGAGCGACTCTGTTTTCCCGCTCGAAAATAGGGGAGAGGAAGAGATGAGCGGGAGGTGGTTCTTCGGTGGCTCGGCGGCGGCTTAATGGTGCGGGCGAGGAGTAGAGAGACGAAGGGGAAGGTTCTCTCTGTTGGGTTCATCGATAATGACGAGTGGCGGAGTGAGCTTTGGTGGGTCCTTCGGGGGCAGCAATGGCGACGAGCTCGAGGAGTTCGAGCGGAAGCGGCACAATGGCGATGGGTCCAGCGGAGTTCTTCGGCAGTGGGGACTTGGGCGATGACGGGGAGATGGAGGCGGGGAAGTTGGCGAAGTGGTGGGTTTGAGCGAGCGGCAATGGCGGTCGAAGTTGAGCGGGAGGCGAGACGATGGCGATGGAGACGGGGGCTGGCACAGTTGAGCGGAGAGCTCGAGCGGAGATGGGGACGATGGCGTCGCGGTGAAGCCGCGACGGGAAGAAGAGTCGATGGTTGATGAGGAGCGATGATGGTGACGATCGGGGATAGTGGCGATGGTTTCGGCAGCCATGGCGGAGCTTCGATGAGAGGTGAGTGTGGAGGCGGTGCGGTGACTGCGAGGGAAATGGCGAGCGGAGAAGGAGTGGTGTGGCGAGTGGAGAAGGTCGAGTTGTCGAGGTTGGGGGTGAGGAGGTCGCGAAGGGTTCGATGGAGGAAGGAGGAATGGATTCTGTTTGGGTTTTGTTTTGGGTTTATGTTGGGAAAAACAGAATAGGGAGAGATAGGGAGTAACGGGAGAGAGTGTGGGGGAGGGTTATTAAAATAATATTAATTAGGGATAGTTAGAGATAGTGGGGATGTGGTTACGGGGATGTGGGAAGAGTGGGGAAATGTGGAAAATTATATACGGGTGTGTGTATGGGTTTGTGGGTTTGGGTTAAAATCCAACAAGAGATGGGCTACTCTTTGGGCTTCAAATGAATATAAATTCAATGGTGGGCTTCAAACCAAAAAGAGGAGAGACAAGATTTGTTGTTTGGAATATAAATTTGGGTTTCAACAGGAGATTCAAAAGGCTTTAGATGCATTGGAATGATTTATACGGAATTTGAAATACAAGAATACATGGAGAAAGAGAAAAGAAATAGAAATCCGTATAATCGGAAATAGGGGTTACAATTCAATTGATGCAATGTTGATAAAATCAGCGACTCTCCAAAACTCATCAACCAATATTTGATGCAAAAGAAAAATGTGTAGTCAAACACAAGTGGTAGTGTATGCCATGCCCTAGAGTCTAATGCACAATTCCAAATGCACGAATGCACTTACTCTAATGCAATTCATTTGAAAACATATGCATCGCATACTACATACTTTCCTAAACACAACTTCAATGGAAATATATGCATCCCACACTACATACTTCCTAAGGAGTTCGCTTTCTCCTGATTGTAGGGTTCGATCCCTCGCGATGCATCCTACTCTTGTGCTCTCTCCTGTTTCTGACGTTTCAGTGATGAGAGGTTGCAGTCGTACGGTTCACTCCCGTTGCTGCAGTTAGTAGTGATGTCAGGTACCCCCGTATGTTTTCCACTATGCCCGGGTCGCAGTCGTACGGATTACTTCCGCCACTGCTGTCCGTAATGGTGTCTCAGTAATTCCAGCTCGGACCTCATCAAAAGCTGTTGTACGGACATAAAGGTGGCCCCGCGGTAACCCCCGCTCACCGAAGGCATGAGGGTCTTACGTTAGACGTCTTACTCTAAGCCCCGTGCCCACATTGAGCAACATTGGACTTGGCGGATTTTTCCCCCTAATCTTTGGTCAGCTCTCGCCCTTATACTAGACAGAACTTGCAGTCGAAATAACATCGCCACACCAGTCCTCTTCAAAGGTTGTTACAGACATAAAGGCGGCCCCGCGGTAACCCCCGCTCGCCGAAGATATTAGAGTTTTATGTTAGACATCTTACTCTAAGTCTCCTGCCCGCATTAAATGAACCTAGGACTGAGTCAGGCGTGTTGTCGCCATGCGTCCCCCTGACAGGTGAGCACAACATCCACACTAGTGTCTGTCCTTACAAATAAATAATGACGGTTTTAGTCTATTACTAGTTCAACAATCCTATACTAGTCTCAAAAGTGACTAATTATCTTTTATTAGTGAAGTGATTGGTTAATACCAGTTAGTTACTTGCTACTTAATTATCCTAGTCTTTGATCCAATTCACAATGCCCAATGGAAACCAATCCGGCCTCTAGCCCAGGCCCAATAGTTGGCCCAATGACTGACGATTCGACCTCCGTCGAACGCCAGACACCCGATCTCGACCATGTCTCCGGCCCGCGATCAAACCCTCCTTGGTTAGCTATTTGCCGGCGCGTGAAGACTGTCTTATCCAAGGCACTAGAGGTGACAAGGGCTACCTAACTACCCAAAAGATTAAGTAGTACTAATAATTCATAGGGTACAATTCACTACCCTAAGTCATTATCAAGTTAATAGCATTCCCGACAACAAGTTCATCTCAACAACAATTTAACAAGTATATGGCTATTCAAACTCTTAGCAAGCTAGAAAATTGAATTACAAGCAAGCGCACCAATGCAAGGATAAGATAAGAGCTATTATACTCTTAAAACACAGTAGAAGCCACAAGCACAACTCTAACATGATCAACCATGATTTGAGAGTTAGAAAAACATCATTCTAAGTCCATTCTAAAGCCCTAGTATGATGAAAATACATTCAATCGAAACAGTGAGCTTAACTATTCAACCTGCAGCTGCTGCAACTTGGGAATCACATACACAATAAAATTTCAAATTCTTGGATTCTTTGGAAAGATCATTATGTCTACTTTAACTTCTCAGTTGGAAATTTCCTTAAAACAGTTCATTTTAGAGAAGAAAAATGGTTAAAACTGAGGAGCATGCAAAACTTCCAGAACTGATAGAAGTATCAATCAGTTGCACAATAAAACTTATTTAAAATAACAAATGATCTCAAAAGTCTACAAAATTTGGTAGGAATGTCTTAGACACATAGGATCATCATATATCAAAAATTTAGCCTAGAATCCCAAGTATACAAGAAGATATGATATTTTGAATTGGATGTAAAATTTTAGACAGCAACAACACTGATTCTTAACAACAACAGCAAGTTGTATTTTTTTTAGATAACAATTCTTATTAAAAAATTATGAAACTTGATGGAAATGTTCCACACTGGGTTAGGACACTACTATAAAAATTTCAAGTTCAAATTTTCTTTTTATCACGGGGTTATGCTTTCCAGGGTAACCAGTACTCGTAATGAATATAGAGCTGAAACACTTTTATCTCAGTATAGAAACATGATTTTTGTTAAATATCAAATCATCTCCAAAAATTACAAAAACTGGTGGGATTTCTGTAGACACATTCATGAAACATGCATTAAAATTTCAGCTTAAAACTCTTTATATTTTGGGATAAATGAATTTCCAAAGTAAACACAAAATTCTTGAAACAGAACTTAAAGACAGTTCAATGTTTTTCTTACCCAGTATAGATGTAGCATTTTCTAAAAATATCAAACATCATCCAAAAATTGTGAAATTTTGGGGAATTGATATAGACATATAAGAGAACCTACCGTAAAAATTTCAACTCTAAATTCATTGTAAACATGGAGTTGTGATTTTTGTAAGTCAAGCATGTTAAACTCACAGAGTAGAAATTTTATCCCTGAACCAGCAACAAAATTAAATTTTATTAAGATAGCAACCCATATGAAAAAATTACGAAATTTGGTAGAGTTATAATAGACATGCATGAGAAGCCATCGAAAAAATTTTCAGCTCTAAACTCATATTAACTATGGAGATGTATATTTTATTAGTCAAGCATGATCATTCAATCCAGAACATCAAGATGATTCAACAACAACAGCAACATGGATTTATTAAAAATATCAACCATAATCCAAAATTCACGAAATTTGGTGGAGTTCTTAGGGACATAATCAAGATGCTACCATAAAAATTCCAAGTCTAAATTCCATCATGACACAAAGTTGTGAATTTTCTAATCAAATCATGCAAATTCTTCACAAGATTCAACATTTTTCTATCAATTGTACTCCTAGTACTTTATAATTTGAAGACACAATAATTTTCATTCACATCAGCAAACAAGTCAAATGAGTAACATTTCACCATAAATTGAAATAAAAATAACAAGCAAGAGTTTAGAAAGACACCCACAATTGGAAGATTTGTTGATTCTTCTCTTTATTGCTTCTCTTCCTCCTTGTTTGGACTCCTCCTCCTTGCTCCTTGCTCCTTGCTCCTAGTCTCCTTCTTGTATGCTTGCTCTCCCAACCTAGAGCTAAGCTTGAAATTTTTTTTAGAGTGGGATGAAGTGGTGGAGTTGTAGGAAATTTGAGGGAGAAAAATGTAGTATAGAAGTGTTGGGAAAATGAGTTGGAAAAATAAAAATGTGGGCTTTATATGGGGTGGGGGGCTATGTGGGGGGGGGGGGGGGGGGAGCACACCCCAAAACAAGCCCATAGTTTTACTAGGTGGTTTAGGGTTTAGTATGTATAATTGTACGAATACACAAACACATACGCATATACACATATATACACACATATATGTACTCATACAACAAAAGACAATTGCATACACAATACTCAAAAGAAAATATTTGTATGTGTATATAAAAATAGTTTATCATGATAGAAACACTATACGTTCCTTCTCACTTATTTTCGAGACAACGTACAAATTTAATTGAGAACTTATTCCAACTCCGGTTCAACAATTGTACCATTGTCGGGTTCAAAATATATTAAAAATATGTCTCAATATTTTCTGAATCAAAATTGAGAAAAATTCATTAATACGTGCGACTTTGAATTGTGCACGGACTAATGTACAAAATAGTTAAATACTATTTTGCGGATCTTACACCCTTTACTATGCTTCGACGTGCATAAATCTTATATTTTCTTTGAGATTTGTTGAACTACTATTTGAAACTCAAATCGTTTTTTTTCTATTGCACTGTACATCAATTTTAGAAATTCATACTTGATAGATGTTTCGTTCTCTGACTAATGTTTTGAATTATTGTGTAGTATCGTGATCAAATACGGCTTGCTGGAGTTCAAACTACAAAACATGTCTACATGGCTGTCATTAATGCATATGCCAACTTTGGAAATTTTGAATTGGCAAAGCAGGTAATTCACAATTATACTTTTCAAGTTTTGAGTGTTATTTTATCAAATATATGATTCACAATTATACTTTTCTGTTTGTCTTGGCAAATTGCTATTTCTCTGTATTGATATACATATGTGAAGGAGAAGGCAATTGCTGATTTTTTTTGGAATCTCACCTTTTTATAGATTCAAGAAAAAGTTTAGATGTATACGAAGATTGACAAAGTAAGAGTGATGCCTTGCTAGCAAGGGGTGTAATAGATTTCTATCCTTTTGCGCTCCATATCTCGCTCAATGTGTTTGGGACCAATGATGATGGTGCCTCCACTACCAATATATACCAATAACATTACGCATTGCTAATGAAGAATTTGGTTTACTTTCATGTATAAAATTATGTTCACTTCATGCATTTTGATATCTTAAAAAGTATCTAAGATGTGTCATATTTTATTTGTAGCGCCCCGAGATCCACATACAGGAAACTCGTGACACAACCCAAGATCATTACTTCAAATGAGTACATAACACAGAAAAGAAATTACGAGAAATTTAAAACTTACATTGTTCAGAAAATTTTTGCTTCCCAATTGGAATACTCCATGACCCAAAATTCTTTTGTTCCCATGATCAATTCTTACAAACCAACTGTGGGTACGTGAGTTGAATACAACTGATGCAAAACGGATGAAAACCGCAATTTCCTAATCCTCCACAAACAATCCTTAATGTAGAAAGAAAGAAACGTGGTAATCATGTAATAGGGGTGTTGGTGTATGTTATGATCTAGGATCTAATGCACAATTCAAATGCACACAATGCTCCTATTCTAATGCACACTTGATTCGAAAACATATACATCCCATACTACATATATCCTAGTCAAGTTTGAGCGTACTTCAGATTATAGGGTTCACTCCTTTGCAATGCAAACCTATTCTTGTACTCTTTCTGTTCCTGATATTTATTTAGTGACTGGTAGAGCTGCAGTAAATACGGTCTATTTCGTATATTGCATCAGATCGGTGGTCTTTCTCCACTCTCGAAAGTCGGTGATCACCCCGATCTATCGGAATTGGTGGTCTCTCTCCACTCCGCCGGCCGGTGGTCTCTCTCCACTCCTGACAGGCCGGTGATCATTCAGCTCAACAGCAATCCTGTCCGAATCGGTGGTCTTTCTCCACACCCGGACTCTACCATAAGTTATCCGAACATAGGGCGAATCGGTAGACCTTTCCTTACTCTGCCAGACTAAGACCAATACTCTAGCTTATTGTTCATATGGATAACTTAGAAAATAAACGTACTCATAAGGGTCCATTCCCATAGATTTTGACTCTCTATCACTAAATCTCAGAAATCATCAGTCGAGACTGTGTTGCACGCGTCCCAGATGAGACGACATCGTACGTGCCCCCTTGACGGGTGAGTACACTCCCAACTAGTGCCTGTCCTTATTTTATTGGTCATGCGATCTTATTAACATTTGTTGTCCTTTATTTCCTATTTAATTTATTCTTATTCTTAATATATTCTACTTAGTTTCTTATTCAATGATAGTTGGTTACTAGGTAATTTAAACCTAGATCCAAAGGTTAGTCTTGTCTTACAACAAGTTACCTAACTTGAGTATGGGTTCAATTCGATTTAAGCTAAGAGTCGGTTTAGCTACTAGTCATTGACATATATCAAAACTAGTGTACTAGATGTCACCATATGCATTTATTTATACTAGTATCATGCACGTGCGATGCACGTGGAGGAAGAAGGGAAAAGACAAAAAAAAAGGAAAATAATTCCCAAACTGATCCACTGACGAAAATATGTACCAAACTGGGCCACTTTCGCACGTGCACGCGGGGAAGAAGGAAAAGGACAAAAAAAGGAAAATAATTTCCAAACTGGTCCACTTTCGAAAATATTTACCAAAATGGGTCACCTGGCTTCAAAATGACAAAAAAAAAAAAAAAAAAAAACAATGACAAATACCACTAAGGCCTTCTCCCATTATAATAGTAGAGATGTATAACAAAGGGGTACTTAGTGCACTAGATGTCACCATATGCGTATCAATACTAGTGCACTTAAGGCACCAAATACAACCATATGCATAAACTTATGCATACTACCATCATTTGCATAAACTTATGCATACTACCACCATTTGCATAAACTTATGCATACTTGCTTAATAAAGTCTTTAATGCCTACCATCTCTTCTTCACCTTACTACAATCTACTTTACTCATCATGAATTTTTTGGTTAGCTAAGTATACATCTACAAGTGGCTTTTCTACCTTACTACCGTTATTATACAAACTTAATTTTAGTTATCTAAGCACGTGACTTATGACTTTCACTACTATCTACCTTACTACTATTACTTTAAGTGACTACAAATTTTATTTTGAATTACTACTTCTACTTTGAATTACTACTTTACCGCTGCTACTACTACTGCTTATCACTACTACTACCACTACCTACTACTACTGCTGCCTACTACTACTGCTTATCACTACTACTACTTACTATTACTACTACTACTGCCTACTAGTACCACTTCTACATGAGCTTTTTCTACAATCTCTTCTACTACTACTAGTGACTATTGTAAGTAGTCATTTTTACATTAATTATGATGAGAGGTCACAAGCTAATTAAACCATACTAACTACTAATTAAGTTTACAATACTAACAATTCTATTCTTTACTATTATTACACATATTCTTACAAGCAATTGGTTACTTATCTTGGATAGAACATGAGTTGTAACTATTTCACACACATATATAATATATAGTACTTCAACCATTTCAAGCCTAATTTTAAACAATTAATTAATTAGTCTGACTAGAACATGATTAGTAAGCAAGCATTCAATAATACCAATTCTATTTCTTTTCTTGCTATGTTTATTTTATATAAACCAAAGTATTTATTAATACTTTTAACCAATATCATATTAACAAGAATAACTAATTTTAACAAGCATATTTTCTAACATAACTTTACTACTTTCAATCCACAACATTATGAAGCATAACTTCTATATAAAAAGTCACAAAAATAATCAAGAGGTAAAGGAAAAATACCCACTTTCTTCATATTTCTTTCTCCTCCTTGCTACAAGTTGCTCCCTTTACTCAGCTTATGCTTCTCAAAAGCTTGTTGAACTTTAGATGTATAAATATATTTATATGGATGCTTAGAGTATGGCAGATAGAAAAGAGTAGAAGAAAATTTAGGCTAGGGTTTTAGTAGTATGAAGAAAGAGCAATTGAAAAGTGAACTAGGGTTTTACTCAACATCATATATATAGAAAAAGAGGGGGAGAGGGGCTGCTGTCTGCTGCGGCCTACTGCAGAAAGAAAGAAAGAAGTGGAGTGTGGGTGTATGTGGAAGTCTCTAGGGAGCTTAGGTGTCCCCCTTTTTTATATTTAACCCCTCAAGCTTTATTTGTTTACATTTAACCTATAGATAACCATGCTGGATTTGGGCCTTAAGAAAAGAAATGTTGGGCCTTAAGAAAAGAAAGCATATCAGGTAAAAAAAAATCATATGGATATGCTAAACAAAACAAACATAAAAAGAATAAAAATAAAATAACCACATCAATGATATATATATATATATATATATATATATATATATATATACATATATTTTCATTGTAAAAAAAATGTTACATACTAGGGGTATTACATCACTCCCTCCTTAAAATAGTTCTGTACTCAGAACTAAACTTAGGTAGAGAGACAAACGAAGAAAACATAATTTATTCAAATAACTCGGGATGTATTTTCTTCATCTGGCTTTTCAGCTCCCACGTGGCTTCTTCAACAAACTAATTTTTCCAGAGTACTTTAACCATGGGAATTGCTTTATTTCTCAACACCTTGTCCTGGCAATCAACTATTCTTATCAGTTGCTCTTCATAGGTAAGGTCCACTTGTAGATTTTTTGAAACTTCTACTAGTTGGTGACTCAGGTCAGGAACGTACTTTCGCAGCATTGAAACATGAAATACATTGTGTACTTGGGCTAGTTCTGCTGGCAAGTCCAATCTGTATGCTGTCTTCCCAATTTTCTTCAGGATTTTGTATGGTCCAATGTACCTCCGGGCCAACTTACCACTCTTCCCAAATCTAAATACGCCATTGGTTGGTGAAACTTTCAGAAATACTGAGTTCCCTTCTTCAAATTCTAATTCTCTTCGTCGAGTGTCAGCATAACTTCTGCTGGCTTTGTGCTATTTCCAATCTTTTTCTGATTAGCTCAATCTTCTCAGAAGTCTGCCGCACGATTTCTGGTCCGAACATCTGCCTTTTCTCTACTTCGTACCAACATACCGGTGTTTGACACCTTCCATAGAGTGCTTCGTATGGTGCCATACCAATACTAGTCTGATAACTGTTATGGTAGGCGAATTCTACAAAGGCTAAATACTTCTCCCAATTCCTCTGAAATCCATAATGCATGCTCTCAGCATATCTTCTAAAACTTGGTTCACCCTTACTGTTTGTCCGTCTGTTTGTGGGTGGAAAGCTGTGCTAAAATCTGTTCTTGTCCCCAATGTTGTCTGTAAATTCTGCCAGAACCGCGAAGTAAATCTTGCATCCCTGTCGGAGACTATGGATACTGGTACTCCATGCAGCTTCACTATCCCTTCAATATATACGTCTGCTAATTTCTCCAATGACCAAATAATCTTCACAGGTAGGAAATGGGCTGATTTTGTCAGTCGGTCAACTACAACCCAAATAGCATCATGTTCTTTGGGACTTCTGGGTAACCCGGTAATGAAATCCATACAAATATTTTTCCACTTCCATTCTGGAATGGGTAACGGCTGCAATAACCCTCCTGGCTTGTGGTTTTCTGCTTTAATCTTCTGACAGGTGAGACATCTAGCCACAAACTCCGCTATGTCTCGCTTCATCCTTGCCCACCAATAGCATTGCTTCACGTCTCGTTACATTTTGGTACTTCTCGGGTGAATCGCAAGTAATGTAGTGTGAGCTTCTTTCATGACTTCTTCCCTCAAATCATCCACCTTCGGTACGCACAATCTCTCTCCAAACCATAACACACCTTCTCTTATATTGAACTCCGGAAGTTTCCCTGCATTTACTTCTTCCTTACGTGCCAGGATCTGTGCATCTTTTTCCTGATCCTTCTTAATCTGCTCCTTCAGACTTGGTTGTAGTTCAAGTCGTGCTAAGATCGCACCCAAGCCTTGTGTAACCACCTCAATACCGGCTCGTTTTATCTTGTCATCTAATTCCTTGTTGCAATCAATGTAGTCAAACTCCTTTTTCTACTAAGTGCATCTGCCACTACGTTGGCCTTCCCTGGACGGTACTTAATTTCAGGTCTAATGTCTTCTAATACTTCCAGCCATCGCCTTTGTCGAAGATTCAAGTCCTTCTGATGATATATATATATATTTCAGGCTCGTATGATTAGTGTATATCTCCACCTTTGCTCCATAAACATAATTTCGCCATATCTTCAGGGCGAAAATTACTGCAGCCAGTTCCAAATCATGTGTGGGGTAATTCTTCTCGTGTGGTCGGAGTTGTCTTGAACCATAGGCTATAACTCTTCCTGCATCAAAACACATCCCAAACCTTGATGTAAAGCATCACTGTATATCACGTATCCCTTGTCTGCTTGAGGTAATACCAATATTGGCGCTGAAATCAACCGATCCTTTAATTCCTGAAAACTTCTTTCGCATGCCTCAGTCCATTCAAACTTTTTATCCTTCTTGGTTAATCCTGTAAGCGACACTGCTATCTTGGCATGGTCCTGGATAAACCTCCTGTAGTATTCTGTTAGCCCTAAAAAGCTTCTTACTTTCTTTACTGTCTTCGGTTGAGGCCATTCTTTCACAGCTTCAATCTTCTGCAGATCAGTAGCCACTTCCTCCTTCGAAAGGATGTGACCAAGGAATGCAACTTCGGTCTTCCAGAACTCGCAAGGATAATTTAACATACAATTCATGCTCCTATAGCTTATTCAAAACTTCAGTTAGGTGCCTGGCATGATCTTCCTCCGTTCTTGAGTACACCAAGATGTCATCTATAAAGACCGCAACAAATGAGTTGATGTATGGCCGTAGAATTCGGTTCATCATATCCATGAAAATAGGTGGGGTATTTGTCACTCCAAATGGCATCACCAAGAACTCGTAATGACCATGTCGAGTCCTAAAAGCTGTCTTAGGTATGTCATTTTCTTTCTCACGGATCTGATGGTCGCCTGATCGCAAATCAATCTTTGAGAACAAAGCTGCGCCCTGAAGCTGATCAAACAAGTCATCGATCTTGGGAAATGGATATTTGTTCTGAATTGTGACCTTATTCAACTCTCGATAGTCGATACACATTCTTATCGATCCATCCTTCTTCTTGACAAGTAACACTGGTGCTCCCCAAGGCGAAACACTAGGTCTAATAAATTCTTTCTGCAACAACTCTTCAATTTGCTGTTTGACTTCGTTCTGTTCTACTGGTGCCATTCGATACGGTGCCTTCGATATTGGTGCACTACCTGGCTGAATTGTGATACTGAATTCCACATCTCTGTGCGGGGGTAATCCAGGTAACTCCAAAAATATGAGTGAGAAATTTCGTATAATGGTATCTTCTTCACTTCCTCTGGTACCTTTATCCCTGTCACACCCGTTAAGATTTCTCCGCGCTTCTTTCTTCCTTGAAACACGATCTCTGTTTTCTCGGGTATTACTATAGTCTCTTTCTTTTCTTTGCAATCTATGGTTGCCTTGTGTTTCGTCATCCAGTCCATCCCGATTATAATATTTGCCCCCACAAATCCCAATTCCAACAGGTCTATGCTAAGGGTTTCTCCACCTATTTGCAATTTACAGCCTTTGTAGCATTCACTAGCAGTTAGAGTAGCTCCTGATGGCGTGGCCACTTCTAAAGCTAAATCAGGAATTGCCTCATGAGTACATTTCACTTTGTAGCAAAGGATTTTGATACAGAAGTATGGGAAGATCCGCTGTCAAACAAAACACTGGCTTTAATTAACGTTCAAACATCCTGTTACAAAAGATTTCATATTTTAATAACTATCCTTCATTACATTAACATAACAAAATATCTTTCAATTCTTCATACCAGTAATGACCCCTTCATCCTCCTCAGCATCTTCTTCGGTCAAAGCAAAAACACGACCCTAACGGAAAGGCTTCTTTACTTTGTCACCATTCTTCTGACTCGGTCCATTGTTGTTCTTTTGCAGTTGTGGGGCAGTTTGGCTTGATGTGCCCAGTCTTCCCACAATGAAAACAAGTTCTCCTGCCATGCTGAACTTTATTCTTTGGGCACTGATGCTTATGGTGTCCTCGCTCACCACAGAGGTAACACTCCACTGGCTTGAAAGTTCCCATACTGGTATTCTGCTTCTTAAATTTTTTGGTTCGTGTCCTGCTTCTTAAAATTGGTAGTAGAAATGGGTTGCTTCCCCTGGTTCCACATCCCTGCCTTTACTGGTGGTTGCTGGCTTTGGTTCATATCTATCTCTGTTATTGCAGCTCGGCGTACTAGCTTGTCAAATCGTCGGATGCCTAAAGGCACCATGCTTGACCTCAGTCCGGGTCGAAGGCCCTGCTCGAACCTTTTAGCTTTCTTGACTTCATCCTGAACCATTTTCGGGGCGTATCGAGATAACTGTGTAAACTTTGTTTCATATTCTTGAAAAGTCATACTGCCCTGCCTCAAATTGATGAACTCCATAGTTTTTCCTTCTTGGACGTCCAGAGGGAAGTAATGTTGCCTGAATTCTTCTAGGAAGTCCTCCCATGTAATTGGTCCATCACCCATGCCCCGCTTGACTGATTGCCACCACACTCCTGCGTCTTTTTCCAAAAGGATAGCCCCCAATGTAACCTTGCCCAATGTAACCTTGCTCTCTTCTGGTGTTTTAAGTACTTCAAACACAGTCTCCACCTAATGAATCCAATCATCGGCTGCTGTTGGATCTGCTTGGCCTTCAAATACTGGTGGTTTCATTCTCTTAAAAGACCACCATCTATACGTGGTTAGTAATGGCCTCGTCTGCATTCCTTTCTTGGGTTCCTGGTTGTGGTGCAAAATTTCGGCTGGCCTCCATAAAAGTCCCCATTATTCGATATACCCGCGCAATTTCCGCTGCGATATTGAGATTGGCGTTATTAACTTCACTGCCTTCACCTTCAGTCCTCCTGCTATTGCTACCTCTGTTTCTTTGATAGACTTTTTCTCCACCTTCGGTCCTTCCGTTAGTGCCATCTTCATTTCTTCCCGACATCTGTTACACGGTTCCAAAAATAACTATGTGCATACTAAATCTTACAAAAATAACATTCAACACAAGGATATTCAGCAATGTATATTTAGACGGACCAATAATCCACATGTTTATATATATATATATATATATATATATATCACGAGTATTACGACAAAACAAGTCATTAGATTTTCATTCATATTCATAACATCTTTAAGTAAGTTTTTACAACACCCAAAACATTTACTAAACACAACATTTCGGCTTTTACAAAACACAACTTTCACAAATCATTCATCTTGATTCTACTCCTACCGACCATTCTCAACAGGACCTATTCCTCTCTAACGCTGCCCCACTTGTGCCTGCAACTGGGCCACCTGATTCTGCAATTTTTCGTGTTTCTCTTCAGGGCGTAACATTTTATAGCGATATTTGATCTTTAGCCGATGCAGTTTTTGGGACGCCTTAATTTTGGATTTTTAAAGTTTGGTTAATTCCTTGTCGAAGAGGAGTTGCTTCTTCTTGATTCCGTACACTTCTTCTTCGAGCTAGCTTGTTTTCCATTTATGCATATACATATGACGCCACAACGCAGCGATTCTATTCTGGGTCCTACTCTATGACACAGTTGGTGAGTTGCTTCGTCGTGGTATAGCCCGGGAAACGAGCTGCTCTAAACTAATAGGTTCATCGGGAGAACCTATAGGTGGTGGGGTGAGAGGAGGTGTCTCGATTTCCATAGGCTCTTCTTCTTCTTCCGGCCCTCCCTCTTCTTCAGGTTCTTCCTCAAGTTCTTCCCCAAGCTCTTCTTCTTCCTCGGGTTCTACTTCCTCTTCTAAGAAGCCATCAAGGATCGGTATGCTATTATCATTATCAGCCATCCTGCGTGGAGCAAGAATACGGGAGTTAGTTCAGATATAGGAAGAAATCATAATCATAAGTTGAAAAATGCAATCCTGTGACTTATGATTATTCCATAATCTAAACTAAACCCGACTCTAAAGGGAGATCCAAGTCCAATTTCTTGCTATGTTAGTATCACTATTTGAAGTACGCTCTGATACCACTTTTGTAGCGCCCTGAGATCCACATACAAGGAACTCGTGACACAACTCAAGAT
This sequence comes from Hemerocallis citrina, assembly GCA_017893485.1. Lineage (NCBI taxonomy): Eukaryota > Viridiplantae > Streptophyta > Magnoliopsida > Asparagales > Asphodelaceae > Hemerocallis > Hemerocallis citrina. Next base: position 236,409,374 of record CM030366.1, read on the forward strand.
CATTGCTTCAAATGAGTACACAACATAGAAAAGAAATTTCGGGAAATTTAAAACTTACATTGTTTAGGAAAATTTTGCTTTCCACTTTGAATACTCCACGGCTCAAATTTTTTTTTGTTCCCACGATCAATTCCTACAAACCAGCTGTGGGCACGTCAGTTGAATACAACTGATGCAAAACGGATGAAAACCACAATTTCCTAATCCTCAATAAACAATCCTTAATGCAGAAAGAAAGAAATGTGGAAATCAAGTAATAGGAGTGTTGATGTATGTTATGAACTAGGATCTAATGTGGAAATCATGTAATAGGAGTGTTGGTGTATGTTATGACCTACGATTTATCGGAATCGGTGGTCTCTCTCCACTCCGCCGGCCGGTGGTCTCTCTCCACTCTCTGTAATACCCCTAAATTCTTACAATATATATATATATATATGCATTGTTATATATATATATATATATATATATATTTGTGCATTGACATTATTATTTTTTCATACACTACACTAATATTTTTTATGTTAGTATGGTTAATTTTTTTAAAGAGCCTAATATGTTTCTTTTAAAAAGCCCAATACTTTCTTTCTTAAAGCCCAATCCAATAGTATTTAGGGCTTAAGTGCAATTTCATAAAGTTTGAGGGGTTATGTGCAAAAGTGGAGGACACCTAAGCCTTCTACACTTCTCCACACACCCCATCCTTCTCTCTTTTTCTTTCTTTCTGCAGACAGCCAGCAGCAGCATCAGTTTTGTCCTTTCTTTTTCTATATATATACATGTGTTTAACTTCTACTACTCCATCTACTACACTTCTCTCCTTCTCCCTTTTCTCTCTTTACTTCCGACAGCAGCAACTTTCTTTTTCTTCTCTCTTTTTCCATATATTTACTACTTCTTCAACAACTACCACTTCTACTACTACTTTTGGATTGGAGCAAGAAGTCAAGAAGACTAAAGGTGCAAGGAGGAAAAGTAGCAACTTGAAGCTTGCAAGCAATCAAAGTGGGTATTCTCCTTTTCCTTTTGATTTCTTTTATGACTTTATTATATAGAGAGTTGTGTTTGTTAAAATTATTGAATTGAAGTAGTGAGGATATGTTAGAAGTTTTATTGTTAAGATGTTGTTGGTTGGAATTATTAAATACTTTAGTTTATACAGAGTAAACATAGCAAGAAAAATGTATGTTTACTCCAATCATGTTTTAATTCATTGTTTTGATTATGCATAATAGGTTGAAGTGATTAGGTGAAATAAAAAGTGGTAATTAGGAAAGAGACACTAGTAGAAGTTTATATGCTAGTAGGATAGAATTGATGAAGAAGTTACATGCATGATTGATTATGGTGAGCTTTATGTGAAATTTATACATGAGATTTTTGTATAGATATAAATTATATAGAATGATGATTGTATGTTAGTAAATATAAATTATATAGAGTGACGTTGTATTATTATATGCTTAGCTCTTATAACAAGGAAACTTAAATAGAAGAATTGTGGGAAGTGTATGCCTAGTTAATATAATTACTTAGCTTGTAGAATAGGAAACTACTCGTTCATGATGGTATAAACTACTTGTTAGTTAGTAATGCATGGTAGAAGTAGTAATTCAAAGTAGTTAGTAATCACTTAAAGTAATGGTAGTAAGTGGATAATGGTAAAAAGCCATAGTCGAATTCTTAGCTAACTGATTTATGATAGTATAGTAATGGTGGTAAGAAGGAAAAGCCACTTGTAGTTGCATGCTTAGCTAATCAGAAACTCATGATAAAGTTAAGTAGATTGTAGTAAAGAACTATTGGTTGTATAGAAGAGATTGTAGGCATGAATACGGTGATTGATGGAATACCGTATGCTTGTGTATGCGGGTATGCATACTTGGATATTTACATATGGTAGTGTCTTGTGCACATTGAGTGCACTAGTGTGGTGCATGTTAGGCCGACCTCTTAGCATGATTGGAAGCTAAGTTGAACCCAATTAAACCTAGACGAGACTTGTTGAGATTCAACTAGGTTGGATTCCCTGAGAACCTAGTTAGTGAATTAAGAAATTAATTTAGATGATTGGTAAGGACAGACACTAGTTGGGCGTATATTACTCACCTGTCAAGGGGACACGTGCGGCGTCGTCTCGTCTGGGACATGTGCGACGTGGTCTCGACTGTTGATTCCTGAGTTTTAGTGATAGAGATGTCGAAATCTAGGGGAATGGACCCTTATGAGTACGTTATGTTCTAAGTTATCCATATGAACAAAGAGCTAGAGTGTAACTCTCAGTCTCTGGCGGAGTAGGGAAAGGCCCTGCCGATTCGCCCTATGTTCGGATGACTTATGGTAGAGTCCGGGTGTGGAGAAGGACCACCGATTCCGACAGGATTGCAGCTGAGCTGAATGATCACCAGTCTGTCGGGAGTGGAGAGAGACCACCGGCCGGCAGAGTGGAGAGAGACCACCGATTCCGATAGATCGGGGTGATCACCGACTTTCGGGAGTGGAGAAAGACCACCGATCTGATGCAGTAGACGGAATAGACCGTATTTACTGCAGCTCTACCAGTCACTAAATAAATGTCAGGAACAGGAAGGAGTACAAGAGTAGGATGCTTGGCGAGGGATTGAACCTTATTATCTGGAGAATATGAACTCGATTTGGGGAGTATGTAGTATGGGATGCATACGTTTCCAAATCAAGTTTGCATTAGATTAAGAGCATGGTGTGCATATGAATTGTGCATTAGAATCTAAATCATGACATACACCGACACTTGTGGTTTGACTTTCACATTTTTCTTTTACATCAAATATTGATTGTTGAGGATTTTGGAGATTGTGGTTTTTATCCGCGTTGCGTCAGTTGTATTCAACTGACGTGCCCACAGTTTGCTAAATGCAGGATCGCTGATCGTGGAGCAGGGGACTGGAAAATATCCAAGTATAGGATAATGCTTCCTTGTGCGATGTAAGTTTCTAATTTCCTGTGATTTTTTTCTGTGTTGTGTACTCATTGAAGTAAAGATTCTGGGTAAGTGTCACGAGCTCCCAGTGTGTGGAACTCAGGGCGCTACAAAGTGGTATCAGAGCTAAACTTCAAATTGTAGTACCAACACAACAGGGAATTAGACTTGGATGCCCCAGTTAAAGTCAGGTTTAGTTTGGATAATAGGATAGTCGTGATTCATATTGTTGTATGTCCAACCTATGTTTACGATCTCCCTATATCCGGAACTAACCCCTGTGTATGTTTTCTTATTCTTTAAGAATGTCAGGAAGAAACGAAGGTGGTAGTAATGGAAGGACCGAGGGTGAAGGTAGAGTCTATCAACGAAATAGATTTAGCAATAGCATGAGAACTGAAGGTGAAGGCAGTGGAGTGAATCACGCCAATCTCAATATCGAAGTAGAAATTACCCGGGTATATCAAATAATGGGAACTTTTATGGAAGCAAGTCGAAATTGTGCACCACAGCCAGGAACCCAAGAAAGGAATGCAGGCGATGCCATTGCTAACCACGGCAAGATGGTAGAATCTTTTAAGAGAATGAAACCACCGGTATTTGAAGGCCAAGCAGATCCAACAGTAGCCGATGATTGGATTCGTCAGGTGGAGACTGTGTTTGAAGTACTTAAAATAACAGACGAAAGCAAAGTTACATTGGCTACTATCCGTTTGGAAAAAGACGTAGGAGTGTGGTGGCAATCAGTCAAGCGGGGCATGGGTGATGGACCAATTGCATGGGAAGACTTCCTCGAAGAATTCAGGCAACATTACTTCTCTCTGGACGTTCAAGAAGAAAAGGCTATGGAGTTCATCAATTCGAGGCAAAGCAGTATGACAGTTCGAGAATATGAAATCAAGTTTACGCAGCTGTCTCGTTATGCCCCAGAGATGGTGTAGGACGAGGTAAACAAGGCAAAAAGGTTTGAGCAAGGATTGAGGCCTGGATTGAGATCGAGAATGGTGTCTTTATGCATTCGGAAGTTTGATAAGCAAGTTCGACGGGCCGCAGTAACGGAGATGGATGTAAACCAAAACAAGCAGCCGCAAGAGAAGAACGGGAATCGGAACAATGGGAAACGATCTGTTCCAGCCACAGATTTCATGAAGCAAGGCCCGAACCAGAAGTTCCAGAAGCCTAATACCAGTACAGAAGCCGTCAAGCCAATAAAGTGTTTCCTTTGTAAAAAGCAAGGACATGTTAAATCCCAATGCCCAAGGAATAAGGTTCAGGATAGTGAACGAACATGTTTCAATTGTGGAAAGGTTGGGCACGTTAGACCAAAATGCCCACAACTGCAAAAAGACAACTGTGGTCCAGGGCAGAAGAATAATGATGAAGGGATGTTTTCGGATTGACTAAAATGGATGTTGAGAAGAAAGAAGTGGGTCATCACTGGTATTAAAGGATGAAATGTAGTTTGCTTTACTGCTAAATAATATGTTTTGGTTGACTAGGAAGTATGAAAGTTTCCGTATGTACTCCATATGTACTTGGAGGATAAGTGTTAAATTAAATATGATGCTTTGTTTTGAGATGGGTATGTTATGATGTTTTCTGGGTGTCTGATCCTTTCCACTAGTATAGTTCCAAGGACGGAACTATTCTAAGGGGGGAGTGATGTAATACCACTAAATTCTTACTATATATATATGTGCATTGACATTATTATTTTTTCATACACTACTCTATTATTTTTTATGTTAGTATGGTTAATTTTTTTAAAGAGCCTAATATGTTTCTTTTAAAAAGCCCAATACTTTCTTTCTTAAAGCCCAATCCAATAGTATTTAGGGCTTAAGTGCAATTTCATAAAGTTTGAGGGGTTATGTGCAAAAGTGGACACCTAAGCCTTCTACACTTCTCCACACATCCCCTCCTCTCTTTTTCTTTCTTTCTGCAGACAGCCAGCAGCAGCATCAGTTTTGTCCTTTCTTTTGCTATATATATACATATGTGTTTAACTTCTACTACCCCATCTACTACACTTCTCTCCTTCTCCCTTTTCTCTCTTTACTACTGACAACAGCAACTTTCTTTCTTTCATTTAATGCCCCGTACTTAAGTGGGTATATATATATAATATTATATATAGAAATATATAATATAATATATATATATATATAATAAATAATTAATAATATATGAGATGGTAGTTAGTGGTGGCCCATATATGATCCTATGGGATATTGATGGTGATGATAGCCTATAAGATGGCTTATGGATCATATGCATTAATGAAGGAAATGAAAGAATGTTTGTGTGCTGGTTGGGTGGTGTTTGACCGGGTTGACTTGGGGGAAATTAATCCCATATCGATAGTGGATGTGAGTGTGTGTTTATATAGGATACCACATGAGAAAGGTCCACCTAAGGGTTAACCCACATTTTGATGGTGCCTGTGGTGGGCGTGGCTAGAGTTTTGTGTCCGTTCTTTCGTGTGTGCGCACGTGTAGCCGCGTGCGCAGCTGAGTCGGGCTCGGGTCGTTACAAATGATATCAGAGCCGACTTTCGACACCAAGTGTGTGCAAGATGTACGCCTGAGAGGGAGCTAGGTTGGGACAGGTCGCCCGGGTACTCCACATCGGTTAGAAAGGGATCCTGGATCATGTTGCAAGTCCCGAGCTCAGCGAGGACGCTGAATTCTTGAGGGGTGTGTGTAACACCCCGTACTTAAGCGGATATATATATATATAATATATATATATATATATATATATATATATATATATATATATATATATATATATATATATATATATATATAAAATAAATAATTAATAATAGATGAGATGGTAGTTAGTGGTGGCCCATAGATGATCCTATGGGATAATGATGGTGATGATAGCCTATAAGATGGCTTATGGATCGTATGCATTAATGAAGGAAATGAAAGAATGTTTGTGTGCTGGTTGGGTGGTGTTTGACCGGGTTGACTTGGGGGAAATTAATCCCATATCGATTGTGGATGCGAGTGTGTGTTTATATAGGATACCACATGAGAAAGGTTCACCTAAGGGTTAACCCACCTTTTGATGGTGCCTGTGGTGGGCGTGGCTAGAGTTTTGTGTCCGTTCTTTCGTGTGTGCGCACGTGTAGCCGCGTGCGCAGCTGAGCCGGGCTCGGGTCGTTACACTCTCGACAGGCTGGTGATCATTCAGCTCAACTGCAATCCTGTCGGAATCGGTTGTTTTTCTCCACACCCGGACTCTACCATAAGTTATCCGAACATAAGGGCGAATCGGCTGGCCTTTCCTTACTCCGCCAGAGACTGAGAGTTATACTCTAGTTCATTCTTCATATGGATAACTTAGAACATAAACGTACTCATAAGGGTTCATTCCCCTAGATTTCGACATCTCTATCACAAAATCTCAGAAATTATCAGTCGAGACTGTGCTGCACGCGTCCCAGATGAGACGACGTTGCACGTGTCCCCTTGACAGGTGAGTACACTCCTTACTAGTGCATGTCCTTATTTTATTGGTCATGCGATCTTATTAACATTTGTTGTCCTTTATTTTCTATTTAATTTATTCTTATTCTTAATATATTCTACTTTTCTTATTCAATGATAGTTGGTTACTCGGTAATTTAAACCTAGATCCAAAGCTTAGTCTTGTCTTACAACAAGTTACCTAACTTGAGTATGGGTTCAATTTGATTTAAGCTAAGAGTCGGTTTAGCTACTCGTCATTGACATATATCAAAACCAGTGTACTTAATATGCATTTATTTATATGTATAACAAAGGGGCACTTAGTGCACTAGATGTCACCATATGCGTATCAATACTAGTGCACTTAAGGCACCAAATACCACCATACGCATAAACTTATGCATACTACCATCATTTGCATAAACTTATGCATACTACCATCATTTGCATAAACTTATGCATACTTGCTTAATAAAGTCTTTGATGCCTACCATCTCTTCTTCACCTTACTACAATCTACTTTACTCATCATGAATTTTTTGGTTAGCTAAGTATACATCTACAAGTGGCTTTTCTACCTTACTACCGTTATTATACTAACTTGAATTTTTGTTAGCTAAGCATGTGACTTATGGCTTTCACTACTATCTACTTTACTACTATGACTTTAAGTGACTACAAATTTTATTTTGAATTACTACTTTTACTTTGAATTACTACTTTACTGCTACTAATACTGTTGCTTACCACTACTACTACCACTGCCTACTACTACTACTGCCTACTACTACTACTACTGCTGCTCCTACTGCCTACCACTACCACTACTACATGAGCTTTTTCTACAATCCCTTATACTACTACTAGTGACTACTGTAAGTAGTCAGTTTTACATTAATTATGATGAGAGGTCACAAGCTAATTAAACCAGACTAACTACTAATTAAGTTTGCAATACTAACAGTTCTATTCTTTACTATTATTACACATATTTTCTTACAAGCAATTGGTTACTTATCTTGGATAGAACATGAGTTGTAACTATTTCACACACATATATAATATATAGTACTTTAACCATTTCAAGCCTAATTTTAAACAATTGATTAATTAGTCCAAGACTAGAACATGATTAGTAAGCAAGCATTCAATAATATCAATTCTATTTCTTTCCTTGCTATGTTTATTTTATATAAACTAAAGTATTTAATACTTTTAACCAATATCATATTAACAAGAATAACTAATTATAACAAGCATATCTTCTAACATAACTTTACTACTTTCAATCCACAACATTATCAATCCTAATTTCTATATAAAAAGTCACAAAAATAATCAAGAGGTAAAGGAAAAATACCCACTTTCTTCTTAGTTTTTTCTCCTTGTTTCAAGTTGCTTCCTTTACTCAGTTTATGCTTCTCAGAAGCTTGTAGAACATTAGATGTATAAATATATTTATGTGGATGCTTAGAGTATGGCAGATAGAAAAGAGTAGAAGAAAGTTTAGGCTAGGGTTTTAGTAGTATGAAGAAAAAGCAATTGAAAAGTGAACGAGGGTTTTACTCAACATCATATATATAGAAAAAGAGGGGGAGAGAGGCTGCTGTCTGCTGCGGGCTACTGCAGAAAGAAAGAAAGAAAGAAGTGAAGTGTGGGTGTATGTGGAAGTCTCTAGGGAGCTTAGGTGTCCCCCTTTTTTACATTTAACCCCTCAAGCTTTATTTATTTATATTTAACCTATAGATAACCATGTTGGATTTGGGCCTTAAGAAAAGAAATGTTGGGCCTTAAGAAAAGAAAGCATATCAGGTAAAAAAAAACCATTTGGATATGCTCAAGAAAACAAACATAGTAAGAATAAATATAAATAACCACATCAATGCATATATATATATATATAATACATCCTTTCCGCCACTTGCTCAGAGCAACTCCAACTTATTGTAGTTTTATAAGAAACATGAGAACTCAGCACTGCTCAGAGCAACTCCAACACTCCAGCATGCGCGGCAGGACTCACGAGCATTGATCAACGTCGATGACTAAGCGCGAGAGGGAGGAGTTCGTAGCACGATCGTGCAAGCGTCATGGGGTCCAAGTAGATGAACGAAGCAGAGCAAGGTGTAGGATCTTCTCACGCTCACCGACTGGTCATAGAGACCGGTCAGGCGCCGTTAGAGGACGTGGGGAACGCACAGGAGGGATCTCGGAGGATGAAGATTTTCCTAGGGGGGTTAGAGACAGAAGTGCAACGAAATACCACAGTTCATCGCCGGGGAGGAGGCACCAGGGTACAAGGCAGGTAGAGAGTAAGCGGAGAACATTCGCGGAGGTGACTAGAGGCGAGCTAAGAGGCAACGTGGAGCTTAGAGCTCAGCGATGTTCGCCTTTACGGGAGCAAGAGATGCCCAGGAAGAGAGAAGATGAAGCAGGTGAGTGGGTTTTGGTTAAGCCGAGGAGAATAGCACAAGGTTGCAAGAGCAAAAGCTCCTCAGACGAGAGGAAGCAGGAGACTCGCCAAAAACAAGTGCGCACAAAACGGCCATTCGATCAGTAACTGCAATAACGACTGGTTTTGTTACATTTGTAAAAACTCCAGCCATATCTCGACGGCTTGCCCCAGGAAGAGAGTTTTGCCCAAGCTTCGACCTATAAATCACTGCCGACTCCGAAAATACCACTCGCATCAGAATCTAGCAAGACTGAGGAGAGCTCCGCGGGTGAGAGGAAAGTAATTCATTGCTTCTATTACTCCGGCAGCATTAATGGCCGATTTTGAGAGACGCTACAATAACTGCATCATGGCATAGTCAAGAACTGGCAATCCACAAGAGGACATCTTCGAGCTGCTATCGGCCGCAATTTTGACTTCCCCTTTGCCAACTTGGGTCGTGCAAGAAATCTCCGATAATTGTTTCTTCGTGCACTGCAGCGAAGGTGAGACGGCGGCGGAGGCGCTGAGAGTGAAGGGCCTAGAAGGAAAGGATTCACAGGGGATGGAGTTCTACATTACGGTCAAACCATGGTCTCGAGAGTTCGGAGCGCTAAAGGCAGACTCCCTAACTCCGATGTGGATTCGTCTTTATAGCTTGCCGTGGCGAACGAGTTTCCAAAACATCATTCGGAGTTTCGGAATGTTAATCGAGATCGACAGAGGGACCATTATGCATTCATGGCGTAAGTACGCTCGGCTTAGAATTGGGGTGGCGAATAGAGCAACAATCCCCTCGAAGGTTATAGCTGACTTCCAAAATGAAGTTTAGATGTGAAGGTTATCGTCGAGGCGAAGAAGAGTTTCGTTCCGAGGTATGGTGATTCCGGAGGATGGGAATTTCGACGGCGGTGATTTAGAGGAGGTAGAAGACGCATGTATGTCGTCGGATCTGGGAGCAAAGCATCCTGATCTCTAATCTGGGGGGCAGATCAATGCTGCATCCGAGCCGCCCATCCAATGCCAAGTGCATCCAGAGCGTCGATTTCTAAAATTCAATCATGCTAAGGGCCCACCAGAGTGCGATAAAGGGAAGTCATTGTACAACTGGCACCCTACTCAAGTTTCTGGGAAGACTACCTTTGCAAAAGGGGACGTGACTGCTTGCGGCGAGGAGACAGGTTCTACGAGGTTCAGAGGTATAGAGGTATACTGAAAAGACAGGACGGGGAGGGGCTCGAAGTGAGTAAGGAGCTTGTAGCGCCCCGAGTTCCACACACTGGGAGCTCGTGGCACTTACCCAGAATCTTTACTTCAATGAGTACACAACACAGAAAAATTAAAGGAAATTAGAAACTTACATTGCACATGGAGACTTTATCCTACACTTGGATACTTTCCGTAACTCGAGTCCCCTGCTCCACGATCAGCGATCCTGCATTAGCAAACTGTGGGCACGGCAGTTGAATACAACTGACGCAACGCGGATGAAAACCACAATCTCCAAAATCCTCAACAATCAATATTTGATGCAGAAGAAAAGATCAATATTTGATGCAGAAGAAAAGATCAATATTTGATGCAGAAGAAAAGAAACGTGAAAGTCAAACCACAAGTGTCGGTGTATGTCATGATCTAGATTCTAATGCACAATTCATATACACATCATGCTCTTAATCTAATGCAAACTTGATTTGGAAACGTATACATCCCATACTACATACTCCCCAAATTGAGTTCGTATTCTCCAGATAGTAGGGTTCAATCCCTCGCCATGCATCCTACTCTTGTACTTCTTCCTGTTCCTGACATTTATTTAGTGACTGGTAGAGCTGCAGTAAATACGGTCTATTCCGTCTACTGCATCAGATCGGTGGTCTTTCTCCACTCCCGAAAGTCGATGATCACCCCGATCTATCGGAATCGGTGGTCTCTCTCCACTCTGCCGGCCGGTGGTCTCTCTCCACTCCCGACACGCTGGTGATCATTCAGCTCCGCCTGTCGGAATCGGTGGTCCTTCTCCACACCCGGACTCTACCATAAGTCATCCGAACATAGGGCGAATCGGCAGGGCCTTTCCCTACTCCGCCAGAGACTGAGAGTTACACTCTAGCTCTTTGTTCATATGGATAACTTAGAACATAACATACTCATAAGGGTTCATTCCCCTAGATTTCGACATCTCTATCACTAAATCTCAGGAATCAACAGTCGAGACAACGTCGCACGTGTCCCAGACGAGACGACGCTGCACGTGTCCCCTTAACAGGTGAGTAGTACGCGCCCAACTAGTGCCTGTCCTCACTAATCATCTAAATTAATTTCTTAATCCACCAACTTACCCGATTCTAATTGCTTTATTAAACTGTGCTCCTAGTTTCCACTTCCACCCTTCAGCAAGTTACTTAACTAAATTAACTTAATTCACTAACTAGGTTCTCAGTGAATCCAACCTAGTTAAATCTTAACAAGTCTCGTCTAGGTTTAATTGGGTTCAACTTAGCTTTCAAATCATGCTAGAGGTCGGCCCAACATACACCACACTAGTGCACTCAATGTGCACAAAACACTACCATATGTAAATATCCAAGTATGCATACCTGCATACACAAGCATACGGTATTCCATCAATCACCGTATTCATGCCTACAATATCTTCTATGCAACCAATAGTTCTTTACTACAATCTACTTAACTTATCATGAGTTTCTAATTAGCTAAGCATGCAACTACTATCACTAAGCATTTTACTACAAGTGTGTAGTTTCATGCAATCACATCAATTTGAGCATTCGAGGAGTAATCTTTTCTACTACACTATAACTAAGCTTACTAACTCATTAGTAGCTTACTAATACAATGTTAGTAACTTACTAACACAAAACTAGTAGTTTACTAACAATGTATGTTTACTAACCATAAACAATTGGTTAGCAACTGGGTTACTACGAGGTCAAGTCTACGTTTCTAACTTTCTAACTTCTCACTATCATGACATTCTAGCATTCTATTCTACTGATTCACTACCATACTAACATATTAACTTACTAACTTACTAATCATTTCAACTAAGCTTACTAACATTATTAGTACAATGCTAGTAGCTTACTATCAATGTAAAGTTACTAATCAAGATACTAACTTACTAATCATAAGGACTTTAAGTATTCAAACATGAAAATTTAGTTAGACAATTTACACTACAACATCACAAAATCACATCTTTACACTTGTACTATCATTCTTAACACAAAGAACAAATCTTTATTTATTCACTAATATATTTGGCATATAAAATTCACACAAGTAAACACTCACTACAATTTCTAGCAAACATCAATCATTCATTCCATATACGAAGAAAAATAATAACAATAGTAACACGAGGTATGAAGAATACCCACTTTGTTTTTGTTTGTAAGCTTCAATTGCTATCTTCTCCTCGCACCTTGATTCTTCTTGACTTCTTGCTCCAATCCAAAAGTAGTTGTAAAGTGGTATAGGAGTAGTAGGAGTTGTAGTAGTAGTGAAGTAGTTGTAGCTAAGTAGTAGGAATAGTAGTAGTAGAAGTAGTAGTAGTTGTAGTAGGGTAAATAAATAGAAAAAAAGGGGAAAAAGGGATACTATTGCTGCTGCCGGCTGTAAAGGGAGAAAAGAGAGAGAGAGAGGTGTAGGAGTAGTAAATAGTAGTAATAATAAGGTAGTATAGTAGTAGTAATAGTAGTAATAAGTAGTAGCATGTATATATAGAGAAAAAAGGGGAAAAAATGCTGCAGTTGTTGTTGTCGGCAGTAAAGAGAGAAAAGGGAGAAGGAGAGAAGTGTAGTAGATGGAGTAGTAGAAGTTAAATACATATGTATATATATAGAAAAAGAAAGGACAAAACTGATGCTGCTACTGGCTGTCTGCAGAAAGAAAGAAAAAGAGAGAAGGAGGGGTGTGTGGAGAAGTGTAGAAGGCTTAGGTGTCCTACACTTTTCCACATAACCCCTCATACTTTATTTAATTGCACTCAAGCCCTAAATACTATTGGATTGGGCTTAAAAAGAAAGTGTTGGGCTTTTTAAAAGAAACATATTAGGCTCTTTAAACAAAATTAACCATACTAACATAAAAAAAATAATAGGGTAGTGTATGAAAAATAATAATAATAGTAATGTCAATGCATATATATATATATATATATATATATATATATATATATATATATATATATAACAATGTATATATATATTGTAAGAATTTAGGGGTATTACAGAGCTGGGCCTTGTTAGTAGTGGGTGCCTTCAGTTTTCTAAGGCGGATATTGAGGAGTCAATTAGGGTGGCAATGCATGCTCTTCTCAGTAACAAAGGTACTGGACTAACTCTTATTGGGCCGAAGCCCATTTGTGACGGGGGCCAGGGAGGTATCCAATGTAGTGGACAGGGGTTGATGGCGACGAACATTAATCAAATTCATGTGGCACTTCTGTCTAACACACAGAATAGCAACATCCTCTTGGCGGAAAGTAATCAACAGGTGACAGATCCGGACTCTCGCGGTGAGATAATTGGAGCGTTAGACGGTGTTAGAGAAGGCAACATAATTTCAGAAACAGAAACAGAGAGTGGCGACAAGGAAGTCAGGGGAAGTATAGGCAACACATAGCAAAAAATTTACTGAGTATCAGAGGAGAGGAGAAGAATGCGTCAGATGGACAAAGGAGGGATTCAAGAAGCCAGTTAGGAAGAGCTACCCAAGAGGCCAATTAAAGCTATGGACCAGGATACAACTAATGGAGGTATTTTTACTTCCGATTTCTCTGTTCTTAATTCCTTAAACGATGATTCACTTATATATTTTGTAAGTCTATACGGTCTGGCCATGGGTTCTAATAGGACGGAACAACTAGAAAATGTGGCTATCATTAGAGGGGAATCTAGAGTAGCCATCGTTTAAGTCCGCTGGTGGTTTTGTAGGTGTAGAGTGTAGGTGTCAAGAATCGTTTTTAATGGTTTATATCTTTTGGAATGTAAGAGGGATGAGGCAAAAATTAAAAAAACGATCTATTAATTACACTTTGAGTAAAATTCGCCCAGCATATGCGGGTTGCAAGAAACCAGAATAGAGTATCCAACCTCAGAGGATTTTAGAAGTCTTAAGAGGGACAACAGACTTTGAATGGAGATTCAAGGCCGCGGTGGGTTATTCGGGAGGCATAGCGGTTGGGGCGGACTCGAGACTTTTTGAGATAATAGACGACTATATTGGTTTATTTACGGTGTCTATTAGACTACGTAGGAGAAGTGACGACTGGGTGCATGCGGTGACTAGTGTGTTCGGTCCTTATGACTTGAGACAGCGCAAAGAACTATGGAAGGAGCTTCGAGATATCAGGAGTAAATGGAATGGGCCATGGGTGGTTGGAGGGGATTTCAACATCACGAGATACCAAGACGAACATAGAGGACGAGGTCACAGCTGCTCTCAGCAGGAGTCCTTCAATAACATAATAGATGATTTGGAGCTGCTGGAGTTAGAGATGATCGATAGAAAATTCACATTGTCAAACATGCAACGAAATCCTACTCTGGCTAAGCTAGATAAAGTTTTGGTGTCTAACGATTGGGAGGATGCTTTCCCGCTAGCAAAAGTGAAGTCGGCAACGAGATACACGTCCGATCATCTGTGTCATAGACTGTGGGCAGGTTACCAGATCCAAGTTTTCTCCGTTTAGATTTGAGAAAGTTTGGACGACGATTGATGAAATGCGGCAAGTCATCGAAGAGTCTTGGTCTGGTCACACCACCAAAACGACGGTTGTAGGAGTTTGGGTGGAAAAGACAAGGCGTCTTCGCAGGAGGTTAAAGGGATGGGCTAGACAGAGGATGGGTGAAGTCAATGTTGGAAGGGAGACTCTAGGCAACATGATTCATGAGTTGGAAACTACGCAAGAGGATAGGGACCTATTGGGTGCTGAAAAGGACGAAATGGCAACGAGTAGACTAGAGCTGCAGCTATAGGGTTAATGAAGGAATTGTATTGGAGGCAACGGTCGAGAATTCAATGGCTTAGGGAGGGGGACGCAAACACAAAATTCTTTCACAAGGTTGCAAATGGAAGAAGGAAAAATCATGTAGCCGGATTATTCATTGATGGCACTTGGACGTAGAATGACGGTATTATCAGAGAGCACTTAGACAAGAAATACCATGATTTGCTGGGAAGAACAATCGAGAGGTGCACCCTATCGACGGACATGTGCAGTACCTCTAGATAGATGGTAGCGAGGGTATTGAAAATAGATTTACAGAAGAGGAGGTACTCGAAGCAATCAGGCAACTCGGTCAAGAAAAAGCACCGGGTCCAAATGGGTTGCCAATTTTATTCTACAAACTTTACTGGCAAATCATTAAGGCAAATCTAATGAATATCTTTGATGAACTTTATGACGGAAGCGCAAAGCTGGAAAGACTCAATTATGCAACTATTGCACTGATCCCTAAGAAAAGCGAAGTACTCTTGGATGAGGATTTCGGACCTATTAGCCTTCTAAATGGTTCGTTCAAAATAGTTATAAAAGTACCGGCTCAACGTCTGGCACCTCACTTAGACGACGTGGTGGTCCCCTCGCAATGCGGCTTTATCTGTGGAAGAGACATTAGGACATGATAGCTTCAACACACGAGATAGTATACAGGGGATATAAAGGCAAATCTGAAGGTTTCATTCTGAAACTAGACTTTGAAAAGGCCTATGACTCGGTGCATTGGGATTGTCTGGACGAGGCATTGGAGTTAAAAGGTTTTGGAGTGAAATGGTGAGTTTGGATGAGAACGTGTGTTCAAGGTGGGATATCATTTATACAGGTAAACGGGTGGCAAGGCAAAGAAATCAGATGCAAAAGAGGATCAGGTAAGGGGATCCTCTGTCACCGCTTCTATTTGCCATCGTAGCGGATGGCCTGGCGGAAATGATAAGGAGGGCACAAGAGAACAATATCATCAAGGGGATCGAAATGAAAGGAATCGCACAGCCAATGTCAATTCTACAATATGCTGATGACACTCTTTTATTCGGGAGGACAAATGTTGAAGAAGCTGTAGCTATTAAGGCAGCATTGGTATGTTTCCAAATGGTGGTCGGGACTAAAAGTAAACTTAAACAAGACCAGCGTCATCCCCATCAGCGATCAACTATCATCCACGGCGAATACTTTAGCGGTAACTTTCGGATGCGAGGTGGGTGAATTCCCGATCAAATACCACGCCAATTAGGCCAGGTTCATTGTTAAGAGAGGATTGGACTCCCTTGATCGATAAGATTGCTAAGAAACTGGCAGGGTGGAAGACTCGCTTTCTCTCGCTAGGGGGAAGGATCACACTGCTTAACTCGGTACTGAGCACCATTCAAATTTATTTAATGTCGATCTACGAATTACCAAAGTAGGTTATTTACAAGATAGACAAACTTAGAAGACGTTTCTTGTGGAAGGGTTCTGACGAGGGTAATAAAGGTTTCACCTGGTCAAGTGGGATAGAGTATGTAAGAAAAGAGAATTGGGCGGGTTGGGAATTCTAAACCTCCATGACATGAATAGAGCTCTGCTTAGCAAATGGTGGTGGAAGATTTACAAACGGCGCAAAGGATGGTGGTGCTACTCCTTCTAGAACGAGGAAAAAATATCGTTACAGAGGTAGAAGTGCAAGGTTTCGTTTCTTTGGAAAGGAGTGGCAAAACAAGGGGAAATTTTCAACACCAACACTAGTTGCAGGATAGGGAACGGGAAGAATACTATATTTTGGAAGGATAAGTGGTGCGGGTCCAGGTCGCTAAACAACCTATTCCCGCTAGCAGCGGCATTAACAGTCAACAAAGATTCACTTGTGGCGGATGTTTGGAGGAATGGGAACCTTAGGTTGATTGTTTTAGACCGGCAGTCAGCCGAGAGTATTATGCAATTCGAAGAACTAAATAGGTTCGTCCAAGCAGAAGGCCAAACGAGCAATGGTGTAGATGAAAGATGGTGGAATATCGAGGATTCTAAACAATTTTCAGTTTCGTCAATGTATAAATGGCTCAACGACTGTGGAATTAGATGTAAAGATCAAAACATCATATGGGGAACACAGGCTCCCCTAAAAGTCGGTCTTTTGCTGGCTGGTGTACAGCGATGCTATTCTGTCCAAAGTCAATCTGAGGAAAAGGAATATGCAAATTGATGTCAGGTGCACGTGTTGTTTAGATGTGGAGGAAAACGTCACACATTTTTTTCACGTGTCATAAGGCGGCCCTCACATGAGAAGTTATCTGTAGGGGGTTTGGATGTGCTCAGTGTCCTAGATCTACTTCAGACGTTTGGGGTCTGATAAGGGATAATTTAATCAGGATAGAGGATAGGATTGCTTGGGACATAGCAGTAGCGGCAACATTGTGGAATCTATGGCTAGACCGAAACGATTTATGCTTTCGAAATATTTTTTATAGATTCTCATCCTCATTGCATAAAATTTTCCTTCTCATTCATGATTGGGCAGGGTATGCGGGAGCTAGGAAGAAGATAAAGATGAACGAGGAGGTTTAGCGGCACTAGAGCCTGGGGGGAAGTCACGTCTCTGGTCTCTACGGGATGTCTTTTGTTTATGCTTTTTGTTTTTTGGTATCTTGTTGCAGAGTAGGAGGTTCTATTTATGGAGCATTTAGCTCCAGCTTTTGGCTGTTAATTTGTACTACTATGTTTCGTTAACTATCATTAATGGAACGATGACGGAGGTCATCTTTTAATAAAAAAAAAAACAATATATATAAATATTCATTGTAAAAAAAATGTTACATACTAGGGGTATTACAAAAAGGTTTTCAATCATAAGGTAGACCGGCAGGCCTTTCCCTACTCCACCAATAACTTAGAGTTAAACTCTTACTTCTTGTTCGTATTGATAACCTAGAACATAGACGAAAACTTACGGGTCCATCCCCTAAGTTCCGACAGTACTTGTGACTTACGTCCGCATTCTACTCTTATCACTAAATTTCATAAATTAACAGTCGAGACAACGCCGCACGTGTCCCAGATGAGACGACAACGCACGTGTCCCCTTGACATGTGAGTTCACACCCAACTAGTGCATGTCCTTATTACAATGGGATTGAGTTATGACTAGGACTGCATTATACTAAGGTGCACTCATTGAATACCCCATAACAATTATACAACGATTAACCGATTAAATCTCCTCCTCTAATTTTCATGATTGTTTGCATTATTTGGGCTCAATCCGTCCCAAATTCAAAATCCATATTCAAATTCAAACCCCTTCTAGTCCTCGCGCAAACTTAAATCTGACATATCGCCACTCTCTTCTTCCTCATGCAAACCCAAATCCAAACTGATTCTCTTCTTCTTCCTCAAGCAAACCTAAATCCGACCCGTCGTCGCTCCCCCTGTACTATCGCATACTTGACTCGGCCTGCATCTGCACCTCCTTCCCTTGTTGTTCGCACTGCTCTTCCTCCCTGATTGTTTTTATTCGATGGAACCGACCAACAAACCCGACTCAACCCACATTCAGAATCCAAACTCAACTCAAACCAAGTACTCTCTTCATTTTTTCTATAACTATATGTTCCTATTGATAATCTCATAATAGTTTTATGTTAGAATTTAGGGTTGCTACATAATGAGGATATATCTTTTTTTTAATTATAGATATAACGATTTTTCCGATTTAATCCCCGATTATTTCCGATTAACCGATTAATCACTAATTGCTTCTAGACCGATTAGTACCAAAAACCGATTTTAACTGCCTAGGATATATACATACAATCTAACAACCATGAGGGTTGAAGAACACTTACCTTGTGTAGCGCCCCGAGTTCCGCATATTGGAACTCGTGACACATACCCAGAATCTTTACTTCAATGAGTACACAACACAGAAAAACACAGAAAATTAAAACCTTTATTACCTTAATGATATTACATTTATATCCTTCACTTGGATGCTTCTCGCAGCTTAAGTTCCCTGCTCTACGATCAGTAATCCTGCAACTAACAAACTGTGGGCACGTCAGTTGAATGCAACTGACGCAATGCGGATAAAATTTGTGATCTTCAAAATCCTCAACAATCAATATTTGATGCAGAAAAAAATGTGAAAGTCAAACCACGAGTGTTAGTGTGTGCTATGCCCTAAAGTCTAATGCACAAACTCAAAATTCACACAATGTTCTTACTCTAATGCTAACTTGATTTGGAAACGTATGCATCCCATACTACATACTCCCCAAATTGAGTTCGTATTCTCCAGATAATAGGATTCGATCCCTCACCGTCCTACTCTAGTACTCTTTCCTGTTTTGACATTCATTTAGTGACTGGTAGAGTCTGCAGTACATGCGGTCCTTTCCCGCTCCTGCAGTCGGATCGTGGTCCTTCTCCACTCTGAACGGCAGTGATCACTCTGTTCGTTCAAATCATGGTCCTTCTCCATTCCGACAGGATTGTGGTCTCTCACCATTCCCCGTCAGACCGGTGATCATCAGCTCTGCTGGAATCATAATTGTAATATCCCCAAAAATTTAATTGTTTATATAACTATATTTTTGTTTTGCTAATGGAATGTGCATGTTTTATTATTATTAAGCCCAACCCAATTTGCATGTTTTATTAGCCCAACCCATCCATGAACATGAACATATACAATAGATTAATATACTAGAATGTATGTGTGTGTGTGTGTGTGTGTATATATATATATATATATATATATATATATAGGGAAATGATCGAGTGAGAACTCTTTTGGTGAGAACCACGTGAGAACTTTTGTTTGGGACATTAGTAGAAAGATCTGGACCGTTCATTTTGATCTACACGACTCAATTAGTCTATGGAAGAGAAATCAAGTCATTTGAGATTCGTTTGCCCATGCATTGAAGTGTTACAAATTGTGTGGCAGAAAAATCGTTTTTTTATAGTGACATGATGCATGGACAAATGAATATCAAATGACTTGATTTTATATTTCTAGACTAATATAGTTGTGTTAAACAATGTGAACGGTTCGGATTATCCATAGGATGGATAGGCGTGGAGTTCTCACGAAGCTTATCGTGAGAACGGTTCTCACTGGATCGCTACCCTATATATAAGGAAATGATCGAGTGAGAACTCTTTTGGTGAGAACCACGTGAGAACTTTTGTTTGGGACATTAGTAGAAAGATCTGAACCGTTCATTTTGATCTACACGACTCAATTAGTCTATGGAAGAGAAATCAAGTCATTTGAGATTCGTTTGCCCATGCATTGAAGTGTTACAAATTGTGTGGCAGAAAAATCGTTTTTTTTATAGTGACATGATGCATGGACAAATGAATATCAAATGACTTGATTTTATATTTCTAGACTAATTTAGTTGTGTTAAACAATGTGAACGGTTCGGATTATCCATAGGATGGATAGGCGTGGAGTTCTCACGAAGCTTATCGTGAGAACGATTCTCACTGGATCGCTACCCTATATATATATATATATATATATATATATATATATACACACACACACACACACACACTAAGCTACTACTTAAGCCAACAATTTTGACTTGAGACATTTAAGCCTACAATTTTTGACTTAAGAATTCCAGGCCTACAATTTTTGACCAAGTAAATGGCTTACTTGACCTAAAGAAACTTAGGTGAGCTTTGGTGTAAGCCCTGAGTAGGGATATCATGAATATGATGACTAAGCTTGATGACTAGCTAACCCTAGAGATTTCTACACATGCCCACACACATCTACACTACCCTAGCCCCTTTCCAAGCCTTGGCCGGCCCCTCCCCCCCCCCCCCCCGCGCCCCCTCTTTGTATATGTATGTGCTACTTCATCCTATCACTACTACTTCATCTTACTTTACTTCATATTGCTGCTGCTGCTACTACTACTCCTATTATACTACTACTTTTAAAGGAGCAAGAAGCCAAGCAAGCTAGGAGAAGGTGAAGTCTTAGTTCACAGTTAGTTCAATTTCTTCATCGTATGTTCCAATTCTAATTAAATTACTATCAATTTCCTAGAGTTATTGGAGCTTGATATCAAAAGAAGATGAAGCTAGGGTTAAGCTCTTATAACATAAGGTGGGTGTTCTTCCTCCTTTGTATATTCCTTTAATTATTATCATTGATTGTTAATAGATTGTTAATAGATTAGTTTTGATTATTAATATATTAGTTAGTAGTTTGTTGTTTATATTTAAATAATTGTGTAGTAGTTTATTTGTAGCAAAAGCAATTCTTGATAATAGATTGCTTTGGTTGTGTAGATGGTGTACATTGCTTGATGGATTAAATTTGAAAGTTTGAATTGTTAATGGCTGTGATCATTAATAGTAGTGATTGTTATTAGACTGAAAAGTATTAAAATGTTAATGGTTATTGTAGTAATTGTTAATAGATTGAAAAAGTATTGTAGATTAAAGTGTTACTAAAATGCATTGGTATGCATAATAGTGTGTATGTTTGAAATTGCCGGATTAAAGAAAACAAAGGAAACAAAAAGGAACTAAGTAGATAAGATAGAAAAGATATGTTTTTATTTCTAATCAATGAAGAATACACAATTTTGAAATTTGAAGTGATGTAAAATTATGAGGAAAATTATGCAACAAAAGGTTTGCATATAAAGTAAAATATTTAAATGAACATAGATAACAAATGAAAATAAACGCATGCATTAGAAATTTTAGTAGCTTAACAAGAAAAGTTTAGTTACTTAACAAACCATGTGAATGAAGTTGTAAATGAGTATTTGGATATTTCATATATACAAGTTCACACATGTACATGTCTAAACAACATAATGTAGAAAAGTAGTTAAGAAATATGTATGAAAGATGTTCATTGATATACACAAAAGAGTGTTTATACAATGTAGAAAACATTGTAATACATATGGGTATGTTGTCATAAATAGTAGTGTTGTGCATGTGGGATGTGCGAGTTAGTATTTGTCCGGGATGAATGATTGGTGGAACATTTCAGAAAGTTGCCATACGGTGGTTGTCGTTCCAAAGAGTCGTTTAAACCTAGAACTTGAACTAAATCGGCTTTAAATTACCTAGAACTTGAACTAGATAATATAATAAGTAATCTAGGAAGTTAATCTAGAAACTGAAAGTGATGATAAATAAGTTAAGAAGTGATGATAAATAAGTTATTAGAATAAAGTAGTAAATGACTTAAGTGATCAGTTTCAAGTGTTCCTTAAGAACCTAGATTGTCCGAGGTTACCCACTAACAGGTGGACTAAGTACCTTTCTAATTAACTAATGCTATACATGTTTTAAAGGAACTAGAAGATGTCTAAATAAAGCAATTTGGATCGGGTAAAGTTAGTGAATTAAGAAATCCATTTAACGTAACTCAATCGCTAGTTCGAGAACTTCCTAGAAGTTTGGAATAAATTGGTTAGGATAGGCACTAGTAGGGCGTGTACTCACTTGTCAAGGGGACACGTGCGGCGTGGTCTCGTCTGTTAATTTCTGAAATTTAGTGATAAGAACTGTATGGTGGAAGTTAGGGAATGGACCCTCCAAATCCATCTAAGGTTCTCTATTGTTTAATGCGAACAGGGAGCAAGAGCAAGGCTGTAGGACTCTCGGTGGAGCAGGTAGGACCTGCAGGGTCACCTTTATGTTCATAACAACTTTTGGGTAAGGTCTGGGAGTGGCGTAGGACCACAGGGGCCGGGCGGAGTATGACCGGGGAGTGGCATAGGACCACATGGTCTTGGCATACATAGTGGCATGATCAATGATTTTTGACTGCAGAGGCGGAACTCGACCGAGCAACTGCAACCTTACCAGTCACTAGATGAATGTCAGTACAGTAAAGAGTACAAGAGTAGGATGCATGGTGAGGGATTGAACTCTATCATCTGGAGAATACGAACTCGATTTCGATGAATGTCCGAAACAGGAAAGAGTACAAGAGTAGGATGCATGGCGAGGGATTGAACCCTATCATCTGGAGAATACGAACTCGATTTGGGGAGTATGTAGTATGGGATGCATACGTTTCCAAATCAAGTTTGCATTAGAGTAGGAGCATCGCGTGCATTTATGTTTGTGCATTAGATTTAGGTCATGGCACACTGACACTTTTGATTGTCTAAATTTCACATTTCGTCATTCATAGTCATTCATATTAATTTTTGTATTGATTGATTGTTGAGGAGTGAAGCTCACTGATTTTATCAGTTTGCGTCAGTTGCATTCAACTGACGTGCCCACTTATATTTAAGTTGCAGGACCAGCTGATTTTGGGGATTGTGAGCTTAAGCTGTGTTGGGCATTTGTATCCAAGAGGAAATTATTAAGGTAAGAAAAGAAGTTTTTTAATTTCCTGTGATTTTTTTGTGTTGTGTACTCATTTGAAGTAAAAGATTCTGGTTGGTGTCACGAGTTTCCGGTATTCAGAAATTGAGGCGCTAAAATAGTCCTCCACTCCCGCCCCTACCAAAGCTATCATGAACATAAAGTGAATCGTAGGGCCACCCCTACTCCGCCAAGAGACCTAGAGTTACACTCGTGCTCCTTGTTCATATTGATAACCCAGAACATAGACAGAAACTTAAGGATCCATCCCCTAAGCTCCTACAGGACTTGTGACTTACGTTCGCATCCCGCTCTTATCACTAAATCCCAGAAATTAACAGTCGAGATAACGCCGCACGTGTCTTAGACGAGACGATGCCATACGTGTTCCCTTGACGGGTGAGTACGCGCCCAACTAGTGCATGTTCTTATAACAATGTTCACACAATCAAGTGCTACTACAATTTAGAACTAGTGATTGTGGTTGTACTATGTCGGTTCATTAATTTGCTAGCTTTACCCGATTCTAATGACTTCATTATCACAACTTCTAGTTTCTAAGTTAATTTTTCTAGATTAAATTACTAGGTTAACAATTCAAGTTCTAGTTTAACTTTATGCACCCGGATAATGTACTCGGTTAATTTAATAGTCAACCACTAAGCAACTTCAATCTAGTGTCATATGATAATCAACTTAAAGGTAAATATGGTCTAACTCGACCGTCTAATTTGTGCCCATGAATTGGCCCAACTCAGCCTAAACTCAACCTACTTGAACATCCACAATTTAACTCTTCGGAACGACAACCACCACATGACTAAATCACCACAATGAGCTTTTTTCGAACCCGTTCCAAAGGTCAATCTGACCCAAACAAATACCAACTCATACACCCAATTCACCACTTATTATGCAAAAAATTGGGTATTGCATTACATTCCTACACTTCATATACATTATAATTTCTTTCTATACACATACAAGTGTCGAATTACACTATAGATATGAATCTACACATGCACATTTCATCGAACACTTCGTAAACAACTTATACTTCTTAAATTGTTATTTCACACGTGTAAATGCACTAATTCACATCCACATATTGACCAAGATCTCAATTGCAACACATTCTCATAGCTTGTTTGTTAATCTACTACACTTTTATTCATATATGTGTATATATTTTCCTTTAGACTTTTCATCGAACACTTTACGTGCTATCCTTTCATTCCATAAACTTTACAACACACCCTAATACAAATATGTATTCTTATACAATTATCTTTGCATTTATTTTAGTTATAATATATGAATCTAATCATACAAAAAATTAGAATTTAATCTAATAATCGGTAATTAGTTTTTCTTGACAACTACACCCTTCAACTTGGTTTTCTTGTTTCTATGCATGAATTTTTAAACACACAACCATTCAATTTACTAGCAAATTACTCATACTACATTAAATTACGTCATACAACCAACTAACATCAAACTATATCAATCAATTAACTAAACAAATAACTAAACATACAACTTATCATTTAATAAAATGAACATACAAAGATATTGGACCTTTCTATCTACTTAATTTCTTTTATTATGAGCGTAAGCATTCAACCATTTTTCGCATAATTTCAAGCAACCAATTAAAAAAAATAACACACAAGGAATGAAGAACACCCACCTCAAGTGCAAACAAGATGAAACTCCAAGCACCAAGTATGCTCTCCTCCTCCTAGCTTGCTTGCTTCTTTTCTTGCTTAATTTGCTTCTTAGAAATATGTAAGGGGAAATGAAGTTTTGTATGGAGTAAATGGAGTATGGAGTGAATGAAATATGGAGGGTGTATAGAAATTGAATGTAGTAAAGAAATGAACTAGGAGTATGGAGAAATGAGCAAGATTCTTCATACATACATACATACATATATATAGGAGAGGATGGGGGAAGGAAATGGCCGGCCAATTTGGAAGGGTGGAGAGGTGTGGGGGTGAGTGTAGAATAATCTAGGGCTTGCTTAGTCACCATGCTTTGGTGCCCACATTTTACACATTACCCTAGGTTTTAAATAATTACACATAACCCATTTTCTATGTCAACAATTGTAGGCTAGGGTTATTTATTCATATGGGGTAGTGTGTATGTGTGTATATTTATAAAATGTCAAATGGGAAATACAATTTAAAAATAATAATATATGCAATTATTCAAGACAAAAATTTATTAATAAATATGGTTGTAAAATAATGCAATACTATTCATATTCAAAATATTTGTTAATTATTTTGGGGGTATTACACCTTGATTAACAAGCTCCAATACACTCTTGGCTTCAACTAGCTTCCTTCTCCTTGCTTTTTTGGCTCTTCTCTGCCTAGCTTGTGCTCAAAAATAGCTAAAATAACACCTAGGGAAAGTTTTGAGGATATTTGGAAATGGTATGAAAATCAGAAAATATAGGAATGAGAATGAAGTGAAAATGTAGGAAACTAAGCTAGGGTTCTTCACACCCTTACACATACACATATATAGAGAGGGGGTGAGGGTTTGGCCATCCTAATAGGTTAGGAGGGTGTGGGTTAGTGTGGGAGGGTGTAGAAACCTCTAGGGTTAGCTTAGGTTTCCCCACTTTTACATATAACCCCCAAGGTCAAACTAATTACACATAACCCTCATTTAAGTGAACAATTGTAGGCTACAATTGTATGGGTATATGTGTATGAACAAAACTTGTGTGTATATAACAACATACACAAGAAGGTGCACAATTCATGTGCAACAACATTCATATGCCAAATATAAAATAACAATATATAATGCAACAATATTTATATACAAAATATTGTTGTACAAAATAATTGTTAATTATTTTGGGGATATTACATTAAAAGTGGGGGAGTTGCTAACTTAAGCTTGTTCGTGACACGCTCAGCCTATCCCCCATGCATATCCATTTATATCTCATATTCACTTCAACATCTTCTGCTAGGAAAGTTTTATATCTGTACCATGTATAGAAAACATTTTTATCGTACAAGAAAACTCAT
Organism: Hemerocallis citrina; assembly: GCA_017893485.1. Taxonomy (NCBI): domain Eukaryota; kingdom Viridiplantae; phylum Streptophyta; class Magnoliopsida; order Asparagales; family Asphodelaceae; genus Hemerocallis; species Hemerocallis citrina. Next base: position 236,435,667 of record CM030366.1, read on the forward strand.
GGTACTCATATAGCTGCTGTAAAATGGGACTAAATTTGATCGAAAACATCTGTGTTTTTTAATGTATATCTTTTGTTTAAGCAATATACCTCTAGCAAATACTACTAGTCTATTAGCGCTTAACTAAACTATGGTCCAGGTTGTCTTGGATTGTACTTTGTCATCTAAACACTTAAATGAAGTCAAGAGTGCTCTTGTATCCGCTTTGTCTTCCAATGGACAAATGTCAGATGCACTTAATGTGTATGATGAAATCAAGCAAGCAGGATACACCGTTGAGCCCAAAGCTGTTGTAAATCTCATCGTGAGTTATCTTTTCCTAAAATTTTCAGTTGAAACTAAATTAGCTAGTTGTGTAAAATTGTAATGAAAGTTCTATACATACTTTCATACTTTCTTTCTACATATAATATGTTTGTTTTCCAGGAACATCATCAAAGTGAAGGAGAATTAGACACATTGCTTCGGCTTCTGGAGGAGTTGAAAGGTTCAAGTAATTGGTTTGATGGCTGCAGTAGAGTAGTCCTATATTGTGTTCAATACAACCTAGCGAAGTACGTAGAGTGGTTATCCATTTTTACTAGTACCAATTTGATTTTATTTACCATTTAGTTTCTTATGGATTTTTTTCTTAATCAGTTCTGCAATTGAATTGCTAACGAAGCTTACCAATAAAGATGAGCGGAGTACTTATATTGTTATTGACCAGGTATCAGCTTTTTCTCTCTCATAAGTAGAGAAAAGATTGTGGTATGACCATTCAAACATTTCCTTTATCTTTTCTAGAATCATAATCATACCTCCTCGGTAGATAATAGAGGTAGCTCTAATTAATGATAAAATGTGTAGAACTGATTGAGATGGTTTCAACATGTGCAATGTAGAATAATCAAAGACCGAAGAGGTATATCCTATTGATTTAACATACATAACCCTTATTAAAAATAAATCAATTCTATTAATTCTCACCACAATTAATTTAGTTATGTTATAGTTGCAGGGACATTTAATATGGTCTCAAACCAAAGCCGCCATACAGTCACTTCCTAATGGGGTGGGGAAGTCTGGTTGCAGGTTTAAACAAAATTCCCTCCATCGTAACCGCAGTTTAAAATTTTTGGTAACAGTCGTGAGGACATTTGATAGCCCTTAAATTGTGATGAATGGAGAAATGGATTCATGTAGCCTATCCTAAAAATTATGAATGAAGACTTTGTTGTTGTATAATAAACTTCTCTGGCTTATTTGCTTCCATTAGGGATATGAATAAATGTAGTTCTTAGATATAACTTCTTTGAGGCCGAAGGTATTATATTGAAAGGGAAAAGTTTCTCTAGAGGTGAAATTGGAGGGGGTACGGATTATTTATAGCATCACAATATTCCCTTCTGATTGTAGTGGGTAGGATGCATAAGAATTTCGTATTGCTTCAATCTATAAGCTCCATAATTGGTACAAACTAATTGGCGAATGGAGACTTCTGATGTATTGTAGTTATGTTAAAAGTTGTTTGTATTTCCCTCTTCATTTAAATTTGTTTATTCCTAAGAGCGTCTGTAGTCGTTCAAACCCAAAATTTGGGTATTTGGCTTTTAGAAATATGAAATTTGGGTTAGATTCAAACCCAAAATTTGGGTTTTGATTTTTAAAAAAATAGGCGAACGGTAAATGAAGTCTCGTCCCGTAATTGTTTTAATTTTTTTTAATTAAAAAAGTACTGGGCAAGAAATCATTTCCGTCTGATTCATTTTTTAAATTTTTTTTTAAAAAAAACATCAGACGGGAAATCAAATCATTTTCCATCCGAAAGCTTTTTTATTAAGAAATCTTAATTAAATCCTAATGTGTATGCATAATAATTCTATAGACCTAATTCCATGGAATTTTTTATTCAACATTTGGAAAGAAATCTCACGGACCGATGGAATTTTTATATATAAAAAGTAGAGACGAAAGATGAAGATCACCTTTATATATAAAAAGCAGATCATCTTTTATATATAAAAAGTAGATCATCTTTCGTCCGATATTTTTTTTAAAGATGAACGGACAAAAGATGATCTTTCATCAGCTATATTTTCCAAATTCCTATATCTTCTCCCAAATATAGCCAACTATTGTTCCCCTCAAACCCAAAATTTGGGTATTTAGCCAACGACGGCTACACTCTTTTCTTCCAAATTTTGCAACAAAAAAAAGGCTTTTAGCCAACGGCTACAGATGCTCGAACGCTATCATTACATGCTTTTACAATAGTAGATGTTTCAAAATTTTCTATTGGATATTCTTCTCGACTATCAAAAGAATGTTTTCTTTTTCTTCAGTAAGATTGTGTGTAAGACTTTATTAATGACTTTATTAAATCCTTTGGATAAGAGATTTCCCTTATAATTCATTGATTATTTGCCAATGTTTGTCAGGATCATATTTTGTATCAGTGAATTTCTGCTTCAAATACCAATGTCTTTGAAGGTGTTTTAGTATGTATGATAGATTTTTCTTGTTTCTAAAAGGGCATAGCAGTGTGGTACCTATGGAGCTGAAAAGTAAAATGTTGTAGCGAAGGATACAGTAGTAATAAGTTCCCTAAATGCAATACTGTTTACTATGTGTTTGTTTCTCAGGCTTGTGGTTTGAAGTTGTTTCCCATTCTTTCGCATTGCCTTAGAGCATTTTGATACTGCACATTTGTCAGACTACATTATTATTTGTCATTGCTCATAAATGACTAATTTAGCAAGCTCAGGAACTGATTCAATTTGATTTATGATTGGTTTCACTTTTCAATAGCTTCATTAGTAGGTCAAGGCTGCTAAGAAATGTATAAGGGATATAACAGCGTGTTGGGAAAGGGTTTCGTGTAACTTGTTCGGATAAGGGATATAACTTGTTCGGAAAGGGTTTTGTGTATCGAATGTTGTGCGCTTGTGAACGGTTGGAGATCAAGTCCACATGTTGAAAGTTACTCGCAATCCATAACCCACATGAATGATGGAGTCATGGACCCAAAAAATGTATGTCATAGAATTTAAAAAAAAACGATTGTACGCTCAAGTAAAAGTGAACAAGCTTTCTCTCACACCTTAAGCCTCCCAAGAAAGTGAAATATTTCTTTGTGATAGTTAAGCTATAATTTTCAGGCCTACTTTTCAGAGGCATATAGCTGCAACTATGACTTATGTGCATAGTAATGCTGCAAATTGCCAAAAACTGGTGCACTGGAACTAGCTGAAGCACTTTTTGTTAGTTCTGTACTATGGCTCCCATCTCGATGCTGTAGTGAGTTATCTGGGCAGATACTTCAAAAGTGAAAGATCGTGATACCTAGCTATGCAGTGTCAATGTGGAGGATGGTTATTTTAAATATAATTGCATGAGTAGACTAATAGTAATGGAATAGGGAATAAGATGGAGTTGGCAATGTTGCATGGAGACTTCAAATAGATTTTTTGCCTGTCAGACACATCTCTGACACTGAGCATGCTTGACAAGTATGGGACAAACCCAATCCGTGTTGGGATGAAGACCTGACCCGTTTGGCATTGTAGACCTACGTGTTTTGATAACCTTCTTAGTTGTAGTCCAAGAGAGAGGTAACTAGGAAAATGAGAGGGCTAACTTAGAGTTAGGGTTTATCATTACTTATGGCTAGCAATGGTTCTTTAGATATTAAACAAACAAACAAACCAAACTCTTGGTAACATTATAAGTTCTGCCTTGCGTCCCTTGCAATTTGTAGTTTTCTGATCTTGCAACCCAGTCACTTTGTGGGGAGCCACTGCTTTGGTGTTTGTGTCCCTTGCAAATTCAATTGCATTTTATAGTTTTCTGATATTGCCATTGATTCACTTTCTGTGTACATGTGTTTATTTGCATTCAGTTATCGACTTTGTTCGAAGTAACGCTGATGTAGAAAACTAACGATGGAGAACCACGATTCCATCAATTAGAGACATCATTGTAATTGGTAACTTGTTAATTTCCTATGGTTTAACTTGTCTATATAATAAAACACAAAGAAAGCTATCAAGTGGCTTTCTTTCAATAGGGTTGAAATCAATGGTCCAGATCTAACCTCACAAAACATATTTTTCCGCCCAAAAGTTTCCCCCCAAAACAACTCATTTATTTATTTATTTATTTATTTCTCTCTCTCTCTCTCTCTCTCATTATCTCTATTTACTTAGAAATTTATATTTTCAAATTTCAGGTTTGTAAATTTTCAGATTTTTAATGAAAATTTTTATTGCTCATGTTACATTGAAAATAACAAATATCTCATCAACAATTAAATTTCATAATTTTCCACACTCAAAATTCTAAGAAGTTGGATTTTACACCCCCATTTATAATTATTTTTCAACATGTACTAATGGAAACATGGACTTTTATTTACAACTAATTATTGTTTTACTATTCAAACTTGAGCTACATAATTGTTGTTTTACTGTTTACAAGACTTTCATATGTTGTATCGTTCCGAAGACGTGTCGTAGGCACGTGCCCACGGTCTAATCTAGTTAATTCATGTGCTTTAATTAATTCTTTTATGTTTATATGTAGAACCATAGTCTCTTATATTATGTGCCGATCATCTGTCTAGCAGTAATTTTGCACATCTGTTGTAGAATCAAATAATTGCACTTACATTAATTCTTAAAATAATATTAGCTTTTTTTATGGTTTTGAAATGTACAATTGCTTTAGCACAGTGTCTACAAAGAAAACTTGCTCATCCAATGTCTATGTGCATGTTCTTCTCAATATTCTACAGATATTCAGCCATATATGGAATACTGAGCCTACAAACATAGAAATTGGATTTGAGTTGTTGCATGCTATTAAAGAAGAGCTTCATCTGCATCCTTCTCGAACAAGTCTCGATTTTCTTCTGAGTTCTTGTGTCAAAGTAAAAGATTCACAACATGCGCAGTTGGTTTGGTCAGAATACGAGAAGGCTGGTCTTTCTTACAATGTTTTGAGTTTCTTGAGGTGTGTGACTAGCTTATTAGCTTGTTAATTTATATTCAATGATTTCTTGCAATCTTTTGAGTTTATTTGAATGGATTAGGATTATTCTTTACTCTTGAGTAGCATCTTTTATTTTTAGTTTTGATCTTTTTGTGCTAATCTTTTTATTATTATAATAGTGTTAGATAAACAAAGAGATTGAAGAAAGATTATTGGATTAATTATAATTGAGTACAATGTCTCCCAAATATAGGAGGGAAGCAAATGCTAAACTAATACATAGTCCGATAATGAACTAAATTTCTAATATAATATCTAACACCCCCTCTGAAACTCACGGTAGGCTAAACAGTGTTAGTTTGTCCACCAAGTATCGAAATCTTTGAACAATGTGGGATTTGGTGAAGAAGTCTGATGTCTGCTTTGAAGAGTTTACAGAATGAAGTGAAATGGTCTCTATCTCAAAACGCTCACAAACATAATAACAATCAATCTCTATATGCCTCGTTCGCTCATGAAAGACCGTGTTGCTTGAAATATGTAATGCACTTCGGTTATCATAATGAAGAGGAGTAGCTCCTGTAAGAGTGACTCATATCTGATAACAACCAACGAACTTGAACAATCTCTAGTAGTAGTTGTCATCACTCTGTACCCAGTTTCTATGGAAGAACATGCAACAACTGCCTGTTTCTTGCTTCGCCGTGAGATTAGCGAATCACCAAGAAGTAGACAGAAGCCTATGGTAAACCGTCTGGTAGTAGGATCACCTGTCCAATTTGAATCAGAATATGCAATAAGATCTAGTAAATCTGTAGAAGGCATAAATGATGAGCGAGTGATGGTGCCCCGAAGAAATCTAAGGATCCGAAAAAGAGCACTGTAGTGAACTGATGTAGGAGCTTTAACAAACTGGCTGACAATATTGACTGCTTGAGTAATATCGGGTCTGGTCATGCATAAATAGACAAGCTGTCCAACAATCTTCTTGTATCTAGTGAGATCGGGAAGAAGCTCATTATCTGTGGGACGAAACTTCAAGTGAATATCTAAGGGTGTATCGGCTGATCAACTGTCAGCGAGACATGCAGCGAAGATAATGTCTGATGTGTATTTCTGTTGAGAAATGAGTACTCCCCGTGATTCATGGGCAATCTTTAGACCCTAGAAAATAGCATAGTCTGCCAATATCTTTCATATGAAACTACTGGTGAGTGGTGAAGATATATCTAAGTGGATGCAATGTCTGCGGAGTCATCCTGGTAATAATTATATCAACACATAATAGAAGTATTGTCCCCTGCAATGTTGTCCGCATAAATATAGAGTGGTCCTGTGAACTCTGACTAAAATTGGCCTGTGTGATGACACGGCGAAAACACTCAAACCAGGCTCGAGGGGCATGTTTCAGACCATATATAACTCGGCATAGACGACATACATGACGAGGTGTGGTAAGGCCAAGAGAGGGATTCATGTAAACAACCTCAGATAAGGTACCATGAAGAAATGCATTCTTCACGTCCATCTAGTATAACGACCACTGACGGATTGCAACAACGGCAAGGAGTGCAAATTGTAGTCATTTGTTCAACTGATGCAAAAGTCTCATCATAATCAATGTCATGTTCCTGAGTAAATCCTCAAGCAACTAGACGAGCCTTGTGCCCTTCAATGGAGCCATCAAGTCGATATTTGACCTTGAAGATCCACTTGCAGCTAACAGGCTGGATACCCACTGGCAGTGGAACAACATCCTAAGTTCCAGTCTGATCAAATGCACTGAACTTTTTTGCAATAGCTTTCTGCCACTCGGGATATTGAATCGCTTGCTGATAGGTCTTGGGCTCGTGTGGAGTGTATAACAGTGAGATATGCATGAAACTGTGGTGGGTAGGAAGCTAGGGTAGCAAAGCCAAACTGGTCAGAAGGACCAGTGGCATCAGGTGTATAATGTGCCTGTGGGATAACTAAAGTGGAACGTGTAGACTGACGAACCGGTGGTGGATTGACAGGGTGTGGGGTGAGGTCGGTGGGGTGGGTGCATGCGGCGGCGGTGGGGATGCAGGTGATGTGGTTGCATGATGTTGTGATGATGCAGGTGGTGTGGGAGGTGTCTCTGTAGGACGAACAATAGGTGTAACGTCTGTATGAGATGGGAAAGGAGCCAAAGGAGTGGGATCGAAGGGAATGTGTGAAGATGTGTTCGGGGAGGTAGGCCCAACAACTAGAAAATCGAGAAAGCTAGTGTCCTCAGGAGATGGCAAGTAGTAAGGAGTCTTCCACAAAGGAGATATTTCGGGAATACGGACACGACGCGCCGAATGATCAAAACAATGATATCCTATGTGCTCGAAACTGATATCTAGGTGAATGCACTTAACAGCACTAGCCATCAGCTTCGTGCGCACAATGGGAGGGAGAATGACGTAACAGGTGCACCCAAATGTACGGAGCATATTGTAGTCCGGTGGTGAGTGATGAAGAGCCTCATAAGGTATTGTACCACATAGGGTAGACAAGAGAATGATGTTAATGAGGCAAACAGAAGTCATGGCAGCTTCAGCCCAGAAAGAAAGAAAGAATATGACGATGCTTGCGTTCAGCTACACTATTCTGCTCATGTGTTGTGAGGGTATGACTGCTGAAAAAGTGTCATGAGACTGAAGAATCGATCTCATAGTAGTGGAAGTATACTCACGAGCACCGTCTGAGCGAAAAATCTTGATGTACACACTGAACTGAGTGTGAATCATGGTCGTAAAAAACTGATAAACGTTACGAATCTCATATTGTTAACGCATAAGAAAAATCCATATATATCGAGTGAAGTCATCTATGAAGGTAACATAACAAAGATAGTCTTTGCTAGAAGGTTCATGAAAGGGTTTGCATATGTCAGAATAAAAAAGTTGAAAAGGATGAGTGCTTTGAGAAGTGCTTTTGACAACCTTAACAAACAGACAAACGTGTAAAAGAAAGATGGCCAATGGCACCACTACGGGCTAAAATCTTGAAACGAGACTCACTAACATGACATAAACGTCTGTGACTCTGTGCCCCCACAGATCAGTATCAGTGGACACAACACCAGCAAAACTAGAATGAGATCTATGTGCATGTAGAAAATCTAGATGATATAGACGACCCTGTCGACTAGTATGCCCAATCTCCTATCCAGTGTGAATTCGTAATAGAACAACCTAAACAATCGAATGTAACAACAACACTATCGTACAAAGCACTAATGAAAATAATGTTCATGGATAAATAAGGAGCATAAAGAACATAAAGCAATATGAGAGTGGGAGAGCTAATAGATTATGAGTGTGTACTGAGAAGTTGTGAGTCATCAGTTGTGTGAAGGGATGGAGAGTGAGGAAAGTGCAATGCTGGTGGTGAGCAGTGTGTAATTACTAGTAAGATGATGTGATACACCAGAATTTAAAATCTAGGAAGAATTCATACTGAGAGTAATAGAGAATGCAGGGCCAAAGAGGCCAGCATTGGCAGACTGACTTAAGAGCTTGAGTTCCTGCTGAGCGAGGCGATGCTGAAAATTGACCAAATCAGCAGGAAATAGCAAAGCTGGAGTAACAGTCATGACAGAAGAAGGGAAGTAGTACGACGAGCAGAAATGAGACTGGTGACGTTGTGGTAGGGATGAGTACGGTGATTTTGCTGTTGCCGAGATCGATTGGGCGTGGAGGATAGGGATCGGGATGTTGCTACTACTGCTGGTGTCGGAGGAAGCGGTGGGCCCGGGATAGGGATGACGTTGTTGTCGACGCCAGGATTATGGATGAATGAAGAGAAAGATGCAGTAACTGGGAAGTCAGTGGAGACAGGATGATACTGGCGAAACTGGGGTTCCATTGGAGAAGTGCCTTTAAAAAAACACCTTTTTTTAATGACCTTTTGACAACGAATGGCGGCGGCTAGGGTTTCAAGTAGAGGGGGTGTTGCCGGAACCAGCGGGAATTGTTGCGGGGTAGATGTTGAGTTCGCTGGGAGTTGTTGAGTTCGGTAGGAGGGAATACTGATAATTTGGATGTTGATGTGTTGATTTGGAGTTATGATGGGGAAGAATAATTATGGTTTGAGGTAGAGTAATCAGGGGTAGGGATTATGGATGGGAAGAGATTAGGGTTAGTGATCACTGCTCTATACCATGTTAAGATAAACAGAGAGATTGAAGAAAGATTATTGGATTAATTATAATTGAGTACAATGTCTCCTATATATAGGAGGGAAGCAAATACTAAACTAATACATATTCCGAGATGAGACTAAATATCTAATATAATATCTAACAAATAGATCTTTTTGTTACTTCCAAGTTTAGATTGAAAACTAAAATTAAGGATTTCTGTTGGAATATATTAGTATTTTCCAATACTTGGTTATAGTTCAATTGGAGATAATGATTTGCAGAATAATAGCGGAGAACATGTTGGTTAATACTCTTAGTGTTCAAGCTAATAGTTAATTTGGTTTTAAAGTGAGAGAATCTGACTACCGGTTTTTCTGAAACTTTTCCTTCTCTTGTAAGTAGGCACAGTAAGCTAATACTTAATATGTGATCAAGAACAGTAGACAATTCAGCATGTGGTTAAGTGTAATTAGTATTTACGTAAAACATGATACCAGTAATCAGTCATGAGGGTGATAAGTATAACGAATATATAAGTGTGATTAAATTCTTGACAGAAAACTAACTGCATACACCCAAGATAGTTCATAGGTTACCTAGTGCAACTTTTAGTAGTGGGTGGTTGTTTGTAAAAGAACATCATAGTACAGGAGATTCTTCAATCTGCTTTTTTCTCTAATTCAAATTTGATATCAATCTTATAATAACTTGCATAGTATGTCTCTCCTTGTGACTATTTTCTATATATGTTCGAATAATTGTCTCGTTAACACTTTGTCTGTGCAGGATGTATCAAGCTCTTTTGGCATCAGGAAGGCGTAAAGCGGCAAAGAAACTTCTCACGAAAATCCCAACAGATGATCCTCATGTCAATTACATCATCAAGTCATGTAAAGTGGCCTTCATGAATTCTTAGATATGGCAGTGGCTATTTTTCTGGAAAAAGAAATGTGAATGTTGTTATAGTTCTTTAATGATAGGGTCTCTCGTATACTCTTTTTCATCCATGACAGCTGAATTCAGCTAAAAGTTGATTTCGGCGTTGAAGACAAATTAGTTACGGAAAGGTAAAGCTATCTCATTATAATAGCGGGGATAAAACTTATATGACTTTGGAGTCAGCTTAATGATAGGTTCTGATCATTTGAAGGCCAATTCTTTGTGAATCAAAGACCCATTTTCAGATAAAGATACTAGAGTTTTAACCTTGTAGCAAAGCTGTGGCGTGCCACTGCCACACATCTGACACAATTCATTCTATTTCAATTGGGGGAGGGTATTTTAGATTTCTTTTTCATGTGTTGGCATGTTTTGCCGTGCTGTGTCAGTATGTATGTGCTTGTAACAGAAAGCAGTTCGATGCCTTTGATTGGATGTGTTCTAACGTGTAGCTCATTTTTTGGAATCACAAAGTCAGATAGCAAGTTGTAAGGGTATTATTCAACTTGGAAAGAAAATCACCGAGTATTTTAATTGTAAAGAGAGACATGTAACATGTTGATCTATCTTATTGTAAAACAATCAAAATTTCTTGGCACTTGTATAGAAGCCCAGTCTTCAATCATTTGATATTTTATCGAGAGCGATGTGTGTTTTTATCTGTAATATTGTCATCAAAAACCTCATGCCCATGAAGTCACACTCTTAAGTCTAAAATACTTGGTGAGGTGTCTAATATATATATATCCTCTTGTAAAATAATAGAAACAATAAACAAAGAAAATAGAGACGAGATGAAAGAAAGATTATTCTCATTCATAGGTTTTTCATATATATATATAAATGATTCACCGGCCTATTTACAGGCTTATAAAGAATACAAAGAGACAATTACATAATTATTACATATGAATAAATATGAATGAATGTAGTGGTGGTGGTGGAGAATATGGAATGAGTGGGGGGAGTTCAATAGACAATTCACACTTAATAATTTATTTATAACACTCCCCCTTGAATTTCTATTGAATGTAAATAAGAATATGCCTCGTTAAAATCTTACTAGATAAAACCCAAATGGAAAAAATCCTAGTGAAGGAAAAAGAGTACATAATCTTTAATAATGATATGCAATGAAGATACTACCTCGTTAAAAACCTTACCAAGAAAATTCAGTGGGACAAAACTTGGTGAAGGGAAAAAGAGTGCAGCGCATATCATCACTTCCCCTGACGAGATCATCCGATTAGGACTTTCAAAAGTCGTATCTCGAATCTCGATCAATTCTACCATCCTTTCCAAAAGTTGGGGTGATAGGATCATAGCGAGCAATCTTCTGGATTGTCGCTTGATTCTATTTGGTTAACAATGATTTCACCCTTTTAATTGAAACATGAGTGAAGAAGAATTTCTGGTGAAATATGTTTCGGCTGATCGCCTTTGAAGAAACCCTCCTTTTATTGAGCTTTAAAGCTGTATTATCTTCAAATAACGTTGTGAGTACTTCTTGATCGATTGAGGATGACACGTTCTCCAAATATATAAAGAAGTTAACCGATCAAACAAACACATCTATGCCTCGCATGGAGCCAATATTTCTTGATTGATATCTGGCTTTATAATGATATGATAAATACTCTGCATTTGCATAACCAATCAAAATTGATATGGACAAATTAGAATAATATAATCCCATATCCATGGTCCCTCGAAGTTATCTTTCATACCAGTCCAATGACTTCGAGTTGGCGAGGAACTTCATCTTACTAGTAAACCAACCGCATAAGATATATCATAATATTTATTATTGATAAGATATATTAGTGCTTCAAAACTGATATTGCACTAAGAAATGGTACTCCAGGACCAAGCAATTCCAATGCCTTTCAAATGTTTAATTTGAAAAACCTGAAAACAAAAATGATGACAAAACAAGAAATTTGCTTATCCAAGGTCTTTTCGTCTTAAGATATTTCTTTAAGCATTGCACGGCAAATGATGACAAAACAAGAAATTTGCTTATCCAAGGTCTTTTCGTCTTAAGATATTTCTTTAAACATTGCACGGCTTGTACAACTCTTCAGGAGTTCCAACAGACTTTGACCTTGAATATTTAATAAATATATGTGAGCTTATATGACCATTATTATGGTCCCCTTTATCGAAAACTCACTAAGATGGTTATATCACATTTTGTTCCGATTGTTTTAATCCATACAAAGCTTTGTTTCACTTTATTGATTAAACTTCCCGGGAATAGTTATTATGTGCTTCTGGCACTTTAAATCCTTCAGATAGTTTTCATATTTATGTCATGGTAATACAAACCATACAGATAGTTTGTGATCACATCTATGAGGCGCGTTTTCAAATATTCATGTACTGCCAGACTTATTATATCCACCACAAGAGAATATTTCTCTTCATAATCAACACCAGGTATTTGGGTAACACCTTTTGCGACAAGCCGTGTTATATATATAGTAATATCATTTTATTCATTTGTTTTTCGCACAAAATACCCACTTTATAATCCACCAAATTATTGTCTTTTGGTGTTTGGACTATATGCCCTCGTTTTGCAAATGAGTCTAATTTAAACTTGATTGCCTCTTTCCATTTTTGGCCAATTTTATTTTATTTCTACACTCTCCCATAGAGATAGATTCACGATCTTCGTTTTATTCATAATATCGCGTGCTATATTTTATGCAAAACATTGTCGACAATTATTTTTACAATGGTTCCAACTTCTTCCCGTAATGACATAGTTAATCGAGATCTCTTTATTCTTATTCATTTTAGGTACCTGATGATTCTCTTTATTATTAACTATATCAACGGTCTCTTCTGGGGAGACATCCTCGTTTCGACCATCATTTTTATTTGCTCCTTATTTTTCCGATGATGTTTATAATTTTCTTTGGAACCAAGTGATCTACCACGCTTCAGGCGTGCCTTAGACTCACTAGTAATTATAGATAATCCTTCAGGGATACCAATTCTGATTGGAGCGTAATCAGTTGGAAATAAGATTTGGTCGGTAAATGTCTGTCTGTTAATTGACATTATCTTGCAACCGAATTATCCTTTGAGATTTTGGTTCAAACTAATTTACTCGAGGATTAAAACTCTCACTGATAATTCCATTATAGTTCTTTTTCTAACTGTTTATTTCCTCCCCCTGATGTTGGAAATTAAAGTGACAATCTACAAACCTTGCAGTAAATACATCTCTAGTCACTAGTTCCATAAACGTGATTATAGATGGAAATTCCCAACATATATTCCATTCTTCTCTCAAGTCCCCCTTTTTTTTTTTTAATTATGCGTTGTGGTGGATAAATTCATAAATGGGAAATATGTGGTTCCTGACCATGAACCAATTGTCGGGGGAATAATTATTATAATTGGTTGGCCGGATGCGTGTAAGTTGTGATGAGTACAAAACGGCATGTCCCCAGGTCCAAACAGAGAGATTAGATTTCATAATCATAGCTCTCACAATTCAATGTATTCGTATTTGAAAAATCTTATGGTTTTTCAATGGACTGCCACATGAAATCTCAATTATTTTCACATCAGTAATGAATCGGGATGGTCTAACCGGTCATGCCAAACCTTAACCATCTTTGTAAACTTATGGTTTACAATATCAGTAAATTTTGGGTTTACTATGATATGATTCAACCGTTCTTATATATGTATAATACAATCCAGATCACAAAGTGGAGTAAACTTTGCAACACACACCTTTTGATTGTCATACTTAAGGTAACGCGTATACCTTGTTCATTCGTAGTCTTATATCTAAACAAATTTATCGGGACTTTAGAGAAAATAATGTATTTTGAATTCTGAATTTTGTGCCTTCATGCATCATGGAATTAGCTCTTCAGGAGCTTATGAAATTTAACTCTTCAAGATTTCTAATTTCACACAACCATATAAATTTATATAATATTGTTATGTGCTTCATCATATCTCAAATGAGAGAATATGTATTATAGTGTGTGTGGTAATAATGTCTTCAAGACATTTGTCCCAACTTGAATCTTGAATTTATACATATAAAAAAAAGAAAATAAACAAACTTGTAAAGCAATATATCAAGCATATATGATAATATTAAACTTAAATAAATAGAATATTATCATAACTCATAACAGACATGAAAAATAAAAACAAAACTTATAAATAAAGTAACTTGAAATGATAAATCATTTTGATCACTTCTGGTGATCATGATTTTTATCTTCAGGATAGTATATTTATCACTTCTGATGATTATCACTTCCATCTTCAGAATGGACAGAGAAATCTGCCACCTTTAAGTGTATCATATTATTGAAGTTATGACCATCAGTTAATTCTTTCCTTTATTCTTTAAGGATTCTTGATATAGATCAACAAAATATATTACCGTACTACAGGTACGCGACCGATGGTCTTGCATCATACGCCAATGATGGATTGTTTATACATTTTATTTTCTTTTCATTATCCAAGTCCACATCTTTGGCCACGATGATGGATACCCTCATGGCTAAAATTACTAGAACAATTATATAGCATCACATTCACTTCGGGGAATGGAGCATGTCCAATATATAAGACGAAATCGTCATTTTTTCATACATTTATAGTTAGCCACAGTTATACATATTTAGATCTACAGGATCTTCATCAATTCATACTCACTGTATTGTTATTATACAAACAATATTTTCTTCATTTCAAGAGATCTTCGGGATCTTTAATTTTGATATATCAAATTCTCACATAATTCTTTTTGCTAGATGAACAATATTTTATTTAAATGTCAAGAGATCTTCAGGATCATTGATTTTGATACAATCATCTTTCACTCCTTCAGGGAGATTGTGACAAAAGAAAATTATAGCTTTCGTTATATCTTTCGTATGATTTCATTTTGATGATTCTTTGAATCCATCAATTGTCTCTTTGAGACTTTCGGTATTCAAATGAATTTCAACATCCAAAACTCATGACAAGTAATTCTTGTCGGTTATTATCAAGAGCTTTGAAAAATAAGAACATAATGAAATTATATGCATAATTAGAAATAAAAAGACGAGATCAAAATATAACTTTTCTGATACACAAGATCCATAAAAAATGGCGAGTGTAGAGCATACTAAGTTATATTGATCTTAAGGAAATGATCAAAAGTAAAAAATAATAAGATGAACGCGAGATTAACATACTTACATATATAAGACCAAACATTTTTCTTTTTCTTCGGATGAAGTTGAGACTCGAAAGGTAGAGACTCGTGATATATAAGACCAAACATTTTTCTTTTTCTTCGGATGAACTTGAGACTCGAAAGGTAGAGACTCGTGCTGATAACGTATTGTAAAATAATAGAAACAACAAACAAAGAAAATAGAGACGAGATGAAAGAAAGATTACTCTCATTCATAGGTTTTTCATATATATACAAATGATTCACCCAATGGCCTATTTATAAGCTTACAAAGAATATAAAGAGACAATTACATAATTATTACATATGAATAAATATGAATGAATGTAGTGGTGGTGGTGGAGAATGTGAAATGAGTGGGGGGAGTTCAATAGACAATTCACACTTAATAATTTATTTATAACATATCCCCCATTTTAACAAAAAGATAGGAAATGATCTGTTTATTCCATAGCCACTTTGTGTTAATCTTTGAGTATTTAATTGCACTTTTACCCATTCTGGTATGACTACTGAAATGTGGCAGTTTCAAAGCCTTTTTAAGATTCGCACCACAAGTTACTGGCATGGCTCTGTTTTCACTCTCATTCTCATGGTTGAACACTTGAAATTATAGAAAATATATATAGAGAGAGAGACAGTTTTCTTCCATTACAAACAAGTATGTTTGCACAGATCCATTGAAAACGGCGATCTGAGCTGTTGGATTGCTGTCAAGCGACTCAGATCGATCCCGCCCAAACCTCCTCTTGTCACGCCCCGCTTCCCAAAAACACGGAAAGCAAGCACGTGACACGGGCCCAGCAAATGACTTGCATCATTCATAGGCTGTTATTGATCCAACTCAACAATATAAACAAGTAATAAAACAACCACGCATGAAATGGAAGAATAATCACATAAATAACAACATTGGAAATTAATGCATAAAAATACACAACATTCAAAATAACTCAACATCTGGAAATTTAATAAACAACATTCGGGTCGAAGCCCACAATACAAAGAAATAGCATTTGTCCAAATTTTATTAAAGTTATCAAATAAAACAACATTTATTTTAGCGGCGCAGTAAAATATCTCCTTCACCATTGTTTCTCCCCTACTCCGTCAGGTAAATCTCCATGATTACCTGTAAGTTGCTCATCTAAAGAGAGGAAAAAGAAAGTCCTTAGAGCAAGTCGTGGACATGCAAGTAGAGAAACAGAGAAACAATGACAATGGTGGTGTAGCAATGAATTCAATAAACGATGAAATCAATAGTGTTGAACAGTGACAAAGCGATAATGGTATAATATGCAATAACTATGATTTATCACGATAACGATAAACAATATCAATAATGGCAATAATAACGATAACACTATTCAATAAAGATAACAATATGCAATGATAATGTGATGAGAGCCTTAGGTCTATTATTCATTTTTAATCCTAGCTAATGCACGTACTACTATGTCCCATGTGTGCCGTACCACAGGTTCGATGCATACAATTGATCAATTTCGTTTAGACTAAGGTGATAGACTCTATAGTTCATGTACTCGGGAACAATATTCAATAATGACCGATGACCGAATCAATCGAGATACTGAAGTCAGTAATCTGCAATTAACCGATGACTGATATGACCAATAGACCGATAGACCGATAATTAGGGAAACACGGGCCCCTCTTCCGAGTACAGTCACTATGTCATCAACTACCCTAATCAACCCTTAACCCCGGCTTGATTTACTTTCTTTATTCAATTAACATACAATAATGCGATTAATAAGGGACACTAGAAAATGTGACAAAACAACCCTAAGATCATGCAATATACTCTATATAATTAAATACACTAAATATAACATTATAGATATAATTATATATTATTAAACATAGGAACCCAATTCTGGACAGCAGTAGGTTGTTGTACCAAAATCAGAATTCCCGTTGCTACAGGACAGCAAATGTGGATCCGTCAGGTGGTCTAGAAACTAGATTCCTGCCCGGTTCCAATGCATACTTAAAGTCTACATTCCGACATCGGTAGCTAGGTGAAATTCAGTGTTCATTACAGATTTTAGTTTCTGGCTGGGTGTCGATGTTGACTAATTTCAGTCGTAAGGGCAGTAAATAATTATTACAAAAATTAGTAAAAATAATTTTAATCACCCTAAGCATGTCATCTACAAATCTGGAATTTATCTTGGCCATATTTGATCATTAGTCCACCTAATTTATCAGCCTAACATGATATGTATATGAATTTGAAATTACAGCGCAGCAGTAGCAAAAGGGTCATAACTCGGGCGATACAAGTCGGAATTCAAAAATTCTGAAGGCTATTGACATCTAGACACTTAGGGATACGTTTCATATTCAGGAAGTGACTGATTTTAATGAAGTTATCTAGGTTGGAACAGCACAACAAGGTTCAGGTTGGCGTAAATTTTCAGAGTGTCAACATGTTCTTTTTGAATAAAACGATTAAAAAGTTAATTAGAATGATGAATTGGGGTTTAACAATCATAAATCACAGTGAGCCATTTCTATGTGAACATGGTATTAATATTTATAAGGTCCATAACTCAACTAATTACAATCAACTAATTTATCGATAACAATCACATGAACAATCAATAATTCCCTATTCTTATATTCAATAACTAACTACATGGGTGCATGTATGATCCCTACACATTAGAGGCAAAAAGACGACACGAAGTCGAGATTACCACTTGGATTCGCTCGTGTAAATCCGTGGCATCCCAACAATAGAATACAATAAGCAGTATACGATAATCAACTTGGATCTACTAGCGGGTTTCAATAAAAATATCGAATATGATACAATAAACATTCGATAAGAAATGACTTGCCTTTTTGACGATTTGATCCGATAAATATTAGAATCCGAGACACGCACGAGCTACGTGCCAACACCGAACAGCAAAATACCAAACAGCAACACTCTCAGATCCTCAGAACAGCAAACAGCAATGCGGGGATCGGGATCTCCTACATGCCAGAACAGCAACCAGCGGGATCGACCAATCCCGCTTCGCCAAACACCAAACAGCGAAGGCGGATCCCCTAAGCCAGAACACCAAACAGTGATTTCACCCACTCTTGTTCCTTCTCCTTCAATCGACAGAGGGAGAGAGAGAGAGAGCGCGGGAAAGAGGACGGCGACAGCTGTGGCGGCTCAACTGGCGACAGGCGGCGGTGGTAATGACGACGCGCGCGGCGCTGTGGTCGAGGAGCGACGGCAGCGACAGGGACGGCGAGGGGAAATAGTGATCTGTTCTTTCGATGAAACAGTGGAAGCGAATATGGTGGCGTATCGGGCTTGGATGGCGACGACGATAGGCTAGTGGGTCCGCGGTGGTTGCGGTGGAGCGAGGACGAGATCGTGGCGAGGAGTGGTGATGGGAAATGGCGATAACGACAATGGGTTTGAGG
The DNA here is from genome assembly GCA_017893485.1 of Hemerocallis citrina. Taxonomy (NCBI): domain Eukaryota; kingdom Viridiplantae; phylum Streptophyta; class Magnoliopsida; order Asparagales; family Asphodelaceae; genus Hemerocallis; species Hemerocallis citrina. The sequence continues at coordinate 236,454,410 of CM030366.1, forward strand.
AGTCGATGGGTTCTTCGGTGTTCGACGATGATGGTGATGAGGCGGAGACTGGGCGACGAGGAGAGGAGATGGCGAGGCAAAGGCGATGGTTTGGGCGATGGGTTGAAGTGAAAACGGGAAGAGGAAGGTGAGCGGAAGGGGACGACGATGAGCGGGAGGATTTGGGTTTCGACAGTGGTGGGGGGGGGGGGGGGGTTGCACAATAGGCTTAGGTTAGGTTATGGATGAACAGTAGGTGGGATTAGGGTTTTATTTTGGGGTTATGCGGCTGCACATTAGGGGTATTAAGATAGTATTTTGGTTGATTTAGTAATGGGGAGAGATTATAGGGCTTAATAATAGGGATTGAGTTTTCAAATTTTTGGGAGTTACGGATTGTGGAGATTGTGGGGGGTGATTAGGAGGGATCTTAGGGATTGGCTGTTAGGCAGAGATTGGGGGTTGGTTTGGGTTATTGGGTTTGGGTGAGAGATCCAATAGAAGGTGGATATTGGGATTTGGGTACAAAGCGGATCAATTTGGAGGACAATTCACAACCCAAGAAGACAAGGCAAATTTTATAAAATTAAATCTGAATTAAGAATACAAGGAGTAGATTTTAAATGATCAACTGAGATCAGGAATAAATTATAAATAACATTAGATTAAATATTATTCAACACAAAATAGAATTACAATGGAGGTTACAATTGGGATCAATAACAAAAGGGAAAAAATGAAAACAGGAATTACAATCCTACCCACCTTACAATAAAAATTTCGTCCTCGAAATTTACTCAAGTGGTGATAGGATAACCCAGAAGAAGAGAAAAGAATCACACAAAAAGGTGGGGAAACTTCTTCTGGATCTCATCCTCGAGCTCCCAAGTCGACTCACCCGGCGAGTGAGGATTCCAAGCAACCCGAACCAACCTGATGACCTTGTTCTTCAGAACCTTCTCCCATCGGTCCAAGATCGAAACCAGAGGGATCTCACAGGACAAATCTGGCCGAACAGACAACTCTGAGTAGTCAATGACATGACTATCAACCCTGACATACTTCCTGAGTTGGGAGACATGAAAGACATCATGCACTCCAGATAGTGTCGGCAGCAACGCGAGTCTATAGGCCACCTTGCCTACTCGCTCTACGACATCAAACGGCCCAATGAATCTAGGGTTTAGCTTGCCCCCGCCGCCAAACTGGATAACTCCCTTCCACGGTGATACTTTGAGAAACACATGATCACCCACTTCGAACTCTAATGGCCTCCTGTGAACATCTGCTCATTTCCTCTACCTGTCCTGAGCTGCCTGTAGGTGCTTCATGATCTGGGCCACGACATCAACAGTCTTCGTGATCAGTTCGGGCCCCAACAGCTTCCTCTCACCAATGTCGTCCCAACACACTGGCGATCGACACTTCCGACCATACAAGGAGTTCAAAGGGAGCATCTTTAAGACTTGCTTGGTAGCTATTATTGTACGAGAAGTCTACCAAGTGCAGGTGATCCTCCCAAGACCCTCCAAATTAATGTACACAGGACCTCAACATGTCCTCTAATGTCTGAATGGTCATTTCTAATTGCCCGTCTGTCTGAGGGTGGAAAGTTATACTGTACTTCAACTTGCTCCCAAGACTGCTCTGAAGACTCTCCCAGAACTGTGATCGGAATCTAGTGTCTCTGTTTGATACAATGCTGACAGGGACCCCATGCAATCTGACAATCTCCTGCATGTACCTCTCTGCGAGACTCTCAGTAGACTGACCAACTCTGAACGGGATAAAATGGGAACTCTTCGTCAGCCTGTCAACAATCACCCAAATGGCGTTGTGACCCCTGGGACTTCTTGGCAAAGCAGTAACAAAGTCCATGGTGATATGCTCCCACTTCCACTATGGAATGGGAAGAGGCTGAAGAAGTCCGGCGGTCCTCTGGTGTTCTGCCTTCACCTGCTGGAAGATCAAACACTGAGACACAAATCTGGCTACGGCCCTCTTCATACCACGCCACCAGAAGTGAAGCTTCAAATCCCGATACACCTTGGTACCACCGGGATGAATAGAGTATACCGAATAGTGGGCTTCCTCGAGTAATTTCTTCCTGACTTCACCCTTTGGGACACACAACCTAGCCCCAAAGAGAAGTGATCCATCTGAGTGAATGACCATATCGGTCCTTGTACCTGCCTCAACTTCTGCCCTGAATCCCTGTAACTGATCATCATCTGCCTGTGCTTCCTTAATCTGTTCTACCAGAGATGACTGCATCTGAAGCATCATACAACTCCGATCGGTGCCCGGCAAAATCACATTCAAGTCCAATCTTCTCATCTTCTCAATAAGCTCCTTCTGCTGAGTCAAGAACATGGAGACTGGCCTTCTGCTTAACGCATCAAGCACCAGGTTCACCTTACCGGGGTGATACTGCAAACTGATGTTGTAGTCGGCCATCATCTCCAACCAGCGCCTCTGTCTCATGTTCAACTCTTTCTGAGTGAAGACATACTTGAGACTTTTGTGGTCAGTAAAGATTTTCACTCGGTCTCCAAGTAAGTAGTGTCTCCACAACTTCAAAGCGAAGATCACTGCTGCCAATTCCAAGTCATGAATGGGGTAGTTCTTCTCGTGCAGGCCTCAACTTCCTGGACGCATATGCAACAACCCGACCCTTCTGCATCAACACTGCACCTAGACCTCTGCCTGAAGCAGTCGTAGTGAATCACGAAACCACCCGATCCATCCGGTATAGTCAGCACTGGCGCTGACGTCAATCTGCTCTTCAACTCTGCAAAAGCTTCACTGCATGCCTCATCCCAAGCAAACTTCTGATCCTTCCCTGTCAGTTTAGTCAATGGTCCAGCAATTTTCGAGAAGTCTTGGACAAATTTTCGATAATACCCTGCTAGCCCTGAGAAAACTTCTCACCTATGATACTGACTTAGGCACTGGCTAATCTTTAACTGATGCAATCTTGGACGGATCAACAGAGATTCCCTCGCCCGAGATAATATGCCCCAAGAAGGCAACCCGGTCCAACCAAAACTCGCACTTGCTAAGCTTCCCGTACAATTGATGTTCCCTCAATCTCTGCAAGACAACTTGCAAGTGCTCAGGATGCTCATCACAACTCCGAGAATAGACGAGGATATCGTCGATGAACACCACGACGAACTTGTCCAGGAAGGGAGAGAAAACCCGGTTCATCAAGCTCATGAACACGGCTGGAGCGTTAGTAAATCCAAAGGGCATGACCAAGAACTCATAGTGGCCATAACGAGTGCGAAAAGCAGTCTTCGGTATATCTTCGGTCTTCACCTTGACCTGATGGTACCCAGAATGCAGATCTAGCTTCGAGAACACAGAAGCTCCTCCCAATTGGTCGAACAAGTCGTCAATCCTCTGCAGCAGGTACCGGTTTTTCACTGTGACATTGTTCAGCTCATGGTAGTCTATGCACAACCTGCGACTACCATCCTTCTTGTTGACGAACAGTACAGGAGCTCCCCAAGGCGAGACACTCGGCCTGATAAAACCCTTATTCAGCATCTCCTGAATCTGTTCCTTCAACTCTGCCAATTCAACTGGGGCCATCCGGTACGGGCTCTTAGAAATAAGAGCGGTACCCGGCTGAACCTCAATGCCAAATTCCACCTCTCGATTTGGAGGTAACCCGGGTAATTCCTCTGGGAACACATCCAGGAATTTCTGCACTACAAGAGGCGCAGCCTCACAGTCTGTGTGCAACTCCATTGCACAATCTTCCTCATCTGCCACCTTCCTACCATGTCCAAGGGGTGTCTCCCCAACATGGAACTCGAACTCTGCATGTCCCAGAATCATGAACACAACCTTCTTCGCTCGGCAATCAATAACAGCATGAGAATCTCCCAGCCAATCCATGCCGAGAATCACATTAAACCCTGAATTTCCGATCACTATCAAATTTGCCTTGAAATCTGTGCCCCCAATAACCATAGGGCTCTGCTTGCACTCCCTAGAGCAAACGACAACACTGCCACCTGTGGTGATGTTCCAAGCTGCTGGCATAGCATTGCATTCCAACTGATGTTGATCCACAAAACGGGAAGAGACGAAAGAATGGGTCGCCCCGAAATCAAACAGGGCATGGGCGGGAAAAGAATGAACTAAAATGATACTTATGATAGAATCAAAATGCTTTGGAAACTGATGGTATTGGTACTATCAAGCTCAAAATGTTTGATGGTACGGTTCGCACCATCTAGGAGGTACGACATGTGAAGGGCTTGAAGAAGAATCTATTGTCTTTGAGACAAATATATAGCCTTGGATGCAAGGCCCATGTCGAAAATGGGGTCATGAAGATTGTCAGAAGCGCGCTTGTGGTTATGAAGGCATAAAAGATCACGGCAAATCTGTTCATGCTTAATGGAGAAACACTGCTGGAAGCTGATGCGTGTGTCGCATCGTCTAGCAAGGGAGAAGAGTCAGCAATGATGTGGCATCTCAAACTAGGCCACATGTCTGAACGAGGTTTGAAGATTCTCTCCGACCGGAAGCTGCTCCAGGGCTCAAATCGGTAAATCTACCATTTTGTGAGCATTGTGTTACAAGTAAGCAGCATAGATTGCAGTTCAGCAGATCTGAAGCCAAGAGTAAATGCATCCTAGACTTGATTCATTCTGATGTCTGGGAATCACCAGAAATGTCCTAGGAGGAGCAAAGTACTTTGTGTCTTTTATTGATGATTACTTCAGGAGATTGTGGGTGTATCCAATCAAGAAGAATTCAGATGTGTTTCTGGTGTTCAAAGACTTCAAAACGCAGGTGGAACTTGAATATGGGAAGAAGATCAAGTGCTTGAGGACAGACAATGGAAGGGAGTACACAGACGGTGAGTTTCTTGCACTTTGTAAGCAAGAAGGTATCACAAGACAGTTCACAGTCCCATATACACCTCAACAAAATGGCGTGGCAGAGCGGATGAATAGGACTCTTGCAGAAAGGATGAGAGCTATGTTGTGGACTGCAGGTCAGCCCAACTCTTTTTGGGCAGAAGCAGCCAAAACTGCTTGTTATGTTATAAATCGGTCGCCATCAACGGCAATTGAGCTGAAGACACCAATGGAGATATGGACTGGCAAGCCAGCAAATTACTCTACTTTACATTGGTTCAGATGTCCCGCATACGTGATGTACAATGCCCAAGAAAGAACGAAGCTGGATCCGAAATCCAAGAGGTTCATGTTCTTGGGGTATGCTGACGGTGTAAAGGGGTATCACCTGTGGGATCCCACTGCCCACAAGGTTGTTAACAGCAGGGATGTGATCTTTGTAGAAGATCAGCTACAAAAGGAAGATGGAAGCGATAGCACGTCAAAGGAGAATCCAGAGACTACTACAGTTCAGGTGGAAGATAAACCATATGAAGATCTAGTTTTTTCTGAAGCAGCACCAGAGCACGATAAACAAGAACCAGTCCAGTCCAAGGCTCCAGAAGTTCGTCGGTCAACTCGTGAGAGAAAACCACCAACTTGGCACTCGGAGTATGTTACGGAGAGCAATGTTGCATACTGTCTTCTAACAGAGGATGGGGAGCCATCATCCTTCCAGGAGGCAATCACAGGCTCAGATGTATCCATGTGGATGACAGCAATGCAGGAAGAAATTGAAGCTCTACACAAGAACAAGACATGGGATCTTGTTACGCTACCACAAGGAAGGAAGGCCATCGGCAACAAATGGGTCTACAAGATCAAGCGCGATGGAAATGACCAAGTGGAGAGGTATCATGCAAGATTGGTGGTGAAAGGATATGCTTAGAAAGAAGGTATCGACTTCAATGAAATATTTTCACCTGTGGTTTGACTCACGACAGTCAGAGTAGTCTTGACGATGTGTGCTATGCTTGACCTACATCTAGAGCAGTTAGATGTGAAGACATCTTTTCTTCATGGAGATCTTGAAGAAGGAAATCTATATGCTCCAACCAGAAGGTTTTGCTGAAACAGGCAAAGAGAACTTGGTTTGCAGGTTGAACAAATCTCTGTATGGTCTCAAACAGGAGCCGAGGTTTTGGTACAAGAGATTTGATTCCTTCATTATTATCCTTGGATACAACAGACTTAGTTCAAACCATTGTACGTACTATAAAAGGTTTGATGGTGATGATGAATTCATTATCTTCTTGTTGTATGTGGATGACATGTTGGTAGTAGGCCCCAACAAAGATCGAATCCAAGAAACGAAGGCACAGTTGGCTAGGGAGTTGAACATGAAGGACTTGGGATCGGCAAACAAGATTCTAGGGATGCAGATTCACCGAGACAGAAGTAACAGGAAGATTTGGCTTTCCCAGAAGAATTACTTCAACAAGATCTTGCGACGCTTCAACATGCAAGATTGTAAGCCAATTTCGACCCCACTTCCTGTTAATTTCAAGTTATCTTCCAAGATGTGTCCTAGCAATGAAGCAGAGAGGAAGGAGATGTCTTGAGTACCGTATGCATCAACAGTGGGAAGTTTGATGTTCGCTATGATATGTACAAGATCGGACATTGCACAAGCAGTGGGAGCGGTTAGTCGATACATGGCGAATCCTGGTAGAGAGCATTGGAGCACAGTAAAGAGGATTCTGAGATACATCAGAAGAACCTCAGCTGCTGCATTATGTTATGGAGGATCAGAATTAACTGTCAGAGGCTATGTGGACTCAGATTTTGCAGGCAATCTCGACAAAAGCAAATCCACTACGGGCTATGTGTTTATACTTACAAGAGGAGTTGTAAGTTAGGTTTCAAAACTGCAGACTGTTGTGGCTTTATCTACAACAGAAGCAAAATACATGGCGGCTACAGCAGCTTGCAAGGAAGCAGTCTGGATTCAAAGGTTATTGGAGGAGCTCAGGCACAAACATGAGAAGATTGTTCTATTTTGTGACAGTCAGAGTGCCTTGCACATTATAAGGAATCCAGCCTTTCATTCACGGACAAAACACATAAGAGTCCAGTATCACTTTGTACGAGAAGTAGTGGAGGAAGGAAGTGTGGATATGCACAAAATTCACACTAACGAGAACCTAGCAGATGTTATGACCAAGTCAGTCAACATTGACAAGTTTGAATGGTGTAGATCCTCGTATGGCCTAGCAGTAACGTAAGCAACATGAAAATGGCAAGGTAGAAAGGATTATGTGGAGACATGATTAATCCTTAATCAAATCTCCAAGTGGGAGAATGATAAGGACAGGCCACCCACCTGCCTTCACTTTTCTCTCTTTGTTGTTTTTATTACACAAGTGTCAAAGGTCGGCACCGAATTGGTGTCACCTTTGACAAAATGTTACAATGAAAGAAAAATGAGAGGGAGAAGGTGAAGAGCTCTGCCTCTCCCCGACTATAAATAAGGGTTGGAGGAAAGGGTTTGAGAGGCAGCAACAGAGCAGAGCAATAAGAGCTCAGTGAGGATTAAGAGAAAAAAAAAGGATTAAGAAACAAAAGAAAGTATTACAAGAGTGTTCTCAAGAGGGATAAAATTGTATCCCCTTAGAGATAATTTGTATACTTGTATTTTTCTCAAATTTGTGAGAGAGTGTTTCTCCTATTATAAGAGAGAGTTGAAATTGTACTCTCCTTATATTTAGAGAGAATGTTGTAATCCCTACTTTCAGCAGTAAAATCACATTACCTTGTCCGTGGTTTTTACCCTTTCTCCTTTGGGGGTTTTCCACGTAAAATATTTGTATCCACTTTATTTTCACTTTCTCAATTTCACTTTAGTTGTGGGGTAGCTTCTGCCCATACTTTCCTAACAAAATGATTAATCTTATGAAAGCAGAATTCATTACGATCCAACCACAACCCCCACATAGTTGCAGCTACTGTTGTATCCCACTGGTGTGTACTCTCACTCCGAACCCTAATTATTCTGCTATTTCCCCACACATCTAAGAATGACCTAGGTTTCCCTATCCCCGAAATCTAAAACAACCATTTCTCGGACAATACTCGCTCTCGAACGCCGAAACAACAAATGGTTTGTATCCTCATCTTCCTGATGGCACCTATTGCAGATAGAGTTGGGGATCATAGGAGTTTGAAGGATGAGCAGGATGCGACAATCAAAACTCTTAATTCCAAAGTACCGAATCTTACAGCACAGTATACCGGCCTGAAACATGATGAATTAGAGAAAGAGAACCTGAAGAAACAAGTCTTTTTGTTAAGAGGGGACCTTAAGAAGGAGGCTAACATTATTGCTAGCATAGAGAAGAGGCTAACATTATTCCTCGTCCCCACACAACAAATGTAGCAGTATATTGAAACAGTTGTATCTGCTAATTCAATATACTGGAAGAAATGTTCACTGGAAAATAATATCATGACATAAATATATTATAAGCCATATGATGCACGTACCATTTTGTCATCTTCGTCCTCTCCACCTAACCAACTCATTTTCTATTAAACTGGTTTATATCTCTCTAAAGCTCTGATTGGCTGCAAGTTGTGTTCAGATACAGAGTGATTTTCAAGACAGAGTCAGCAATCCGGTGGTGGTTTAAAACATTATACATTTTTGAAAGAGCAAGGAAATTTCAATGTCTGTGTTGTGAAAGAAACACTTAATTATATTTACAGAGGAATCAACCAAGTTGAAGTGGCAAATATATTGCAATTTAATCCATTTCCACATGAAAGACAATATGGCTGTTAGAAAAACCTTTTGTGCTTGACCCTAAACATATATATATATATATATATATATATATATATATATATATATATATTATGATTATATAGTAGGGTTGTGACTACGTGGATTGTGGAATATTTGAAGCTTCATATGCGTATAGATAGAGACCCTTTCAAAGCTTAATTCATGTTTTGAAATAAACTTTGATTGTTCAAGGCATGAATTAAACAAGTTTCCAACAGTGACTCTAAACAAGTGATTGCTTTTGTGCATCACAGAATTAGATTTCTGAAAAATACCAGATCCTTGAGAGTGTCTTTGTACGGGATTACCTCAATCCACATACCAATTACATTCCTTCCAAAAAAAAAGAAGTGATTTTTCATTAGTGAGGACCATAAATTGGCACAACATTTCCACACTGATTACTAGCTTCTTGCACGAGCACTACATGTGTACATAAAGAGGCCGGCCAGCTGATGACATTTCATTATTGAGCTATGACAATATAGGCAAGAAAAGGTGGTTGTTGCTATGTAGTCATCAAAGAACTATACATAGACAACAATTTGTTGCTAATTTTGGACAGATGATGTTTCTTAATTGCGATACTTCCAATGGCTCTAAGAACTTCATGAACCTCAGTATTGCTAGATATGTGACATACTGTAAAAGCAGCAGAAATATGTAGTTCTTGTATGATAAATTATTTTCTATTGTACTTAGGAATTTGATCCATGTGGGAAATAATATCGAAGGAGGAACAGAGTACATCTGCGAGTACCTAACTGAAACATTAGCTGATGGGCATGGAATTGGGAACTGAAGTTGTGACATCCACTTCGGTACTTATTGAACTCAACTCAGAAGATAAGAGTGCTCTGGGCTATACTAACCGATGCAGAAAAGGATAACATAGAAATAAAGATAAAGCCAAAAAAGAAAAAAAAAAAAAAAAAACTGATTTATAAATTAATGTGAATGACCCAATAAACCAAGCGTTAGTACTTCAAAATTTTACCTTGTTTAAGATTTTCCGCCCCCTTTTAAACTACCTATGTGATGGACATTGATTATTTTACTATATCAGTGGACCTAACCTATGCCGGCTTCAATAATTGTCTCTCACCAAGTCAAGTCAATGACTCTACTTAGCATTATTGGCATAGATCTTGTAATCTATCTAGGCTAAGAAGCAGGAACAAAGAATTGTTTCCATCTTGTTTTCTTTGAGTGTGAGAGAGAGTTAGGAATTGCTGCTACAGTGCTACCACCATGTCTTTGGAAAGAAGGAAAAGCTGGTGAGGGCATGGCGGAGTTTCAAAGGTATGAATGCAGATTTGTGTCACCAACACTGTTTCTACCTTCCTTATAAAGAAGAAATGATATTGTAAATAACTTGATGATTTGTTATTAGTATGTGGTAGTATATATACAACTTACCAGATCTGATCACAATAACTGATCTCCACTAATTTAGTGCTAGAATCAAGCTAACAGATTCCTACTGATTCTCCACTAATCAATACAACTTACCAAATCTGATATTGGAGTAAATCAAGCTAACAGATTCTCCACTAATCAATACAACTTACTAGATCTGATATTGGAGTAAATCAAGCTAACAGATTCTCCACTAATCTCTCTGTCAACAGATTTACCAAACTGAGTATCAATCTAATTATTATTATTGATATCCTCCCGCAAGTTGTATAATCTGGAAGAGAGATGCAACTTGGACAGTAAGGACTCGAACCGAGGACGAAGCAGTGGTTTTGTTAGAATATCAGCAAGCTGATCATCAGTAGACACAAAAGACACTCGAAACCTGCCATGTTGGACATTTTCTCGGACAAAGTGATAGGCTAAGGCTATGTGTTTCATCCGAGAGTGGAAAACAGGATTAGCACTTAGATTTGTGGCACCGAGATTGTCGCAATATATAACCGGATTGGTAGTGGGTGTGTGACCAAGTTCTGTAAACAAGGAAAGGACCCATAGTAGCTCACTAGCCGTGTCAGCTAAGGCTTTGTACTCTGCTTCTGTTGATGATCGAGCAACAGATCGTTGTTTTCGGGAGCTCCAAGAGATGGGAGTGCTGCCGAGATACAACAAATAACCAGTTGTTGAAATATAATCATCCTTGTCGCCCGCCCAATCCGCATCCGAGTAGGCATGAAAATTCAGCGGAGCAGTTGCCGAAATGAATACCCCTTTGTCGCAAGAGCCCGCCAAATATCGGAGCACTCTTTTGAGTGCAGACCAATGCGTCGTTCGTGGGTTCTGCATGAACTGTGCAAGTTTGTTGGTGCTGAAAGCAATATCTGGGCGAGTAAGACTCAAATACTGGAGACTTCCAACGAGTGCTCGGTACTCAGTTGGGGAAGGCAGGAGGTAACCTGAATCCTTGAGTAATGGAACACTAGCAGACAAGGGAGTGGATGCCGGTTTCGTATCTGCCATGCCAGATTTATGTAGCAGATCAGTGATATATTTTCTTTGTGAAAGAAACATACCTGCAGCGGAAGGAATTACTTCAACACCCAAGAAATAGCTAAGACAACCAAGGTCTTTTAATGAAAAACGAGCAGCGAGTGTGGCAATGAGTTTAGACAACTTGGCAGAGGAGCTCCCAGTGACAATTATATCGTCAACATACACTAATAAGTACAGTGTAACACTCAGTTTTTGGTAGATGAAGAGAGAAGCATCTGCAGTTGAATTTACGAAGCCAAGGGAGAGCAGGAATACTCGGAGCTCCGTGTACCAGGCGCGGGGTGCCTGCTTTAGTCCATAGAGTGCCTTTTTGAGGCGACAGACATGATCCGGGAAGTCTTTGTTGACGAAACCAGGTGGCTGTATCATGAAGACTTCCTCCTTGAGTGTCCCCTGAAGGAACGCATTGTTGATATCAAGCTGACGTATGGACCAACCCTGGCGAACCGCAAGTGTTAGGACGACTCGAATGGTTACCGGTTTAACAACTGGGCTGAATGTTTCCGTATAGTCCCAACCAGGGCGTTGGTGAAACCCTTTGGCAACTAACCGAGCCTTGTAACGATCAATCGATCCATCCGGATTCCGTTTGATTCTGAATACCCATTTACAGCCAACCAAATTCTGAGCAGAGGACCGACTGACAAGATCCCAAGTGTTGTTGCGGTGTAAGGCATCAAATTCATCTTGCATGGCTGAGCGCCAATCAGGGTCGCGAAGAGCCTGGGTGATGGTGTTGGGTTCGATGGGAGAGGAGGGTCGGACATGGAGGTTGAGCTTGTTGATGGGTTTAACTATGTTGTTTTGAGACCGGGTGATGATCCCACCGCCATTGGGTTTCTGTCTCTTGACAACGGGTTGGGTTGGTGGGGCAGGAAGTTGTGGAAATGATTGGGAGATTGAACTGGAGGATTGAGTGGTGTGGGTGGGTTCGTTTGAGGGTGATGATGGAGCCGGATTTGGTGGGTGGGTGATGGAGGGAGAGGGAGTGGCAGCGGATAAGTCTTCAGGTGTGTTTAGAGTGGTACTCACCGTGGGTTGGTCTATGGGCTGTAAAATGGAGAGTTGGAGTGGGCCTGTTTGTTGCTCTACACTTGAATTGGATTGAGCCACTAGAGAGCTGAACGGGAATTCAGATTCTACGAACTTCACATGGCGAGAAGTGTAAATCCTTCCTGTTTTGGGATCGAGACACAAATATGCATGTTGATCAGCCGAGTAACCTACAAAAACACACATAGCAGACTTTGGCGCAAGTTTATGATCAGCATATGGTTTAATCCAGGGAAAACACAAACATCCAAAACATTTTAACTTATGATAATCCGGGCTAATGTTGAGCAATTTGGAATAGGGTGATTCATACCCAAGAATTGGAGTTGGGAGGCGATTTATGAGGTAGGCTGCGGTGCTCATGGCGTGAGGCCAATAGGTTAGGGGCAATCCCGAGTGATGGAGGAGAGAGAGACCGGTTTCGGCGATGTGACGATTCCGGCGTTCTGAAATTCCATTGTGCTCGGGTGTATGAGGTGGGGTGGTGTGATGACTTATACCATGGTTGCTTAAAAAGGGACGAAGACCAATATATTCGCCACCATTATCTGTGTATAAGATTTTTATTTTGTGGTGGTAGAAATTTTCAATAAGTGATTTAAATTTTGGGAATATGGTTTGCACATCAGATTTGTGTTTCATTGGATAAAGCCAGATATAGCGAGTAAAATGATCAACAAACATGCAATAGTAACGAAGACCATCAATGGATAAAATGGGAGAAGTCCATACATCCGAAAAAATTATTTCCAATGGATAAGAAGATTTTAGAGTGGATTCATGAAAAGGAAGCTTGTGACATTTGGTAATTTGGCATGAGTGGCAATCTGATTGCTGGAATTTATTTGAGCCCAAAGAAAATTGCTGTTGAATGAATTTGAAGATTGAAGATGAAGGATGCCCAAGCCTATGGTGCCATGATGCAGAGGATTCCGTGTGGACGGTGTGGACGGACGGTGAGGTAGCGGGCCAGAGATAAAGTCCATCCACACATGGGCCTTTATGGGTTGTTTGGTCCGTCTGCAAGTTCTTTACATAAAAAGAGTTTGGCAGGAAAACAACAGCAGAGTTAGTTTGTTTGGTAAGTTTAGAGACAGAGATGATATTTTGTTTCATGGAAGGAACGCACAAGGCATTAGACAAGGATAAATCATTAAGTAAAAGTGTTCCAGAATGAGAGATGTTTGAACCTGAACCGTTACCCATAAACAATGAGTCGGGGCCAGTGTACGGGTGATGAAGCGCCAGGTTTGCAAGATCATTGGTGATGTGATGCGTTGCTCCACTGTCAACCAAAAAACCAGTCTGAGATGGGCCAGCAGCTGCAGTATTGGCCCGAGCTTGTCCAGTGTAAGCCGGAGGATCCCGAGGGGGAGGCGGGATACCGGGGTGTTGCTGTCTGAAGGTGTGGCACTGGGATAGAACATGCCCTTTGACATTACACCACTGACATCGACCTAGAAACGGTTTTGGAGGGTTGCGGTAGCCAGTGCGCTGATTAGACTGTGTAGAGAATTGCCCTGACCGAGACCTGTTGTTGAAGTTAGGCCGAGCCTGAGCACTCAAGGCTGTAATTGGAGCAGGATTCTGTCTCTGAGCAGCAACGATGGAGAGTTCCTGGATGAGAAGTTTCTCGAGGAGGTCATCAAAGGTGATTGGGATGTCCCTTGCATTCACGCCGTCAATGACGGCTCTGTAGCCGTCGTCGAGACCGCGTAAGACATGGTCAGTCATGTCTTCAACAGAGACAGGAGATCCAAGTGATGCAAGAAGATCTGCTGTTTGCTTCAGGGAATGCATATAGGTTGTGATGGATTGTGTACCTTTGGAAGCAGTACGGAGACGCTCCTTTAGTTGCTTGAGATGACTGCGGGATGCCTTGGCATAGGTGCTTTTGAGAAGGGTCCAAAGATCATGCGACGTCTTTGTCTGAGACACCAGGGAGGCCACTTCATTGGAGAGAGTGGTGAGGAGGGCGCCATAGATGAGGCGGTCCTGTCGACGCCATGTCTGATAGGCAGGATTTGGGGTCGTCACTGGAGGCGATGCAGTGGTGGAGATTGTTTCCGATGGCGCGGGGAAGGATCCATCTGGATATTTGAGGAGATCATAGCCATCAAGGAGAGCTTCAACTTGGAGTTTCCAATTAAGATAATTGGTGGGGAGAAGCTTGGTGACACTGATAAGAGTGATACAGGCAAAGGGTTTGGAAGGTTCATAGGGGTTGGAAATGAAGGAGGTGCTGTCGTTGGCCATTGGAGGCAAGGGTGAGGGTTAGAGTAAGGAGCGGCGTCCTTAATTAGAGAGAAAGAGGGTAGGATCGTTTTGGCTCTGATACCATAAAGAAGAAATGATATTGTAAATAACTTGATGATTTGTTATTAGTATGTGGTAGTATATATACAACTTACCAGATCTGATCACAATAACTGATCTCCACTAATTTAGTGCTAGAATCAAGCTAACAGATTCCTACTGATTCTCCACTAATCAATACAACTTACCAAATCTGATATTGGAGTAAATCAAGCTAACAGATTCTCCACTAATCAATACAACTTACCAGATCTGATATTGGAGTAAATCAAGCTAACAGATTCTCCACTAATCTCTCTGTCAACAGATTTACCAAACTGAGTATCAATCTAATTATTATTATTGATACCTTAATTGTGTTTTGCGTCTTTTTTATGAGTTACTTGTATTTATGTGTTCTAAGTTCTAATATATGACTGTTTAATTGTACTAATTTCAGTAACTGCTGATCTGCTGCTCATGGTGTTCGAAGTTCTGATATATGACTGTTTTATTCTTCATTCCTCTTGTGTAACAAACTTCAACCATCTCTCAATCATCATACCACAGTTCAGTCTTCAAACTCATCTGAAATCTAAACCCTTCAAATGCTTTATACCTCGATCAAACTCATCTGAGAGAAGAAAAGGCAGCAGGACCGACCTCTTTGGTAATATAGTCTCTTATGCTCCATTTTCGTACATAATTTCTTTTCTTCTGATTTATAATTTCATGCGATCATGCGAAAATAAACTGTCTGCGACTTTGTGTTTTTCATCTTTTTTTTTATCGTTAAACGGTGTCTGCGACTTTGTGTTTTTCATCTTTTTTTTTTTATCGTTAAACGGTGGGTAAAAACCTCCCGCGTTTCATTAAAGATAATTTAACAAAACATACAACAAAAAACAAGGCTTATGAAGTTCAGATCCCAACAGGCTGGGTTCTGGAACTCATACTCCCCAACCAACAAACAAAAAATACAACGAAATATAGTCCTACTGATCGGCTACCCCCGCCAGAACAACTTTCTTGTGCCAATTTGGGCTCACTCTCTCACTCAGTCCCTCGCTTGTACGCCGTTTATCCTCTCCAACTATCGTCCGCTCTCCCTCGTCGCCCCCAACAGTGACACAAATGACAAGCGTAATCACCATATTAGAGACCCCGCAGGAACTCCACCGAATTGACAACTCCATGTCAAGATTGAGTCCTTATTTTCATCCCCTCGCTTCACCCTCAATGACTCTCACCGCAACCTCGCAACGAGGGTTGACGTCGCACCTGACCCCTGCAAGCCCTCTGACATGAAAGAATCAAAGGCATCCCTCACTTTAACCAACCAAGGTCAAAGTGGAACCCAAACTATAAAATTGCCTGACAATCGTCGCCTACACCAACTAGGATACATTTTGTTGCTAATTGTAAGTCGGTTGTAATTTGGATATTAGGGATAAATTTGGATCTTAGGGGCTCCACCGCGTCAACTCAAATTTCAAAACTCAATTTGAAATTCAAATCTCCCCCCTACCGCAGCACTCCCAAATCAGAAATCCCCTCCCCCCTACTCTCTCCCTGACCTCCCCCACATGCCTCCACGACAGCCCCGACTACCACGTAATCGCCGCTCGCCGCTCCACGCCGGCGCCAGGCAGCACTCCCGCCACCAGCCCACGCAACCAGTCCGAGCACCGCTGCGATCTGCGTCGCCATCTCCGATGACGCTAGCCCCAGTCAGCTCATCCCACAACCACGATCACGAACGGTGCATCCAACTACACCCCGCGCGCCACCTTCGGTGTCACGCCCCGCTTTCCAAAACACGGAAATACGGGCGCGAGACTAAGGCCCAGCGAATGGTGCGAACACACCATTCATAAGCTGTACAAGTAAACTCAACAACAATGTAACAAAATAATCCACGCAGACATATAAATCACAATGTAATAATGTAAGTTCATGACATAGTTCATAAATATAACCAACAACTAGGAAATACAAATTATTACGGGTCAAACAAGCCCGGATTACAATAAAGAGTTTTATGAAACAAAACACAAACTAATACGATAACATGATAAATTATAAGTTTAAAACACTTGATCTGTGACACCTTCTGGCAACTCTCCATTTGGGCCTGCAAGTATATTATAACAAAAGAAAAGGAAAGAGAAACAAGAAGACCCGTTAATACAAGTTACGGGCCGCAAGGGGTACAAGCTAAGGGAAACAGGAACAACAATAAAACAAAGGAAAAACAGGAAAAGAGCAGGGAATCAAGAGTAAGGGAAATGCAATATGTAAATATGGTATAAACGAGGCATTACGAAACAAGTAGCAACAAGTAATCAAATAAACAAGTATCAAATCAACGTGAACATGTAACATGTAATAGGATCATGCAAGTGCACGTGTTAATCTTATGTCTAAAGTTTGATTCTATCTAGGTAGCACTTCATGCATCCATACTTTTACTACATGGTTGCTACAGTCAATACAATTTCGTTTAGATTTAGTGGTGGGTTTTATAGGTCACGTACTCCGGAAAAACATGTACATTCAATATTGTATCAAGATACGTGCAAACTTGCAACGTGAAATATGTAGAGTGTAAACTTGTAACGTGAACATGTAAACTTGTAATTCGCAATCTTGCAACTTGTAATTGCAACTTGCATCGGGAAACCACGAGCTCCCGTCCGAGTACGCTATTCTATATTACCCACTACTTAAATCTTTCCCTTATACCCCGGCTTGTTACTTTTATTAATTTGTTAACACAATCATAATGCAATGAAGACGATGTCAAGATGTGAACAGGGAACATCAATGAATTTTGCATGCAATATGTTCTAAGTAATGAGATGTGAAACATGTAGTTTAAAATGTCATATATGAGTCTAACTCATTGTGGTAGGGTAAAAATGGCCTGGGGCCCAACCAGGGCCCAGAACGGCTCTCGCTCAAAAACAAGAAAAACAACAATCCGGCTCGGCTTCGGACCCCAACAGGCTCGGCACCGAGCCTCAAGTTCACCCCCACAGAACTGGTATCCTCGTATCCGACGAGCCTCGGTGTCCCTCGGCCTCCGATCCACGACAGCCTCACGGGCCGTCCGCCCAGCCTGGCAAGGAATGAGGATGACCTGGCGCGACCTAAGCCATCCGATTCTCCCAGAGGCACAGGAGCCCCATGATCAGCCATGTCAGCTCCAAATACCACCTAGGGCTTTGCCACGTCAGCCCTATACCACTCTTGGCGCTGCCACGTCCGCCCTATACCCCCTGAGCCTCCTGCCACGTCAGGCCCATGGGCTTTCGGGTTCAAACCCGGCCCCCAAGCGGATCCAAACCCGGTTGGGATTCCCTATAAATACCAGACCCTCACCCACCTTTTCAGGTAATCAATCTTTTGCCACCCAAATTTCCCTAGTTATTGCTACTCTCTCACAGAGACTGACTAGATCGTCGGAGGGTCCGCCGTCGGGATAAACCCCGGTGTTTCAGGACCGTCTGCAGGTACTCGAGGCGAGGCCATCCGAGCCGATCCTCAAGCGCCGAAGCGAGCCTCCCGCTCGTCGTCCCGTGCCGCACTCTTCCCTCATTACAAATTGAGTCCGAACTCACACTTGGTGCATCCACACTGCGACCAAAAACAAACCGCATCAGGTTGGCACCGTCTGTGGGAAGCCTTCATCCGGTACGGGCGACAGTCCGAGCCTCGCCACCGACGCTCTCCCTCGACCCGATCTCCCATGGCTCCCCGAGCTCGAAGATCGGCCCGTTCCGCCCGACCAGACGGGCCTCCTCCCGAGGGGGCCCTCGAAGGAGGGCAAGCATCCAATAATCCGGGGTCGAACCCTGGACCCCAGCGAAGCGTTTCACGCGTCGCCGAACCCGACCTTCGTCGGGTCATCCTGAACAGGAGGGCTAGCCAGGCTAGGGGAGGGACCGCTTCCAACTCGGCCCCGAACCATTCCAGGCCTGCGCAAGGGGAAAGGCCATCGGCACTCAGCCGCATCGGCCGAATTCCTATGCCCCGACTCGACCCTTCCGACCATGGTGGGGTCACCAGGGGCGAGTTCAGAAACTTCAGAGATGAAATCATGGAGGCCCTCCATGGAGCGCCAAGGTCCGCCACCTATGGCCGACCCCCTCCAATGAACGAAGGGAGAAGTCACACTCGTGCACCGACCCCCCTCCTGAGCGCACAGACAAGGTGCTCCGACGCCTCCTAGAGATGGAGAATCGCATCGAGCGCATAGGCGACAGGAATCCCAACCTAGTCCAAGGTCGGGGACCTTCTCGACCTCCATTCTCCATCAACATCATAGAAGCGGAGATCCCCCGGAACTTCCGGCCTCCGCAGTTCGAGACTTACAACGGCGAGGGTGATCCAGCTGATCACATGGAGGGCTTCAAAACCCTCATGATGATTCACAGCGCTTCGGATCCCCTGCTGTGCCGAGCCTTCCCGGCCACCCTCCGGGGTCCGGCCAGAGATTGGTTCTCCAAACTCTCCCCTGGCTCGATCTTCTCGTTCGACCAGCTGGAAGCCAGCTTCCTGGCCCACTTCATCACCAGCCGAAAGGCCGAGAGAACGAGCACTTCCCTGCTCGACCTCACCCACAGGAGGGGGAGTCGCTCCGTAACTTCGTCAAGAGGTTCACAATCGAGGCCAGATCCGTCTCTGCCCCCGACGCAGGGGTCGCCTCGGCAGCTTTCCGACACAATGTCCGGCACAACCAGCTCAATGTCTCCTTAGCAAAGAGGCCACCTCTGGACTTCCCTGACCTCCTCAACCGGGTCGAGAAGTATATACGAGCTGAAGAAGCTATTAACCCAGAGGGCAGCAAAGAAGTCGTGGGGAAGGGCAAGCGCAGGGTCGATGAGGCCGAACTTGCCAAGAAAACAGCAAAGGAAGGGGTCGGCGCGAAGAGGGCACCTCCGGTCCCTCGCTTCGAAAGGTACACTCCCTTGACACATAACGTGTCCGCCATCCTCTTAGAAATCGAAGACAAAGGCATTGTCCGACTACCTCCCCGACCAAGTAACAACAAGAAGCGAGATCAGCGCTTCTACTGCCGTTTTCACAGGGATCATGGGCACGAAACTGACCAATGTCGGGCCCTGAAAGACGAAATTGAGGAACTCATCTCACGAGGGTACTTCCGAGAATTCACCAGAGAAGGCCCACGGGATCGGCGAGATGCTAGGAACCGGAGGCCTTCGCCTCCGAACCCTACTCCGAACCGCATCCAGGGTCGGGATCCCAAACCCGAGGGAGCCACGGATACGCCATTCATCTTGCACTGTGTCCATAGGGGGCCAATGGGGGGAGAATCAAATACTTCCCGAAAAGCCTTCGTCCGAGAGGTGAATACTGTCCAAGACAAACCCCCACCCCAGTTGCAACCGGTGCCTGTCTCCTTCTCCGAAGAGGACCTCGAAGGCGTTCGCCTCCCTCATTGCGATGCCCTCGTCATTAGCCTCCACATGGCTAATTGCGAAGTTCGCCGAATCCTCGTCGACAACGGCAGCTCGGTAAATATCCTCTTCCTCGAAGCCTTCGAGAATCTCAAGCTGCCCAGAGGCAAACTCAAGCCAGCCGGATACACCTTGCACGGGTTCTCCGGCGTCCCTGTCGTAATAGAAGGGATTGTTACTCTCGACGTCACCGCAGGATCGGCTCCTGTCAAGAGGACCGAGTCCATGGACTTCATGGTAGTAAACGTCAAGGCGGCCTATAACGCTATACTCGGCCGGCCCGGACTATGCTCCCTCCAAGCGGTACCTTCGACTTACCATCTGAAGCTTAAATTTCCCACCCCGCAAGGGGTCGGCATAGTTCGAGGTGGCCAAGAAGCAGCGTGGTCGTGCTACATGACCACCGTCGGAGGGGTTTTTTTTCCCCCTCGACGCCGTTGAGCTCGAACCCGAGAGGGACGGCCCCGCTCCCGAGCCTGTCGACGAACTGGAGGAGGTCCCGTTCGGCGCCGAGGACGAATCGAAATGGTTCTGGGTGAGCCGCTCACTCCCCGAGGACTTGAAGCCAGGCATAATCGCCTGCATCCGCCGCAACGTTGATCTCTTCGCCTGGAAGCCCTCCGACATGCCCGGGATCTCCGAAGACTTGATTATGCACCGGCTGAGCGTCATCCCAGACTCTAAGCCGGTCGTCCAAAAGAGGCGCAAAGTCGCCCCGGAGAGGCAACAAATTGTGAAGACAGAGGTCGACAAACTCTTGTCGACTCGATTTATTCAGGAAGTCAGCTACCCCGAGTGGTTGGCTAATGTCGTCATGGTGAAGAAGGCAACCGGGGGCTGGCGGATCTGTATCGACTTCACGGATCTAAATAAGGCATGTCCAAAAGATCCTTTCCCCCTCCCCCGCATCGACGCTTTAATCGACGCAACCTCGGGGCATGAGCTACTGTCCTTCATGGACGCGTTCTCGGGGTACAATCAGATCCGGATGTTTCCACCGGACATCTCCAAGACCTCGTTCGTCACCGACCAGGGTCTTTTTTGTTACCGCGTTATGCCCTTCGGGCTGAAAAACGCCGGAGCCACATACCAACGGCTCGTCAACAGAATCTTCAAAGACCTGATCGGCCGCAACGTGGAAGTCTATGTCGACGACATGCTCGTCAAGAGCCGGGCCGGACCGGACTACGTCGTCGACCTCGAGGAAGCCTTCGGAGTCCTCCGACATCACAACATGAGGCTCAACCCGGCTAAGTGCGCCTTCGGCATCTCCACGGGGAAATTCCTGGGGTTCATCGTCAGCCAGCGCGGCATCGAGGCGAACCCCGAGAAAATCCAAGCTATTATTGACATGGCCCCGCCCCGAAATGTCAAGGAGGTTAAGAGGCTTACCGGCCGGTTGGCTGCAATCGGCCGTTTCCTCTCCAAGTCAGGGGAGAAGTCTCTCCCCTTCTTCAAGGCCCTGCACAGAAAAGGGGGCTTCGAGTGGGGTACCCATCAATAAGAAGCCTTCGAACAGCTGAAGCAGTACCTCGCCAACCCTCCTCTCCTCAGCAAGCCCGAGCCGGGCGAACCATTATGGCTCTACCTGTCCGCCTCGGATAGCGCCCTCAGCGCCGTCCTCGTCCGAGAGGAAGATGGAGTCCAGAGACCATTGTACTATGTGAGCAAAGTCCTGCTCCCCGCTGAGACGAGGTACGCAAAGATAGAGAAGGTGACCTATGCTTTGGTCATGGCAGCCCGGAAGCTTCGTCCTTACTACCAGGCCCACTCCGTCCAAGTACTGACCGACCAGCCACTGAAAACTGTCCTTCACAAGCCTGAAAACTCCGGCCGCTTAGTCAAGTGGTCAATCGAGCTGAGTCAGTTCGACATCAGCTACCAGCCGAGGACGGCCATTAAAGGGCAGGCCCTCGCCGAGTTCATAACTGAGTGCACCGTCTCCGAGCAGCCCAGCACTGAGGCCTCGGATCCGACCTGGGAGGTCTTTGTCGATGGATCATCATGCAAAACAGGGAGTGGGGCTGGCATCATCCTTCGTGGCCCCGACCAATTCCTACTCCAATACTCCCTCTGCCTCAACTTTCTGGCCTCCAACAACAAGGCAGAATACGAGGCCATGATCGCAGGATTGACCCTAGCACATCGAGCCGGAGCCAAGCAAGTCCGGGCCTTCAGCGATTCTCAGCTCGTGGTCAATCAGATCACCGGAGAATACGAAGCCCGCGATGAACGCATGGTGAGGTATTTGGCAGTGGTCCGACGTCTCCTAGCGTCCTTCTGCCACTCCACAGTCATTCGAGTCCCTAGAGAGCAGAACGCTCAGGCCGACGCGTTGTCAAAACTCGCCTCTTCCTCCTTCGAGGGTCTCGACCAAATGGTACTCATCGAAATCCTATTGAAGCCGAGTATCAACGATCAAGACCAGGAAGCAATGTGTGTCCAGGACGGTACCAATCCAGACGACTGGACCACTCCCATCCGAAGATTCTTAGTCAGTGCCGAGCTTTCTGAAGACCGGGCCGAGGCCAGACGGGTCAGGGTCCGAGCTGAAAGGTTCGTCATGATTGATGACATCCTCTTCAAACGCTCATACACCTTGGCCGACGGCAAACCATACCTCCGCTGTCTCACCAGCGACGAGGCTAGCTACGCCCTCAAAGACCTTCATGAGGGGATCGGCGGATGCCACATGGAGAGCAGAACACTTGCTCGGAAAGCCCTGAATCAGGGATACTATTGGCCGACCGTGCTCCAAGACTCGCAAGACCTAGTCAAGAGGTGCGGTCTGCCAAAGGTTCTCCCCTATCAAGAGGATTCCTCAAGCCAATCTCCGATCCCTGGCTAGTCCTACGCCATTCGCCATGTGGGGCATGGACCTAGTGGGCCCCTTCCCCGTGGCAATCGGGCAAAAGAAATTCTTAATAGTCGCCATCGACTACTTCACCAAGTGGGTCGAAGCCGAGCCCCTGTCCAGCATCACCGAGCGCCAAGTACAACAATTCTTTTGGAAGAACATCATTTGCCGGTTCGGAATCCCCCGGGTCCTCGTCACGGACAACGGAACCCAATTCCAAGGTCAGAACTTCCAAACTTTCTGCACCGACATCGGCATCCAGCAGCGTTTCTCCGCTATTTGCCACCCTCAGTCCAACGGCCAAGCAGAGAACGCGAACAGGCAAATCCTCGACGGCCTCAAAAAGCGCCTCGACAGTTCCCCCAAAGGGCTGTGGGTCAAAGAATTGCTTAGCGTGCTATGGGCGCACCGAACCACCAAGAGAATCCCTTCGGGAGAAATGCCATTCAACTTGACATACGGGACGGAGGTAGTTATCCCCGTCGAGGTCGGCCTGCCTTCTCCCCGGATCATGGCCTTCGATGAAGCCGACAATTCGTCCGGCCTAAGGGCCAACCTGGACCTCATCGCCGAGATCAGAGAGAAATCTTCGATCCGAAGAAGCATCTACCAACAACGGATCGAGAAGTTTTACAACAAGAAGGTCCGCCCCACGAACATCAAGGCGGGGGACCTCGTGTTACGAAAACTGTCCGTCTCCGATCCGACCAAGAAGAGGAAATTGGCTCCCAACTGGGAAGGCCCATACCGTGTGGTCGAGGCTGTACGCCCTGGTACATACCGACTGGCAGATATGGACGGCCGGCTCATCAGCCGACCCTGGAACGCCGAGCACCTAATGAAGTTCCTGGAAGAGCGAACATAGGTTCTAGCTTGGCTAATGTAAATGATATTTTTTGTAAGCTTTCATGTGTAAAGGGCCGTTTTAGCGACCCTCCCTATCCTATATGAAAGAAATCTCTTTTTGTCAAACTCCAAACGCCTCGGCAGCCCCGACCTAACACCGAGCAATGGGATCGGCACCCGAGTCCTCACTCCGGTATCATCCCCAACGTCTCGGTAGGTCCGACCCGGCTTCAGGCCAGGAAGTCTTCCTAACGCTCTGCGCCGATCCCTCACGGATCGATGGGGCCGAACCTCACCTCCGCCATCATTCACTACACAATCGACCGGAGCAAAGAATGAAAATAATTCCTTATTCATACTCCCTTATTAGTTCTGAGAAAACAAACAAAGACCGTTACAGGACCACTCCACTCATCTCAAACTGAAGGAATCCGTCATCTTAGGGCCCCTCGGGTCCGACGAATGGCGGGACCACTCCGACCGAACGGCTTGGAGCCCCCTCCTCGTCATGATGGTCCTTCGGCTCAGCCACGGTCGACACGCCAGCCACGGAGCTCTGGGCATCAACTGGTCGCATACGCTCCAACAGCAGCAACGCAGAGGGAACCCCCTCCGCTCGCCGACCCCCCGAGGAAGATGTCGAGACACCCAGCATCGTCTTGTAACGGTGTATCTCCATCTCCTTCTCCACTATGACATCACGAAGTAGCCTCTCAGAGGAGGGCCTCTGCACCGATGCACTCGACATGGTATATCCAAGTCCGACACCCCCGAGGTCCCGATCCACCATCGCCCTCCTCAGTCGGCTCGCCTCCTCACTTAGGGCTTTAGACTTGTTCCGATAATAGTTGAAGGCCGCATCAGTGTCACGAGCCCCCTTTCGGTAGCGAACCAAAGTGGCCTCCAGGGCCTCAACCTTGCTCCGGAGCCACGCCACGTCGGAACGACGGGGGTCCACCTCGGGAAGGGGAGCCGCAACCTACAAGAGCACCAGCCCACTCAAAACACATAAGCAAGGAGGTTCGGAAATATCCGAGGTCAAAATACTTGGCCAGTCAAAAATCCTTTTTTATAAATGGAATCACGTCGTACAAAAAATGTGGTGGCCAGTCCGCGGAAGGCAAATACAATCGAGAGATGGAAAAAGAAAAACAAAACTATACAACTTGTTTTCCCACCTCAACATCGGCCGGGTTCACATGGAGGTCGGCAGCCGGGTCATCAACGGGCCCTTCTTCATTGGGGGTCTTCGGTGTCCCCTCGATCTCCATGTCGTAGTCGAAGTTGGACAGGTCGACGGTCGGGTAGAAGTGCCTCACATGACTGAGGGCCTTCGCATAGCACTCGTTAGGGGTGTAAAATGAACTGGACGGTCCGTCGTCCGTCCGAGTCCGGCTCGAGAAATGGTCCGACCGTGGACCGTCCGAACTCTTATACGAACCGAACTCGAACAAATTATTAGGTCCGATTCTTTACCGAGCTCGAGCCGGACATAAGTCCGTCTGAGTATTATTGCGGTCCGATTCTTTATCGAACCGAGTCCGGACTATAAAAACTTTGTCCGACCTAGACCGAGCCGGACATAAGCCCGTCCGATTAGAATTTCGGTCCGAACTTGAACATATGGTTGTCCGATCCCGTCCGGTCCGATTTACAGCCCTAGCACTCGTCCTGGGCTTTGATCACCAGGAGCTGACCCGCCTCCGTCAACTCATCCTTCTCCTTGGCGAACCTCTTCTTCTGAGCCGCCATCTTCTTCGCCCATTCCTCCTTCTCCTTGTCGAACGCCGTCTTCATCTCCTGCTCCCTCTTGTGAGAGCCTTCGAGCTCTATCTTCATCTCCTTCATCTCCTGCACGGCCTTGTCAGCCCGGTCTCGCTCCCGCTTCAAGGCCGCCTCATAAAGGCCCCTCACGTGGGCCCCCTGCACGGTCGCCTACAGTAACCGAGCACAACTAAGAAAGCCTTCTCTACAACATAATTACAAGGCAAGTGGGGTCGGCAGACTTACCAGCACATTAGCCTGTGCGAGGCGCATGTACGCATCCTCCAGGTCCTCGGCGTTCATCTCCGCGCGGTCCCGGGGGGTCGCCAGCTTATCCGCCACCTCGACAGCCTGGCGCCCTCGGGTTAAGCAGTCACCCTCGCGGATCGACCAAGCCGGCACCCACGGTCGCCGCAACCTCTCCTCTACCTCCGACCCCTCCAGGGGACCCTTCCCCTTCTCAAGATCAACGACCTTGCCTTGGTCCGAACTCTTCAGAGCAACCGCCGCCTTGCCCGTCTCCGAGCGTGTCCTCTTTGCCGGAGGCTGGTCTGGGACTTCGGAGACCACCTGGGACGACCCCCCTCGTCCTCATCGCGTCGCCCTTCTTCTCGGCCTTCTCCTTCTTCATGGCGAGCCTCTTTGCCTTGATTAATTCCGGATCCATACCTGCGAAAAGATCCATTAAGAACAATGAGCGCAAAAGAACTACAAGACCGAGAGAAAAGAAACAACTACATACAAAGCACGGCCGGGCTCAGTCCGACGCTCGCTAGGTGACCCTCCGTCACCTTCGTCCAATTGATACTGTGCGATAGACGGAGGCGCTCAGCGAACCCCCTCTCCTCGGCCGTCAGGTCCCTCGGCCTCGGCGCTTTGAAGTTCGGCTTAGAATGGTTCCAACGAGTAGGGATGTTCCAAGGCTCCTCACTCCGGATCACCAAATACTTTTTCTTCCAGTCCTTGATAGAGTCCGGGTGACCGTGAACGACCTTCCCCTTACTCCGAGGCGAGATATAATAAACACCCTCCGACTCAGCCGACGAGCTGATCCCCAGCATCGCCCGGAACACATTCAGCCGGAGGGGTACCTTCTGCTCCTCGCATAACAGCACGAAGCAGATGATCTGCTTCCAGGAGTTCGGCCCATACTGCATCGGCGCCAGGGACGCCCAATTCAACACCTCCCGAACAAACGAATGGACCGGCAGCCTCAGTCCAGAGATGAAGGCGTCCACCGGGAAGACGCAGTACCAAGCAGGCAGGGGGGCGGTCGGACGCAGGGTAGAGTTCGGCATCATGAGCTCGTAGCCGGGCCCTATGTGGTATGCCAACTGCAAAGCCTCCACGTCGCCCGCCTCCAAGACGGTCGGAAGCGTGTCCATCTTCACCCTCTTCCGGCTCGGCGAAGACGGCTGGACCCCAAAAAGTTCCTTATCGGAAAGGTCGTCGGGGTACCGACGGAACGGCTTCGATTGTACGGGCGACCCTGTCATTAAGTTGCGGTGAACGGGTGCCTGGCTCGAGCCACCGGTCCTCAACCCCTTCTTCTTCAGAACCCTCTTCTTCTTGGTTCTCTCCGGTGAGGGGGTAGATAATCGCCCAGACCGGTCGGCGTGGAGCTCGAACCCACACCCTGACCTGTGGATCTGCCCCCCGCACCTCCTATCCGAGCCCCTTCGGCTTCACCCTCTTCTGGGCCACCCTCCTCTTCGGAAGCCGACTCTAGAATCTGGACTTCGTCCGAGCTGTCGCTTGCCTCCTCCGATTCGCTACTCTCCACTACGAATCCGGGAGCGTAACGGCCTCACATTGTACACCGGCTCCTCCTCGCCTACCGGCTCCTCCCACGAAGTCGAGTCGGAGGGCTTCTCATCGTGTACTGACTCCTCCTCGAGCACTGGCTCCTCCCACGAAGTCGATTTGGAGACAGGGTTCCCTTTTCCCTTTGACGTCGACGCCGATGAGCCAGACTGAGCCCTATCCATCTGTGCCTAACAAAAGAAACTTATAAACTAACCTTTTGAAATGCCTCGGACTGACGAGCCGGTGCCGCTAAAACAGTCGAAACCGAGCGCTGAAGTGTTTGATTTCTTTTTAAAAGAAGACAGCAGGAGAGAAATGAGCAGAATAGAGGAGGGGGGGGAGATATTTATAGAGAGAGAGGCGACGCCTTGATTTTTGCGTTACTATTCCTCGAATAGCGCGCGCCTGCCACCAATAGAATCACGCCACGTCATCCTCGAAACTGGCGCTGCTGACGTCACCTAGCACCGGTTGGAGACCACACAGAGGTCGGTTCGGATGAAGTGGTCGGCAGAGAAAAATTTTTACTTAAAGATTTAAGGCGCCTTCCTCAGACAGGCGCCCCGGGCTCCAGGGCTCGGTCGGCTCCCCTCTCACCCGCGAGCAGCTCGGGGCTTACGGCCTCGGCAGCCGAAACCCTGAACTGTTCGAGGGTGGGAGAAAAGCCACCACCGCCTAGAACCCTATCGGAAAGCAGATCGGAGACGACCCACATATCCGAAGCTCCTCAGTCCCAGGCCCGGAATTCGGTTGATACCCCTCTCGTCTGGATCTTTCTCGGGCAAATAGCCGTGTCAGGGCCGTCCGACCCGAAAAAGGATCCAGACGGCAAAGTCACCACCAGTCTGAGGTCCCCAGGGTTAAAACATTTCAGTACTTTGCCCCCCGAGCCCGGACTACGGCCGCCTTCTCTTCTGCCTTGTTCTCCCCCGACCCTGACACTCACATCGAGGCCGTCAGGGACGGGAAAAGAACAAGGCAATAGAGTGACGACCCGTCCAACGCTCTCAGGGTCAAAATTTTGCAAGAGAGAGACGTCCGCCGAAGCAGACACCTCTGATGACCGATGGACCACCCTTGCTGTGATCAAACCCGCTGGGGGGAGAGGAGTATTTATAACCTTCCCTACAGACCGGCCATTATGACATTGGGAAAGCCAAACGACGGAAGCCCATGCGCCATGCATTTATTAGGCGGCGCCATTAATGCCCCTAGGAAGTTGGAACATTGCACAGATCCCGGAGTGCCGTCAATGCTCCGCAAAGACAGCAGGCCACCCCGCTCAAACATTCTAAGGCACAACGGTTCGCCATCGTCCTTGCCGACCCATAATCCCTCGCCAGCTCGAGACCCGGTCTAGCACCAGGGTAGTCTTCTCAGGAAGGCTCAACGGCTCGCCATCACCCTTGCCGACCCATAATTCCTCGCCAGCTCGAGGTTCGGTCTAGCACCAGGGTAGTCTTCTCAGGAAGGCTCAACGGCTCGCCATCACCCTTGCCGACCCATAATCCCTTGCCAGCTCAAGGTCCGGTCTAGCACCAGGGTAGTCTTCTCAGGAAGGCTCAACGGCTCGCCATCACCCTTGCCGACCCATAATTCCTCGCCAGCTCGAGGTTCGGTCTAGCACCAGGGTAGTCTTCTCAGGAAGGCTCAACGGCTCGCCATCACCCTTGCCGACCCGTAATCCCTCGCCAGCTCGAGGTTCGGTCTAGCACCAGGGTAGTCTTCTCAGGAAGGCTCAACGGCTCGCCATTACCCTTGCCGACCCGTAATCCCTCGCCAGCTCGAGGTTCGGTCTAGCACCAGGGTAATCTTCTCAGGAAGACACAACGGTTCGCCATCACCCTTGCCAACCCATAATCCCTCGCCAGCTCGAGGTCCGGTCTAGCACCAGGGTAGTCTTCTCAGGAAGGCTCAACGGCTCGCCATCACCCTTGCCGACCCATAATCTCTCGCCAGCTCGAGGTTCGGTCTAGCACCAGGGTAGTCATCTCAGGAAGGCTCAACGGCTCGCCATCACCCTTGCCGACCCGTAATTCCTCGCCAGCTCGAGGTTCGGTCTAGCACCAGGGTAATCTTCTCAGGAAGACACAACGGTTCGCCATCACCCTTGCCAACCCATAATCCCTCGCCAGCTCGAGGTCCGGTCTAGCACCAGGGTAGTCTTCTCAGGAAGGCTCAACGGCTCGCCATCACCCTTGCCGACCCATAATCCCTCGCCAGCTCGAGGTTCGGTCTAGCACCAGGGTAGTCTTCTCAGAAAGGCTCAACGGCTCGCCATCACCCTTGCCGACCCGTAATCCCTCGCCAGCTCAAGGTTCGGTCTAGCACCAAGGTAATCTTCTCATGAAGGCCGAGCGATTTGCCCTCCCATTTCCACGACCATAAACACTCCTCCACGGCTAACTCCTGCACCCCCGTAGGAGTGGGGGGCTTGTGTGGTAGGGTAAAAATGGCCTGGGGCCCAACCAGGGCCCAGAACGGCTCTCGCTCAAAAACAAGAAAAACAACAATCCGGCTCGGCTTCAGACCCCAACAGGCTCGGCACCGAGCCTCAAGTTCACCCCCACAGAACTGGTCTCCTCGTATCCGACGAGCCTCGGTGTCCCTCGGCCTCCGATCCACGACAGCCCCACGGGCCGTCCGCCCAGCCTGGCAAGGAATGGGGATGACCTGGCGCGACCTAGGCCATCCGATTCTCCCAGAGGCACAGGAGCCCCATGATCAGCCATGTCAGCTCCAAATACCACCTAGGGCTTTGCCACGTCAGCCCTATACCACTCTTGGCGCTGCCACGTCCGCCCTAAACCCCCTGGGCCTCCTGCCACGTCAGGCCCATGAGCTTTCGGGTTCAGACCCGGCCCCCAAGCGGATCCAAACCTGGTTGGGATTCCCTATAAATACCAGACCCTCACCCACCTTTTCAGGTAATCAATCTTTTGCCACCCAAATTTCCCTAGTTATTGCTACTCTCTCACAGAGACTGACTAGATCGTCAGAGGGTCCGCCGCCGGGATAAACCCCGGTGTTTCAGGACCGTCTGCAGGTACTCGAGGCGAGGCCATCCGAGCCGATCCTCAAGCGCCGAAGCGAGCCTCCCGCTCGTCATCCCGTGCCGCACTCTTCCCTCATTACAAATTGAGTCCGAACTCACACCTGGTGCATCCACACTGTGACCAAAAACAAACCGCATCACTCATTATTACATATATGGGTCTAATTTATTATTACATATATAGATCTAATTTATTATTAGATATATGGGTCCATAATATTTGAGGGTCATATAAATAATGTTGTAACTACAAAGTGACTGATTACATGTATAAAACTAAGTCAAAAATTTAGGGATAATATACAACACTTAAATTATTAACAAGGGTAAAATAGTCATTCACACCAATATGTATAATCTCTAAAATTTAATATGTTTGTATTTATTTTTGTGTTTGTGTCATGCATAGGATAACTAAGTATTCACGATCTCATGTGAATACATGATCGACGGATAGGGAATATAAACTGGTATCAATTCGACTTATGAATGCGAATTAGAGTAAAAAACAATATACTTGTGGTATTTTTACAAGGGCTTGTACTAGAACAAAAAAAATTGTACAAGAGATACTTGCTTTTTTGATGATTCTGAGGCAAACGGAAGTACAGCAACTCCAAAGCAGCAACAACAACTCTACTTCTCCACAACAGCAAACACCCCAGCAACTATCCCAATAACCCAATTCCAAACAGCAACTCCAAACAAGCATACAAACACCAGCCTCCACTTCTCCATACTACGGATCGGGTCCTCCTTACCAACACACAACAGCAACAAAATAGTCCAACCCGCTTCACAAGCACCAAACAGCAAGTGGATCCCCTTTAGATCTCCAAACAACTTACACAATACATACACGCGCAATACACGTATAACCAACCACCAACACATCAACTATTAAAATCAACCCATGGCTACTTCTTCCCAAAAATAACGACAAGGAGATAGGGGGGGAGAGCGATGACGGGAGAGAGACTCGGCGACTGCGGCGAGCAGGGACGGCGACATCGCGGCGAGGCGGCTGGTCGGGAAGCGACGGCAGCGCGATGGGAGGTCGCAGCGCTGGTGATGGAAGGTCGCGACGGCGGGAATTGGGAGGCAGTGACGCTGCGATTTCGACGGGTAGTCGAGCGGTGCTGCGAGAGGCGGCTCGACTGAGGTGGCGACAAGGAGCGGAGGGTGCTGAAGGGAGGTGGAGTTGACGATGGCGACGCTGGCGAAGCTTCGGCTGGAGGTGGTTGCGACGGGAGGTAGAGGAAGAGGGCTGCGGGGCGGCGTCGCGGTACAGGGGGACGAGCGTCGAGGTCGGGGCTCAGGCGGAGGGCGGAGGACTCGGGGATGGGGCGAGATGATGTGGGGCTGAGTTTGGAGATGAGCGGGAAGTTGCGGAGGTAGGGGCTCGACGCAGAGGAGGGCGGCAAAGTGGAGAGGCAATGGCGGTGCGGATGAGGCGTTCGACGATGGGGGTGAGAGGAGAGGGGAGCGTCGGGTTGTCGAGGCTAGCGGAAAGAGAGGGGGACGATGGAGAGGCTTGGGTTCTCTGTTTCTAAACAGAGGAGAGGAGTGGGAGAGAGCGGGAGGAAGGAGATGAGTTGGTTTGATTGGGTTTGTTTTGTTCTGTTGGTTTTGATTTGTTTGGTTTGTTTTGTTTTAAACAGAGAAGGGAGACAGATAGTATAATAAACTATAGAAATAATATAAATTTAAGGTGTAGAGTCATTGATGCTGTTTATTTCTGAGGCACGTGTGGAAGCACCAGGTGTGAGTTCGAACTCAATTTGTATTGAAGGAGATTGCCGCTCGTCTGCCGACCTTCGATTGACCTTCTGGGGCCTACGACCAGCTTGGAAAGACGTTGAGGTTGGGCTCGGATCGGAAGGGTCGGATCCGAGGTCTTGTGTACCTGCAGACGGTCCTGAAACACCGGGGTTTGTCCCGGTGGCGGACCCTCCGACGCTCTAGTTAGTCTCTGTGAGAGAGTAGCAATAACTATATATATTTTTAGTGGCAAAAGATTGATTACCTTCAAAAGGTGGATGAGGGTCTAGTATTTATAGAGAATCCTAACCGGGTTTGGTTCCGCTTGGGGGCCGGGTTTGGATCCGAAAGCCCATGGGCCTGACGTGGCAGAAGGCCCAGGGGGTTTAGGACGGTTGCGGTGATACCAGGAGTGGTATAGGGCTGAGTGGCGAAACCCTTGGCGGTATTTGGAGCTGACCTGGCCCATCGTGAGTCCTCTGTGCCTCTGGGGGAATCGGAGGGCCTAGGCTGCGCCAGGTCACCCCTCCGCCCCGCCAGAGAGGGGGGACGGTATGAGGGACTGCTCCGGATCGGACTCCGGGGGATACTGAGGCTCGTCAGTACGAGGAAGCCGGCACTGTGGGGGCAAAACACGAGGTTCGGCGCCGACCCTGAAGGGGTCTGGAGCCGAACCAGGTCGGTATTCTTGCTTTTCTGAATAGAAATTGTATTGGGCCTTGGATGGGCCTCAGGCCATTTTTACACTGTCACACAAGCCCCCCACTCCTGCAGGGGGTGCGGGAGCTAGCCGTGGAGGAGTGTTCATGATTGTAGAAAAATGGGAGGGCGGATCATAGGGCCTTTCTGGAAGTGCTGTCCTGAAGCTTGGATAGGACCTCGAGCTAGTCGAGGGTCAAGGTGTAGGTGAAGGCGATGGCGAACCGTTGTCTCTTCCGGAGAAGAGTACCCTGGTGTTCGATTGAACCTCGAAGGGTCGAGGGATTACGCGTCGACAAGGGTGATGGCGAGCCGTTGCTTCTTCCTGAGAAGAGTACCCGGGTGCCAGACCGAACCTCGAGAGGAGGGGGAATTATGGGCTGGTAAGGGTGATGACTAGCCGATGGATCTTCCGAAGAAGAGTACCCGGGTGCCAGACCGAACCTCGAGCTGGCGAGGGATTATGGGTCGGTTAGGGTGAAGGCGAGCCGTTGTTTCTTCCTGAGAAGAGTACCCCGGTGCCAGGCCGAACCTCGAGACGAGGGGGAATTACGGGCTGGTAAGGGTGATGGCCCGCCGGTGGATCTTCCGAAGAAGAGTACCCCGGTGCCAGACCGGACCTCGAGCTGGCGAGGGATTATGGGTCGGTAAGGGTGAAGGCGAGCCGTTGCTTCTTCCTGAGAAGAGTACCCGGGTGCCAGACCTAACCTCGAGACGAGGGGGAATTACGGGCTGGTAAGGGTGATGGCCCGCCGGTGGATCTTCCGAAGAAGAGTACCCGGGTGCCGAGCCGAACCTCGAGCTGGCGAGGGATTATGGGCCGGTGAGGGTGAAGGCGAGCCGTAGTTTCTTCTTGGGAAGAGTACCCCGGTGCCAAGCCGAACCTCGAGACGAGGGGGGATTACGGGCTGGTAAGGGTGATGGCCCGCCGGTGGATCTTCTGAAGAAGAGTACTTTAGTGCTGGCGAAAGCGAGTCGTTATTTTGCCCGAACCGGCCCCGTACCGTGCTGCCAGCCTGGCACTGGGTGACGTCAGCAGCACGTGCTTTGAGGATGTGGCGTGATTTTCTAGGCGGTAGTTGTACGTCAATCGGTGAATAGTGACCGCGAAAATCGAGGAGTTGTTCTTATCCCCTATAAATGTTCCCCCCTCTCCTCCCGTCGCCCATTTCTTTCCTGCCTCTTACTTTTTGAAAAAAAATCCTTCAACTCTTCAGCGCTCGCCCCTTCAGCTTCCGGCGGCAAGGTCGTGTTTCCGAGGTGATTTCAGGTTAGTTGGTAATCCTGTTTTAACTTAGGCACGGATGGCTAGGGCTCAGTCCGGCTCGTTGGCGTCAACCTCTGGGGAGGGGCCGGTAGGCGAGGAGGAGGTCGTACACAGCGTGAAGCCATTGCGATCTCGGAGGCATTTCGTGGTAGAAAGCAGCGACTCTGAGGAGGGGGGCGGCAGCTCAGATGAAGTCCAAACCCTAGGGTCGGCTTCCGGAGAGGAGGGTGGCTCCGAGGGAGAAGGTTCCGCGGGGTCTCCGAATCCGCCCGTTCTGGGGCGCTTGTCTACACCTTCGCCGGAACGGACTAAGAGGAGGAGGGTTCCGAAGAAGAAGAAATCGAAGAGTGGCGGCCCGAGCGACTTGGGGATAGGGTCGTCCGCACAACCCCGGCCTTTCCGTTGCTACCCCGACGATCTCTCCGATAAGGAGTCCTCGGGGGTCCAGCCGTCGTCGTCAGGCCGGAAGAGGTTGATGGTGGACGCCTCCCCGACCGCTCTGGAGGCAAGCGACTTGGGGGCTCTGCAATTGGCCTACCACATAGGGCCCAGTTATGAGCTTATGCTGCCGAGTTCTTCTCTTCGACCGACCGATCCTCTGCCGGACAGGTATTGTATCTTCCCTGTGGACGCCTTTATCTCCGGCCTGAGGCTGCCCATCCACCCCTTCGTTCGGGAGGTGTTAAATTGGTCGTCCCTGGCGCCGATGCAGTTCGGGCCGAACTCCTGGAAGCAGATCATCTGCTTCGTGCTGTTGTGCGAGGAACGGAGGGTACCCTTACGGCTGGGCGTGTTCCGAGCGATGCTATTGATTGGCTCATCGGCAGAGGGGGTATATTATATCTCGCCTCGAGGTAAGGCGAAGGTTGTCCACGGTCATCCGGATTCCATTAAGTTCTGGAAGAAGAAGTATCTGGTGATCCGGAGTGAGGACCCTTGGGCTATCCCTACTCGGTGGAACCATACTAAGCCGAGCTACCCAGCACCGGGGCCAGGGGATTTGACGGCGGAGGAGTGGAGACTCGTTGAGCGCCTCCGTCTGTCGCATAGCATTAATTGGGGGAAGGTGACGGAGGCCCACCTGGCGAACGTCGGACTGAGCCCCAGCCCGGCCGTGCCTCGTACGTGGTTGTTTCTTTCCTCACACTCTTCTTGTACTTTTTTGCTCATTTGTTCTTAATGGATCTCTTTACAGAAATGGATGAGGAGTCGATTAAGGCGCTGAGGCTCGCCATGAGGAAGACGAAGGGCCAGAAGAAGGATGTCGCGGTGAAGACCACCGAGTTGTCCCAGGTTGTCTCCGAGGTCCCCATTCAGCCGAGGATGAAGAGGACTCGATCAGAGACGGGTGGGGACGCCGTGGTCCAGGGGGGTTCGGATCAGGGTGCGGCCGCCGCGCCTGATAAGGGGAAGGGTCCCCCGGTGGATCCCGGACTTGAGGAGAGGCTTCGGCGAAGGTGGGTGCCGGATTGGTCGATCCGCGAGGGTGATTGCCTGGTCCGGGGGCGCCAGGCTGTGGAGGTGGCAGATAAGTTGGCGACCCCTCGGGACCGCTCGGATATGAAGTCCCAGACCCTGGACAAGGCGTATGTTCGTCTTGCGCAGGCCACGGTGCTGGTAAGTCGATCGAACCTCCTAGCTTTCAGGTGGTGTTATTTAAGGAAGATTTCTTAGTAGTGTCTGGTCCTGGCAGGCGACCGTGCAGGGGGCCCATGTGAAGGGCCTCTACGAGGCGGCGGTGCAGCG
This sequence comes from Hemerocallis citrina, assembly GCA_017893485.1. Lineage (NCBI taxonomy): Eukaryota > Viridiplantae > Streptophyta > Magnoliopsida > Asparagales > Asphodelaceae > Hemerocallis > Hemerocallis citrina. The sequence goes on from CM030366.1 coordinate 236,490,196, forward strand.
AGAGCGAGATCGGGCTGACAAGGCCGAGCAGGAGGTGACGGAATTGAAGGGAGAGCTCGAAGGCTCTCGTAAGAGGGAGGCGGAGACGAAGGTGGCTTTTGACAAGGAGAAGGAGGAATGGGCGAAGGCGAGGGCGGCTCAGGAGGAGAGGTCGGAGAAGGAGAAGGATGAGGTGACTAAGTCGTGTCAGATCCTGGTGATCAATGCCCAGGATAGTAGTTATGCGAAGGCCCTCAGCCATGTGAGGCACTTTTATCCGACCATCGACCTATCCAACTTCGAGTATGATATGGAGATTGAGGGGACACCGAAGACTCCTGGCGGACAAGGGTCAGATGACAAATTGGTTACCGACCCTCCAATGGATCCGGCTGATATCGAGGTGGGAAAACCCGCTGTATAATTTTTGTCCTTCTTTTTCCTTCTCTCGATTGTATTTGCCTTCCGCGGACTGGCCACCGCATTTTTTGTATGGGGAAACTGAATTTATAAAAAGAGGGTTTTCTGGCTGGCTAAGTGTTCCAACTTTGAAAAATTTCTGAACCTCCTTGCATATATGTCTTGAGCGGGCTGGTTCTCTTGTAGGTCACGGCTCCCCTTCCTGAGGTGGACCCCCTTCGTTCCGACGTGGCGTGGCTTCGAGGCAAGGTCGAGGCTTTAGAGGCCACCTTGGTTCGGTATCGAAAGAGGGCTCGCGACACTGATGCGGCCTTCCATTATTACAGGAACAAGTCTGAAGCCCTGAGTGAGGAGGCGAGCCGGCTGAGGAGGGCGATGGTGGATCGGGAGCTAGGGGGCGTAGGTCTTGGATACACCATGTCAAGTTCCTCGGTGCAGAGGCCTTCCTCCGAGAAGCTTCTCCGCGATGTGATAGTGGAAAAGGAGATGGAGATACACCGCTATAGGATCATGTTGGGTGTTTCGACATCTTCCTCGAGGGATCGGCGAGCAGAGGGGGCTCCCTCGGCGTTGCCACTGATGGAGCGCATTCGATCCGTGGATGCCCAGAGCTCCGTGGCCGGGGTGTCGACGATGGCAGAACCGAAGGATCGTCATGACGAGGAGAGAGTCCCCAGTCGTCTGGTCGGAGTGGTTCCTCCCTTTACCGGGTCCGAGGGGCCCTAAGTCGGAGATCCCCTTTAGTTTGAGATGAGGGGAGTGGTTCTGTAACGGTATTTGCTTGTTTTCTCCGTACAAAAAATAAAAGAGTATGAATAAAGCTTTCATTTCCTTCTTTGCTCTGGTTATCGGGGTGGTGAAGGGTGGTTTAGGCGAGGTCGGGCTCCGCTGATTCGTGAGGAATCGATGCGGGGCGACAGGGAGACCTCCTGCCCGTTGTTGGGTCGCACCTGCCGAGGCGTTTGGGGACGAGACCCGAGGGAGAATCCTGACGCCGCCCGCCTTGCCCGGTACCGGGTCGGCGTTGCCGAGGTATTTAACTTTTGACAGAAGAGACTTCTTTTATACCAGACTGAGGGGGGAGGGGTCGCTGAAGCGGCCCTTTACACATGAATGTTTACAAAAACTTTTAATTTACTTAAGCCACGCTGGAGCCTAAGCTTGCTCTCCCCGGAATTTCATGAGGTGCTCAGCGTTCCAGGGTCGGCTGATGGGTCGGTCATTCATATCCGTCAGTCGGTATGTGCCCGGGCGTATCGCCTCGACTACGCGGTACGGGCCTTCCCAGTTGGGAGCCAGTTTCCTCTTCTTGGTCGGGTCAGAGACGGATAGCTTTCGCAACACTAGGTCCCCTGCCTGGATGCTGGTGGGGCGGACTTTCTTGTTGTAAAATCTCTCGATCCGTTGCTGATAGATGCTCCTTCGGACCGCGGACTTTTCTCGTACCTCGGCGACGAAGTCTAGGTTAGCCCTCAGGGCGGACGCGTTGTCGTCTTCATCGAAGGCTATGATCCGGGGGGAAGGCAATCCGACTTCGACGGGGATGACTGCCTCAGTCCCATAGGTCAGATTGAAGGGTGTCTCCTCCGTGGGGATCCTCTGCGTGGTTCGGTGTGCCCATAGTACGCTGGGCAGCTCCTCCACCCAGAGCCCCTTGGGGGAACTGTCAAGGCGCTTTTTGAGGCCATCGAGGATTTGCCTGTTCGCATTTTCTGCTTGGCCGTTGGATTGAGGGTGGCAAATGGCGGAGAAACGTTGCTGGATGCCGATGTCCTGACAGAAAGATTGGAAGTTTTGCCCTTGGAACTGGGTTCCGTTGTCCGTGACGAGGATTCGGGGGATCCCGAATCGACAAATGATGTTCTTCCAGAAGAATTGTTGCACTTGGCGTTCGGTGATGCTGGACAGCGGTTCGGCTTCGATCCACTTGGTGAAGTAGTCGATGGCGACAATCAGGAATTTCTTCTGTCCTACCGCTGGGGGGAAGGGCCCCACAAGGTCCATTCCCCACATGGCGAAGGGCGTAGGGCTCGCCAAGGATCGGAGGTTGGCTTGAGGAAGCCTTTTGATGGGAGAGAACCTTTGGCAGGGGCCGCACCTCTTGACCAAGTCTTGCGAGTCTTGGAGCATGGTGGGCCAATAGTACCCTTGATTCAGAGCCTTTCGAGCAAGCGTCCTACTCCCCATGTGGCATCCGCCGATCCCCTCGTGCAGGTCTTTGAGGACGTAGCTGGCCTCGTCTTTGGCGAGGCAGCGGAGGTAGGGTTTGCCATCGGCCAGGGTGTACGAGCGTTTGAAGAGGATGTTATCGATTATGACGAACCTTTCCGCTCGGATTCTGATTCGCCTGGCCTCGGCTTTGTCTTCAGGAAGCTCGGCCTGGCTCAAGAATTTTCGGATGGGAGTGGTCCAGTCGTCCGGGCTGGTTCCTTCTTGTACGCACATTGCTTCCGGCTCTGGGCTAAGGATGCTTGGCTCCAAGAGGACCTCGACGAGCACCGTACGATCGAGGCCCTTGAAGGAAGAAGAGGCGAGTTTGGATAGCGCGTCGGCTTGGGCGTTCTGTTCCCTGGGGACTCTGACAACCGCAGTGTTGTCGAAGAGCGCCAAGAGCCGTCGGACCGCCGCCAAATATCTCACCATTCGGTCGTCGCGGGCTTCGTATTCTCCGTTGATCTGGTGGATCACGAGTTGAGAGTCGCTGAACGCCCGGATTCGCTTGGCACCGGCTCGGTGGGCGAGGGTCAGTCCGGCGATCATGGCCTCGTATTCTGCCTCGTTGTTGGAGGCGGGAAAGTTGAGGCGCAGGGAGTATTGAAGTAGGAATTGGTCGGGGCCACGAAGGATGACGCCTGCCCCACTCCCCGTTTCGCAGGATGAGCCGTCAACAAAGACCTCCCAGGTCAGATCCGGCTCTTCTACGTCAGGTTGCTCGGAGACAGTGCATTCAGTTATGAACTCGGCGAGGGCCTGCCCTTTAATGGCTGCCCTGGGATGATAGCTGATGTCGAACTGGCTCAGCTCGATTGACCACTTGACTAATCGGCCGGAGTTTTCGGGCTTGTGGAGGACGGTCTTCAGCGGTTGGTCGGTCAGAACTCGGACGGAGTGGGCCTGGAAGTAAGGTCGGAGTTTTCGGGCTGCCATAACCAGGGCATAGGCTACCTTTTCTATCTTCGCGTATCTCGTCTCGGCCGGGTGTAGCACTTTGCTTACATAGTACAGGGGTTTCTGAACTCCTGCCTCCTCTCGGACGAGGACGGCGCTGAGGGCGTGGTCCGAGGCGGACAGGTAGAGCCAAAGCGGCTCGCCTGGTTCGGGCTTGCTGAGGAGAGGCGGGTTGGCGAGGTACCGTTTCAGCTGTTCGAAGGCTTCTTGTTGAGGGGTACCCCACTCGAAGCCCCCTTTCCCGCGCAAGGCCTTGAAGAAGGGGAGAGATTTCTCCCCTGACTTGGAGAGAAAACGGCCGATCGCCGCCAACCGACCCGTGAGCCTCTGAACTTCTTTGACATTCCGGGGTGGGGACATGTTGATGATGGCCTGTATTTTTTCGGGGTTTGCCTCGATGCCGCGCTGGCTGACAATGAACCCTAGGAACTTCCCCGTGGAGACGCCGAAGGCGCATTTAGCTGGGTTAAGTCTCATGTTGTGGCGTCGGAGGACACCGAAGGCTTCCTCGAGGTCGGCGACGTGGTCCGGCCCAGCCCGGCTCTTGACAAGCATGTCGTCAACGTAAACTTCTACGTTGCGGCCGATCAGGTCCTTGAAGATTCTGTTGACGAGTCGCTGGTACGTGGCACCGGCGTTTTTCAGCCCGAAGGGCATGACACGGTAACAATAAAGACCTTGGTCGGTGACGAATGAGGTCTTGGAGATGTCTGGCGGAAACATCCGGATCTGATTGTACCCCGAGAAAGCGTCCATGAAGGACAGTAGCTCGTGCCCTGAGGTCGCGTCTATCAAAGCGTCGATGCGCGGGAGGGGGAAAGGATCTTTTGGACACGCTTTGTTGAGGTCCGTGAAGTCAATGCAGATTCGCCAACCCCCCGTAGCTTTCTTCACCATGACGACATTGGCCAACCATTCGGGGTAGGTGACTTCCTGGATGAATCGAGCGGACAAGAGCTTGTCCACTTCTGTTTTTATAATTAGTTGCCTCTCCGGGGCGACTTTGCGCCTTTTTTGGACGATCGGTTTAGAGTCAGGGAGGACACACAGTCGGTGCATGATCAAGTCTTCGGAGATTCCGGGCATATCGGAGGGCTTCCAAGCGAAGAGATCAACGTTGCGGCGGACGCAAGCGATGATGCCCGCCTTCAGGTCTTCGGCGAGTGAGCGGCTCACCCGGAACCATTTGGACTCATCTTCAGCGTCGAATAGGACCTCCTCCAGCTCGTCCACGGGCTCGGGGGCGGGGCCGTCTTTCTCGGGTTCGAGTTCAACGGCGCTGAGGGGGAGTACGCCCGTGCTGAGGGGGGGTACGCCCCTTCTCCCTTTGAGTTCCCGATGGTGGGCCGAAGGTATCGCCTGGAAGGAGTTTAGCCCGGGTCTGCCGAGGATGGCGTTGTAGGCCGCCTTGGCGTGGATGACCATGAAATCCAAGGACTCGGTCCTCTTGACAGGGTCCGGTCCAGTGGTGACGTTGAGGGTAATAATTCCCTTCACCATGATCGGGACGCCCGCAAGCTTAAGCAACGTGCCTCCTGTTGGTTCGAGTTTCCCTCTGGGCAATCTGAGGCTTTCGAAGGTTCTGAGGAAGAGAATATTTACCGGGTTGCCGCTGTCAACAAGGATTCGGCGAACTTCACAATTGGCCATGCTGAGGCTAACGACGAGGCCCCCGCTGTGGGGGAGGTGAATTCCTTCGGGGCCCTCTCCTGAGAAGGAGATTGGCCGCGGTTGTAGCTCAGGGGAGGGGCTGTACCGAATGGCGTTCGTCCCCTGGGTGAAGGTTCTTTGGGGAGCATCGTTTTCTCCCCTCACCGGTCCCCCGTGGATGTTGTGTAGGGTGAAGGGCGTATCCAGGGATACCTCGTATTCGGGATCCTGACCCTGGGTGCGGTTTGGGTCAGGCTTCGGGGTTGGTGATCCCCGGTTCCTATCACCTTGCCGATCCCGTGGGCCGTCATCCCTGTGGGTCCTCCTTGGATGGTTCGGGGCCGAGTTGGAAGCGGCCCTTCCCCAGTTGTGGGTAACCTTGCGGCTGAGGATTACTCTTTGTAGGTTGGGCTGGGCTGTCCCGCCGACGCTCGTTTGGGACTCCCGAGGGGGAGCCTTGTGTTTCGACGTGCGGGGCCCGGCTTTATCAGAGGGTGGGGGCGGGTCCCGTTGGTTGACGGAGGGAGCAGCCCCCTTGCCTTTGGAGGTCATGAAGATTCGGCTGTCGATGGCCTTCGAGGGCCTGGGTCGGATCGGCTTCTGGAGCAGCGGTTCCCACAGACGGCGCCAACCTGATGCTGTTTATTTCTGAGGCACGTGTGGAAGCACCAGGTGTGAGTTCGAACTCAATTTGTATTGAAGGAGATTGCCGCTCGTCTGCCGACCTTCGATTGACCTTCTGGGGCCTACGACCAGCTTGGAAAGACGTTGAGGTTGGGCTCGGATCGGAAGGGTCGGATCCGAGGTCTTGTGTACCTGCAGACGGTCCTGAAACACCGGGGTTTGTCCCGGTGGCGGACCCTCCGACGCTCTAGTTAGTCTCTGTGAGAGAGTAGCAATAACTATATATATTTTTAGTGGCAAAAGATTGATTACCTTCAAAAGGTGGATGAGGGTCTAGTATTTATAGAGAATCCTAACCGGGTTTGGTTCCGCTTGGGGGCCGGGTTTGGATCCGAAAGCCCATGGGCCTGACGTGGCAGAAGGCCCAGGGGGTTTAGGACGGTTGCGGTGATACCAGGAGTGGTATAGGGCTGACGTGGCGAAACCCTTGGCGGTATTTGGAGCTGACCTGGCCCATCGTGAGTCCTCTGTGCCTCTGGGGGAATCGGAGGGCCTAGGCTGCGCCAGGTCACCCCTCCGCCCCGCCAGAGAGGGGGGACGGTATGAGGGACTGCTCCGGATCGGACTCCGGGGGATACTGAGGCTCGTCAGTACGAGGAAGCCGGCACTGTGGGGGCAAAACACGAGGTTCGGCGCCGACCCTGAAGGGGTCCGGAGCCGAACCAGGTCGGTATTCTTGCTTTTCTGAATAGAAATTGTATTGGGCCTTGGATGGGCCTCAGGCCATTTTTACACTGTCACAGTCATTTTAGGGAGGAAGTTACGGGGATTACACAATGAGGGGGGGTTGATTAAGAGTAGATCTGGTCAACAAACAACTAAGGGAAGTTGGGTTAATGGGTATTGGGTAAGGCTATCAATTGACCCGAGCCCGATCAAGTCCGACCCGTTTTTAGTAGGACTTGGGCCTGATTTTTTTCTTTTTTTTTGGGACCCGGGCTCAACAAATAAGCCCGATTACATTTTCGGGCCGGGTTCGGGTGTGTATGAGTCCGACCCGAACCCGACCCGATTTATATAAGTCTAATAAATACTCCCCCGTCCCTTCATCTCTCTCACCTTTTCCCGTATAATAAATGCACAAGAATGCTGAATGGGCATTAATTCCGTTCTGAAATGAAGAGAAAGAAGTTCAAAGAACCAGATCTGGTTTTCAGTGTTTCTAAAAAAATTCGTACTGACCCAATTCTCAAAATAATGACCAAACTGACCCACTTCCAAATTATATATCAAACACTGAAACTAAATTTACAGAGTGTATTCTGTCATAACAACTGTTCGGTTTTGGATCCAACCTTGGTCGATAGCAGTTGCAACAAACGCAGTTGTCTTGGTTGAAACCTTCGTGAATTTGGATACGACTATTCCTCTTTTACACATCTTAACTGTTTGTTTGGTCAAGATGTGAGGTTTAAATTTCGGAGTTTCCAGACTTTCCGGATGTGTAGGGGAAGCTTCTCCAGGTTAGTGAAATATTGACACAGCCATTTCCTGATTTCCAAGTGTATTTCATGTGCTTTTCTTTTTTAAAAATTTGACTTGATATGAGCTAGAATAGTTTTGAAACCGGGCATGCAACAGAATTAATTTTGGGAAATAATTCGGTGGAAGATGCCCTATTATGAGCATAAATCAATCTTGTTGGGAAAGAAGAAAAGCCCATGATCCTCATATCAAAGCTTCATCAGTACAAAAATACTCCATTTACGCAAAAAAAATACCTGCAATACTACTTGAATAACCTAAGAAGAGTAAAGTAGAGACAACTGTATGTCTTTATTTTTTTGAGATAATCAGTATGTCTTTATTATTTGAGTGAAGCAAGCATCAATTCAATTATTGAATTTCAATATAGTACTAAATCGGGCCGGGTTTGGGCTTTTTTGGTTAATTCGGGCTCGGGCTCGGGCCTGTATTTTGGAGCCCGATGCAAAATCGGGCCGGGCTTGGACCCCAAAAATAAATTCGGGCTCGGGCTCGGGCTTATATAAGTCCGACCCAAGTCCGGCCCGTTGCCACCCCTGGTATTGGGTTTAAAAACCATTGGGCTTTACAATAAACAATTGAGTTTGGGCTTTAAATTAAATAAATAATACAAAATAGATTATGATCAATTTGGGCTTTAAAAATAATAATATTAATAATAAAGATCAAGAAAATATAAGTAATAACAACATCACTAATTTTTTTACAATAATAATATTACTAAAAGTAAGAACAAACAATATTAATAAAAATGGTAATAATGACAATACTAAAAATAATAGATTTAATAATGAAAATAATAAAATAATAATAGCAAGGTTATATAAAGAAATTGTCTTTAACAAATAATTAAGGAAGTTCCGAACAATTTTAGTTTGGCTAAAATGAAAATAGTCGATCAATTGCAAAATAAAAAGTAAGGTAAAATATACCCTATTCGAAATAAACATAATTTTTGATCAGAAATATTTTAAATAGAAAAGTTAAAATGAATAACACAACTAAATTCATATATAATTCGAAATACAGAAAATTATTCAGAAATTATGTATTTACGAAAACGAGGGTTACATTCGGCCCCGCCAAAGATGCGGCGCTCTCAATCCTCGCCGTCGCATCCCTCTCCGAACCGGAGTAGACCCCAAATGATGGATGCTACCACCATTCCCCCTTCATCCCGCCTCGCGGGTGAAGGCCAGCGCAACGGCGACCGGATTCCGAAATAGAAAAGCAAGGATTTGGGGGGAAAAATAAGAGGGAAAGAGAAGATGAGAGTTGAGAGAGAGAAGTTGAGAGGAAGCAGGGAAGGGAGGGGGGCGACGGCGATGAAACCCTAGCCACCTGCTGCCCCAAGCTCAGATCTGATGGCGATGAAACCCTAGCCGCCTGCCGCCCCCAAGCTCAGATCCAGGGTTTGGGTTTTTGGTTTTTGGGTTTTTTAGGGGAGAGCTTCTCTCTCTAGATTTTCTAGAGAGAGAAACTCTCGTGTGTTTTTCATCTTGAAGTATTGAGCATATCATTTCTTCGGGTAAATGCTACACTTACATTTTCTTCAAATTTCATTCTACTTAATGATCACTTCAATGTTTCCATGTTTCAACTTTTTAAAAGTATACATCAGCTCGATATCCACTATTTATCTCTTCCTTGTTCCCATGTTACTAACTCTTCTCTCTAATTGATTTTCTAAAACTGCACAAACCTAGTGCCCACCATTTTCAATTAAAAGAAACAAAAAAACCGCACAAACTGAAAAAGTAGAACTACCCCCATAACAGGTCAACTGGTGTCCTGTGCATTAGCGAAAACAAACATGAGAACTGAGAGAGGAGCTGAGAGAGGAGCGAGGAGAGAAAAGAAGTATTCCCTGAGAGACTCTTCCCCACCCAACCACAGAAATCAGACACCGATACGCACTTCCTTCAGGAACTCAACTGAGGAGATGACCAAGAGAGGACGGGAAACAGATAAGATAGAAGCATCCAACAAACGGCGATTCCAGGGTCTGGGCTCCGAGAAGGGCAAGGGCCGTGAGTCGTCGAAAACCTTTCAACCAAGGATTGATCATAGAGATCGATCTAGAGACTTTGATCGAGCTGATGGGGAAAAGAACTATCTGAGAGACCCATATGAGAAAAAGGGTAGGTCCTATGCCGATGTAACTCCCGTTTTCATTTTTTTTTTTTTCTATTTTTATTTTTGATTTCCAATTGTAATCTCGATTATAATTTAAATTCATTTCATTGTCCCATTCTGTATTAAATAATATTTAGTCGAATGTTATTTGGGAGATTTTAGAGTATTTGTCTTGCCAATTTGGGTTGTGAATTGACCCCATTTGACTCACCTTGTACCCATAACCCATTACCCATCTCCTAATGGGTTGCTCACCCAAACCCACTAACCCACACTACCCCCAATCTCTCCCTAACAGACTAATCCTATGATTTCTCCCAATCACTCCCCATAACCACAATCTCACTATCTCTAATTATCAGCTATTGATTCCCTTCATTATTGTATCCCGTAACCCCCTCCTTATTACTATATTATTATTATATTAATAATCCCCCTAATCTCTCTCCCGTACTCTCTCTCTCTCTCCCTCTCCTCTGATTATATCAAACCACAGCAAACAAAACAAACAGATCAAACGAATCAAAGAAACCCAAACCCATCTTCTCTCCTCCTCCCCGCTCATCCTGTCGAACCCATCAAACCCACAACCACCGTCACCTCGCCTCGCCATCACCGTCCCCACCGAAGCACCACCGCCATAGCCACTAACTCCCCACTCCACCATTACCCAAACTCCGAAACCGCCGTCTCCGTCAACCGAACCCTCTCCGCTCGCCCCCTACATCCACCGCGGATCCTACCGCCGTCGTCATCGCCGCCCAAGCTTCGTCGAAGTCCCCAGATCACTCCTCCCCCGTCGACCTCTGTTTCGAACGCGAAAAACAGAGATTCCCTCTCGCCGGAGTCGCTCGCCGTCGCCGCCGTCGCTTCCCGACCGTGGTCGCGACGCCGCTCCGCTACCGCACGTCGCCGTCGTGATCCCCGAGCAGTCGACGCGCCTCCGCCCTCGTTCCCTCTCTCTCGCGATCGAAGGTGGAAGACGAACGCCGGTTGGTCGACTTCGCTATCCGCTGTTCGTCCGCAGCAGATCCAACATTTCTGTCCCCTGTTCGGCGCGATCCGGGGTGGCGCTGCGATCTGATTGGACGACTCTTGCTGTTCGCTGTTCGGCGCGTAGCAGATCCAAGTTGCTGCTCGCTGTTTTGGGCTCTGATCCGGTGTGAGGAGAAGGAAATCTATTGGTAGCTTCCGGTGTTTCGTGTTCTGTGCACTCGGATCTGAGTTTGTATTCGCTGTTTTGCCTGGATCGGGTGTGGGAGAATTGTGCTATTTGCTAGTTTTCTTCGCGCGGTCTTCGCACGCACTCTTGGGATTGATCCCCGGGATACTGATCCCGTTATTCCTAAATATTTCGAACCGTCTACAAAGTAAAAGGCAAGTCACTCTTATCGAATGTATTTTTTTTTGTATCATATTCGATAAATGTTGTTGAAATTCCGCAAGTGGATCCTATTTAAAATCGTAAATTGTTATTGTATCAATCGTCGAGATGCCACGGATTTACACGAGCGAATCCAAGTGGTAGTCTCGACATCGTGCCATCTTTTGCCTCTAAAGTATAGAAATGTTCATACATCATATAGTTATAATTATTGATTACAAAAATAGGAAATTGTAGACACATTTCATCTCATGAAATTAAAGGACAAATGGCTATAGTAGATTGTAGAAAATTAGTTGATCGTTAATGTGATTGTTATTGCTAATTGTTGATTTGTAAATGTTAAATGTTAGACATCACCTATATTAACACCATGTTCACCTAAGGTTGATTCGCTGCGATTAAGGTTAATTAAACTCCAAATTTCTATTATGAGATTTTATTTTTATTATTTTACTTAAAATGAACATATAGGCTATTCAGAAAATTACGCTGATCTGAACCTTAACGTGCTGTTTAGACCTAGAACACTTCATTAAAACCAGAAACCCCCTGAAAGTAAAACGTAGGTCTATCTGTCTAGATGTCGATAGACACCAAAACTTTCGAATTCGGAGTTATACAGCTCCGGTTATGAACCTTTTATCACAGCTGCGCTGAAATTACAGATTCACGTACATAACAACTTAGGCTAATGAATTAAGTGAACTATTAATCATATATAGCTAAGATAAATTCCAGTTTTATAAATAACATGTTTAGGGTGTTAAAAAGTATTTTTACTGATTTTTATAATATTTATTTACTGCCTTTATAATTAAAATTAGACAACATCTACCCCCAGCCAGAAACTAAAACCTATAAAGATTATTGAATTTCACCTAGCTACCGTTGTCAGAATGTAACTTTTAAGTATGCGTTGGAACCGGGCGGGAGTCTAGTTTCTAGACCACCTGACGGATCCACATTTGCTGTCCTGTAGCAACGGGAATACTGATTTTGGTACAGCAACCTCCTGCTGTCCAGAATTGGGATTCTATGCTTTATAATGTATAATTGTGTTTATAATGTTATATTTAGTGTATTTAATTGTATAGAGTATAATGCATGACCCTAGGGTTGTTGTCACCTTTTTCTAGCGCCCTTTATTAATTGCATTAATGTGTGTTAACTGAATAAATCAAAGCCGGGGTTAAGGGTTGATTAAGGTAGTTGATGACATAGTGACTGTACTCGGAAGAGGGGCCCGTGTTTCCCTAATTATCGGTCTATCGGTCTATCGGTCTATTGGTCATATCGGTCATCGGTTAATTGTAGATTACTGACTCAGTATCTCGATTGATTCGATCATCGGTCATTAATGAATAATGTTCCCGGGTACATGATCTATAGAATCTACCACCTTAGTCTAAACGAAATTGATTGTATGCATCGAACCTGTGGTACGGCACACATGGGACACAGTAGTACGTGCATTAGCTAGGATAAAAGAATGAATAATAGACCTAAGGCTCTCATCGCATTATCATTGCATATTGTTATCTTAATGAACAGTGTCCTCATTATTATTGTCATTATTGGTATTGTTTATCGTTATTATGGAAAATCGTATTTAATGCATATTATACTGTTATCTCTTTTACACTGTTCAATTCTATTGACATCATTGTTTATTTGAATTCATTGAAATGCCCCCATTTCCATTGTTCACTGTTTCTCCACTTGCATGTCCATGACTTGCTCTAAGGACCTCTTTTTTCTCTTTTTTTAGATGAACAACTTACAGGTATCCAAGGAGATTTACCTGATGGAATAGGTGATCAGCAATGGTGAAGAAAATGATTACTGCGCTGTTGAATTAATTCATGTTTCATTCAATGACTTTAAATAAATTTGGACAAGTGTTATTCCTTTGTAATAAGGGCTTCGACCCGAATATTGTTTATTTAATTTCCAGATGTTGAGTTATTTGATATTGGTTATTTTTTTTATGTATTAATTTCCAATATTGTTATTTATGTGATTGTTATTTCCTTGCATGCGTGGTTGTTTCATTATTGTTATATTGTTGAGTTGGATCATTAACAGCCTATGGGTGACGTAAGTCATTCGCTGGGCCATGTCACGTGCTTGCATTCTGTGTTTTGGGAAGCGGGGCGTGACAGCCGATGTGACCAGAGGTGCTTATCGAAGGGAGGAGGAGCATAGAGCTCGTAGGCCTCACACTCCACCAGCGACGGCAGCCTTCACAAAAAAAGAGGACGAGGAAGGAGAATGGGTGCTCGTCAAGGCCAAGAAACGCTCTTCAAGGGACAAACCAGAGGGGAGTAATAGAAGCACTGGCTCATCGGGAGGGAACTTGGTCGGAGGAAAGCAACTTTGTCACAAATGTGCCCAAAGGGGTCACTCCATTAACCATTGCTTAAACGACTGGTTTTTCTTTAGATGCAAACGATTGGGACACATCTCCACGGCATGCCCAAACGCAACTAGCTTCAGCCCACGTCCCCACAAAGATATGTCTACTCCGATGAGGGTTAACATCTCCGGTAGTAGCAAAACTGAAGAGAGTGGAGCTGGGCGGAGGAAGGTGGCGCTGGCTAAGATATCTCCGACTCCAATCATGGCCGATTTTGAAAACATATATAGGAACTCTGTAGTGATCAAGGCTCATACGGGGAATCCAAAATGTTCTGATATCGAAGAGCTGCTGCAAGCTATTACTGAGCCCCAATCGGACTGGAAATGGGAAGTGAGGACTAGAGCAGAGAACAACTTCCTAGTCCACTGTCAAAGCAAAGAGCGCGTAGCTGATTTAGTGCTGATGAAGGGGATAGAAGGTAGAGATAGAGAAGGGATGGAATTCTATGTCACTTTCAATCAATGGACGCGAGCTACTGGGGCTTTGAAGGCCGATTCGCTGTTTTCTATTTGGTTGCGATTATACAATCTTCCCTACCAATGCTGGGTGCGTTCGGGATTTCAAGATGTCGTCCGGAGCTTTGGGAGGGTTATCGACATAGACAGAGGTACGATGGGTCACTCGAACATTGAGTTCGCTCGCATTCGCGTCGGAGTAGTTAGTAAGCAAGACATTCCTTCTATGATCAGTGTAGACTTCGAAGAGGAAAGATTTGAAGTTAAAGTTATCACCGAAGTGAGGAAATCAGTGTCTTTCCGTGGGGAGTCGAGGAGAGATGAAGGAGAAGGCAATCTGGAGGTTGAAGACGACTGCGCTCTGTCGGATGTAGGGAGGCTCAATCCTATCCGTTCAATTGTGAGGATGAATGTTAACGTGCGTCAGCCTATCGATCAGATCAAGTTGAATCAAGGTCGATCGATGCTTCAATCCCACACGACAGGCTCCACAGCGGATCCTAAGATGCAAGTACAGTTGACAGCGACGAAGGATGGGCGCGAAGAGACTGCTAGACGCAACGTCTCCTTAAATCCTGGGATTTTGAAGCGAGACTTGACATTGGAGCGACGCGAGGTATAGTTGGATGGGGACTGCTTCGTTGACAATGGGAATTTTTCAAAAGAGGAAGTCGAATGTTCTATCAGGTTGGCTTTAAAGGCGCTGATGTATTCCAAGGCCAATAATGGGCCTTCTGGGCCGCAGCTAAAAGCAGGGAATGAATTGGAAGGTGGACTTTCAAATAAGGAGGGTAGTGGGCTTAATTTAATAGAGGGGGTGAAGGACGGGGGGACACAGCACGATCAGATCTATGGTGAGGGGGAAAATTCGATTACTGCTGCCGATCAGAGGATTTCCTCACCGATTGATCACGTTCATTCAGAGGACGAGATGATAGGGGCTCTAGACGGGATCAGAGAAGACAACTTCATATCAGAAACAGAGGTTGAAGTGGGAGAAAAAGAGAGTGGTCCAACAGAATTGGGAAGCACTGGAAAAAAAGTTGTAGAGCTTCCAAGAAAAAGCAAGAGACAACTTGACATGTGGGGGAAGGAGGGGCCGAGCGAGGAAGACCTTATTAGGGCCGCGGCTAAAGGAAAAGAACCTGCGTCTGCTTGTGGAGGTAACCCTGTTAAGATTTTCTCAGTTTTAAATTTGCTTAATGACGAATCGCTTATATACTTTGCTAGTTTATACGGTTTGGACATGGGTAATACTAGGGAAGAACAAGATCAGAATGCCAATAGAATTAGACAGGATATCAAATGGGTCAAGACGAAGGTGATAGGTCCCTCACATAAAGAGTTGTAGATCGGGGTAATTATAGTTAATAATGTCATACATCTTTTGGAACGTGAGGGGTATGCGTCAAAAGGGTAAAAAGAGATTGATTAGTGACACCATTGGTAGATATAATGCATGCATTTGTGGCCTTCAAGAAACTAGGATTGAGAACCCAACTGCAGACGATTTTCAGATACCCTTATAGGCAAAAAATTTCGAGTGGGGATTTAAAGCGGCAGTGGGTTATTCGGGTGGTATAGCATTAGGGGTGGACAACACGTTGTTCGAAATAATAGATCACAAGATAGGTGATTTCTCGATTTCTGTTAGAATCAGAAGAAGAAGCGATGATTGGGAGCAAGTTGTTAGTTCGGTCTATGGACCGTACGACTCAAGGAAGAGAGGGCGATTCTGGGAAGAGCTTAGAGATATAAAGAATTATTGGACTGGACCGTGGGTTGTAGGGGGAGACTTCAACATTACCAGATTCCTTAACGAACACAAAGGGAGGGGACCAAGCCGCGTTGACCAAGATAATTTCAATCTTATCATAGAAGAGTTAGAGTTAATGGAAATGGAACAGACAGATAGGAAGTACACCTGGTCTAATATGCAGTCTACCCCGATTCTTGCCAAGTTAGATAGGGTTCTGGTCTCCACAGATTGGGAGGATGCCTATCCATTGGCCAAGGTGAGGACAATTACGAGATATACATCGGATCACTTGCCGCTTCTTTTGAAGTGTGGAGAGGACTATGTTAAAAGATGGTACCCGTTCAGATTTGAGAAAGCTTGGACACTGTCAACAAATATTAGGCAGGTGATAGAGGAATCTTGGAAGGCGGGCACCACTGAGGTATCCGCGGTTGGAATATGGATTGAAAAGACGAGAAGGCTATGAAAGCATATCAAAGTTTGGGCTAAGAGAGAATTCGGGGGAGTCAAACTGAGAATGCAGGAGCTAGGTGCTAGAGTAGCTGAGCTCGAAGTGATTCAGGAGGGGAGGGAATTAGTGGAAATGGAGATCGACGAACTTCGCCAAAATAGACTAGAGATTCAAAATATAGGTGATAGGGAAGAGCAATACTGGAGGCAGAGATCAAGGGTTCAATGGCTCAAAGAAGGGGACGCAAATACAAAATACTTCCATAAGGTGGCCAATGGAAGGAGGAGGCAAAACCACATTGGCAGACTCCTGATAGATGGTTCCTGGACGGAGAATGAAGGATTAATTAGGCAGGAAATTGACAAAAGTTTTAAGGAGCTGTTCGGGAGAAGAAAGGAGTTCAGATGTAAGATGAGAACTGACATGTGGGGCTCATCCAGAATTGAGGGGAGTGATGGCATAGAGGGTATGTTCATGGAGGAGGAGGTTCTATTAGCAGTGAAGGCGCTGGGGCAGGACAAAGCTCCGGGACCGGATGGATTCCCAATCTTCTTTTACAGACTTTATTGGGAGATCATCAAGTCAGATCTTATGAACATCTTCTACGAATTACACCAGGGAGTGGTAGAACTAGATAGATTGAACTATGCTAATGTGGTACTAATCCCCAAAAAGAAAGAGGCGCTAGGGGTAGAGGATCTAAGGCCGATTAGTCTGCTGAATGGATCCTTCAAGATCGTTACAAAAGTACTTGCGCAAAGATTATCTCCACTAATGGAGGAGGTAGTGGGCGAATCTCAGAGCGGTTTTATCAGGGGTAGAGACATCATGGATAGTGTGGCCTCGGTTCATGAAATTGTGTATAGAGGTTACAAGGACAAAGCAGATGGATTTCTACTGAAAATAGATTTCCAGAAAGCCTATGACTCGTTAGAGTGGGATTGCGTCGATGAGGCTCTTAAGCTTAAAGGATTTGGCAATATATGGCGCACATGGATTATGACATGTGTGCGGGGGGGGAAGTCCTTCATACAGGTCAACGGTCAACTAGGGAAAGAAATCAAATGCAGGAGGGGGCTTAGGCAGGGAGACCCGCTGTCCTCGTTACTTTTCGCCATCGTGGCAGACGGATTGGCCAAAATGATAGGCAGAGGGAGGGAGGAGGGGTCCATCCAGGGTATCAAAGCTAGGGGGATTCCCCAAACAGTATCGATTCTGCAATACGCTGACGATACCCTTTTGTTCGGTACAGCAACAGATAAAGAAATGAAGGCCATTAGTATGGTACTTCAGTGCTTTGGGCTATGGTCAGGGATGACTGTAAATCCCGCGAAGACCGCTGTTCTTCCGATTAGCAGTCAAATTTCCATTCCAATAGACGACATCAAGAGCTTTTTTGGTTGCGAAGCAAGGCACTACCCCATGGTGTATCTTGGAGTCCCAATAAGACCAGGAAAGCTACAATGAGAGGATTGGCAGCCATTGATAGATAAAATTGATAAAAAGCTTTCTGGATGGCAGGGACGACTACTTACGTTAGGAGGAAGAATCACACCCTTAAACTCAGTCCTTAGTAGTCTCCCGACCTATCTAATGTCTGTTTTCGAACTGCCACAGTGGGTTACCCAGAAGATTGATAGAGCGCGAAGGAGATTCCTTTGGAAAGGAACAGAGGAATCAAATAAAGGGCTACCACTTGTCAATTGGGGTATAGTGTGCAAAAGAAAGGAATATGGAGGTCTAGGTATTCTGAACATTAGGGACATGAACAGAGCATTGCTGAGCAAATGGTGGTGGAAAATGAAGAAACGAAAGAATAACTGGTGGTGTAAATCATTTGCTAGATATAGATGGAGGAAATCAGGTCGTTTCGGAGGGAAAACCATTTTCGGCAAGTCCTCACAGATATGGAAAGGAGTGGCAAAGCAAGGGGGCTTGTACAACTCAAACACTAGATGCAGAGTTGGAAGCGGAAAGGATACTAGATTCTGGCAAGATAAATGGTGCGGGGATAGGAGTCTGATTAACCTATTCCCAGCAGCGGCAGATGCTACAATTAATAAGGACACGATGGTGGCAGACGTATGGCAGAATCAGAGACTTAAGATGGTTGTTAAAGGGAATTTATCCACTGGCGCAGTGGCTGAACTGACGGAACATAACTCGTTTATTAGGGCTGAAGGACAGTTCACCAACGAGGAAGAGGAGACTAGGGACTGGATGCTACAATCCTCAGGGGAATTCTCGGTAGCTTCAATGTATAGGCGTATCAACGACGGGGGTATGCGTTGCAAGAATGCGGAGATTATTTGGAAGCTATGGGTGCCTCTGAGGGTTAAAGTTTTCGCGTGGCTAGTAATGAATGATGCCATTCTATCAAAGGATAATCTTCGCAAAAGGAATATACAAGTGGAGGTCAAATGCGAGGCATGCTTGACGGAAGACGAAGATACAAACCATATTTTATTCTCTTGTATTAAGGCTAAACTAGCTTGGGAGATAGTCAGTATTGGTTTTGGGTTGGTAGAGAGCCCGGAGTCTAGTTTAGATGTCTGGGGTCGGTGGTGGGTAGATCTAGTTAGAAAGGAAGATAGAGAGGCATGGGGGGTGATGACAACAGCCACAATGTGGTGTTTGTGGTTAAATAGAAATGATTTATGCTTTCGAAAAACTAGCTGTTCACTTTCAACTATCATGCATAAAATTATATCTTTGTCTCATGATTGGGCAGGAAATAGGGGGCCAATGAAAAGGCTGTGCATGGAAGAGGAAGAATAGAAGAGTCAGGATGCGACAGAGCAAAGGATAGGTCCTTAGACCAAACTCTGGAGGTCTGGGGAGGAGCGGTTTCGAGGTGGTTCAGTGCCACTAGAGGGGTCATGAGATAGTAACCCTTGTATCTTTATTTGCTTTGTTTACTTTAGACCATCGATGTATTTTGGATGTTGGATGTTACTGATTTCGACTTATGTAAATAGTACTACTGTGTTTCTTTAATTCCGTATTAATGAAACGATGACAGGGTCATCTTTTTTATCAAAAAAAAAAAAAAAACAGGTCAACTGGTGCTTCAGCCTCTACCAACGCAAAAGATTAGCAGTATGCCAGTTGACTAATGGGTGCCGTTTGATACAACAAAAATTAATTAATTAATTATGTACAACACTGTGTGCTATGGAGGAATAGAAATGAAATGAAATGAAAATTTGATTCAAGTATATATAAGAGAGTTTATATTCAAGTTAGGGTGGGTGGGTGTGACGAGGGGTCGCAGGGGTTCTTTCATGTCAGATGGCTCGCAGTGGTCAAGTGCGACGTCTACCTTCGTTGCGAGGTTGCGGCGAGAGTCATCAAGGGTGAAGCGGGGGGATGAGAACGAGGACTCAATCTTGACATGGAGTTGTCAGATTAGTGGAGTGCCTGCGGGGTCTCTAATATGGTGCTTACGCTTGTCGTTTGTGTCACTGCTGGGGACGACGAGGGAGAGCGTATGATAGTTGGAGAGAATAAACGGCGTACATGCAAGGGACTGAGTGAGAGAGTGAGCCCAAATTGGCACGAGAAAGTTGTTCTAGCGGGGGTGACCGATCAGTAGGACTAAATTTCGTTGTATTTTTTATTTGTTGTTTGGGGTGTATGAGTTTCAGAACCCAGCCTGTTGGGATCTGAACTTCATAAACCTTATTTTTGGTTGTATGTTTTGTTAAATTTTCTTTAATGAAACGCGGGGGGTTTTACCCACCGTTTAACGATAAAAAAAAAAGTTAGGGTGGGTGGGTGGGTAGTCTAAATTCAAGCTAACCAGTTGCAGTATAGGCAGATATGAGCTAGCTCAAGTTGTTCTTTGGTTGAATTTTCCAAATTATTTTTTTCCGGCTACTCCGATTATGTGACACATATCAGCCATTTCTACTGTACGTAGCATTAGGGGTATAAATCTTGCAATATTTTAGATAACTGTATAAAATGTTAGGAAGAAGCCGGCCGGGTTGGAACTCTTTTTAATTATTCTTACTTCTTACTCTTCTTAGTTCCAACTAGTGTAACTCTTCTTAGGTTGAAGTAAAACAAACAAGTGTGAAGAACTAGGAAAGAATAGGGAGATCAGAAACGGAAAATGGATTTAATAAGGAAATTTACCTAATTGAATTTGGGACTGGGAGCTTATATGGTCGTACCCAAACAATATAAACAGGAGAGGGTTCGACTCATAGTATGTTTTGACTCTACTGCAAAGATTAATAAATGCAGTTCCCATTCAATTACATAACATGCACATAAAATGTTTTCTTTTAGTTGATATTATCTCATGTAGACTTTTCTTCAACCGAGATATTTATATCTCTAAAGGCCTTGACTAGCCTGCAACTTGTGATGCTAATAAGGTTTTGCTTAAAACAAAAGGAATGAATGATTCCAGTGCTTACACATTGATGAAAGAATAAGGAAATTCTTGATCAAGCACTTAATCATAGTTTTAGTCGAATGAACCAAGTTGCACTGGAAAATATGGCTATTAATTAAAAACATGTGTTTTGTGCAGCTATGTCTTTTAAGCTTTGAATGCTTAATTCAAGTTATGAAATAAAATTCGGTTGTTCAAGACATGAATCGACCAAAGTTTGAATGAGTGACTCTAATTTAAATGTGAGCACTTTTTTTATAAGTCACAAAATTGGGTTCCTGAAATATGCAAGTTCATAAGAATCCTTCTGAACCTAGTAACTCTTACATAAGTTAGGACCATTTCCACACTAACTCTACTCGCATCTTTTGCATGCGCTGCATGTGTAGCCATATAAAAAATTGTACATAGACAACACCTTGTTGTGCTGGTCAGAGTCTTCTTAGACTTGTATCCATTCAATTGATCAGCTCTATTTTAGTATCAGACCCTATCCACCTCTATTTTCCTTTGCCAATATTTTGCTTACCTAAACAAAAATTCACAAATTTCCATCTAGTTTCCTGCCTCAACACTGTCTAGTTTCTTGCATCTAATTTGCTTTTTGTTTATTAGTCATATGTATTTAGGTAATGAAACTTCTAAGACTGCCATTGTATTTCATTAACTGTAGTTGATCCTGCTCATGTTTGTATCCTTTGATTTCCATATTGTTTTGGTTTTTTTGCAGTTTGAGATTGGTCTAGTGGAAGAGCAAAAAAGAAGAAAATGTCTTGGGGGTGGGAAGTGGGGGGATGGGTTGCATCAGCTGTCGTTGGCCGATTAGGTGATAAAGTCTTCTCCTACATCAGCAATCAATTTAACTATGAAGCTAATACCAAACACAGTCTCAAGAGTCTGCACGAATATCTAATACAGATCAAAGCAGTGTTACATGAAGCTGACCAGCGGAGGATCGAAAATCCAGACCTGAAAAAGTGGCTCCTCAGTCTCAAAGATGCTATCTACGATGCAGAGGACGTACTCGACATGGTTGAATACAAAATTCTTGAAGACAAAATTGAAGGGAAAGCTGATCGGACAAGTAGCATTTCCCATGCATTGTTCAAACGTGCACGTGTGGTGGTAAAAAGTATAAACTTCTCTGGCGATGAACTTGATAAGTTGAATGAGGTACTAGACAAATTGAGAAGGATTGTCTTTGATAGGGATCATTTGATTGAGTTGATCAAGCTCCAACCTACAGTCAGTCTAAGGGTATCCCAGATGATGCAGTTGCGAGAGTCGACCTCCATGCCCATTGAATCCAATCTGTTTGGCAGAGACGAAGAGAGAGCCCTGCTAATGAAGTTAATCTTGAAAATCTCTGATGATGGTGGTGGTGCATCTAGTAGCAGAAATGTCCATGTTCTTCCTATAGTTGGCCTTGGCGGCGTGGGTAAGACTACTCTTGTGCAAGATGTCTACAATAATGAAAATGTGAAAGACCACTTTGATCTTAAGGCTTGGGTTTGTGTGTCTGATAATTTTGATGTGAAAAGGCTCACAAAAGAGATAATAGAATCAGCTTCCATTGATAAAACCCATGATTTCTATAAGCTTCAAAACTTTAATAGAATTGTAGAGATTTTGAAGTGCGGGCTAACAGGTAAAAGGTTTCTGATCGTACTTGACGACGTTTGGAATGAGAACAACACAAAATGGCAGCAGTTGCAAAGTGTTCTAAATTGTGGGAAGGAGGGAAGCCGAATTGTAGTTACAACTCGAATTGGAATAATAGCAAAGATGATGGGAACCAAAGAAGCGATACAGCTGGAAGGTTTAGCTGAAGAGGAGTTTCGGAGTTTTTTTAGACAATGTTCCTTTGGTGATGAGAATCCTGCAAATTATCCAGGCTTGGAGTTTGTTGGCAAGCAAATGGCTGAGAAGTTAAAAGGCAATCCTCTAGCAGCAAAGACAGTGGGTGCTATGCTCAAGCAGAAGTTGAATTTCCATCACTGGATGGAAGTCTTGAAGAGTGAATTGTGGAAAACAAATGAACAAGAAGATGGAATCATGCAGGCACTTAGATTAAGTTATGAATACCTCCCTTCATATTTGAAGCAATGCTTCGTTTATTGTTCTTTGTTTCCCAAAGATTACAAATATGAGAAGACAAAATTAGTTCGAATGTGGATTGCCCATGGCTTTATATTACCCAATGAACAACAACTCCTAGAGAACATTGGAGAGGCTTACTTTAATGAATTACTAAGCAGATCTTTCATCCAGAAGCCATTTTTAAATAATTATGTGATCCATGACTTACTTCATAGTCTTGCACAGTCTTTGTCTGATGGTGAAATTTGCAGTGTAGAAAATGATGAAGTATGCATCTCTCCGAAAGTTCGCCACATATCAGTTTGTGCTAAAAATCTTTCTCTACTTTGCAATGGTAAGTTTGCAAAGGAAAATTTGAGAAGCCTTGTTGTTTTTGATCGCTCTGTTGAGACATTAGACATGTTGATGGGACTGAAAGGTCTACGAGTGTTGGTAATACATGACACGGTCCTTGATAATACATTTGAGTTTATTCAGAAAATGCTGCACCTACGCTACTTGGAGTTGGCAAGTATCTATGGTTATTGTAAAATACCGGAATCAGTAGTGTGCAACCTTTACCATCTGCAAGTGCTAAGTGTTAGGTTTCATTCTTTTCTCAATGAAATTAACAAGCTGATAATGTTGCGTCATTTAGAAGATTCAGAAGAACTTACAAAAAGTATCGCTTGGATTGGATCATTAACATTGCTTCAAGAGTTAAAGTTCCATGTTAATCAGGGAGAGAAGGGATTGGACATTGGACAGATAAGGGACATGTCAGAGCTGAGAACACTTAGTTTGTATGGCCTTGAGACTGTGAAGACAAAGGAGGAGGCCTCTCAGGCCATGCTAAAAAACAAAGAGTATCTTAAAGATTTAAAGTTGTTCTGGATGGAGGATTATCATATCAATCTTCAAAATGAGGTTATCGATGTACTTGAAAGTCTTCAGCCACATAGAAATCTTGAAAAATTAGTAATCCAAGGCCACCGCGGTAGTTATCCCAGTTGGTGGAATGTAAATTGGCCATCTAATCTAATTACTCTTGAATTGTATAATTGTTCAAAATGGGAAAGCCTCCCTCCTTTGGGACATCTTCCTTTCCTGAAGGTGCTACGTCTACGAGGAATGAATGCAGTGAGAAGCATCGGCTCTGAATTTTATGCAACCAACCAGGTCCAGTTGTCTTCTAAAACAATATTTCGTGTCTCCAAGATGCCCGAATTGAAGGATTGGTACAAAATAGAAGAAGAAGAAGGAGGGTTTGAATTGTTCCTAAGCTGAGAGGATCTATCTTTCAGTTTCCACCATCTAATTTTAATCACATCTGGGTAAAAATATCTTCAGAAAATACAACCGAAGATTATCGTTCTGGAGGATCAATTTCAGTCAATTGTGCCAGTGCCTCAATAGTAACAGAATGGCTTCCGTACCACAATCTTCATGCATCTGTTGAGTCTCTGACTATTAGTGTACCTGAAATGAGAAGCTGGTTCGCAACAGAGCTGGAGGAGTGGATTCAACATCTCACCTCCCTCCATTCTTTGTGCTTCTATTTTTGCGACAAGTTAGAATCCCTGCCATCCAACCTGATCAACAGCCTTTCCACTCTTCGGAAATTGAAAATTGATCACTGCCCCAACATCAAGTCACTGCCGGAAGAGGGACTGCCTGCCTCCCTACAAGAATTGGAAGTATCAGGCTGCTATGATTTAGCAAATAGATGCATGAATGAGGACTGGCAAAAGATAATTGCTCACATCCCCACCTTCATTGTTGATCGCAAAGTGGTGACAGAGGACAACAGGAAATCGTTAAAGCCTAGGTCTTGGTGATTATTTTTATGCTGGTAAAGAAGGCTATTATTCTGAAGAAGTAGACGAAGAAGAATTATTCTGATGCTGAAGAAGACGACGAAGAAGAATAAGGAAGGAAGGTAACAATCTATCTATTCATTTCTGACTGACCTCTCTTTCATTTATATTATTTCCCCTTGACTTCGAATTTAATGTTTATCTTTCAACTCTAAGTTTTGAGCATATTTATTAAGTGTTTGTTAAAATACCCCCACAATCACTGCCACCATTCAATAATCTTCTTCATCTTTTGATTACTTTTCCTACTGCATGCATTGAACCGATGATGCCCACAAAAGAATATCATATGCTTCTTGCCTTCTACTTTCCTATATCATTTTGATTTCAGGTGTTCGACATTATCTATTCTCAGCTTAATTTCTCAAACGTTTTCAGTATTTGTTTCTGGATTATTGAATTGCTGTTAAGAAAGCTAATCATTCTTGCTAATTTAACAGCCAAGGTGGCAGCAGATATGCATCTGCTGCGGATTCCATCCTGAAATGTCCTTCCAGGACCTCTTCATCTATCGGCTGTGAAAGGGCCAAAAATTAAGGATAAAGGCAAAGGATGGTTCTCAGGCTTGCTTTTGCATTTATCATAGACTCGTTATGTTTCTTTTGGATTTTGCTGTAATAATGTTAATATCAGAACATGCACTGTTTGTGTTATTTCCTAATTTGTCTAGATCTCGTAGATCCCAACTGCGAGGATTAAGTTTTTTCCATCTTGCATGGAGTTTCTCTATGTTATGTAGTAGACTTTGCGTCTTTGATTGGTATGCAATGTGTGAACTTTCGTTTTATTTGTAATAATTTTGAAGTGGGCATCCCCTACTTTAAATAAATATGTTTGTTGGTGACCATTTTTGAATAGATATTTCTTTATGTGCAATTCATGATGTGGGAAAATTCTACTGTATCTCCATTCAGGCTATGACTTGTGTACTTCTGCCTCACGTATTTTTCGTCTTGATGATTTGAGTTAGGCACCATCATCTTGGTAATGGTCGTGCATATTTCAACAACAAAGTTTCAATATCATAATACAAGAAGCCTGGAGAGATCAAATGCTTTCATTCTATACATTATATACTGATCTATAACTTTATTGTTCCTAGCTATATATTCTGCCTATAGGTGACTCTTGGATGCAGTGCTTCAAAAATTGGTTCCTCAGTTTTCAGGTGAAATCAGCAAGGTATATGTGATTTTATACCTCTTTGACATGAAAATTTTATAATGTTTCTGTTTATTGTCGGTGTTTGAGTAATTCTGTTGTTTAAAAGTAGCCTGACTGTCTGGTATATGGTAATTCTTCACGTATGTTTCAGATACCCATTAGTCTTTACAGATTGCAGTTTTGGTTGCACCTTGTTTTGATGCTTCGAATCAATGCTTGGGCTTGTATCCATTCAGCTGATGTGCTCTAGTCTATACTTTCCAGACCAAATTGACCTCTCTTTTCCTTTACCAATTCACATATGTTCGTCTGATTTCCAACAACCTTAACACTGTTTAGCTTCCTGAATCTGCTTTACTTCTTCCACCCTTTTTTTTTTCCTGAACAAAATGGTGGGATAACCCCTTGGTTACATTAATAAGAGTTTAACAAAACAAGATATGAGTATACAACTGTAAACCTAGGACAGGATAGTCATCCCCCCACAGAATTTCGGTAACTGTTGATCCTGATCCATCCATGTTCTCATATACATCACTCATAATAACCAAAAAACAAATCCATATTCCCAAGAATTTTTTCCCAAAATGACCCTCTTTTTGAAAGTTTTTCCAGAACTGACCCGTTTTTTATAAAAATTTCATAAACGACCTACTCGCTTTTTGAAAAAGCGAGTTTGGTTAAAAATAACTCGTTTTTTCAGAAAGCGAGTGTTAAACTTTTAATTTTCGAAAGGTTAGACTCGCTTTTTGAAAAAGCGAGTTATTTTTAACTAAACCCGCTTTTTCAAAAAGCGCGGATGGTTATTTTGGTAAATATTTTCGAAAGTGGGTCAGCGTGGTAAATACTTTTAGAAAGTGAGTTAGTTTGGTAAATAATTTCAGCAAGTGGGTCAGTTTGATAATAAGTTCTTTCTATATCACATTGTCACTTCATCTTCTTTAGACTACTATATATGAAATCGTTTCTTTAGACTACTATATATGAAATCGTTTGTCAGGACTTTCTATATCACATTGTCACTTCATCTTCTTTGGTAATGATTTTATAAAGTTAGTAACTGTTTAGCAGTAGTCGAGAATATACATAACTTGACATTATTTCAGTATACACATAATTGATGTGTTTTAAGTTGTCGAGAATGAGCCCATAGATACTGTTGGATCCTGTAGGCGAGACAACAAACACTAGAGGGGGGGTGAATAGTGTTAATAAAAAACTGCAAAAATTTTCTTCGGTACAGTCGACTTGTTTGTGAACCAGTCGACTGAAGTGATCAAATAACAGTAAATACAATAACTCGGTGCAGTCGACTTATAGATAAGGCAGGCGACTGATGATGCAATGACAGTACAAGTTATACGAGACTGATCAGTCGACTGATAGTGCAAGGAGTCGACTGTCCAGACAAGTTTTACAGAACTTATGAAAACAAAAGTAAATGCAAGATCAAGACAACCAATCACAGAGTACACAAGACAACCAATCACAGAGTACACAAGATATATCCTGGTTCGGTCCTCCCGACCTACATCCAGTCCCCAAGCAACCCACTTGAGATTTCCACTATTCTTGAAAAAGTTACAAGAATACCCTACGGCGTTAAGACAACAACCTTGTCTAACCCGTAGTCCTTTCTCTCAACCAGATAAAGCAGACCCACTCTACTACCAAGAGTGAAACAAACCGACTCTACAACCTAGAGTCAAAAACCACTCTCCAACTGAGAGCAAAATGAACAAGAAAAACTTTACAGTCAACCTATAGCCTTGTTAGTGTATTGTGTTGTTGCACGTGGCTAAAAACAAGGTCGACTTCTATACCCAGTCCAGAACAGAATCGTTGTTATACTGGACTGAATGTAGAGAACCAAAGAGTTTGAACTTGAAAGCTTTTTCTGATGAACACATTATTATTCACTTTTTAGAGCAATAATCTTAATATAATTAGACATTTAAAAGCTCTATATGTGGTATTTAACTCCTATTTTCTCTTTTCCATAGGAAACAGCTTATAACAGCAAAACGAAGCAGATTTAGGACTTCAAGGATAATACACAGCAAACTGCAGAGGATCAGTCGACTGGTTCCCCAACACAGGCGACTGGACAGGAGAAGCTGATTTTCCACAACTCTCGACACAGTCGACTCACTCCCAAAAGACAGTCGACTGGCCTGATCACATAGGAAATCTACATAAGTCTCGACTCAGTCGACTGGTTCGAAGACAAGTCGACTGATCTGCGGCGGAGTAAACAGATAAGATCTTCAAAGATATACCTGCATCTAAATTCAAATTTACTTGGATCAAGATTTTATACAGCGAATCAAATCTAAAGACAGGGTATTTTCCAAGTGGACGTGGTGAACAGATAAGGAAAGAAAGGAGAAAAGAGAAAGATATTAATCATCAAATCAAATAAAAAAGGATCTTCCTGAAAAAGTGGAAACCCTAATTCTCAGCCGTGTTCTATAAATATCAGAATACCATCTCTTGAACGCGCACTCTCCACTCCACGACTCCATCCGAGGATCATATATCTCTGGAAAGCAACTCAATCACCAAGTTCCTGAACAAGCATCGAGAGCATCACTCCATCAACATCGAAGAAGGAAAGAGAAGATCCAGCAACCAGAAGGCAGTCGACTGTGTGACAGCCAGTCGACCATATTGCCGGAATCCACTAGTTTATTTCTTCTTCTCTCTTTATTCTTTTATGTTGATCATGTATTCAAACTTGTTAAGCAATAAAGTTATTATTATGTGGAACTAATTTCATAGTTGGGTAGATCGAAACCGTAGTTATGTAATGCTATATTCTTCTGAGATCTTCTAATTACTTATTGATTGAATCTGGTTGAATTGACATAGATTAATGATCATCAAACTTGGATCTTGAAGTCTGAGAGCAGTCGACTGAGGTGAGAGCCAGTCGACTGACATACATCACGTGAGAATATCAAGTTTATGTTATCATTTATCTAAATCTGTTATATGAAGCATATTGAGACGACCGAATCTCGTGCTCATAATTTGTAACAAAGGAATCTTTAGGGGTTCTTGGTTCAATCAACTTAGAGGATCTAGATCTGATACCAATTTCTAGAACTTTAAGTGTTTGTTCGTTTCCACTGTTCTTATGTTTTCTTTAAGTACAACTTAGTAGATACCATGCTAAGCACTTGATGAAAGAAACGAATTAGAGTAGATACCATGCCTAATTCTTGGCTTAGGGAAACAATACTTTAAGGAGTAGATACCATGCCCTTGAAGTGAACAAACATGAGTAATTAGAGGTAAGTTCAGAAGGCAATTTAGCATTACTAACTATTGGTGGAGATCAACAACCCAGCTAGTCAAGAGATATTTGTGATTCAACACCTCTCATCTTAGTTTTAATCTTTTAGTTCTTTTAGAATATTATGACAACTCTTCTTCATTTTTATTATTAGTTTTATTGATTAGTAAGTTGAAATCTACAATCTCTGTGGGATCGACCCTTGCTATTACTACGATTCGATTCGTGCACTTGCGAGGTTTTTATAATTTGTGTCTAGTTTTATCTATTCATTTAGGTACTAGATTTCCAACAACATTTTCTCAAATTTTTCACTTAGAATTTTCTCAAAGAGTGCTCGGATCTCAAAAAGTTGTTGTAAGATCTTTTCAGTGAGATCTGAACTCTATTTGGGTGGATAAATGTTAAAATTGTTGTCGAGGCTCATATCTATTAACCATTTAGAAATGTTAGAAATCAGATCCAATGCCCGGGTCTCGACAACAATTTTAACATTTATCCACCCAAATACTGAATTGGCATATGTTGATGCTCCTACCAATAAGTGCAAGAAATACAAAACAATATATTATGATCAAACCTTAGTCTGCTGATAATATTCAGAACTAGAGAACCATGTCTCATCAATTACCACGTCAGACTTTTGTGGTCTACCATTATGTATAACAGCAGCCATGGACGAAGTTACAACCACCCTTTTAATGGAAGAATTTTTGGTGCAAGAACCCAGCGCATATGACCCTTTTATCCCTTTTATCCCTAAGGTGATAAAAGGGATAATCTGGTTATATCCCTTTTATCACTACCGCATGACTCTTTTATCCCTAAGGTGATAATCTGGTTATATGAAGGAAGGGATAACTTGGTCATTTCCGCCAATGTGAAATATAAAAAAAAAACATGGACCCTTTTAATCACCCTCGCTTTTTTCAGAAAGTGAGTGTGAGACATTTGGCGCAAGAACTCAGCGCATATGATTGATAGGTCAAAAGTCAATTATTTGTATACCGGAGATTGAGAGTATCTATGGGCTCATTCTCGACAACTTAAAACACATCAATTATGTGTATACTGAAATAATGTCAAGTTATGTATATTCTCGACTACTGCTAAACAGTTACTAACTTTATAAAATCATTACCAAAGAAGATGAAGTGACAATGTGATATAGAAAGTCCTGACAAACGATTTCATACATAGTAGTCTAAAGAAGATGAAGTGACAATGTGATATAAAAAGAACTTATTATCAAACTGACCCACTTGCTGAAATTATTTACCAAACTAACTCACTTTCTAAAAGTATTTACCAAGCTGACCTACTTTCGAAAATATTTACCAAAATAACCATCCGTGCTTTTTGAAAAAGCGGGTTTAGTTAAAAATAACTCGCTTTTTCAAAAAGCGAGTCTAACTTTTCGAAAATTAAAAGTTTAACACTCGCTTTCTGAAAAAGCGAGTTATTTTTCACCAAACTCGCTTTTTCAAAAAACGAGTGGGTCGTTTATGAAATTTTTATAAAAAACGGGTCAGTTCTGGAAAAACTTTCAAAAAGTGGGTCATTTTGGAAAAAAATTCTATTCCCAAATCCATATTCCCGTATACATCACTCATAATAAAGAACCAAAAAACAAAACATTTTCGTCTTTTATTGGGAACACAGGGGTATGCGGAAAGCCTTTTCTTAGACAGGAGTGCAAGAAGAAGAAGAAGAAGAAGAAGAGCAAGAGCAAGACGGGAAAGTTGATGATGGTTATAGTGACTCTGACGGTTGGTGTGATACTTTTAGTGGCTTCTTTCTCCATAGGGTAAATTGCGAAAAAACCCATAACCTGTTGGTGAACGCAATAAACCCCCTCCCCCAACTCATAATTGTAGTCAAATCCTATATGAAAACCCTAAAAAGGGTAATGCTACACCTGCAACATTTACAACCTTACAATCTTACTTCAATCTTAGGTGGCACCATCTCATTGGAGATGTGTACAACCCACTACAACCTACTCTACAATACATTTCAATGAGATTGTACCACCTAAGGTTGTAAAAGAAAAGATTGTAAGAGAAGGTTGTAGGTGTAGCATTACCCCCTAAAAAATATGTGAAATATCCAAATTGCCCCTTATATTAATTCACCATTACAAAAAAAAAAAAGCCCTCTCTTTATCTCCCAAAATCCAAATTCAAATCCAAAATTTGTCTCGATCTCTCCCAATATTCTTTACTGTTTTAATCAATTTGAGTTGAATGTATGCAAATCCAAAATGTATGCAAATCAAATTGAGTTTATATGTATGCAAATCAAAAATCCAAAATGTATCCAAAATCCAAAACAGTAAAGAATGTATACAAACCCAAATCAAAATCACTGTCTCGCTCCCAAATCAAAATCCAAGTCCAAATTACCCGGCCTCCTCGTCACTACCACCGACCTCATCTCTATCATCATCAAAACTAATGCTTTTTTTTTTCTTGCTTTAGTTGATGAATTTGTTGAATGGTGTTGAATGACGTTGAATGGTATTTTTTGGAGTTGGAGAAGATGCTGAAGTATGTGAAGATGAGAGGAAGATGATGATGGAGGTGAAGATGATGGGATGGAGGTCGGGATGGATGCCGATAGAGGTCGGGTTGGAGGTATATAGACACAATATCTTGTAGAAACTTATGACTACAAAGTTATAGTAGACCCGTTAACCTTTCTTTGAAGTCTAAGAAATTAAATTTCTATGAAGTATGGAGTTTTAGGTGATTTTTAGAAGTAGCAAGAGCTCAAGTTTTTGGGAATCTGAAGCTCCTGTTTTGCATATGGATTTAGACAAAGCAATTGTTGTTATATTTAGATGATCTTAACCACAATGTTGTGGTAAACTTATTTAGGTTTCATATGAAACTAAGAAATCTATTTTCTGATAAGTATCGTAATTTATATTTACACGCACTTTCTTTTCCAATTGAAGTTACCTCCACCGCCATGCAACTCAAAGAAGTAGACCCGAATTTCTGAGTTTCCTTAGTTCATCATCCTTCATGCCCTTGATCACACCTGCTACCGAAAGCTTCTTCTTGACGGATTTGTGGTTATCAAATACTCGTACGAATCTGGCAGTGAAAATATCAAGTTGAAAGATTTATTCTCTTTGCTAGATCATCTGCATTTATCGCCCTCAATTCAGATAATACCTTATTGAATTCCACTATATGATCTTGAAGAGCAGTACTTTCCTTCATTGAAAAAAAAATAGTTTTCTCTTTCAGTACATTCGATCCAGTAACGACAATCCCAAGTAGTCAATTCCCAGTCTCACCAAAAGACACACTGAGTCATTGCGCTTGTCTCCTTAAGAAAGTTACACTTGACTTCGTCCGCCAATGATAACCGGATTAAGCTCAAGACTTTTAAATAAACATCATCCCACTTCTTCTGCTTCATGTAGGCTGGCTTCATTTTATTCCCATCTAGGCAAGATGCAAGCCATTTTGAACCAATACGTCATACATACATGTCCACCTTCCAGAGATTAATGTTGATCTTCCCCTTGAACAATTGCGGTCGACTGCCCCTTTTGGCAGTTGACTGTCAACTGATACAAAACCTGAACATCCTTTCTTCCTACCTCCAATCTTCGCTTTGAACCTCTTCTTGCTTCACTCTATTCTCTTCACATTGAACATAGTATGCAAGACATAAACCAACACTTGTATCCATAAGAATAACAATTACGAGGATTCAATTCCACCAATCGCCAACCCCACACCAACTAGAAAGATAGGCCAACTGAACAGAAGTAGGAGATTGAGAAGAAACCGATAGATGTCAAAAAGAGCGTAAACAATTATAAGAAGGGCCGTTATCGCAGATACCATGACAAACCACATTGCTAGTATGAGCAATGTAGTAGGAGCATTTATCAAAAAATAAGTAGTAGGAGCAGTCCTGAAAATCAACAGATGGAAGATACCCCCAATGACTAAGATCACCAAGGCTTGTATACCTACCCATTTATCTAGTTTATCCTTGATCTTCCTCTCCTCTTCCTCGTTAACAAGGA
Source organism: Hemerocallis citrina (assembly GCA_017893485.1). Classification (NCBI taxonomy): domain Eukaryota; kingdom Viridiplantae; phylum Streptophyta; class Magnoliopsida; order Asparagales; family Asphodelaceae; genus Hemerocallis; species Hemerocallis citrina. The sequence continues at coordinate 236,523,063 of CM030366.1, forward strand.
CAGTAACATTATTGGAACCTGCTGCAATTGACAATGTAGCGAGAAAAAATGACAGTTTTAAAAGCGAAGAATTAGCTCACTATATAGGTTTTGAATGTAGAAAATACACAAATATTCTAATTAAAACATGACAATTCATAAATGTGTTGCATTCACAAGTCAAAACATTGTCCAAACTTCGAAAAAAGCAGCAAAAAAGAATACTTCATAAATGGCATGCAATATGTGAATTTCGTTTTATTTGTAATAATTTTATAGTAAGCAAGCTTGTCAGTAAACATTGTCTGAATTCCCTTTTATGTGCAAGTCAAGATGAGAAAATACTTCTAAATCTCCAGTTGCACTATAACTTATGTACTTCACACATTCTCCCCATGATGTTTCGAGGTAGCTAGGCACCATCATCTCATGAATGGTTGTACATATTTGAACAACAAAGTTTGTCCTGTATGTAGTATAAGCAGGGTATCCACTACCTGAAATGAAAATTGTTTCTTGATAGCCGTTTTCTGAAACCTGTTCATATTTTGTAATGGAAAATGCCTATATTTCTCAATTTTTAGCCAGCAGCTAATTTACTTTGTGCCTCGCATATTGTCCTGTACATGTGCTGTGCTAGACATTATGGCCTCATTTCTGCTCTGCATTTTAGCTGGGAATTATCAAAAAATTATGTTTTATCTTTTAAGTTTGAGTATTGATCTTTTAGCTGTTTAGTTCATGCTTAATTTACTTCAATCTAGAAATAGAAGTAGTTAGGCGTATCCTAAACAAATCGTTCGACTCCTAAAATCTGAATCACATGAACAAGCTGTCCTAGGACATTTCTTTGGGAAAAAAAAGAAAAAAAGAAAAAAAAGAAAAAAGAAGAAAAAAAAGAAGAAAGAAGTGATGGACACTGATTCTTGTATCAGTATCAGTGGACCTAACCTATGTCAGCTTCAATAATTCTGTCTCTCACCAAGTCAAGTCAGTGATAGATAACAATTGCAACTAGGAATTAATGATACAGCAAAAATCAATAATATACAACACTGTGTGCTATGGAGGAATAGAAATGAAATGAAAATTTGAATCAAGTGTAAGAGAGTTTATATTCAAGTTAGTGTGGGTAGTCTAAATTCAAGGATTTTTTTTTTTAGAATAAAGGTGACCCCATCACCGCTTCATTAATGATATATTAACGAAACAAAGTAGAACATAATATTACATCATTATCCGAAGATAGATCTCAGTTCAAAAGCAATAGATACAACACCTATTACATGAACTACTCAAAAGCATAAAGTGACCTATCTTTTCTTTTCTTTCCATCCAATTCAAGGAAATTTACCTAATTGGATTTGGGACGTGGGAGCTTATATAGTCATATAACCATGCTATTAAGATGGATCCAAACAATATAAACAGGAGAGGGTTCTACTCCTAAAAAAATAATAGTAAGTTTTTACTCTACTGCAAAGCTAAATAAATGCAGTTTCCCATTTAATAACATAACACATAAAATGGTTATATAAAACATAAATAAATGCAGTTCCCATTTAATAGCATGGTTATATAGTCATATAACCATGCTATTAAGACGGATCCAAACAATATAAACAGGAGAGGGTTCTACTCCTAACAAAATAATAGTAAGTTTTTGTTGGATATATTGGTATATTCTCTCTATATAAATATTGCATGTGCATATGAGTAACATGTGTAATGAACGTATAATTGAATGGATATTGGAATGCGGGTTTGTGGGCTTATAACCGATACCCAAACCAGTATTTAGAGATAAATACTGGCTTGTGATAGCAGTTTAGGAATTCCAATCTTGATATCTAGGAAGAATATCTCAAATTCTCAAGCAACTTAGATCTAGCGATAAACCCTAATTCCCAATTGTTAATTTCTCACTAAACCTAACAATCTTGAGATACTATTAATCAATTTGTGAGATTAATTAAGAGGGAAATCGGAGTTTTGTTGGATCTCGCCGGACCTTGTCGAAGCCGTCGGATCTTGTTGAAGCCCTCGGAGTCGCCGTCGTTGACCGTCGATATCCCACCGTCGGAATCGCTCGCCCCCCGTCGCCTCCTCCACTGTCGACGCGTCGCGCGCTGTCGACCACAGTCGAGGCAATCGACTTGAGATCCAACGGGATCCGAAATCTCTCGCCCCTTCCTTCTCCGATTGCAGTCGACGGCAGCCTCCCCCTCAGGCGCCGACTCCGATCATCTTCTCTCTTCTTCATCTTGGCAGATTGGGTTTGTGTGTGTGGAACCCTAGTTTGAAGAAGACAGTGAAGGGAAGAAGGAGAGATCAGATCTGTTTTGATTTGATTTGTTGATTGGTTCATCATGGTGTTTGGTGTTCAGGATCAAGGAAGGGATACTGTGTGTTCTTTTGACTCAGAAATGACCAAGAAAAGAGTCCTATGGTTAAGGACCTGCTCTGATGTGTTTGGGAGTTTTGTGTTTGGGATTGAAGAGGGGATCTTTGGTGTTCTTGGGATTGATTAGATCCAGACCTCAGATTGAGTCTATCTATTGGTGCGTGGTGTTTTGGGTGCAATACGGAATAGATCGGATTTGTTCCCAAACAGACTTGACTCTAATCAATTGAAGGGGAAGAGACGGTGAAAGATAAGTTCTTTACTTTACTTATATTAAATTTTTGTTAAATATTTTGCTATGTGCTGGAAGTTCAAAATATTGGTTTTAAGTTTATTTTGAATTATAGAATTACTGTGATGCTAAGTGGTTAAGTTCAAGACTGTATTGATCATTTGTTTAAATTAAATACAAGTTGAACAGTTGTTTTGGCCATGTGCTGAAATCAAATATCTATTTTTGATAAGTTAAACTGTATGTTAACTATAAAATTCGGATCTCCAATTCAATTGTTGCTAGAATTAGATAGTGCTAATAATTTGTTTAATTGGCTAATCTTTAACAATTTGATGAATGTAGAAACTTTAATGTTACCTACAAATTGTGTATGTTGGAGACGATGGATATGCATCACGGTTGAATAAGTCTGCACCACGCAGGCTTCTCCATCGAATTTGGAAAACACTTCTAACTTGAAGTGTCGGTATGATCTACTCTAATCTTGCTTAGTACTTTCATGTGATGAATGTATTAACGTTTTGTGCGTTTGATTACATGATTGAGAGTTTTAGATCATAGTTATTCTCGCTTTGAAAACTAGCATGTTTAGGATTGTTAAGTGCTTTATCATACTATGTGTATAGATATTTTTGACAAATTTATTGTTTGCAGTTTGTGTGAGATTATATATTTGCTTCTCAAATAAAATAAATATAAATTTTTGATGTATAAGATGTATAACAAATGTCTGTAACTTAGGAGAGAGCATCTCTTAATGTACGATATGACTCTATTAGTTACGTTTTGTTCTTACTTGTTCATTGTACTGTGTGTGCAAAGTTGAATTGTTGCATGTTAGTCATTATCTCATTTAGCGTCATGAAGATGATGAAGAACTAATAGAGAAAAGAACTCTTCGCTCAGGGTGTTTGAGCAAGTGGTTATTGTTATAATCACTAGAGAAAGCAAATAATTTTGAAAAATGTGATAGAGTAATTTTGTATTAACTCTTATAAAGTGCATATATTGTCAATCGCATGTATAAGTTGAGTTTAACAAATGAGATAATTAATAATAATAATTCTAATTGTATTTTTGAACATAGCATAATTGGCTAGGATTTGAGAACTATATATATTCAATTGTTTGTGAGGAAATGTGATTTAATTATCAAAACTGTGGGGGAAATGGAGTTAAAAGCTATTGAGTAAAAAGCTTTAACATCCAAGTTGTTTTGAAATTTAGAATCACTATGAACTATATATTAAATTGTTTGTTCTTGTTACAACTTATAATTCTACTAAATGACAATTCATTAAATATGACAAATGTGAAGTTTGAATTCAGATTTTGATCACTAGAAAATCATTTTGTATGGTCTCTAGGAGTTCATAACTTTTTGAATCAATACATTCTGATATTTGTGATCTCAGCAGCGTTGTGACTATGTGGGATAATTGTTGGTTAGAAGTATTTAATCGCTTTTGTAGATGATTAATATAAGTCTGTCATATATATGAAGAATGAAGCACTTGTTATTCTTAATGAATTAAAAAAAATTATAGTTCAATGCTAAAAATCAAAGGTTCAGATTTGATAGAGGTGGTGAATATGTTTTAACAATTTAAGAGAAGTTTGCATTTGGCATAATCTCTACTGCACTCTACTTACAACAGTTAAACGATATTGATAAAAGTTAGAATCAAACACTTAGTGAAATGTTGAATTCTATATTATTGACTGTTGTTTGTCTTGTGTAATTATGAGTGATGTTGTATTGTTAATCATATCTCTAATGTGTTACTACACTCTAAATTGAATACACCTTGTAAATCATGGCATGAAAACACAAATAATTTTGTTAAAGTAAAAAATTTGTGTTGTGATGCATCTGTTAGAGTACATGACTCTAAAATGCCTAAAATAGGACCTACAACATATATTTGTGTGTTTAGAAAGTGCAAAATGTAGTTCAGTGGACAGATGTTGGATCTATCTAATTTGTGTTAGAAGAATCTAGACTTGCAGAGTTATCTGAGGATGTGTTCATCAAAGATAAATGTATGAAATGATTTAGTCCTACAGACACGGTCAATGATTCACTGTTGGAATCTAGAACTAGTCATACTGACACTTAAACCTGAATGACAAATGAGCTAAGAAGAGTCTTTAGTAGACAATGAGATGATTTGTGTCATACAATAATACTTTAATTTAATTGATCTGCCGAAAGAGACTAAAACTATAGTAAGTAAGTGGGGTTTTGTAGAAGAAACTTAATTTTGATTGTTCAGTAGCAATTTTAATGCTTTTTAGTAGCTAACAGATTGACTGAGAAAAATGGGGTAGATTTATTTGATGTCTACTCACATGTTTGTCATATTGCTACAATAAGTATTCTTCTTACCCTTACATATATTGAAAATTTTATCATTCATAAAGGATATTTAAAAAGTTTTGTACTTGATATTTTGAACTGAATAGTTTTGTACTGGAAAATTTTGAACTAATATGTTTAGTGAACAAGATTTACAATTTAGTAAAATCATCGTATGATTTAAAACATGTAATATAGCTAACGTATAAATAATTTGACAAATTTCTCAAAGAGCCTAGTATATGAATTAAGTAATTCAGATCAGTGTCTTTAACTTTGTGATGTGTCAAATATAATGGCTATTATTTACTTGGTTTTATTGACATACTTGTTGTTTGGAAGTGACATCTCTATTATAAATGGAGTTAAATTGTGCTATCCAAATAAATTTAGTATGAAACACCTAAGTGTTGTGGTCACCATATTATGTATAAGGGTGAGTTTTAGTTGTCAAGGGATAACCCTCAGTCAAACTCGATAAATCAATAATGTGTTTCAAAAATGGGGATATAGTGATTGAAAGTGTGTTTTGAAATACCTTATGATTATGATAAAATGGTTGACACCTAATGATGGTGCAACTATGAGACATGTTGAAAGTCTCATGTATACAGAGATCTGCACTAAAAAAAAGGACAGCCTTTGAGGTAGGTATGATCTGCAGACTCACTAATAATCCCATACACATTTGAGTGTCGTTAAGAGGCTAATGAGATACCTAAGTGGTACTCAAGAGTTTGCATTGTGCTACTCAAAGTTTAGTGAAAGTCGACAACTAGTGGATATACTAGGAGGAGCAGAAAAATTATGAAGATTAATAGGCAAACAAGCATTGCGTTCTCATCCATGAAATCAAACCTCTATGTGTTATCCTCTGTAGGGAAAGAGACTGAGTGGATTGAATGACGTATTACTAATCATCCATTTGAGATGTTTAATGTAAATTCTCTAATTCTGTTATGCGACTATCAAGCTATAATGCACGGTAGCTCATAACTCACTCTATAATAGTAAGAGGAGTATATTAAGGCTTAAAGAAGCCTAGTTGAACTTTCTCATAGATTAAGTGCAATTGCGACAAGTATGGCTAATGCTCTTGCTAAGAGACTTGAAAGTGATCTAATTATCAAAACTGTGGGGGAAATGGAGTTAAATGCTATTGAGTCAAAAGCTTTAACATCCAAGTTGTTTTGAGATTTAGAATCCAATTGGAGCCATAAAGAAGTTCAAACTGAGGCATCAATTTTAGGCAGTTGACATGTTTTAGATAATTTTGATGATTCCACATAAATTCCACAAATATATAATGTCATTCCAATTTTGATGGTATTATATATCTAGGGAATTTACTTAGAATGATCATATTATTCCAATACGAAACATGAAAACTTGTCGATATGTTTCCGATGATTAAATTGTCCTAAATATCATTCCAATTTTGATGATATGTCTTTTATGGATACATGTTTCATTCCAATTTTGTTGATTCAATGTTAAACCATGATTGAAATGGCAGTCTTTTCATTCCAATATGAAACATAGTATGGTTCTTGTGTAGAAACTATAAAGTTCATGTACTTTACTTATTAAAGATACTTGATTGTGATGCTTGCGTTATATTTTTGCTAAGCTAATTATAAATTGTACTAAGTTCTTTTGTGGAACTAGATACTTTGTGAAATTCGTTGAAATTCTTAGAGATATGTCTCTTGATATTCTTGTTTTCTATAAGCTAGCAAAGATGGAGGAGTTGAATTTGTCAACCTAGATTTAAAAAATAATGATTGGCTCAAAATGGAGGAGTAAACATAAAGCAGTGTGCAATGATAGAATTTCAGTTTATTTCTTTCGAGAATAAATTAGTCACTTGCTTGGTAAAACTTCTGTTGAGTTTAAGACTCTTGTGTTCATGAGCTTAAAACTCATATTTTTTCCTTGAAGTTTATTTGTTTTGTTTGATTTTGAAACTATGACAGATTATTCCAGTTGGTTTAGTCTATATGAACTATTCTGAATTGGATATGGTTTGGAACTATTTAATTATATTGGTTTAGTCTTGATTGAACTATTCAGTTTTATAATTCTATTGGTTCTTATGAAACTATACTTTTATGATGCTTTTCTTTTATGGACTGCTATCAGCCAGTCAGTTTTATACTGAACTGATGAGATAATCATGTACTTTATATATTGAGAATAAAGGAGGAGATTGTTGGATATATTGGTATATTCTCTCTATATAAATATTGCATGTGCATATGAGTAACACGTGTATTGAACGTACAATTGAATGGATATTGGAACGCGGGTTTGTGGGCTTATAACCCGATACCCAAACCAGTATTTAGAAACAAATACTGGCTTGTGATAGCAGTCTAGGAATTCCAATCTTGATACCTAGGGTGAATTTCTCAAGCAACTTAGATCTAGCGATAAACCCTAATTCCCAATTGTAAATTTCTCACAAAACCTAACAGTTTTTACTCTACTGCAAAGCTAAATAAATGTAGTTCCCATTTAATAACATAACACATAAAATATCATCAGGGGAGCTGCAGGACATGCAGAAGGCTAGACAAGACCTTGACGGTCTTTTTAAATAAAAAAGGATGATTATTGGCGGCAAAGATCTCGAGACCAGTGGCTGCAAAATGGGGATGCCAACACGGCATACTTTCATACGATGACTAACGGCCGGAGAAGATCGAACTTTATCTCGGGCCTTACCATTAACAACAGGTGGGTAACAGACCAAAACTCGGTAGGCGCTCATATTGAGGGGCATTTTAGAGGCCTTCTTAGGCGGTCTAGAGAGTGTCTGTGCCACCTCCAGGAGACCTTCTGGTCCCGACCAAATATCGTCGGTCCAGAGGAATTAGAGAAACCGTTTGAGATTAGTGAAATAATGAGGGCGATTAAAGCCTTGGGCCAGGATAAATCTCCAGGACCCGATGGATTTCCAGTATTCTTTTATTCTACGTTTTGGGATATTATTAAGATGGATTTCTTGGGCATTTTTGACGAACTCTTTCAGAATATCGCTCAGATTGATCGGCTCAATTATGCGACCATAGTTTTAATTCCCAAAACTGACGAGATCAAAGAGGATGGGAATCTCAGACCCAGAAGTCTTCTGAATTGCTCCTTTAAAATCATCACTAAGGATTTGGCATCAAGGTTGAATCCGTGGCTTAGTGCTATCATCCATCCGGCTCAAAGTGGGTTCATTCATTGACGCGACATCCTAGATAGTATCGCTATTGCCCATGAGACCATCTTTCAGAGCGACAAAGACAGAGTAGAAGGCTTCCTTCTTAAATTGGACTTTGAGAAGGCATATGACACGGTGGAATGGGATGGTGTTATACAGTTACTCGAGACTAGAGGCTTTGGCCCCAAGTGGATCGGCTGGATTAACAAGTGCATTAGGGGCGGTAAATCGTCAGTCTTGGTGAATGGTAATATTAGCAACCTAATCGCTTGCAAAAGAGGCCTTAGTCAGGGTGACCCATTGTCCCCTCTTTTATTCACCTTGGTTGCCGACGTGCTTTCCGAAATGACACAGCATTGCTCCAACCAAAATCTGCTTCGAGGCATTGGAAGTTTGGACGGTACCCACGGTATCCCCATTCTCCAGTTCGCAGATGATACACTTCTTTTTGGGAGGCCTGGCATTAACGAGGTTCTCATTTTCAAAGGAATTTTGGTGTTTCTTGAGGCATGGTGCGGGCTCAAAGTTAATTATGTTAAAAGCAATCTCATAGGTCTAGGCAGATGTGGAGAGGTGGTTCCGACTTTTCTGGCCAGTGTTCTGGACTGTAAAGTCGAAAAGTTTCCCATTAAGTACTTGGGAGTCCCATTGCATCCAGGCAAACTAACGAGGAATGATTGGATGATCCTTATAGACAGAATCAAAAGACGACTTCCCAGGTGGAAGAGGACCCATTTTCGCTGGGGGGGCAGAATCACACTTATTAACGGTGTACTCTCGAATCTCCCCTTTATTGGATGTCCATCTATGAATTCCCCAATTGGGTTATCAAGGAGATTGACAAAATTCGTAGAGACTTCTTGTGGAAGGGAAATAGAGAGGATGGCAAAGGTCTGCCATTAGTCAGATGGAGCGTTGTTTGTCGGAAAAAAGAGTTTGGTGGTTTGGGTATCCTAAATATTCAAGAAATGAACAAAGCTCTGTTATGCAAATGGTGGTGGAAAATGCATTCCCGCCGCACCCCTGCCCAAGGTAACGCTTGGCTTCGGTATAGAAGACAAAGATGATTCAAATTTGGGGGGGGACAGCATCGTAGAGGCATTTCTCCAATTTCGAGGGGAATAGACAGGGCAGGAGACTTGTTCCACTGTCACTCCCCGAGTAGGGTAGGGAATGGGGAAAATACAAGATTCTGGCTAGATGCTTGGACTGGCCCAAATACCTTGGCCTCGCTATTCCCCGAGATATTTTAGAGGGCCATCAACAAATCTGCACTGGTGGCAGATTATTGGGTTAGAGCCCCTTGGCACATTAGGCTATTACCGACCGGTAATTCCAATGCCCATAGTAGTGTTGACCCTATTTATTCCTGGCTTGGGAATAACCCAGCTCGTGTGGGTAACCAACAGGATGAGAGGGGTTGGCACTTAGAGGCTAACGGCAAATTCTCAGTCAGGTCCATGTATTCGTCCCTCTGTGACGGGGGGCTAGATGTGCCGCAAATAGAGTCATCTGGAATACGTCCGCTCACAAAGTCCGAGCCTTCCTGTGGTTGGTATCCAAGGAAGCAATTTTAACTAGAGAAAATCTCACTAAGAGAGGATTAATCACCGTCGTCTCTTGTCCGAGATGTGGGAGTGGGATAGAGACTATTTGTCACCTTCTTCTTGAATGCGTGCATAGCAAAAGTATTTGGGACTTTTTTCTCTTAGGATTTGGCCTATTAGGTACCCTCGTAGATGTGTCTTACCTGTGGGGAGAGGGTAGAGAGGTGGAGGTACATCGGGGACGACGAAGAGAGTGTGGGATTGCTTAGTGGCGGCATGTTTATGGGTCATTTGGATTGATAGGAATGATGCCTGTTTTAGAGATCATTCTTGCAATTTTGTTCAAATGATATATAAAATCATGTTCCTTACTTCTTCTTGGTTGTCCATCCCAGGGGCAAGGAAGAAAGCTCGCACAGGTCCTCTTTTCTCTTCCACTAGCGCGGGGCCTGGATACGGCAACCACTGAAGGGAGCAGAGGGAGAGCACAGGTCTACACTTTACCTTTGTCTGCAGGACGGGGGGTGGCTTTTGTTGTTGTTGCAGTACTACTACTTTTGGGTTCTTGTAGTTATAGCAGTACGCTTGATGTTATGAGACCTGCCTTTTGTACTTTGGTTGTACTATTATGTACTAGTTGTAGGTCTCACTTTTGTGTAATAGTAGTTCTCGCAGTACGTTGGATGTAATGAGATCTATTGATGTATTGAAGTTTATATATGAGATTATGGGGCAATTTTCTTGCCTTTATTTCAACAAAAAAAAAACATAACACATAAAATGTGTTCTTTTAATTGATATTATTTCGTGTAGACTTTTCTTCAACCTACCAAGATATTTACATCTCTAAAGGCCCTGACTATCTGCAACTTGTGAGGATAAGGTGTTGCTTAAAACAAAAGGAATGAATGATACCAGTGGTTACACGTTTTTGAAAGAACAAAGATATTCCTGATCAAGCAATTAATCATAATTTTAGTCGAATGAACCAAGTTGCACTGGAAAATATGGCTATTAAAAACCTGTGTTTTGTGCACCCAGGTCTTTGAATGCTTAATTCAAGTTTTGAAATAAAACTTGGTTGTTCAAGACATGAATCGACAAATTTGAATGAGTGAAACTAATTAAAAAGAGAGCACCGTTTTTTTTGTAAGTCGGAAAATTGGGTTTCTGAAATATTCAAGTTCGTAAGAATCCTTCTGAAATAACACAGGCATGGTGGGGTTCCAAAGGTATGCAGACTTGTGTGACCAATACTGTCTACCTTCCTGAATTTTGTTTTCGTCTTGTTTATGGATCACTTGTATATATGTGTATTTCTAATTTGTAACATATGACTATGTTATTGTATTTCAGTGTATGTATGTTGATCCTGCTGCTCATGGCGGTATCTCTTGATTTCCATTCGGATTGACTCATTTACCAGCCTAACCTCGAACAGGCTTACATTATTTGCAAAGGCTCTTTCGTTGCTGTTCCCGTTGCCTATCAGTCCATCATACCACAGTTCAGTTGGCAAACTCATCTGAAATCTAAAACCTTCAAATACTTAATACCTCGATCAAACTCATCTGAGAGCAAAAAAAAGGCAGCAGGCCCGACTGACCTCTTTGGTAAAATAGTCTCTTATTCTCCATTTCGTACTTTCTTTTGTTCTGATTTATAATTTCATGCGATCATATGAAAATTTTGAATCAAGTATAAGAGAGTTTATATTCAAGTTAGGGTGGGTAGTCTAAATTCAAGCTAACCAGTTGACCCATTCGAGCAGATATGAGCTAGCTCAAGTTGTTCTTTGGTTAAATTTTCCAAAAAAAAAAAATTGGGGTAGGCTTCGGGGCCTCGGGCAAATGCTACACGCACATGCATTTTCTTGAAAATTCGACTTGATAATCACTTACATGTTACCAAGTTTCGGCTTTTAAAAGTATGCATCTGCTTGATATCCATTATTGATCTCTTAATTCCTTGTTCCCATGTTACAAACTCTTCTCTCCAATTGATTTTCTAGAAATGCACAAACTAAAAAAAGTAGAAGTACCATAACAGGTCAACTGGTGCTTCCTCTTATAACGGAAATATGCCAGAGGACAATTGGGTGCCGTGGAAATTTGCAACTAGCTAGGAACTAATGATACAACAAAATTCAAATATGTACAACACAGTCTGTGTGCTATGGAGGAATAGAAATGAAAATTTGAATCTAGTATATGAGAGTTTATATTCAAGTTAGGGTGGGTAGTCTAAATTCAAGCTAACCAGTTGACCCATTTGCACTATAAGCATATATGAGCTAGCTCAGGTTGTTCTTTGGTTGAATTTTCCACCAAAAAAAAAAATCGGCTACTACGATTGTGTGACACTTTTCCGCCATTTCTAGTGTACGTAGCATTAGGGACATAAATCTTGCAATATTTCAGCCTAAGAAGCACAGGCAAAGATACAACCAACAGTTGTACTCCTAACAAAATAATTGTAAGTTTTGACTCTATTGCAAAGTTAAATAAATGCAGTTCACATTCAATAACATAACACAAAATGTGTTCTTTTAATTGATATTATCTCGTGTAAACTTTTCTTCAACCTACAGAGATATTTATATCTGTAAAGGCCCTGAGTGACTACCTGCAACTTGTGATGATAAGGTGTTGCTTAAAACAAAAGGATTGAATGATACCAGTGGTTACACGTTTTTGGAAAAAAAAAAGAAGAAAGAAGAAAGAAGAAAGAAGTGATGGACACTGATTCTTGTATCAGTATCACTGGACCTAACCTATGTCAGCTTCAATAATTCTGACTCTCACCAAGTCAAGTCAGTGGCGGATAAAATTTGCAACTAAGAATTAATGATACGACAAAAATCAATAATGTACAACACTGTGTGCTATGAAGGAGTAGAAATGAAATGAAAATTTGAATCAAGTGTAAGAGAGTTTATATTCAAATTCAAGGAAATTTACCTAATTGGATTTGGAACTTAGGAGTTTATATAGTCATATAACCATGCTATTAAGACGGATCCAAACAATATAAACATGAGAGGGTTATACTCCTAACAAAATAATAGTATGTTTTGACTCTACTGCAGAGATAAATAAATGCAGATCCCATTCAATAACGTAACACATAAAATGTTTTCTTTTAATTGATATTATCTCTTGTAGACTTTTCTTCAACCTACCGAGATATTTATATGGTGTTGCTTAAAACTGAATGATACCAGTGGTTACACGTTTTTTAAAATGCAAGGAAATTCCTGACCAAGCAATTAATCATAATTTTAGTCTAATAAACCAAGTTGCACCCAGGTCTTTGAATGCTTAATTCAAGTTTTGAAATAAAACTTGGTTGTTCAAAACATGAATCGACAAATTTGAATGAGTGAAACTAATTAAAAAGAGAGCACCTTTTTTTTTATTTGTAAGTCAGAAAATTGGGTTTCTGAAATATTCAAGTTCGTAAGAATCCTTCTGAAATAACACAGGCATGGTGGGGTTCCAAAGGTATGCAGACTTGTGTGACCAATACTGTCTACCTTCCTGAATTTTGTTTTCATCTTGTTTATGGATCACTTGTATATATGTGTATTTCTAATTTGTAACATATGACTGTTTTATTGTATTTCAGTGTATGTTGATCCTGCTGCTCATGGTGGTATCCCCTGATTTCCATTCGGATTCATTTGCATGTATTCTGATCTTGTAGATGACAATCCCATTCAATTTTTGGGCTTTCGTCCAGTGAACAACCTTATCTTTTTTCTACCTGGGTTGTCTATTCAATGGTAATTCTAGGGTAGGGCTTTCTCCGACCTTCCTCCTATCCCTGCCTTAACCTAACTGGTTTACATTATTCGCAAAGGCCCTTTTGTTATTGTTCCCGTTGCGTATCAGTCCATCATACCACAGTTCAGTCTGCAAACTCATCTGAAATCTAAAATCTTCAAATATTTAATACCGCCATCAAACTCATCTGAGAGAAAGAAAAGGCAGCAGGCCCGACCGACCTCTTTGGTAAATATAGTCTCTTATTCTCCATTTCGTACTTTCTTTTGTTCTGATTTTTAATTTCATGCGATCATATGAAAATAAACTGTCTGCGACTGTGTGTTTTTCATCTTGAAGTTTTGAGCCTTTCATTTTTTTGTGCAAATGCTACACACATTTTCTTCAAAATTCTACTTGATGATTGATATGGTGTAGATGATGTGGCCCCATCTGGGCCATCAGATCTCCTCAGATTTCGCTCCCCTGTGATAATCATGTTAAACAGGCCTAACGTGCTTCTGCCAGCTCAGGCCCACTGGCTAATGGGTTCGACCCGGCCCATCAGAGCCAAAGACCCGTTGGCCCCTGCCTATAAACACCAGACCCCCTCCTTCATTCTCCAGGTAATAAATCTTTCCCCACCTGAACCCTTGCTACTGTTGCTCTCTCAATGACTGACTAGATTGTCGGAGGGCCTGTCGCCGGGACTTCTCCCTATGTTTCTAGGCAGTGTGCAGGTACAAGAATCCGAGCCGAGCTACGAAGATCCGAGCCGAGCTCCGAGATCCGAGCCGAGCACTCGACCTCCGCCTCCCTCCCACTACTCCCAAGCCCGTCCTATGGGCTAGTATTGGACCAGTGCCAGTACCACATCTTCTGCTTCACAAATTACAATAACTCACCCCTGTTGCCCCCACACCCCAAAAACAAACGACATCAGGTTGGCGCCGTCTGTGGAAACCTTAGGTATTGACGCCAGTCCGATCCCAGCCAGGGACGTCATCTCAAGTCCGATCTCTTTCATTACTCCCAAAGCAAGAAGGGTCGTCACCTCGGGATGTCGTCCAGACCCTCCTCCCCTTCACAACCACGCGAACGTCCAGGGTTCTAACCAACCGCAGGTCAACGGTGTGGCCGGACCCGGGGCCAGGTGCTTCTCACTCGATCACGACTGATTTATGGCGCGTCATCCTGAATTGGCAGGCCAGTCAAACAAGGGGAGTGGCCGCTTCCAACTCGGTCCCGAACCATCACCGACAACCGTCTCTAGAGCGGGAACCAAGACACAACCACTCATAGGGCTGCAAACGAATCGAGCTATTCGCGAGCTATTCGGCTCGAGCTCGGTCAAAGCTCGGCTCAAACCGAGCTCAGCCGAGCTTGAGCTCAAAATCGAGCTCGTTTCGTAAACGAGCCGAGCTCGAGTTTTTTTTAGGCTAAGCTCGCGAGCTATTCAGCTTGAATATGGTCAAAGCTCGGTCAAAGCTTGGTTCGAACCGAGCTCGAGCTCAAAATTGAGCTTGTTTCGTAAATGAGCCGAACTCGATCCTGAAGGGATTCAGCTCGGCTCGGCTCGATTGCAGCCCTAGTCACTCACCCCGGGGACCTTAACCCCCGCGTGACCCGGTGGAGCAAGCCCCAATCATGAGGGTCGAGTTCCAAAACTTTCGGAATGAGGTCCTCCAGGATATCTGAGGTGGCCCTAGAACTGAGGCGCGCAACAACTCCTACCCCCAGTAAGAAGCAAGGGGCGGCGAATCCCACGGATCGACCTGCCCCATAGAACAAGAAGTCACCGTCCTTCGGTGCCTCCAAGAGATGGAGAACCACCTCGCCCATCTCGGCGAGGGCGGGCCGATGCCAAGCCATGATTATAGGCGACGTGACCCCCATTTCCCACCAAAATCTTGAAAGCCAAGATCCCCATAAATTTCAGGCCTCCCCAATTCGAGAAATACAACGGCGAGGGTGATCCCGCTGATCACATGGAAGGGTTTAAAACCCTCATGATGATTCACAGCGCTTCAGATTCCCTCTTATGCCGCGCTTTCCCTGCCACCCTGCGCGGCCCGGCTCCGGAATGGTTCTCGAAGCTTACCCCCCTCTCGATCTTCTCGTTCAACCAGTTGGAGGCAGGCTTCCTATCCTACTTCTTGACCAGCAGGAAGGTCGAGAAGACAAGCATGTCCCTTCTGGACCTCAGACAAAAGGAAGAGGAGTCACTCCGCAAGTTTGTTTGGAGGTTCACCGCCGAGGCGAGGTCTGCCTCCTCTCTCGACGCGGGCGATGCTTCCACAGCTTTCCGACACAATGTTCACCACGGTCACTTTAAGGCTTCCTTAGCCAAAAAACCACCCATCGACTTCCCCGACCTACATAACAGGGAGTGCACCATCTCTGAACCATCGAAAATTCAAGAGGCAGATCCAATTTGGGAAGTTTATGCCGACGACTTGTCTTGCGAGGTGGGAAACGGCGCGGGCGTCATCCTCAAAGGTCCTGACAACTTCATCCTCCAGTATTCTTTATGCCTGAACTTCCTTGTCTCTAACAACGAGGCGGAATATGAGGCTATGATCGCAGGGCTCACCCTAGCACACAAGGCTGGGGCCAGGCAATTCAGGGCCTTTAGCGGCTCCCAACTCGTTGTTAACCAGATCATCGGGGAGTATGAGGCTCGTGACGCTCGGATGATCCGATACTTGGCGGTAGTCCAGCAGCTCTTAATGACCTTCGATTTCTCCTCGATGGAACGGATCCCTAGGGA
Source organism: Hemerocallis citrina (assembly GCA_017893485.1). Classification (NCBI taxonomy): domain Eukaryota; kingdom Viridiplantae; phylum Streptophyta; class Magnoliopsida; order Asparagales; family Asphodelaceae; genus Hemerocallis; species Hemerocallis citrina. The sequence continues at coordinate 236,539,332 of CM030366.1, forward strand.
GCAAAACGCCCAGGCCGATTCCTTGTCAATACTTGCCTCATCATCCTTCGAAGGTCTCGACCACACCACCCTAATTGAAGTCCTCCTCAAGCCCAGTAGCGACCCCCCCCCCCGGAAGCCTTCTGCCTCACCACCGAACCGCAACCGGACAACTGAACGACTCCCATCCGGAAGATCCTGGCAGAGAGCGAGCTTCCTCAAGATCGGGCTGAGGTAAGAAGGACCAGAGTTTGTTCTGAAAGATTCACCATAATCAACGAGACACTCTTCAAGCGCTTATACACAACAACGGACGAAAGACCCTACCTTCGCTGCCTGGCCCCCGATGAGGCCAAGTACGCTCTGAAGGAACTACATGAAGGAATCAGGGGTGTCACATGGGGAGTAGGTCACTCGCCAGAAAATCCCTAAACCACAGATACTACTGGCTGACCATGTTACAAGATGCCCAGGACCTCGTTAAAAGGTGCGGCCCTTGCCACAGGTTCTCCTCGGTGAAGAGGCTCCCAAAAGCCAACCTCCACTCCCTGGCCAGTCCGACCCCCTTTGTCATGGGGGGATGGACCTGGTTGGCCCCTTCCCACAAGCGACGGGCCAAAGGAAATTCCTGATGGTGACCATTGACTACTTCACTAAGTGGATCGAGGCAGAGCCCTTGGCCACGATCACGGAACACCAAACTCAACAAGTTTTCTGGAAGCACATCATCTGTCGGTTCGGGATCCCGCAGGTACTCATCACAGACAACAGGGCCCAATTTGCGGGAAAGAATTTTCGAAAGTTCTGCGAAGACATCGGTGTCCAGCAATGCTTCTCATCGATATGTCATCCTCAATCAAATGGTCAGGCCGAAAATGCGAACTGTCAAATCCTTGACGGCCTTAAGAAGCAGTTGGATAATTCACCCAAGAGGCAGTGGGTCGACAAGTTATCGAGCGTACTATTGGCACACCGGACAACTAAAAGAATCCCCACGGACGAATCACCATTCAACCTAACCTACGGCACCGAGGCAGTTATCCCCTTAGAGATCGGGCTCCCTTCGCCCAGGATCATGGCCTTCAACGAGGAGAACAACTCAACAAACCTCAGAGCCAACTTGGATATAATCGACGAGGTTAGAGGAAAATCTGCCATCAGAAGAAGCATATACCAACAACGGATCGAGAAATTTTATAACAAGAAGGTCCGCCCCACTGACATCAAGCAAGGTGACATCATGCTCAGAAAGTTAGCAGTACCCGACCCCAGCAAAAAGAGAAAGTTGGCCCCTAATTGGGAGGGCCCGTATAAGGTCTCCGAAATGGTACGCCCGGGTACGTACCGACTCGCAGACCTAGGGGGCAGGATAGTAAAGAGGCCCTGGAACGCGGAACACCTCATCAAGTTCCTCGAAGGGGAGGACTAAACTCCTTTTGTAACCCAATTTATGTGACTGATCCCCTGTAATCGGCACTACGTGCCTCTCTTTTTGTATAAACGTAGATTGGTAGAAAAATAAAGTGTAACCTTTTGTTTCTTCCCTTTGTTATTTTTTCCAAAATTTCTCTGCATTCTCACAAGCTATGGGGCTCGACATTCAGCATTGACCTCGAGCCACGCCCTAGCTTTCTCAAGCTATATGGGCTCAGCGCTCGGCAATGACCTCGGGCCACACCTTGGCTTTCTCACAAGCTATGGGGCTCGACATTCGGCATTGATCTCGAACCATATCCTAGCTTTCTCAAGCTATACGGGCTCAACGCTCGGCAATGACCTCGAGCCACGCCCTAGCTTTCTCAAGCTACACGGGCTCAGTGCTCGGCGATGACCTCGGGCCACACCCTAGCTTTCTCCCAAGCTATGGGGCTCGACATTCGACATTGACCTCGAGCCATGCCCTAGTTTTCTCAAGCTATACGGGCTCAGCGCTCGGTAATGACCTTGAGTCATGCCCTAGTTTTCTCAAGCTATACGAGCTTAGCGCTCGGCAACGACCTCGAGCCACGCCCTAGCTTTCTCAAGCTATACGGGCTTAGTGCTCGGCAATGACCTTGGGCCACACCCTAGCTTTCTCACAAGCTATGGGGCTCGACATTCGGCATTGACCTCGAACTATGCCCTAGCTTTCTCAAGCTATACGGGCTCAGTGCTCGGCAATAACCTCGGGCCACACCCTAGCTTTCTCACAAGCTTTGGGGCTCGACATTCGGCATTGACCTCGAGCCATGCCCTAGCTTTCTCAAGCTACACGGGCTCAGTGCTGGGCAATGACCTCAAGCCACGCCCTAGCTTTCGCAAGCTATACGGGCTCAGCGCTCGGCGATGACCTCGGGTCACACCCTAGCTTTCTCACAAGCTATGGGGTTCAACATTCGGCATTGACCTCGAGCCACGCCCTAGCTTTGTCAAGATATACGGGCTCAGCACTCAGCAATGACTTCGGACCACACCCTAGCTTTCTCACAAGCTACGGGGCTCAACATTCGGCATTGACTTCGAGCCACGCCCTAGCTTTGTCAAGCTATACAGGCTCAGCGCTCGGCAATGACCTCGAGCCACATCCTAGCTTTCTCACATGCTATGGGGCTCGACATTCGGCATTGACCTCGAGCCACGCCCTAGCTTTCTCAAGCTATACGGGCTTAGCGCTGGCAATGACCTCGAGCCACGCCCTAGATTTCTCAAGCTATATGGGCTCAGTGCTCGGCAATGACCTCGATCCCTCGATGCCAGATATCAAAAACAAGTTCAGAAGGGTTGGTAAAATCGAATTTCATTTATCACAACGCCCCGAAAGGCAACAGTACAATAGGGATTATTACAACAGTTTCTTTTAGCCCAACCTAAGTGTCTCTCGTAGGGCTTTTTGGGCTTACAAGGGCCATCTTGAGAGCCACCGAGCGGGTCTGCCCTCTAGTGAGCTCTCACGACATCATCGGCATCAGCAGTATGGATGTTCCGGCGATGGAACTTTGTGCATCCTCCGGCCTCGCCATTTCCAAATATAGGGTCGGCGAGGGACCCAAGGCGGAGGGGTCGCCTCCCCCAAAAGAGCCGAATCGGGTTCCGCCTGTGCTGAGCATGGCTTTCAACCTCTGAATCTCCAGCTCCTTCAATATCACGACCTCACGAAGAATGGACTCATAGGTCAGCCGCTTGGTGGAGTCATCAGACATCGACCAGTTTGTCTTGGCACTCCCCCACTCTCGGTCGGCTATAGCCTTCTTCAGACGCGCTCCTTCTAAACTGTGCGCCTTGGACTTGTTCATGAAGTAGCTTACGACGGCTTTCCAATCACGGACCTGTTTGCGGTAGCAAATCAAAACACTCTCCTTTGACTCTAGCCTGTTCCGGAGTAGGTTGGCTTCGAGGGTCTCGTACATCTAAGAAAAAAGAGAGGAAATAAAGATTTCACTCCAAGCTTTTCAAAATTGTGCAAGTCATACAGTTCGGCCAAAAACATATACTTATATTAATCTCCTCAAAAAGTAGTTACAAAAAAGCGGTGGCCAGTCCGCGCTCGGCAAATACAAAGAAAACCGAGAAAATAAAATAAAAACTACATTTTAGGGGGGATCTGCACCTCTTCGTCGGCCGTCGCTCCCCTGACTCTATCGCAAGGGTCGGGTCTCTCGCAACCTCGTCACCCTCTCCCTCGGGGGTCAGTGGAAGCGCCGGAGGCACCCAGCCGTAATGGAGGTGGTCGATCTTGGCCTAAGGGTAAAGAAGCAGGAAGTGCTCCTTCGCCCGAACGTAGGCCTCATCTTGGGCGCTTATCAGCTCCTCCGCCGCGGCCTGCAGCTCATTGTATTCCGCGGCCGCTTTCCTGCAAACCTCTGCCAAAGCACGGAGGTGCTAGTCCTGTTCGGAGATGAGGTCGACTTGAAGGGCCAGTGCCGCCCCTTGAGCCGCCGTCAGCTCGGTCTTCGGGTCCTTCGCTTCACGCAAGTACCTATCGGCGTTCCTCTTCTCGATTGCTAGCTCCTTCTCGTAGCACCTCTTCAGCTGCGCCCCGGCCATAGACGCCTGGTTGAAGGGTGACAAACAAAAATCAGAAAACAGATCCACTAAGTGAAAAAGCTAAACAGGCAAACAAACACTTACCACCACGTGGGCTTGAGCCCACTTCATGTAGCACGTCTCCACCGTCTCGGTCGCCGGGATGGATCTGTCACGCGCCGTGGTGAGGTTATTTATGACCTTGATCGAGATCAGGCCCTTCGCAAGCGAGTTGCCCTCCTTCACCGACCAGTTCGGGGCGAACGGTCTGAGCCCCCTCTTACCCACCATCTGTTGGGCGTCGGTGCGCAAGGCGGGGGTCCCTGCCTTTAAGACCTCAGCAACCTTACGGCTGCTGGAGCTCAGCGCCGACTCGGGCGCTTCTCTAATAGAGGGGGCCTTCGCCCTCTTATGGGGTCGCTCTGAGGGGCCCTTGGAGCCCCCTGGGTGGACCCCGCCTTTGGCACTGCCTTCTCGGTCCTCCTCTTCTGGGCCAGAGCCTGCAACGCTTTCCGTGCATCGAGCTTGCCTGGTCCATCGCTGCAGGAAAAAAGAAGGAATGTTAACACGAAGGTAGAAAGTTAAACAAAAATGACACGAAACATACAAGGGTCGGCTAGGCTCAGTCCGGTCCGGGCCAAGTGCGATTCTGTCACATTCTGCCAAACAATGTTCTGTCCCTCGACAATCCGATCGACATCAGCCCAATCCGCCTCCGTCAAATCTCTCCGCCTCGGGGGTTTGTGGTTCGGCTTATAAAAATTCCGAGCTGTGGGAATTTTCCAAGGTACCTCGCTTCGGATCACGAAGTACTTAGCCTTCCACCCCTTGATATAATCTGGATGCCCGTGCATCACCTTCTTGTAGGGGCGAGGTGATATATAGTAGATGCCCTCCTGATCTCCGAGCGAGCTCACCCCTAAGACGGCCCGAAAATACTTTCTTCTCTTCACACTTCAGAATGAAGCAGAACAACTGCTTCCAAGAGTTGGGGCCATACTGCATCGGACAGAGCTCCCCCCACCTCAGCACCTTCTTAATGAACGGGTGCAATGGCAGCCTTAACCCCGAGATGAAGGCGTCCTTGGGAACTATACAGATGCCGGGTGCTAACTCGGTGGTAGGGAGAAGACCAGGGCTCGGGATCATCAGCTCATACTCCTGCCCAATGAAATAGCTGGCCCTTATCACGGGCAGATAGTCGGCCTTCAGGACGCACTTGTAACGCCCTGAATACCAAAATATGGTAATTCATAGCTCAACAGGATCTACACATCACTTCGTACAATTTTACAAGAAATTTTGAAACTTTTTATTACAACATTATTCTTTTACATTAATAACGCAGCGAAAAATAAATGAAGTACAACAATGAAAAATATACAATTGTAACAACTTTAGCATTTAAGTAATCATTAGCATCAAATTCATCTTTATATCTTCTTGTGAATTCCAAATTCTGCATATGAAACTGTGGGCACATCAGTTGCTTACAATCGACGCATTATTATACATGGCCATCCTCGCTATGCCGTAAATATAACAATTCTTTAATACTTTAACAACCACAAACTTGAATGTAAATAAAGTGTTAAAAGTGACTACTCTAAACATGTAAGTGTATGCGATGCCTTAATGCCTAATGCAGATGTTTTACGCTAAGATGACACTAATGCATGCTTGTTCGGATTCTATGCATCCCATACTACATAAGTCCGAGGGAAAGCACCTACGTACTCCATAATAAAGGGTTTGATCCCTCGCCATGACAACTACCCGGTAATAAAACAAAGTTTAGACATTCCACGAGTACGGATCCCAGTCCCGGAATCCACCGCCCGACTATATAGAATCCTCGTCGTGTGAACATCCCGTCAGTATCCCTCTAGCCCCGATATACGTATATACACTAAAGTACGACATACTATCCGCCCGACTAATCATAGTCCTGGATTTAAATTAAAGCTCGCCTCCATCGGAAGCAACTACAGTCCCGGAATCCACCTCCTAACTGGGTCTATAGTCCCGAAGATCCATCGCCCGACTATATAGAGGCCCTCCACTCACGTTTTCCCAAGTTTACTACATCTTCACTTAGTGCCTAATCCTTAAGTTCAAGACATGAATAAATTATAACACCTAGAGTTAGCTTCCCCTCCTACCGGACTTAAACACAAACACCGAGATAGCCCACATAGCCATATCTCAAAAATCAATCAATTAATTCAACATTTGCCGGTACCCAGGGTCCCACTAAACCTCTAGATCACAACCTTTCATGTTCTAGAATTCATGGGTTCTCATACCCTTCAATAATCATGTATTAAACCTCATTGTATTCATATCTTCAACTTTATTCATTCACATCTGAGTCAATTTATCTTACTTTTGTATCATTGTCTTCAACTCAATTCATTCATTTCCTTATTCACAATCTTTATGTATAAAAAAACATTTCTTATGAACTCGTAACGTAGAGTAACTCACTTCAATTTCTCATTGGCAATTTAATCACATGTAGCATTGTAGACAACATCAAAGTATTCTTAATCAAAGCAAAGTAATTATAGAATCTCATTAAGTGGAAATCCAATTGTATTGCAAATTTTAATCTTCCTCTAATCAAATAAAAGTCATATTCTTAAATGAAAATTTCGGATTCTTCAACCCATTATTTATTGTAAATTCTACCTTTAATTCTCACAAAATACATAAAAATATTGTGGAAATTATTTTTTTATAAAGTCTAAATAATAATAGAAAACTTTCCCAATTTTTATTGCATTTTAAAACTCTTCAAATCCCAAAAAAATCAAAAAATAAAAAAATAAAATAAAAAACAGGGGCTGCCGGGTTTCGAACCCAAGACCCACGCCGCTACAGTAACCAACCCAGAGTGCACCCGAAGACCAAGAAGGCCAACAGCGCTGAGTGATTAAAGGCGAACTCAAATTCCTCTTGAATCGATTCTCGCTGATTTGGTTTTAAAATCGAAGATTAATAAAACAGAGTCTCTACAAGACTCGAACCCGACACCATGACCAGTAATCCCAAACCCAATCTCTGTTATGAAGAGGGGTTGAATTAAGTTTATGCTTTCGGTTTGATTTCAAAACTCCTTTACAAAATTTCGATTTCTTGTTTAATTTGTATCTTTCAAATCAAAACTTTTTCCCAGAACATTTTCTTTAACAAAATACTGTATAACAGCAAATATAAGACTTTCATTATATATATATATATATATATATATATATATATATATATATATATATTGACATTGTAAATAATTTCCTCTTAATTGCACACATAAACTCATATTACCCAAACTTTGAAATAAAATTTTTGTACCTAAAAAAAACAATTTTATGAACTTCTTTATACCATATAAAATATATACTAGTGAGGCTATTTCCATAATTCGTGTACTACAAAAGAATTTTAAGGCTCTTTCATGCAAGTTGCATTATTTTGACAAGAACATTCTAACGTGTATAAACTAGTAGATTTCATGCCAACAATTTACTAGATATTACTCTCTTTTCCTCTTTCTAATTACCATGATATCTAGCCATTGAATTGAACACGAGATCATTTCTACAAGTCATGGCACAATCACAATAACATGGAGCAATCTACATTAATCACATTAATAAAAAATTCTACATTACTCATGTCAAAACTAGCATGCATCACCCTACAAATTTAGAAAGCATTCAAGAACACCCACCTCTAAGAAGACTTGCAAATGTCGAAACACAACTCTTAGAAAGCTCCTAGCTCCAACACGATCGCCTAGCCCTTCTCCTCCTAGAAAGAGCAACTCCAAGCCTCCAAGAAAGCAAGACAAGAACTCTCTCTGTTTCTTTTCTTCTCTATTTGATTCTTAATTTGGTGCAAGAGACAAACACTGGGTGTGGGGGGGGGGGGGGGGGGGGTATTTATAGGATAAATGGATGGCTAGGATTTGATCTCAACTCCAAGCAACTATCTGCTCTCTCCACTCTCCCACTCTCCCACTCTCTCCACTCCTTCCAAAACCGGCCACTCTCTCCTTGTGCATGCACGTGCACGTGTAGTGCACAAGTGCACACAATCTCATTTTTTTAATACTTATTTTACACTCTTATTTGTGTGTCAACTAGTTGTTACATGACATGTGTGAGACTATGTATAACTAATTGGTAAGATTAAGTTAGTGGGCTTCTCTTGTGGGCTTGTTTTAATTTAATTAGTTAACCTAGTGGGCTTAGAGTCTTCTATTAGGCCTATGGGTTTTAATATAAGAAGTAGACAAAATAGAATAAAAATAAAAAGAGAACTAATGCATACTACTAAAATAATTTTGAATGAAAGAAAAGAAAGAGGATGAAGTTTGCACGTGCATTGCATGTGTAAAAGTAGGAGGAAAAAAAGAAGTATTTTCATTTAAAATTTTATACGGGATGTTACAGCACTGAACCCTGTCCATCTGTATTTGGGTCCGGCTCGGTGAAGATACCTCCATGCCAATTTGAACCAAGTTATCGACGTCGTCAGGATACATCCTGTTAAACCGAGGGTTCTTGAAGTATGGGACGTCGAGCCCGTGTGTTGGCTCGAACTCGTCTGGTGTCCTCGGACTGTCCGGTAAGCGCCGCTTCCTCTTCTTCTTCCGAATGCGAGGAGCCTTGGGAGGAGACGGTGTCCCCAAAGGCGGGAGAGGGGTGAGAGCCTCTCCTTCCTCACTACCTTCCTTATCCACCTCCCCCTCGACTCCTTCCTCGCTACCTTCCTGATCCACCACTCCCTCAACCTCCTCAACTAATACCTCGACCTCACCAGTAGAAGCGCTGGACTTTACCACATGTGACTTGCAGCTTCGGAGCAGCACCACGTCCAAAACTTGGTCATCAAGATCCCAGGACGTGGAGTCCGACTGACGATCCCCCTCATCTCGGCCATAGACGCTCGCTTCGGAAACTGACTGAAAGCGCTACATAACAAAAATAGTACTAACCTGGATTTCGTAAATAGAGAGATTAACGGAAAAGTCGTCGCCAACGGGTAGAGAGAGAAGCTCCGATTTATAGAAAGAGAAAGTAAAGTGAAGAAATAGAGAAGGGGTGGAGGATTTATAGAGGGACTAACGACCCCCCGAATTCCACTTTGAAATCCTGACCATTCAATCTTGATCATCAAGATCTAACGGCTAAAAAGATTTTGACGTCTCGAATTCTACGTTGGAATCCTGATCGATTCAATCTTGATCATCAAGATCTAACGGCTGGTGAGATTTCGACGCCTCAAATTCCACCTCCATGACGTTAGCATCACATGTAGCGCCCTAGCTTTCACACAAGCATGGCGGCTCGACGCTCGGTAGTGACCTCGAGCCACCCCCTAGCTTTCACACAAGCATGGGGGCTCGACGCTCGGCAGTGACCTTGAGCCACGCCCTAGCTTTCATGCAAGCAGGGTAGCTCGACGCTCGGCAATGACCTTGAGCCTACCCTAGATTTCTTACAAGTTGGGTTGCTCGATGCTCGACAGTGGTCTCGAGCCACACCCTAGTTTTCATGCAAGCATGGGGGCTCGACGCTCGGCAGTGACCTCAAGCCACGCCCTAGCTTTCACACAAGCAGGGGGGCTCGACGCTCGGCAGTGACCTCGAGCCACGCCCTAGCTTTCACACAAGCATGGGGGGCTCGATGCTCGGCATTGACCTCGAGCCATGCCTTAGCTTTCACACAAACATGGGGGGCTCGACCGTCGGTAATGACCTCGAGCCACGCCTTAGCTTCAACACAAGCAGGGGGCTCAATGCTCGGCAGTGACCTTGAGCCACCCCTTAACTTTCACACAAGCAGGGGCGCTCGACGCTCAGCAGTAACCTCGAGCCATGCCCTAGCTTTCACACAGGCAGGAGGGCTCGATGCTCGGCAGTGACTTCGAGCCACGCCCTAGCTTCCACATAAGAAGGGGGGCTCGGCGATCGGTAGTGACCTCGAGCCATGCTCTAGATTCCGCACAAGCAGGGGGGCTCGATGCTCGGCAGTGACCTCGAGCCACCCCATAGCTTTCTCACAAGCAGGGGGGCTCGACGCTCGTCAGTGACCTCGTGCCACGCCCTAGCTTTCTCACAAGCATGGGGGATCGACGCTCAGCAGTGACCTCGAGCCACGCTCTAGCTTTCACACAAGGGGGGGCTCGACGGTCGGCGGTGAACTTAAGCCAAGCCTTAGCTTTCACATAAGAAGGGGGGATCGACGCTCGACAGTGACCTCAAGCCACCCTCTAGATTTCACACAAGTGGAGGGGGGGGGCTCGACGCTCGGCTGTAACCTCGAGACACCCCCTAGCTTTCACACAAGCATGGGGGCTCGACGATCAGCGGTGAACTCGAGCTACCCCTTAGCTTTCTCACAAGTAGGGGGCTCGACGCACGACAGTGACCTACAGCCACGTCCTAGCTTTCTCATGAACAGGGTAGCTCGACGCTCGGCAGCAACCTCGAGCCACGCCCTAGCTTCCACACAAGCAGGTGGGCTCGATGCTCGGTAGTGACCTCGAGCCACCCCTAGCTTTCACACAAGTAGAGGGGCTCGACGTTCGGCAGTGACCTCGAGCCATGCCCTAGCTTTCACACAAGCATGGGGGGCTCGACGCTCGGCATCAACCTTGAGCCATGCCCTAGCTTCCACACAAGCATGGGGGGCTCGACGCTCGGCATCAACCTCGAGCCACGCCCTAGCTTCCACACAAGCAAGGGGGCTCGAAGCTCGGTAGTAACCTCGAGCCACCCCTTAGATTTCACACAAGTGGGGGGGGGCTCAACGCTCGGTAGTAACCTCGAGCCACCCCCTAGATTTCACACGAGTGGGGAGGAGGGGGCTCGACGCTAGGCAGTAACCTCGAGCCAACCCCTAGCTTTCATACAAGCATGGGCGCTCGACGATCGGCAGTGACCTCGAGCCACCACCTAGCTTTCTTACAAGTAGAGGGGCTCGACGCTCGACAGTGACCTCGAGACACGCCCTAGCTTTCTCACGAACATGGTAGCTCGACGCTCGGCAGTGACCTCAAGCCACCCCCTTGCTTTCACACAAGCATGGGGGCTCGACACTCGGCATTGACCTCGAGCCATGCCTTAGCTTCCACATAAGCAGGTGGGCTCGAGCTTGGCAGTGACCTCGAGCCACCCCCTAGCTTTCATACAAGCAGGAGGGCTCGACGCTCTGTAGTGACCTCGAGCTATGCCCTAGCTTTCACACAAGTAGGGGGGCTCGACGCTCTGTAGCGACCTCGAGCCACGCCCTAGCTTCCATACAAGCAGGGGGGCTCGACGCTCAGCCGTGACCTCGAGCCACCCCTAGCTTTCACACAAGTAAGGGGGCTCAATGCTCGATCGGCAGTGACCTCGAGCCACACCCTAGCTTTCACATAAGCATAGGGGCTTGACGCTCGGCAATGACCTTGAGCCAAGCCCTAGCTTTCACACAAGCAAGGGGGCTCGACGCTCGGCAGTGACCTCGAGCCACCCCCAAGCTTTCACACAAGTGGGTTGGGGTGGGGGGTAGGGGGCATGATGCTCGGCAGTAATCTCGAGCCACCCCCTAGCTTTCACACAAAGATGGGGGCTCGACGCTCGGCAATGACCTCAAGCCACGCCCTAGCTTCCACACAAACATAGGGGCTCGACGCTCGGCAGTGACCTCGCGCCATGCCCGAGCTTTCACACAAGCATGGGGGCTCGATGCTCGACAGTGACCTCGAGCCACCCCCTAGCTTTCTCACAAGCAGGGGGGCTCGACAGTCGTTAGTGACCACGAGCCATGCCCTAGATTTCACACAAGCTGGGTAGTTCGATGCTCGGTAGTGACCACGAGCCACGCCCTAGCTTTCTCATGAACTGGTTAGCTCGACGCTCGGCAGTGACCTCGAGCCACGCCTTTGCTTTCACACAAAGTTGAGGGGCTCGATGCTCGGCAGTGACCTTGAGACACCCCCTAGCTTCCACACAAGCAGAGGGCTCGATGCTCGGCAGTGACCTCGAGCCACCCCCTAGCTTTCTCACAAGCATGGGGGGCTCGACGCTCGGTAATGAACTCGAGCCATGCCCTAGCTTTCACACAAGTAGGGGGCTCGACGCTTGGCACTGGCTCGACACTCGGCACACAAGCATGGAGGCTCGACCGTAGATACTCGACCCTCGAACGCCCGTCATGAACTTCGTGGTAATTCCTGGTTGTATCACAAGTTAGGGTTCAACGCTCGACGCTCGGCTCCCGACCCTTGGTGCTCGACCCTCAGTATCCTTTTTCTCTGGGGGATCTCCTTCGTCCTACCCCACTTGCCGCTCCAAGAAACTACCAAACATACTCGCCCAAAACACACCGCTCCGCTCTCCCTACGGAGACAGACTACTCCACAGCTGGCTTATGCAGCCCTCCAGGAGTGGGGGGCTCCTGATATGGTGTAGATGATGTGGCCCCATTTGGGCTGTCAGATCTCCTCAGATTTCGCTCCCTTGTGATCATCAGGTCAAACGGGCCTAACGGGCTTCTGCCAGCTCAGGCCCACTGGCTAACAGGTTCAACCCGGCCCATCAGGGTCAAAGAACTGTTAGACCCTGCCTATAAATACCAGACCCCCTCCTTCCTTCTCCAGGTAATAAATTTTTTCCCACCTGAACCCTAGTTACTGTTGCTTTCTCAGTGACTATCGTCAGAGGGCTTGTCGTCGGGACTTCTCCCAGTGTTTCTAAGCAATGTGCAGGTACAGGAGTCCGAGTCGAGCTACGAAGATCCAAGCCGAGCTCCGAGATCTGAGCCGAGCACTCGGCCTCCGCCTCCCTCCCACTACTCTCGATCCCATCTTACGGGGCTAGTATTGGATGAGCGCCAGTAACACATCTTCCGGTTCACAAATTACAAGAACTCACCCATGTTGCCCCCACACCCCAAAAACAAATGGCATCAATGATCACTTCCTTGTTTCCATATTTCGATTTTTAAAAGTATGCATCTGCTCGATATCCACTATTGCTCTCTTCCTTTTTCCCATGTTACTCTCTTATTGATTTTCTAGAAATGCACAAACTGAAAAAGCAAAACTACCATAACAGGTCAATTGATGCTTCTTCTTATAACGGAAAAAGATTAGCAATATGCCAGAGGACTAATGGGCATCGTGAAAATTTGCAGCTAGGAACTAATGATACAACAAAAATCAAATATGTACAACACCGTGTGCTATGGAGGAATAGAAATGAAAATTTGAATCTAGTATAAGAGAGTTTATATTCAACTAAAGTTAGGGTGGGTAGTCTAAATTCAAGCTAACCGATTGACCCATTTGCAGTATAAGCATATGAGCTAGCTCAAGTTCTTTGGTTGAATTTTCTAAATTAATTTTTTCGGCTGCTACGATTGTGTGACACTTTTCAGTCATTTCTACTGTATGTAGCGTTAAAGGAATAGAAATAAAATGGAATAAATTTTTTGAATCAAGAGAGTTCATATTCAAGTTTGGTGTGTACGCATAATTAAGTTCAAGATGTTGACCGGTTAGGATTTTGGCAATTATCTTTTTTGGATTAGTACTTCTGTAATATAGGCTAAGAAGCATGAACAAAGAAACACCGACATGGGTATGATGCAACACGATACACACCGATACTCGGAAAATTTATAGGTACTGCGTTGGAAGTGTGTTATTGAGATTTTACAGCAAAAACTGACATGTGGCTCGACCAGAGTGGCTGAATAGGAAAAAAAAGTTTTTTTTTTAATCGTTAACGGTGGGAAATCCCTCTGCATTCCATTGATAAGAATTTAACGAAACATACAATCAGAATAAGGAGTATGATGTTCATGTCTCACCACCGGAGTGTCATGAAACTCATACCCCACAAGGAAGAGAGAGACCTCACCCCTTAGTAAAATAACCCACCCACCCTACCCCCCCACCCCCCACACACACAGACAAAATATGCAGTAATACAAGAACAGAAGTTACAAGATTCAGCTAAAAAAAATCCGAATCAACATCCCAAATACTCCTCATCCCCAAGGAAGAGGATAACCACAAAAAAACCACATGACGATCACTCACCATCTATCGCCCCATCCCTATCCTCTGGATCCTCTTCTTTTATTGGAGTTGGAGTATCCACGTACAACCCCTTGATCTTCTTTATCGCGTCCGCACCTGCTGTTTGAGACCAGAAGATGATATTAGCATTAATCACCGGTGACAGTTGTTGATGAATGATATGCTTGTGTGTTGGTCTAAAGACTCCATGGATCCTTTCTAACCAAATTCCCCAACATATAGCTGCAACCCCAATACCCCAAATGATAGTGTTGCATTTGCACACATTGTCTTCCCTCCAGTCTCCCCAAATGGCGTAAACCGACCCCGGTAAGGGGACCGATATACCTAGTCTGCACAGCAAATTTGCCCATATAGGAGTAAAAAAGCTACAATTAACAAAAAGGTGATCCACCATTTCGTTATCCATGTTACACATGACACAATACCCCAGCCCTTGCCATTTGCGCTTTGCAAGGTTATCCCGAGTGAGAATCGCATTTTTAATCGCCAACCAATTGAAAGTGCGAATCTTTAGTGGAACTTTGACTTTCCATACATAATCATGCACCCACACTCCCCCATCGTTGAGCTATTCATAGGTCGATTTAACCGAGAACATCCCATCATTCCCTGGCCCCTAACCCATTTTGTCCTGATGTTCTTCCCCTGCTGGCTTCCATGCTTCTAAGAATTGAATTAATTACCTTTTCTGTCTTCTCGCCTCAGAGTTGAGTCTGCCAGACATCTTAGGCCTCCATGCTTTGTTCCTCCATTGTCTGGCAACCCAATCGTTTTCATCTTTCGCAAACCTAAACGCCACTGAAAATCTTCTTTTAAGATTAATTGGTCTGCACCACCTATCTTGTCAGAAGCTAATATCGGCACCGTTCCCAATGGAAAACGAAACTCATGCAATAAAGATGTCTCTCGTGTGTGAGACACCCCACCAGAACCCTGACATGGAAGCAGAGTTTTTCTGTTTTCGGTGCATACTTCCATTCCTGATGTAGGCTTCCCTGATTAAGGTACACCATTTTGCCTTCTTCTTTAACTTGAGTTTCCACCACCACTTACACAGCAGTGCCTGATTCATTTGTCGGAGATTGATAACCCCCAATCCTCCAAATTCCTTTCGTCTGCAGACTAACCCCCATTTGTTTAGCGAGTACCCTTTCCTGTCCTCCCCCGACCCATGCCAAAGGAACCGTCTCCTTAGCCTGTCGATTCTTTTGATAGCCCAAACTGGAATTTCAAAGAACGGCAGCAAATAGATTGGTATTGAATTGATAACTAAATTTAGCAGAATGATTCTTCCTCCGAAGGAAAGCATTTCCCCCTTCCACCCATCCAGCCTACTTGCAATTTTTTCAATAATTTCGAGTCAGTCTTTCCTCCTAATTTTTTTGTTACCAATTGGTAGGCCAAGGTACTTAATTGGCAAATTTTGAACTTGACAATTCAGAATAGCCGCAACTGTTGCACCATTATCTCCCGAGTCTCCTAAAAAGCTAATGGTGCTTTTGTGGAAGTTCACCTTCAGTCCTGACCAATCCTCGAAAAGATACAAACCCAGCTTAAGCAAGGTAGCCTGAGCAATATCGCATTCGCCAAATATTAGTGTGTCGTCCGCATATTGGATGTTCATAATCGCAAAAAACCCCTCCTCATTCCCAACCCTTTAATCATTCCCTTGTCCCTGTATGACTTTAACATCATATACAGGTCGTGTGCCACCAAAGTGAACAGCAGTGGTGATAATGGGTCTCCCTATCGTAGACCCCGCCGACAAATAATCTTCTTTCCTGATGTCCCATTGACGATGACACGTACCTTTCCTGATTGAAGCCAGGTTTCTATCCACCCAATCCATTTTCTCCCGAACCCTCATCTTCTGAGTATCTCCAGCAAGCATTTCCATTCAACCTTGTCGTGTGCCTTTTCAAAATCAAGTTTAAGCATAAACCCCGCAATCTTGTGTCTTTTGCAGTCTTGAATTACCTCCTGGACTAGAGCAACCCCTTCTAAAATATCTCTTCCTGTAATGAATCTTGTCTGATAATTGTCGATGATCTCCCCAATAAGGCCTCTCAGCTATTTGCCAAAACCTTAGATATAATTTTTACCGAGCAGTTTAACAAACTAATTGGGCGGAAGTCCCCAACCCCAGTGGCCACCTTCTTCTGGGGATTAAACAAACGTTGGCATAGTTAATTCTACTTATATCCAATGTTCCCTCATAGAATGACTTCATGATGTCCATAAAGTCATTCTTCAATATGTCCCAGAATTGTTTGCAGAAAAAAAAACTAGAAAGCCATCCGGTCCTGGGGCTCTATCCTGACCCATATTCCAGATTGCGGCCTTGACCTCCTATATAGTGAAAGGATCTTGAAGCGCTGCAACTTTTCCAAGAAGGTCCTCCTCTAGGTCGTCCCAAAGTTCCTCGCCAAAACCGCACATTGCATCCCTATTGTTACCGAATAGTTTCTTGAATGTTTCGTGAATATGCTCAGAGATTTGCGGTTCATCAGAAACTATCATTCCCGCAATATCCAACAGATGTATGTAGTTATTTCTACGCCGCATGCTTGCAGTCTTGTGGAAGTAGTTAGTTATAGAGTCCCCTTCCAAAAGCCACTTAACCCTCGATCTTTGCTACCACATGATCTCTTCCTTATTATAGGTATCCAGAATTTCCTGCCTGCAATTGGTCAATCTTTGAAATTGGATGTCGTCCAGCCTATTTGTCTCCTCTTTTCTCTCGAGCTCTTTAATTTCTTTAAAACTGTAGTTCTTCCTTTGTAAGATATTACCGAATGTGTCCCTATTCCACCTTCTTAGCCTCTTTCGCAGTCTTGCGAGTTTCTTCACAAACCTAACAGCCGGGTCAATATGGGTAACTACCCATTCCTAACTTGCCTTTATCAGTTCATGCACTCCTTATTACCCAGCTACATCTTCTCAAATTGGAACACCTTTGCCCTTCTGTTGTCCTCTTCTCCTGTGCTAATAATGAGGGGAACATGGTCGGAGGTGTTCCGGATGCAAGATCTTGCCAATGCCCAAGGGAATTTCATCTCCCAATCATTCGATACCAGGATGCGATCCAGTTTAGCGAGAACTGGCCTTCGACGATGATTTGACCACGTAAAACTCCTGTCGTTGATCGGAATCTCGATAAGCATGAGCTTGGAAATTACCTGATTGAACTTTCTTATGTCGTTTCCATTTCAAACCCTGCATGTTCTCTCGTGCGTGTGCCTAATGATATTGAAGTCCCCTCCTACCTGTAACGCCCTAACCCGGCTCAGCTGCGCACGTGGCTACACGTGCGCACAATATGCGAAAAAATAAAATCCTAACAACTGCCCACCATAGGTGTGCCTCACAAAATGTGTCTAGACCGTTAGGTGCCTTATGATCATTGGCTCTATATCATAAACACTCACTCCCTCTCACTTATTTCCAATGTGGGACTTAAACCCACCCACGTCCAAGAGCAAACAGCCACCACTTCTCTCATTATCTTATTTTTTTAACGCAACATGATATCCTAAGCCCATATAATTCCTATAGGCCACCTCCATTAAATCCATTAATTTCATATCCCTATAGAAATCCTATAGGCCAACCACTTTTTCTTTCACTCATATATATATATATATATATATATATAGAGAGAGAGAGAGAGAGAGAGAGCCATGCTATTATGAGATGGTGAGATGGAATATTTTTTTGTGAGATGGGCGATTTGAATCATCGAAATCTCGATCACACCGTTCACATCATTCTACATGTCATCTAGATGGTGTGTACAAAATTTTAAGCGATTTGGAGACCTCTAGCCTTTGCATCAAAGCGTTCAACACATCATGATGATGATGTGAAATACATATATATGCATTTATTTGAACACTTTGATGCATAGGCTAGAGGTCTCCAAATCGCTTGAAAATTTGTACACACCAACTAGATGATATGTAGAATGATGTGAACGGTGTGATCAAGATTTGGATCATTCAAATTGCTCATCTCACAAAATTCATCTTCATCTCACCCATCTCACCATTTCATTTTAGCATTTTCCTATATATATATATATATATATATATTATTATATATACACTCTTAAGTATGGGGTGTTACACTACCAACCATGGAAGACTCCATCTGCCTCCGATGTGAATTAGTTCATCCCAGAATTCTTCTCTGAGGTTCCGGTAGTTAGGACCATACACGACCGTAACTGTCTCCTTCCACCGATCCTTCCTCTTTTGCACCACTGATGATACAGAGAATTTACCCACCCAACCATCCAGTAAATCAAAATTACTGGTATTGACCCCTAACATGAACCCCCCCCCCCCCCCCCGACGGTCCCTGAGCGTCCAAAAACCTCCACTCATTAATATATGAGATTTTAAGACCAGTAAGGACCCTATTTGTTGGTTGAGTTAGTTTTGTCTCCTCCAAGCAGACGATATCAATGTTGTTACTCTTCACCACCTCGCCCACCATCCTGCGCTTGGACAAGCCCTCTAACGTTCCAGAAAAGGACGTTAGACATTAAGACTTATAGACCCTCCCTCCCCTTGGTCAGTTGTAACCAACTCAACCAGGTTTCAGGAAACACAATTCTCATGCGTTTCCCTCCCTAGAGCCATTTGAACCTTGTGTACATTGTCCAATTCTCTAGCCCTAATAATGTCAATCAAGTTCGTGTGTGCACTATGATCATGATGCAGGGTGATACCATAAACATTTTCTAATGGAATTAACATGGAATCAGGAATAGAACCAAAAATAGATATTAGCGCATGTATACCTGCGATGTTCTCGTAGCTTTTCCGTTTCCCCACCCTTTGATAGATTTCTTTAACCGTCATCGGTTTATCCCTCCTGTTATGCTGCC
This sequence comes from Hemerocallis citrina, assembly GCA_017893485.1. Taxonomy (NCBI): domain Eukaryota; kingdom Viridiplantae; phylum Streptophyta; class Magnoliopsida; order Asparagales; family Asphodelaceae; genus Hemerocallis; species Hemerocallis citrina. Next base: position 236,558,302 of record CM030366.1, read on the forward strand.
TGACGCTACGCCTGTTACCCTCCTTAGCTTTGGACACTTTCCACTTTGTAACCTCATTTGGATTAACTTCCGAGATAGTCTCTAACCCTCTATCATCCTCAGACTGCGCCTCAGCAGTCTTGATGGACTCATAATCTGACTCAGAAGATCCATCTGAATTTCTTTTTTTTCCCGCAACCCAGTTCCCCAACAAAGCCTTCATTTTTTTTACTTCCCGTTTTACCCTCTTATCCACTTCATTTTTTAGAAGTGTCTCGATATCGTCGTTGTCCCCCTCGCCACCATCTTCCTCTTCTTCTTGATCAACTGATCTGTTAAGATACTCCTTTTTTTCTTTCCCTTCCAGAAGAATTACATTGCTCTTAGGCCTCCTCCTCAAACAATACCCAGCTCCGTCATAATTAGTTTTTCCAGAATTTTTAATCTCCAGAAGAATTAGTTTTTCCAAAAAGTTTTATCTTCTTATTCAGTATCTTTCAAGAAATGTTCACATAGAAAAAAATATCACGACATAAATATATAAGCCATATGATGCATGGATGATTTTTTCATCTTCGTCCTCTCCACCTAATCTAACAACCGACTTACTTTCTATTAAACTTTCATAGGTGAAGATAAACATGTGATTGCTTCTGTATTTCACAAAATTAAGTTTCTGAAAAGGATAAATTTCACTAAATCCTCCTGAGTTTTCATGTTTTGACAAGTAACCCAGCCTCATTTTCGAAACTTTTTCAGTGTCCGGAACAAAACAAATCAAAGACTGAAAAAACAAAAGAAAGAATCTATAGGTACCATGAAAGCGAGTTGCAAGAAGGTACATGGGCTCAGCATTATAGCCTAACTCGAACTAAATTTGTTAATCACCCTTGAAACTACTCATCTGACGAACATTCCACGACTAAGTAGTTATTTTTTTTTGAACCCCGAATTCTCATAAATAGAACCATCCATTACATTGAAATTACATAACAAGTTATGCATAAACATAACAAACGCAAAATTCTCTCATACAACTGCAAAATACAAGTAGCAGCATAATTACTACAAAAGCCAACAATCCCCACCCAATCACCGAACCAAAATCCACCATAACTCGGCCTCCAGCCTAGAGTAAGGTGAGGACAGCTGATCCCCTCAGTTGTTGCCGAAGCCAGGCCCCGCATTAGAAGGAGCAAACAGGGGACCCGTGCGTGGTTTCTTCCTCGCCCCTAGGATGGACAACCAAGAAGACGTGAGAGATAGAATTTTATACATCATTTGAGCAAAATTACAAGAATGACTTCTAAAGCACACATCGTTCCTATCAAGCCAAATGACCCATAAACAAGCAGCCACTAAGCAATCCCACTCCCTTCTATGTCCCCGAACTAACTCCAATTCTCTAAACTCATCCCAAAGATAAGACATACATGAGGGAAAACCGGACATGCCAAAGCCTAAGAGAATGAAATCCCAAATACTTTTACTATGAGCACAATTAAGAAAAAGGTTACTAATAGTCTGAAGCCCGCTCCTACACCTTGGACAGGAGACCATGGTGATTAACCATCTCCTAGCAAGATTTTCTCTAGTTAAAATTGCTTCCTTGGATACCAACCACAGGAATGCCCGGACTTTGTGAGGAGCACACGTATTCCAGACGACTCTATGCGCAACACATCTAATCCCCCCATCACAGAGAGCTGAATACATGGCTTTGACCGAAAACTTGCCGTTGGACTCAGTGCGCCACCACCTCTCATCCAGTTGGTTACCCAAAACAGTTGGGTAATTCTCAAGGAAGGTATAAATTGGGACAAGACTGAAATGGGCGTTAGCATTACTCAACGGTAATAACCAAATGTACCACGAGGATCGAGCCCAATAGTCTGCCACCAACGCTGCTTTATTGATGAACCTTGCAAAAATCTCGGGAAATAACGAAGCCAATGTATTGGGACCAACCCAAGCATCAAGCCAAAATCTACTATTTTCCCCATTCCCCATGTAGCGCCCCGAATTTTCAATATGATATCTCAGAAACACGTGACACAATTCTCAGGATCAACTTCAATTATAATAGTAAACATAGCCAAAAATACAAATAAATTTTCTTTCAACCTTTATTACATTAGTTCATTACAAAGCACAGCAGAAAAACAAACACCTTGAATTACATTCTTTTTATTACAACACCTTCTTTACAATTTTACATAAGCTTTATTATCATTTTATCTCTTGCATCCAAGTTCCAATGCTATATGTAATCACCTGTAAATCATGAGGCTAGAGATAACCCTAACCCCCAAAACTACAGGGGTCAGCCATAACGGTGTGAGTGACATAAAAACAAAGAAACATAAATAGAACATGAAACATGGAATCATAAACAACATGAATAAAGACAAGAATAAATGAATTAAGAAATAACAATGAAACATGAAAAACATCGAGTGTAGCTAGACTAAGTGTCAAGTGTAGAAAACAGGAAAAACACATGCATAAACCAAATCAAGAAAACACAATACTATATGCTGACTCTCTAATGCGTACTTGTCGGATTCTATGCATCCCACTCTACATAGGTCCGGTGCAAGCCCTTAACATTCTCCACTTTATAGGGTTTAATCCCCCGCCATGCAACTAATCTTACCACGATGACTACTACGAGATATAGGTAAACTGTGAGTATTAGCCCATGCCCCGATAATTTCGGAGGTCAAACTCTATCCACAGATAATTCCGGAGACTATTTCACTCACACCTGGGAATCTTCGAGAATACCCCACACCGCAAGCTATGGCACCTCATCACATGAATACCACATGAGTGTCGCCTCGACCCCGATAATTCCGGAGATCAATCCCACACCACAGGTAATTTCGGAGACTATTTCACTCACACCTGGATAATTTCGGGGATTATCTCACACCACAAGCCATATTGAGGTCCATAACCCATGTTCTCATTTATCATATCACCTCTAGTGCCTGTCCTTATCTTTTTAAGTCAGTTAATTTAATTACGAACCTCCTAGAGATGGTGTACCCTACTGGACTTAACTTAACAACTGATCAACAATATGCCTCAACAGGCCCAAAACACAATAACTCAACTGCCAGTATACTAGGGTCCCACACACCCTCTAAAGACTCACACTCAACCATCCAAACTAAACTTTCATTAATCAAAACTTTAATAAAACAACTTGAAAACATATGTTATGTAGAAAAGTAGTGTTTAGAATAGTAAGTTATAGATCCCCCAAAATATTTAAAGAACCAATTATTTAAAGAACAACATAATAACTCAAGAAACATCAGTAACAATAGACTGTAACCAAAGTCAGTCGACTGTTCAGAGCGAAAAACAAGCACTTTACGAAAATATTTCTAAGTAATGGCAGTCGACTGTAAAAGTCATCGGTCGACTGTCCAGAGCGAAAATCCAACATTTTAAAGAAAAATAATTCTAAGCAAGGACGATCGACTGTAAAAGTCATCGGTCAACTGTCCAAAGCGAAAATCCAAAACTTCGAGAAAACATCATAACAGAGTAGAGACAATCGACTGTAAAAATGGGCCAGTCGACTGTTCCGCGTGAAATCCTAAAACTTTAAGAAAATACAGCAGCCAGGTAGCGACGGTCGACTGTCGAAACATATCAGTCGACTGTCACACCTACAGACTGTAGTTTGGGTTGTGCATATTTTAGGCCGATACGAAGATTTACTTTATAAAAACGAAATCTATAAAAAGTATATTTCTCATATGATCAAATATGACTTGTAGAGTATATAAGAGTCCACAAAACCAATCAAAACCACTTTGAATTGATAAAAAATAGCTTTTTGATGAATTCCTTCAAATTGAAACATGAATATGTGTATATATCAAAAATAAAGTTTTTAAGAACCAATCATACATCAAAAGACCTTCGTATTATGTTTCAAAGCATATTAATACCAAAATATGTTGAGATATAACCAAAATCTTAAAAAACACTTAAAGACTCAATTCCTTCGAAACAACAAGATAGGGTATTCATGTAATAGTGTTCGTGCATGTTTGTGCACCAAAGAAAATTTCACAAATTCATCAATTTAGGAATAGAAAAATGTTCAGATTAAATCTTTAATAATTGAGCAATTCAAATCCAAGTAAAAACTTTATAAATTCACGAAATCTCCAATTTAGTCATAAAGCATCAAATCCAAATCTAGTTATCACAACTCCAATCCTCAAGACATGATCTTTTAATTCATTAGTCCTTCTCAAAATTCCTCAAGCTCATTCACAATTATTTTCAATAGTTAACTCATGAACATAAACCAATTTAACATTACCGTGACCAAGTTGCATCCATCCAACTCACCAATAGTCAAAAAAATCTCATCTTTAATCTATTTATGCATAACATTCATCATATCCAATCAAATGAGCAATAATCTAAAAGAAATAGCCTACTCATGATTTATATTAGGTCCTCCATCAATTCTGATTCATCCACATGCAATTCCAAACATAAATAACTAGGTTTTCATGAAAGATTCAATTTTAACTCATTAATTTATTCAATCCTTCATGTATATATATTCATACCAAACCCTAGTATGCTTCATAATAGATAAAACACCACATACAATATTCAAAGAATAAACAAAATAATTATATCACTCACCTTGTTGAAAGAATCGAACGAAGACGAAAGGAAAGTAAGAAAAGCCCCTCCTTAGCAAGAAATCCAAGATATTCTCTTTAGAACTCCAAAATAATAAGAAATAAGAAATCCACTGTGTTGTGCAGCAAGATGACGGCTGCACTACACCCTAAATAGGCTGGAATTAAAGATTCTAGGATTGTTGAGTACATTTGCAAAATATTCTCTTTCAAATATACCTTTGCATAAATAGATCCCCATACTAGGAAATCAGTTAAAACCAGTTTAATTGGGCTCAAAAACCAAAATATCCTCCACTGGCATCAGCCAGCACTGTAGGGAAAAACCCAGAAAACAATTTTGCAATTTCATCCTTTCAGATAGCAATTTTGCAAAAAGATAATCTTTTATCAAAACTTGTAAAATATATCAAATGTGTTAAAACGAAAGGTAAACTTTTTACTCCTGAATTGACTAGGCATTATTTACAACCCAAAATCCAGAAATCTGGAGTTTCAACCCCATTTGGTAATTTTGCACAAAAGTCCTTCTTTTTGAAATATTTGCAAATGGTTCCAACCATTGTTAGAAAAATCTAGAAAAATCAAAAATAATCTCAAATAATAAATAATGAGTTTCCCTAAAATAGTTTTGGCTTTTAAACCTCCCGAGAAAACATTTGCACGTGTAAGAAGATAAATTTTTAGATAAATATTTATTAAATCACCAAAAGCCATTTTAACTCATTTAATATTCTCAAAGCAACATTTTAAAAATACGAGGTACTACACCCCACCCTACTCGGGGAATGACAGTGGAACAGGTCCCCTTCCTTGTCAATTCCCCTCAAAATTGGGGAAATGCCTCTACGATGTTGTCCCCCCCCCCCAAAATTGAATGCTCTTTGCCTTCTATACCGAAGCCAGACGGAGCCTTAGGAAAGGGTACGACGGGAGTGAATTTTCCACCACCATTTGCATAAAAGTGCTTTGTTCATTTCTCGGTGATTTAAAATTCCCAAACTTCCAAACTCTTTTTTCCGGCAAACTACACTCCATCTGACTAATGGGAGACCCCTACCATCCTCTCGCCAACCCTTCCAAAGGAACTTTCTATGAATTTTGTCAATCTTATTGATAACCCAAGTAGGGAATCATAGATGGACATCCAATATAACAGGAGATTAGAGAGTACAACGTTAATCAGAGTGATTCTGCCTCCAAGCGATAGATGTTTCCTCTTTCATCCGGGAAGTCGTTTATGAAATCTCTCTATAAAGATCATCCAATCACTCTGCTTTAGTTTTCCTGGACGCAAAGGGACTCCTAAGTACTTAATGGGAAACTCCACAACTTTACAATCTAGAACGCTAGCTAGAAAAGTCGGAGCCACCTCTTCACATCTGCCTAGACCAATGAGGTTGCTCTTATCGTAATTGACTTTGAGCCCGCACCATGCCTCAAAGAACACCAAAATCCCTTTGTAGATGAGCACCTTGGTAATATAATTTCTCCCAAAAAGAAGTGTATCATCAGCGTACTAGAGAATGGGGATGCCATGATTACCGTCCAGGCTTCCAATGCCTCGAAGGAGATTTTGGTTGAAGCAATGCTGTGTCATTTCAGATAACACATCGGAAACCAAAGTGAATGGAAGCGGGGACAAAGGATCACCCTACCTAAGGCCTCTTTTGCAAGCGATAAGGTTGCTAACAGTGCCATTGAATAATACTGACGATTTACCGCCCCTAATGCACTTTTTAATCCAACTAATCCACTTGGGACCAAAGCCTCTAGACTCGAGAACCTCTATAACATTATCTCATTCTATCGTATCATAGGCCTTCTCAAAGTCATGTTTAAGCAGAAAGCCCTCTACTCTGTCCCTATCGCACTGAAAGATGGTCTCATGGGCAATAGCTATACTATCTAAGATGTTTCGCCCTTGAATGAATCCACTCTGGGCTGGGTGTATGATAGCATTAAGCCAAGGATTAAGCCTTTTAGCCAAAAATTTGGTGATGATTTTAAATGAGCAATTGAGGAGGATAATGGGTCTGAGGTTCCCAACCTTTTTCACCTCGCCGTTTTTGGGAATTAAGACAATGGACGCATAATTGTGCAGTTCAATCTAAGCGTTGCTCTGAAAGAGTTCGTCAAAGATGCAGAAGAGATCCATCTTGATAATATCCCAAAAGTAGAGTAAAAAAAGACTAGAAAGCCATCAGGTCCAGGAGATTTATCTTGGCCTAAGTCTTTAATCGCACTTAGAATCTCACTTATCTCAAAAGGTTTCTCTAACTCCTCCAGACCGACGATGTTAGGTCGGGACCAGAAGGTCACATGAAGATGGCACAAACAGTCTCTAGACCGCCCTAGGAGGCCTCTAAAATGATCCTCAATATGAGAACCTACCGTGCTTTGGTCTGACACCCAGCTATTGTTAATGTTAAGCCCAAAAATAAAGTTCGATCTTCTCTGTCCATTAGTTATCCTATGGAAGTATGCCGTATTGGCATCCCCATCCTGTCGCCATTGGTCTCGAGACCTTTGCCTCCAATAATCATCCTCTTTTTTGGAAAAAAGCGTCAAGGTCTGCTCTGTCCTTATGAATATCATCTAGCACCCCTGTGGATAATCCTCTACCCTCCTCTATAAGCTCTAAAGCATAAATCTGCCCCACAATCCTTTCCTTGTCCCTCTTATCTTTCTTTCTTTCTTCACCTGCCCAACGTCTAAGCCTACCTCTAAGTCTACTGATTTTAACGTTCCAAGATGAAACAACACCCCTACGAACACCCTCTCTACTCTCAATAGGTTCATTCCAAGAGTTCTCAACAATGGTGCGAAGGTTAATGTTATGAAGCCAAGCTTTCTCAAATCGGAACAAACTGAATTTGGATCGGTTCTCCCCACCAGAGGAGAGAATCAAAGGGACATGATTGGAAGTGCATCTAAAGACCGTCCTAGCCACAGCTAGGGGGAACTGAACTTCCCAATCATGCGTCACAAAAATTCGATCTAATTTGGCCAAAATGGGACTGTCATGCATATTCGACCAAGTAAAAATATGATCAGAGAAATGGATCTCGCGTAACTCTAAAAGTTGATGATCCTATTGAAGATAGCTCTCTCTCTGCCTGGCTACACCCTCTACCTAAGTGCTCATCAGCGAAGCATGTGATATTGAAGTCCCCCCCAATAATCCACGCATCTCCCCACTTATTGTTAATATCATCTAGTTCAGCCCAAAACGATGACCGCTCAGATGCACTGTTAGGACCATAGACCATTGAAAAAATTTGCACAAAATCATCACTCTTAGCTCTAAGTCTCAAGGATACAGAGAATTCTCTAATGAAAACATCAAGGCACTCAAAAAAGGTCAGCGTTGTACCGCACAGAATCCCTCCCGCTTGACCCCGAAATGGTTTACAACACCATTCCCAGTTCCTATAAGGGATAAGCCTGTCAAGCAAATCTGAATCTGGGTAAGCCAACTTAGTCTCACACAATCCTATCACTGAGGGGTGATGATAAGACAGTGTCTCTCTCACAATCCTACGTTTCTTCTACAATTTAACCCTCTAACATTCCCAAAGATGTATTCCATTGGACAACTATACACGGGTCTCTCGAGAGGCAAAACAAACCCTAGCTGCTGGGGCATTTCACCCAGTCTCTAATTTTCTTAGCACAATCTAGTTGGGACGAAGAGTCACTACCCAAATCAACTCTACAAACCTTGGCTAAACTAATTAACATGGAATCAAGAATGAAATCAATAATTGCACAATTATTGTTTGACTCACCTGCCAAGGCTGAACTGGAAGCTTTAAGTTTGACTACTGAGACAATCAGATCATCTTTGGAGATCGGGCGGTCCCCGTGCTTTTCCCTTTGATGTAAGCTGCGCCTGAGGTCCTCTACAACCTTTTCTTTCCCTTTCCCTTTACCGGATATTTCTCTTCTGAAAGGATGGGAGGCCTCCATTTTATCCTCTCTCTCGATGTCCCATGCTCTTGTAGCAATAGTAAGGGGAGACTCATCTTCAATGTTTTTAAGCGCGTCAATCAAGTTGTCATCATTGGGGGAATCAAAACTTATTTTCACCGTCTCACTTACAGAATCTCGATCAGATTCGACACTGGATCTATCCTCTCCACTGTCATAATTTCTCTTTCTGGACTGAGATGCCAATAGATCCCCCAGATTTGCCTACATAACAGAATGAGATAAAGTAGGCTCATTAGAGTAGCCTTCTTCAGATAGGGCCATTCTCATAGGCTCCAGTTCCTTCTCTCTCGACTTGACTCCCCTATTAAAATTAGACCCGCCACAATTTGGCTTCTCCATGATGGCCCAGGGCGGCCCATGAGAATAAGACCTAAGCAAAGAAGCCCAAGAGTCAATTTGCTCCCTAGAGAGTGAACTAACATCTCCCCTAAAATATTGTACAAAGGCCTCTTGCATGGATTTCTCCACCTACATGGAAATCGAAGTAGCTTCCCCCCTATCTGAACTCACACCCTCAGCAGCACCCTTGTACCTGACTACCTCGTGTTGTACCTTTCGCCGAATAGGCTGCACAAGCGGAGCTCGAGAGTCGTTGTGCTCCGTATTGTCCCCACTACTACCCCCGTCACCCATCCCACCTTTCCCTCGATTAGGCAGTTGTCCCAATGGCCCCATAGACTTTGAAACCTGTCTGCTACTCTCTTCCACGTCATTTACCTCTAAAATACCCTTGTTTAAAAAACTTTTGATCTTGACCATTGCTGGCCCCCCATCCAACGGCCTGTGGTCGTCTTCTACCTCCGCCAAACTCCAATCTCTCACACCTCCGGACTTGAGCGCTGCATCTGCCACCTCCTTCGATGATCGATATACCGGCATGAACCTCTTCACCTCCGCATGAACACCGACCAGGTAATACTTCCCTTGGTAGACGGTGAATATCAACGTAGGAGTCACCTTAACATTGAGCGAACTCACTCGAATTCGTGCCAAAATCTAATCTGTTGAGGAATTTTGTAGCCTAGTCGAGCTCTTCGACCCATCCGAAAGATTGGATCAAACTTTGGAGCCCCTCCTTGCTCCAACACTCAGCTGGGAAGTTAGATACTAACAACCATTTGTACATGAGCTGCTCCCTCTTGAACTCCCCGAATTCGAGGTTCCACCATGAGAGCACAACGACGAAACCATCTCCAGAGAACGACTTCTTGCTCAGAACCATTTGCACCCTAGACTCCGACGAACATAGAATAATAAATGCATCGTCTCTCAATCTCTTAATGGTCCAATCCCACTCAGGCATTTTCGGCCACATCGACAGTAGCTCATTTCTGATAGTACCCTCCTTCGGGTTGCCAAACGCCACCGACGCCACCACACTGTAGTGGAGGCGATTACCACGTTCCTCCATCTCCACAGTAGGTGTGATGAGAGTCCTTACCACTTCCTCGGCAACCGTAGATGGAATTCCAAGTTCATCGGTGACCACCTTTCTCTCAGAGATCCCGACATCACTCTTAGGCCGATCGACCAACCAAGCTGCTCTGCCCCTCTGCACTTTCTCTAAGGGCGCTACCTGAGGTCCACGCTACCTTAGATGAGAGCCAGACCCAATGTCACTACCCTGAGAACCTTCCTCTACGGCCTTTATTGGATGACGGTCGCATTTTGTCGACAAGTGGCCCCTCCGTTTACAAAAGAAACACTAAGTAATCTCTTTACAATTGGCTTTCCAATGGCCCCACTTGTCGCAATTGTAACTGTTTGGTTCAAGCTCTCCGTTCATCTTACGTCGGAAACCCTTTGGTACCTGTTGGTTCTCCGACAGATCGTCCTTCTGCTTCGAACTGAAAACTCGAGTCTGAGTTTTCCACCCATCATTCTCCACGTACACCAGCTTACCCTTAGCTTTAGAGCTCTTAGCCGGTGGGATGTCTACCTCCGTAGTGGAGTTGCTCTTGACGATCTCCGAGAAAGGAAAGCTCGCCCTCACCTCCCCTGCACCTCCCTGAGAGGAAGGACGGGGTGATCTGTCGCTCGAAATGGAAATGGTCCTCCTTTCTCGACGACCCTGGTCTCCCGAAGCCTGATCGGCACTTGTGGAAACTGTTAGAAGATGCTTTCGAGGTAACATTTTGACCTCCTTACTCCTCTCACTTTGATCATCTTTGTGGAACCGAAGAGGGCCATGGGATCTCATCATGGCGTGGACAGGGACCTTAGTTTTAGCACCTCTAGGTTGATAGAGTGGAAGGTTTTTCATTGACATTGAAAAGGAATATGGTAGTGGGGAGGTGGTTGAGGAAGGCTGGGTGGCTGTGGGGAGGAGAAGGCAAAGTGGTGGGGGAAGATTATGGGGTGGTGGAGATGGGGGAGGAGGAGGGAGCAGACATAGTGGGAATTGGTTCAGAGGTTTTTGTACATCCAACTAGTGGATAAGGATTTTTGTTGAAAGACTAAGTAGTTATTAGGAACCCAAAATTCCAGTTTAACAACCATCAGTCTAATTGAATATCATGCCATATTTTGATTTCAGCTGTGTAATCACTGAAGTAACAAGAAACAAAGGTAAAGAGCATGGGGATACAAAGTACAACCTTACACTGGTTCACTAACGAAAATAAAAAAAACTAGATGTCTTATACCTGAAAGACAAATATTCAAAGACAAACTTAGTTCGAATTTGGATTGTCCATGGCTTTATATTACCTAGTGATACAACAAATCGTAGAGAAGATTGGAGAGGCTTACTTGGTGATGGTGTTCCCTCGGTGTTTTGTCTTACGGGAATTAGCTATTTTTTCCCCCCATTAAATGGTGGGTTACAGCCCCGCATTTCATTAAAAAAGATTTAATAAAACATACAACCAAGAATAGGCTTATGCAGTTCAGGAAACCCAACAAACTGGTCCTGGAACTCATACACCCCAACTAACCAACAAAAATACAACAAAACCTAATCCTACCGGTCGACCGACCTCATCACAACAAGGTTCCCGTGCAAATTTGAGCTCATTCTCTCTCACTCCCTCGCTTGTACTCTGTTTCGCATCGCCGTCGCTCTTAGCAGTGATCCACATGTCAACTACAAGCACCATACGAGAGACACCGCAGGTACTCACCAATCTGACATACCCACGTCCAGATTTTGACCTCGTTCGCATCCTCTCGCTTGACCACCATTGACTATCACCACCACCTTACAACGGAGGCTGTCGTCGCCTTTCATGGCTCCACAAAAATGCCTCCAAGCCCCCTGATATGAGAGAGACCCTAGGCACCCCTCACTTTGATCTAAATAAATCGAAGTTGAATCCAAACTATAAACTCGCTCGACTATCGAGGCCTCACACAAACTAGGATTCATTTTCTTGCTAATTGAAGGTTGGTTGTGATTTGGATATTAGGGGAGAAGAATCATTTGGATGTAAGGGAGTGCCACTGAACTCAACACATATTCGAATTTCAAAAAAAAAAAAAAAATGAAATTCAAAACAACCCCCACTGCGGGAATTAGCTGTTAATATGCATTTTAGGTGTGAATTATAAAAAATAATGTTTTATCCATTAAGTTTGAAGTATTAATCTTTTAGCTGTTTAGTTCATGCTTAATTTACTTCATTCTAGAAGTGGAAGAAGTTAGGCGTATCCTAAACAAATCATTGAATCACATAAACAAGCTTTCCTAAAACACGTCTACTATGCTCAGAAAAGCCATAGCACTAATTTTAAAAAAATCAAAAGAACATTTCTTTGAAAAACAGAAAAGAAAAGAAAGATTTGATAGAAGAAATGAGCGATGGCAATTGATTCTTGTATCAGTATCAGTGGACCTAACCTATGTCAGCTTTCAATAATTCTGTCCCTCACCAAGTCAAGTCAATGACTGATAAAATTTGCAACTAGGAATTAATGATACAACAAAAATCAATAATGTACAACACTGTGTGCTATGGAGGAAATGAAATGAAATGAAATGAAAGTTTGAATCAATGGTATATATATTCAAGTTAGGGCGGGCAGTCTAAATTCAAGGAAATTTACCTAATTGGATTTGGGACTTGGGAACTCATATAGTCATATAACCGTGCTATTAAAACAGGATCCAAACAATACAAACAGGAGAGGGTTCTACTCCTACCAAAATAATAGTAAGTTTTAACTCTATTGCAAAGTTAAATAAAAATTAATGCAGTTCCCATTCAATAACATAACATGCACATAAAATGTTTTCTTTTAATTGATATTATCTCATGTAGACTTTTCATCAACCTACCGAGATATTTATATCTCCACAAGACCAGTGGTTACACATATTTGAAAGTGCAAGGAAAATCCTGATCAAGTAATTAATCATAATTTTAGTCAAATAAACCAAGTTGAACTGGAAAATATGGTTTTTGTGTGTGTGTGTGTGTGTGTGTGGATAATAAGGACGCTCCAACCTCTAGCATATATATATATATAGAGAGAGAGCAAAACCACAGTAGCACAACCCAAAAAATACAACAAACGACACGCCAGTAAACATACACCACCAAAGTATATTCTCCAATCAAAGCACAAGTTCAGAGCAAACTAAAACATCAACATGGAACATGTACATGTTTTGTGCATCCAGGTCTTTGAATGCTTAATTCAAGTTTTGAAATAAAACTTGGTTGTTCAAGACATATTTCAAAACTTAGTTGTTCAAGACATGAATCGACCAAGTTTGAATGAGTGAAACTAATTTGAAGGAGAGCACCTTTTTTGTAAGTCAAAAAATTAGTTAGGACAATTTCTACTGAACAGTGTAACTCCTACATTGGTTAGGACAATTTCCACAGTAACTCGTACATTACTACATTAGTTAGGACCATTTCTGAAATATACAAGTTCATAAGAATCCTTCTGGACAAAAAGGCAAACAAAAAAGTTTGTTAGTTATCAAAAAATAATTTGTTGCTAACTTTAATAATTCATTTCCACCACAAATAAAAATTTTGAAATACATTTTTTAATTCTAAACAGCCTACCTTCAGAGTTCCTAAACTTTTCCTTTCCTTGACCAATTCACATATATATTAATTTCCATCTTGCTTCCTTTCAGAGAAGTTAGGAATCACTGGTACCACCATGTCTTTGGGAAGAAAGCATAGCTTGGTGTGGAGTTCCAAAGGTATACAGACTTGTGTCTACATTCCTTAATTGTACGTGTTTAAGTTTTGTTTATGAATCACTTGTATTTATTGTATTCTAAGTTCTAATATATGACTCTTTTTATTGTATTTCAGTATAATTGTTGATCCTGCTGCATATGATATGCTCATAGTGGTATCTTCTGATTTCCATTCGGATTCATTTACAGTATTAATATGCTCTAGTGGAGGTGTACAACAATGTCCTCTACCCTTCGTACATGTATTCTGATCTTGTAGATGGCAGCCGAAACGACGATTTTACTGAAACTGGGGGGATGGGTTGCATCTACTGCCGTTGGTTTTATAGCCGACCAAGTCCAGCACTACATCAATGATCATTTTCAGTTTCAACCTTGTGTTAAGTATAAACTCAAGTGTTTAGAGGAAGATCTACAGACGATAAAAGCGGTGTTAGAAGAAGCTGACAAGCGAAGAATTGAGAATAAGGAGTTGGGTAACTGGCTTCAAGCTATCAAAGATGCTACATACAATGCAGAGGACGTGCTCGATATGTTTGAATACAAAATCATCCAAGAAAAAGTAGAGGGGACGGCTGATGATGAGAATAATATTTTCAAGAGATGCTTCACATGTGCAAATAGCACAGTAAAAAAATCCATTGTTTCCGGTGATGTTGTTAAGAAGTTGAATGAGGTGGTAGATAAATTTAAAAGGATAGCTGCTGGTAGCTCTGTTATGATTCAGTTGATCAACAGCCAACCTGCAGTCAGTCAATGGGTATCTGAGATTATGCAGTCGCGGGTGACGACCTCCACGCCCATCAAATCAGTTGGTAGGGATAAAGAGAGAGCCCAACTAATGAAGTTGCTAAACCAATTTTCAGGTGATGGTGGTGGTTCATCTAGCAGCAGAAACTTCCATGTCCTTCCAGTAGTTGGGATTGGCGGTGTGGGCAAAACTACTCTTGTGCAAGATGTCTACAATAATCAAGATGTGAAGCACCTGTTTGATCTTAAGGCCTGGGTTTGTGTGTCAGATACATTTGACGTGAAAAGGATCACAAAGGGGATAATAGAGTCGTCTGAGATTCCTAAACCCTCTTATTTCTATCAGCTTCAAACTTTGGAGGGCATTCAACAAATTTTGAAGTCTGGGCTGACAGGAAAAAGGTTTCTAATCGTCCTTGATGACATCTGGGATGAGGACGATACAAAATGGGAGCAGTTGCAGAGTGTTCTGAATTATGGGAAGGACGGAAGCAGAGTTATAGTTACAACTCGAAATGAAAAAATAGCAAAAATGATGGGAACCAAAGAAGCGATGCATCTGGTAGGTTTAGTCGAAGAGGAATTTTGGAGATTGTTTACACATTGTGCCTTTGGAGATGAGAATCCTGCAAATTATCCTGGCTTGGAGTTTGTTGGCAAGCAAATAGCTGAGAAGTTAAAAGGCATTCCTCTAGCAGCAAAAACAGTGGGTGCTATGCTCAGACTTGATTTGAATGTCCAATACTGGAAGGAAGTCTTGCAGAATGAATTGTGGCAAACTGATCAACAAAAATATGGAATCATGCAGGCACTTAGATTAAGTTATGAATACCTCCCTTCATATTTGAAGCAATGCTTTGTTTATTGTTCTTTGTTTCCCAAAGATTACCAATATGAGAAGACAGAATTAGTTCAAATGTGGATTGCCCATGGCTTTATATTACCCAGTGGACAACAAATCCTAGAGAAGATTGGAGAGGCTTACTTTAATGAATTACTAAGCAGATCTTTCATCCATGAGATATTTGAGAATGAATATGTGATCCATGACTTACTTCATGATCTTGCACAGTCTTTGTCTGATGGTGAAATTTACATTGCAGAAAATGATGAAGCACACATCTCATCACCGAAGAAGGTTCGCCACATATCAATTTGTGCTAACAATCTTTCTCTACTTTGCAATGATAAGCTTGGTAATGAAAATGTAAGGAGCCTTGTTGTGTTTGATTGCTCTGTTGAGAAGACATTAGATGTGTTGAGTGAACTGAAAGGTCTACGTGTGTTGGTACTACATAAGTTTCCAGTGGTGGTATTTCCAGATCCCAGCCTGCTTCCAGTGAAATTGTCATTGAAATTTATTCAAAAAATGTTGCATCTACGGTACTTGGAGATATCTTATGATCAGTGGTGGTATCTTTCTTTTAATATGCCGGAATTAGTGTGCAAGCTTTACCACCTGCAAGTGCTTCGTCCGACGAAAGGGATAGCTTGGATAGGAACATTAACTTTGCTTCAAGAGTTAAAGTTTAAAGTTAATCAGGGAGAGAAGGGATTTGACATTGGACAGATAAGGGACATGTCAGAGCTGAGAACACTTTGTTTGGAGGGTCTTGAGACTGTTAAGACAAAGGAGGAGGCCTCTCAGGCCATGTTGAACAACAAAAGGCATCTTAAAGATTTGAAATTGGAATGGCGTGAATGGTGGGAGCTAGGTTCTCAACCACACCAAAATCAAAACTGTCTTTCAAATCGTAGAGGGTCATGGTTGTGTTGGAAGGGGAAGGAAGATCATCATATTAATCTTCTTCACAATGAGGAGGATGTGCTTGAAGGTCTTCAGCCACATAGAAATCTTGAACAACTAGAAATCAAAGGCTACGGTGGTGGTGGTACTCCTAGTTGGTGGAATGCAAATTGGGCATCTAATCTAATTACTCTTGAATTCTTTAATTGTTCAAAATGGGAATTCCTCCCTCCTTTGGGACACCTTCCTTTCATGAAGACGTTGAGAATAGACAGAATGAATGCAGTGAGAAGCATCGGCTCTGAATTTTATGCAAGCAACCAGTTGTCTTCTAAAACAATATTCCCATCACTGGAGCAACTTTATATCTCCCAGATGCATGAATTGAAGGATTGGTACAAAATAGAAGAAGAAGGAGGAGGAGGAGGGTTTGAATTGTTCCCACGTCTTAAAAATTTCAGAATTGGGGAATGCCCTAAGCTGAGAGGATCTATATTTCAGTTTCCACCATCTAATTTTAATCAAATCCATATGCACATATCAGAAACTGCATTCTCATATTATATAACTGGAGGATTAATTCATATGAATTGTGACAGCGCCTCCAGAGTAACAGAATGGCTTCCGTACCCCAATCTTCTTACATCTGTTGAGCATTTGGAGATTACAGCACGTGAAGAAATGAGAAGCTGCTTCCCAACAGAGCTGGTGGAGTGGATTCAACATCTCACCTCCCTCCATTCTTTGTGCTTCATTAGGTCGTGGGAGTTAGAGTCCCTGCCATCCAACTTGATCAACAACCTTTCCACTCTTCGAAAATTGATAATTGTAGACTGCCCCAACATCAAGTCACTGCCGGAAGAGGGACTGCCCGCCTCCCTACAAGAATTGGAAGTATCAGGCTGCTATGATTTAGCAAAAAGATGCATGAATGAGGACTGGCAAAAGATGATTGCTCACATCCCCACCTTCACTGTTGATAACATTGTGGTGACAGGCGCGGGGGTCTAGGGCCCACCGTTTTCAATCAAAAAAAACATTGTGGTGACAGAGGAAAACAGGAAATC
This sequence comes from Hemerocallis citrina, assembly GCA_017893485.1. Classification (NCBI taxonomy): domain Eukaryota; kingdom Viridiplantae; phylum Streptophyta; class Magnoliopsida; order Asparagales; family Asphodelaceae; genus Hemerocallis; species Hemerocallis citrina. Next base: position 236,575,684 of record CM030366.1, read on the forward strand.
GTTAAAGACTTGGCTTTGTGATTATTCTTAAGCTGCTAAAGAAGAAGACGAAGAAGAATTAAGGAAGGTAGCAATCTATCTATTTGTTGTTAAAGACTCCCCGCATGGTGATTATTCTTTCATTTATTTCCCCTCAACTTTCTTATAATTAACCTCGATCAAATTCAATGTTCTGTCTTTCAACTCTAAGCTTTGTTTGATATAATTAATTAATGCCTGACTCACTCACCTCTATTTGATGCTTTCTTGTTATTCTATGATCCACTTCTATCTTTCATATTTCCAATGTTTGAATGCTGCATGCACACACCCTTTGCTGATATCCAATTTTAGTAGCACCCCGGTCGAAACATATATTGATTGCTTCAACCCAATGCCCAAATATACTCTTTTTAATTCTTCAAAAAACACATTATCTATTCTCAGCTTTTTTCTCAAGCTTGTTCAATATCTTTTCCAGGATTACTAATACTTACTCATATGTTTAGAGAGCTAATCATTTTTTGCTAATTTTACAGCGTAGGAGTCACCAAGCAGATATGCATCTGCTGAGGGGTTAATCCTAAGATGTTCTTCAGCTGTGAAAGGGCGAAAATGAAGGATAAAGGCAAAGGATGATTCTCAGGCTTGCTTTTGCATTTATCATGGACTCGTTATGTCTATTTTGGATTGCTGTAATAATTTTTATATCAGAACATGCACTGTTTGTGTTATTTTTGATTGAAAACGGTGGGCACTAGTCCCCCCGTGCTTCATTAAAGAGATTTTAATTACACAAACAACCAATCGGGGATATGATATTCATGCGTCCTAACAAAGGGCCATGATACCCATTCCCCAGCCCCCAAAAGAGTACCCAACCCATACATAAGATTCCCCAATTTCAAAGATGAAATCATTACAGATGTTACAAAAAGTTCCTAATACCGGAACATCCCAAAAAAGACATGCCGAAACCTCCCGCTCGGTCGCTGATCAATTTGCTGCCGGTGTGACCCCCTCCGTAGCTGGATTGCCCCCTTCCTCCTTTGATTCCGCTTCGTCGGTAGATGTACTGATCTCAGCATATAGTTCTTTGACCTTCTTTGAAGCTTCAGGACCTGCCGTTTTGGACCAGAATATAATATTAGCAATAATAGTAGCTAGAAGTTGATGATGCATGCTGTGTTTGTGAGTTGGTCTGAATATTCTATTATTCCTTTCTAACCAGATTCCCCAATAAATCGCCGCTCCCCCGATTTCCCAAATGAATCTTTGGTCCTTACGTACGTTTGTGTCTCTCCAGCCCCCCCAAACATCGTTAATCGTTTCCGGAGCGTCCCCCCTAATATGGATTCTAAGCATAAGGTCTCTCCAAAGTTCCCTAGCGTACTGACACTTGATTAGAAGGTGATCCACCGTCTCGCAATCCATCCTGCACATAACGCATATTCCTGGCCCCTGCCACTTTCGCTTGGCCAAATTGTCCCGAGTCAGGATAACTTTCGTGCTAGCCATCCAATTGAATAATTTTACTTTTAAAGGAACTCTTACTCTCCAGATCGGATCGTGTGTCCGCACACCCCCGTCATTTAACCAATTATAAGTGGATTTGACCGAATATCCACCTCCTGTCCCTCCCACCCCGTTGATCCTGTCCTCAACGTCCTCATCCATCGGCTTCCAATTCTGTAAAAAACGGATAAGACCCTCTTTTTGCCTTCTAGATGCTGCGTTTAGTCTACCCGTAAATCTCGGTCTCCATTCTCCATTTTGCCAGTTTGTTGCTACCTAATCGTTTTTATCCCTTGCCATTTTATAAATTTCTGGAAATCTCCTTTTTAAAGTAATTGGGCCGCACCACCTGTCTTTCCAGAAGCAGATAGTATTCCCCTTCCCAATCACGAAAGTTGCTCCAGTCAGGAAAATATCTCTAGTACGCAAGACCCCTTTCCAAAACCCGGACATAGACGCCACATTCTTCGGTTTCCTATGCACGCATCCTTTCCTGATGTATGCCTTCTCTATCAGAGTAGCCATTTAGCCTTAGACTTAACTCTAAGCTTCCACCACCATTTGCAAAGTAGAGCTTGATTCATTTGTCTCAAGTATAGAACCCCCAATCCACCGAATTCTTTTTGTCTACAGACAACCCCCCATTTAACAAGCGAGCATCCTCTCCCATCGGTACCCGATCCGTGCCAGAGAAATCGTCTTCTGAGCCTGTCAATATTTTTGACATGCACTGTTTGTGTTATTTCCTCCTTTGCCTGGATTTCGTAGATCCCAACTGTAAGGGTTTAGTTTTTTCCATCTTGCATGGAGTTTCTCTATAGGTATGTACTATTTGCTCCTTTGATTGGTATGCAATGTGTGAACTTCGTTTTATTTGTAATAGTTTTGAAGTGGACATCCACTACTTTAAATAAATATGTTTGTTGGTGACCATTTTTGAATATTTCTTAATGTGCAATTCATGATATGGCAAAATTCTTCTGTTTCTACATTCAAGCTATGATTTGAGTTAGGCACCATCATCTTGTTAATGGTTGTGCATATTTGAACAACTTTCAATATCGTGATACAAGCAACCTTTAGAGATCAAATGCATTCATCTTATTCATTATATACTGATCCTATAACTTTCTCAAGTGTTTGGTTGGAGGGGAATGGAGGGGTGCAGAATCTCTCCTGAGCCACTTTTGGCTCCCCTCCAATATGGGGGGGATTTGGAGGGGAGAAAAAGTGGGTCTAAGTGATTAGACTAAATTGTCCTTTGTTTAATTGTAACATCTTTTTTTTTTAATATTTTCTTTTTATTGTATTTCTCTATATGTTTAATCCACCACTTGGAATAGGTAGCACTGGTAGTATAAAGACGAACTAGAGGATGTTTGATATAATGAACATTAAGAGCATGCAGAAGGATGATTTCTCAGTTTTTGGGTGAAATCAACAAGGGTATATATGATTTCATACTTTTTTGTCATGAAAATTTATAACTTTTTTGTTTACAGTCGGTGTTTGAGTATATCTGTTATTTGAAAGTAGCCAGACTCTGTGGTATATAGTAATTCTTCCCATATGTTTCAGATACCCACTTTTGATGCTTGTTGTATCGTATCAATGCCTGGACTTGTATCAATTCAACTGATGAACTCTAGTGTGTAGTTTCCAGACCATATTACCCTCTCTTTTCCTTGACCAACTCACATTTTTTCATCTTATTTCCAGCAGCCTTAACAGTGTCTAGCTTCCTGAATCTAGTTTGCTTCTTCTACTTTTTTTAAATTTTAATAATCCGAGGAGATCACTGATGCTCTGGAAGATGGGGATATGATCGCGGAATAATGGAGCTTAGAATTTGGAACTATGGCATCTGCTGGAATCGGAGATGTTGATGCCTAGGAGTTGATAAATACAGAGACTCAAACCTAACAACTACCAAAATGAAGATAGTACATGCACTATCAGCATTTATTTTACTAGGTATTTGGCATTTGCATTGCACATTTGATCGTGAATTGGATGCCCAACGATGACAAAGGCCGATAACACCAGCTCCTTTTGGAATTACAAATAGTTGACATATATCTGGCCCAGTAATGCATCACATTCAACATATGGTTTGTAATGTTATCATGCATTAAAATGCATTTTGATTGGTAATATTTTTTAAGTTTACCGAAATTATTAAAAGAATACTTCAGGTTTTGTGGTGATTGTTGATACAGTTATATATCCTTGTGTGCATTACATGAATGATTGGCCTGATGAAACTAAGAGTGCATCTTCTGAATCTAAACTCAACAATGTAACTTGTGCAGGATAAATGACACAAGAATGCTGAGTGAATTTTTCTCACTGTGGCCCTACATCAACCAGTTGGAATTCAAGATATTGGCAGGTCATTAAGTTACAATACTCCAATCCAACAATCAATAAGAAACAAAGGACCTTCTCAATTTTCAATTTCTGATACTGACCTCACCTCTCTTCATTTCAGTCGGTGAAGGAGAAGGACTGACTAACACAAGGTTTCAATCAGTGCTTTTGCTTTGCTTTCACCATACTCTTACATTCTTTTCATCTTCGAACTGAACCTCCAATCTTTCCTGTTTTTCTTGTAACCCTTTTTTCCCTTCAATTTAATGGCTTTCAGTATCTCAATAAATAGAGAAGTTAATGTACATTGTTATGATGGTTACAACTCAAAATTAGTCAACATTTTCTTTTTTTTATCATTTAACGGTGGGTTGAATCCCGGCGTTCCATTAAAAGGAATTTAATTAGTCAACATTTTCTATGCAGTTGTTGAGCAAAGAAATTGACTTCATTAACTATATTTGATAGGAAACGTTGGTTTTTTTTTTTTTTTTTGATTAAAAGATGACTAGAGTCATCGCTTCATTAAAAAGTGCTTAACGAAACAGAGATAGCTATTACATAAAGCGCCCGTAGGCGAACAACACCAAAGGACATCTGATTAGGGCAATACAACCCTAACAAAACAAAATACATCAAAATAAGAGCATCTATAACAAAAGAGCAGAAGCTGACTGTCCCAATCCCATGTAGAGTACAGTTCCCCGGCTTGTGAACTACTCTTCCTCCTCTCCTACTCGCAGCTTCTTCCTTGATCAGATAAGCCCTGTCCAATCATAACAACATAAGTGAATTTTTTGCAACAAAGAGGAAAGTGTATGACGAACGCTATTGAAACAGAAATCATTACGATCTAGCCATAAGTTCCACAGTACTGACGCCACAAGAAGATCCCAATCTAATTTGACCTCTTTTCTAATCCTGTTGGATCTAATGTCCCCCCAAACCTCAGCACTCGACCCAGGACAGTGTAACACTCCAAACGTAGAACCCACTTCCCCCCAAACCCATCTAGCACTATGACACTTGAATAAAATGTGATTCGTATCTTCTTCCTCAGTCGTACACGTAGTACATATGACGTTGTCCACGATTCTCCGTTTCCTCAAATTAACCCTGGAGAGAATTGCATCGTTCTCCACCAACCATAAAAACACTTTAACTCTGGAAGGAACACTGATACCCCAAATAACATCTGTGATCTCGTTTGTAATACCACCATCGTTCAGCCTTCTGTATAGAGAGGCCACCGAGAACTTACAGTTTGCCTCCAACGTCCACCCTCTCTCGTCTTCCGACTGCTGTGTATAGTCGGCTTGTATACGAATGTAATCATTAACTTATTGAGTAAAAGGCCACCATATAAATGTACAACATTATTAAATCATAGATCGAGAGACACAAAAAAGAGCTTTCTCTCTCTAGAATTCTAGAGAGAGAAGCTCCAAAAAAAACCCAAAAGAAATCCTAACCCTAGATCTGACCCGGGGGGGGGAGGGGGGGGGGGGAGGGGGGGGGGGGGAGGGGGGGGGGGCTAGCTTCGCCGCCCCCTTCCCCACCTCCGTTCCCAACTTCACCTCTTCAACGATCTCCTAGATCTCTTCGTCTTCTCCCTCATCTTCTTGTTTCTCTTCAAATTCCTCATCTTCTTGTTTCACGTATATTGCACGTGCTGCTTTGTGGATTTGCTAGTTCGTGGGTTCGTTACTTCGGGATCCTTATCCCGTTATTCTTGGTATTAGTTTTCACCGAATAACAGGCAAGTCACCGTCCTCTTGAATTGCTAATTGTATCAAATTCAAGTCTTATTGAAATTCTGGCAAGTAGATATTTTTGTTACCGTATTATTCTTTGCTATCTCCTTCGTTGGGTCTATTGGGGGTTTACACGAGCTAACTCCAATATTCTTGACATCGTGCCACTTTGACTCTAAAGTTTGGATCTTAAATGAATGCATATAGAATTGTTAATAGGGTTATTCATACAAGTCACAACACAAATAAATTATTGTAGAGACAATCGTTAGGTTGTATGTCGTTTGATCGTTTGATGATTGATTAATGTTAGACTTGTAGGTGTGTGTGATTTAAACTTTAATTATCATGTTTTGACACCCATCATGCTGATTACACAATTTATGGACTAGAGAATCGATACACCTATTGTTTAATTAATTTTCTTTTCAAAAAAAATACCCGTAAAACTGTACATGCTTGCTGACCTGAACTTAATTGCTGTTTTCGAACCAGTAAATGACCTTAAAACAAAATATTTTCTGAATATGAAATGTAGCCCCGAATGTCTAGTTGTCAATAACATCCAGAATTTTCGAATTCCGAGTTTTGTAGCAAAAGTTATGCCGGTTTTACTACAGCTGTGTTTTTACTTTCAGATTTTCAGATTCTCGTACCTTTCATTTTTAAAAAGTAAAAAGGTTGATCAAATGATAGGATTTTGCTATGAAAATTTCCAAATTGATGTTTAACATGTTTAGTAGTCTAGATTATATTTTTACTGATTTTAATATTGAGTTTTTGCTGATTCAAAAATTAAAACGACAAGATGTCGAATTTCTGCCTAAACATAAAACCTGAAAAGAAATATGTGTTTGACCTAGCTACTGTTGTCGGAATTTGAACTTTAAGTATGCGTTGGAACCGTATGAAAGTCTAGTTTCCAGATTTTCTGACGGATTTAACTTTCGATTTCTGAGTCAGCGGGAAACTGCAATTTTGTACAGACTGCGTATGCTGTCCAGAATTTTAGATTCCACTTTTTAATGAATTAATTGTTCATATCTATATATCTATCTCTACTACTATAATGGGAGAACCCCTTAGTCCTTAACCCAACCCGTGCAGCGCACGTGTTGGGTTATGAACTAACTTTGGTAAATATTTTCGGCAGTGGACCAGTTTGGTAAATATTTCCGAAAGTGGATCAGTTTGGAAATTATTTTCTTTTTATTATCCCTTCAATTTTTTTCCACGTGCACGTGTGCACGTGTATGATACTAGTATAATAAATTACAATGAAAGCTATGAAGTGGCTCACATTCAATCTCTCCCAAAATTAATGGACCAGATCTACTCTCACAAAACATATTTTCCCGCCTAAAATTTCAAACTCCACAAATTTAAAAACCTACACACACTCTCTCTCTTTTTCACTGTCTATCTCTTTCCGTTCCCATCTCTCTCTCTCTCTCTCTCAGCTACTTTCCCCAACCCCCCCTCTCTCTCTCCTCACTTCCCAACCCCCCCTCTCTCTCTAGACGCCCCGCTGGCTGAATCCAGCCTCGACGCTCTCTCCCGACGTCCCGCTGGTTGACGCTCTCCAGCCTCGACGCTCCGCTCCCCTTCTCTCTCTCTCGATGCCCCGCCTCCTGAAGCCAGCCCCGAAGCCCCACCTCCTGGCGCTGCCTTCTTCTAATTGAGCGATGGGCTAGGGTTTTGGCAACACGGTGAAGGAGATGGCAAGGGTTTCGGCAGTGAAAGTGATGGCTAGGGTTTTCGAGTTCTGCGTTCTAATTCTTGGTGGTTTTGGAGTGCGCAATCCATTTTTTTATCAGGGTATCTCCTTCTCATTCGTCCTGGTTTTAGGTGTAGTGTCTGATTGCTAACTATTCATTAAAATCTAAAGGTGTAGTGTCTGATTTAGCCATCACATAGGCCAATTCACGCAAAAAATCTTATGTAGATCTATTTTTTGCAACTATCTTAGCCTGTTAAATTATGATTTCTTCTGTTGTTGAGTTGCGGTTTTTGTTTTGTGAAAGCAGATTTGTGAACGCACCAACATTCTGCATCTACTTAACAATTAGACTCACTTCAACCGACCCGTAAGGTTATAAAAGACTTTACTTTTTTTGTGTTTCATTCAATTCAGAAAACTCTGAACTGTAATTCTTTCTGTTCATATTAACTCTGTTCTTTTAATTGTGAATTCTTTTTTAATCTGTTGCTAATGGCTGTTGGTTGTTGGTGCGTTCTCTATTCAGTTTTGCATCTTTGTTAGTCAAGTGCGAAACAAATGCAGGGAATATCATCTAGCACCTTCTGGGCCTTTTGTACTCCTCAGTTCTGTGCGAGGTATGCATTCTTTTGATTGTTCAATTAGTTTGAATTATGTTGCAATTTCTTTTGTCTGTATGTTTGCATCTAAATATCTTCCATATTTATGCAGATAGGTCTTTCATTTTTTTTCCAGTTCGCATGTATCTAATGATTTGGTCTCCTACATAGAGAGTGACCCAAGTGTCTTGCCTGGCATAGGTGCACTCAGTGAGGTTAAGCTTTTTTCATTTTTTCTATTTCTTGACATGCCAAAAGAAAGAAAAAGAAGAAGAATTACATCATGGATGTGTTGAATATTCATGGTTATTGTTTGTATATATACGGATGTGTTTCAAGAAAAAGAACGTATCCTGTAATTTTTGGTTATTGAGTTAGATTGTAACAATTGAGATAATAAAATTGCCCGTGGACTTTTTTATATTCACTCTGCACAGAACATATCCCTTTTACTTTTGGCTGTGTAGGTTACAAAAGAAGCTGATGTTGAAGAGTTTGAAGCTAAAACTATAGAGGATCAGATTCAGAGAAGAAAGATCCGAAGAGTTTATATTAAGGTCTGACTTGGGAGTATCTGTTATGTTGGCTCTGTATATGGAGGACATCTGCAGCTTATCTGACCTGTCTTTGTTTTACAGGCTTTTTTGTTCAATGCTCTATTCTGAGCCAAAGCTTGACTCACACCGCTTCAAGGATATAATTGATGAAGCAATAGCTTAAGGTATGACTTGAGTATTTTCTATTTTATTTCATCCTAATATATATTGATACGATTATGAGTCCTTCCAAAATCAGTGCAAATTTAGTTCTTATTCATGTCAATTATTCTATTAACAATCACTTCTGATGTTACTTTGAGGTCCAAACTAATGCTGGATGCCACATCTAGCTGTTACACTTGACAATTTTAGATCTATTTGCTGATTAGGCTTATTTTTCTGTTGTTTGCTTTCTTTTGATGTCAGAAGTCTCTTTCTTACCCCACTGTGAACTCTGTGATCTTATCTCAGCAGTGTCTAGATATACTTTCATGTAACTGAGTAGAATATGCAACTTTGTAGGTATCATGAGAAGTATAACTCTGTAACTAAGGAGTAGAATATGCTTTCATGTAAGAAGTAACTAAAATAATATACAGAGAGAGCATGAGATGAGGTGAAGTATTTTGTATTTGAATCCCTCATTTTTTAGTGCATGATCTCCTAAAGCCAAAACTTAGAACATTTTAGTTATTAAATTTTTTAGTGCATGAACTCCTGAAGCTTATAACACACAATTTTGAATGATACATGATCTTCTGATGCCAAAACTGTTTCATATGCTTAGACCACAAACTTTTTAGTGCATGAATTTTTTAACCAAGTTTGTTTTGATCTACTTTACGCATCCTTACTTTTGCTAAGTTAGCACTATATTGTTTGGATTAATGTGCACAAAGCACGGCCTTTATTGAGATTGCCCAAATGATCTTAGTTAAATACTCCTCATTCTATGTGGAACTTGAGTTGCCTCTACCCATACATGGTATCATATTGTTTAGTGGTTTGACACTCGATCCAGTGAAATATAATGTTCTCATTTCAGGTTTGACACTTGATCATGTTGACAATCTCACCATTACTGGGTACAGTTGATGTTAAGTTCCAAAGGTACAACTCTTAAATATTTCTTGGGCATCAATGCAAATTGTTCATCATTACCCAAGTGCTGACTTACAATATTATTCTCAATTTTTCTTATAGTTCTAGATCTCTACCCAAGTGCTGACTTACAATATTATTAACTCAAAGTTCATCATTAGTATCTATTATGTTGAGCCCCAATGCCATTAAGAAAAAAACTAATTTGGTGCTGCAAGTAGTTACATAGACAAGTAATCTCTAAATTGTTGGTATATACTTGATAAATGTTCCCAGTGAACAAAATGTGTTCCATGCACAATTTTGGAATGATTGTTCGTTTTTTCACAATAAATTTGCCACAAAATTTTAATCTTACCAAATTAGCATACAAACACAGCATGCTTATGACTGCTATAGACATCATTGACTCAATCACCCAGCTTTTATAATACAAAAGTTTTTTTTTCCTCAAGAACACTCAATCATATGGCATAAATTTTCTTCAAGTGTAGGAAGTATGTCTGTGAAGAAGATACGATATTTGCATAGCAGAAGACTGAATAATGATGTTCTTTACATGTTCATTTAAGTTTCCATTCATTTAGAAGCTGAGGAGCTTTGGTCAGTTTGGACAATTAAAAAAGTTTCCTCACAACTGACCTGCTCCCCAGTAAGAGTACCCAAGTTTCATTGAATGTGGAATTACTTCAAACTCGCATAACTGCTTCAAAGAATCCACCACTTAACTGGGAACGTCAGATTAGACTGTTTCATTGCAAAATAGATCACTGATGACTAATTGTAATGACAAGAATATCAACATTATGTTAGAAATAAACTCAACAAATAAGAAAATTTACAAGATTAAGAAAGCGAGAGAAACACATTTAAACTCAACAAATAAATCATCATTATTTTCCTTCACCGTAAAAACTATAAGAAAATTTTAATCAGGTCTTTCTAAAACTCATATTGGCAATATATCTCCACCTTGATCACATGGACAATTTTGCTCTATAGTCTTCCCTCCGCGTCTATGTCTCTCCCTCACGCGTCGCCGCAGATTCCTATTGCAGAATTGACCATTAACCCCTTTACACAGCAACACAAACACATATTCCTTATATATCAGCTCCCTCACCATCATACCAACTCGCAGAATGAGCATCCCGACAATAGGGTAACTGTTTTTGTATTACAATCATTTTTCTTATGAGATTGGGTAATTGTTGTTATGTTTTTGCTTAATCAATCTTATCATGTATATGTCATGTCATTTTAGTGAAAAGGAACACCATCTAAACCGAGGAATTTGTTTATTGATAGTGTATTCAAAGCAAAGAGCTTTATTTATTAGCGATAGGATTTCTAGGATATTAGTCCCCTAAATTAAGTATCGTTAAGTATCAATTTTATCCAACTTTATTGAATTCACATGAACATTGCTAGGGATTTTGTAATATAAAGATGTTTCTATTAAGAGAAGCATCGGCTTCGTTACTAAATGCTAGCATGCCTAACTAATCCACAATTTACAGAAGGCAAATTGTGTGTGGATTGAATAAATCTAGAGTAATATGTACACTGTCTTGGACATTGGATATGACTTGAAGCAAATTAATTAGTATACCCAAAAATGAAGCATTTCTATGAGAACGAATACTTTGTGAGTGAACTTTTTCTTGCATTCTCCTACCTTTATCCAAATTTCGCTTATTGATAAGAAGAAACATTAATGTGGTAGTATGGCATGTGAATGTGAATAAAGAGATGACTGTTTTAGTACATGCGAATATGTGATGATTCCTATAATTTCAAACATGTGATGCAGATTTGAGTCCTCAAGATTCCACACTTATCGAATATCATTGACATTGGGCCATTACCGAGCTTTACAGATGATGATCACCAAGATAATCATCACCAACGACATGCATTCTACATCTTCACCTGCCATGGGTTGCAGTTTGAATGCTCCAGTCTATCCAAAGTACAGGTACATACATATTCCGTGATTGTAGTCGTTGTAGCTGCAATATGCAAGTGCAGTCACTGTTATAATTAGTATTGAGTTATTGGTGTCATGCATCTAGAAGTCATAAGAATACATTTAAGCTTAATTGGTTAGAGGTTTAGATGGGGGTTGCGATGAGTCGATTAATCCATTCCTTCTCAATTCTAACTAAACTTTTCCGTCCTCTTTTCTAGCAGTATCCATTATGTTGAGCTCCAATGCCATTAAGAAAAAACTAAATTTGGTGCTGCAAGTAGTTTCATAAATGTTCCCAGTGAACAAAATGTGTTCCATGCATAATTCTGGTTCAACTATAAATTTCTTTCATGATTATTTTAACTTCTAACAAATCACCCCACTTTTTTCAAGAACCAATTAGGTAATAGACAAGCATAGTCTTCACTTCTGAACGCAGATTGAGGTATGTCCCTTCCCTTTCATCAATCATATTAATGAAATTTAGGCTATATCTACTTTTGACCAAAGACCACAATTTCTAACACAAATAAAAAATTTCTTCACAACCTCCACAACAGGTTTATGTCTATCTTATGTTTGGGACAATGTATATACTGGGTCTCTCAATCGGTAATGCTTAAGAGATGTCTTTCCCTTGAGCTTCTGTTGTGGCCCAATCAATGGATATGGATTTTGTGTGGTAGAATCTGGTGTGAGATAATAATAGCAAGACATTTATAATTAGCTGCATGATGCTAAAAGAGAAACTGTTGAAGAAAGAAAAGAAAAGCTGGTGTGATGATTGATTGGGGAGCAACGATTATGGCTTGCTTATCAAAGCTGCCTATTCTTTGCAAAGCAATGTCTGACTGTTTATCACAAGACTTTTTTTTGTGTGTGTGTGTGTGTGAATTTTCTTTCCTGGAATTGGTAGCTACCTTTGATTTTCTTATTGTGTGGCAGCTTTCAAGGGCTTGAGTCTGATAGGAGATAGTGTAAGCTTTATTAATTCAGCAGCATACTACAAGTTATTTCCCTTTGTTCAACGATATATAATGACTTCCAACAAATAAATCTTTCTTATTGTAACTTCAAAAGACGATGTGCACTTACCAATTTCATGCAATTTCACTAAATTAAACTTCTTACAAACAAAAACTTCAAATGCTTTGATTCTTCACAAGTAAGTGCAAGGAAGTTTATGAGCATTCTGTATTAATAAAGTCATGCATTGACACAAATACTGTCCTTTTTTCATGAACACACTGGACTAGAACTTTATAACAAAACTTGAAAATTTCCTGTGTATGAACATGAAACTACCATAAGAGCTAAAAACACGTGCAATTACAGGCGGCATCGATATGGCTATATATTGTACCCCAAGGGATGAGAAACCTAATGAACTACATCAAGCAGAAGTATGGTAATCCCTCAGTATACATCACTGAAAATGGTAAGCACTAATGTGATGGATGTGTCTTTTCTTTTCTTTTCTTTTCTTTTTCTTTTTTTTGTTTCTTATGCTAATATATTTGCTTGATTTTGTAAGGAATAGATGATTCAAACAACCCGTTTGTCCCAATTTCCAATGCTGTTAAGGATGAGAAAAGAATAAGATACCATAATGACTATTCTGTGAATCTTACGGATTATTCACAACTAGACTTGCATGAAAGTTCTTTTGAAGCCAAAAAGTTTTTAGGCTAATTTACAGGAAACTTCCATGATTGAGTGTGTGAAGCTTTCACATTGTGGAGCTTTCATGTCTAACTTTCACATTGTGAAGCTTTCACATTGATAATATTTGTATTTAACTTACTAATTTTAATGTCTAACTATATTTTTGAAAGGTGAACATATTCGTAAAAATACATTTATTTAAGGGTTTTCATTTACTCTAAATGTGTAATAATGTTTTCTGAACCCATGTATCCAAAGCCAAATATCTACACCGCAACCACTTTAGAGCAAGACTCTTTGGATCTTACAGTATTATTTATACTTTTGATAAAGTGGGTTATTTCGTTCCATCCATCCTTCAGCGAAAAAAAATCACTAGATACCAGTTCATAACATTATGCTTTTCGTTTTAAATATTATGCAAAAGCTGAATATAACTCGCTGTTTGTTATGAACTATGGACGAATTGCAAGGACGATAGGTGTGATGTAAGAGGATACTTTGTATGGTCTCTTCTAAACAACTGGGAGTGGGCCGCAGAATACACTTCCAGATTTGAACGGCTTGGAGAGATATCCCAAGGACTCAGTTCAATGGTTCAAGAACTTGAAAGATTTGTAATATTGAGTGCTAGAAAATTTGTTTGTATTGAACATGTTGTAGGAATTATATATATGTTCATATCTCATAGTTGAATGTAATTATGTTCAGGTTTTATATTTAGCTGTTCTTATATTCAAGCCTTATTTAGGAACCACATTATTATGTTCAGTTGCAAATCTTTATTTTTATTTTCTACTATTTAGTTGAAACTTCAGAAAATTTGATTGACGCTTAACTACTCATTTAGGAACAACAACACACTTTTCTTTTGAGGGTTTCCTTTATTAGTACATAATTTCTGGAAATTTCCATATCATCACTCCAATTCTTTGTTTCAAGTGTATCTGACAATGGGTGTTTGGAGGACAAAGTGAGAATAGAGAGAGATGCACTGCCCATATTGAGTCTGAATTTTGCCTATTTATTCTTCCAAGGTTCTGTACACCTCATATTATTGGTGGAAAACAGGATGATATCCAACAGTTGGATGATTAGTAGAAACAGGTGGATTTTCTTTGACATTTTTATTTGCATTGCCTGCATTTATTCTATGTACTTTGCTTTGTCTGTATTTTCTTTATGTATTTACAGGGCTTCTTTATGTATTTACAGGGCTTTTCATATACTGCATCGTTCATAAAAACGTGTCGTAGACACGTATCCACTGGCAAAATTGAGGCGTTAATTGCATTAGAAAATGAATTGCTACTCATGTCAGGCTCCAAATCAAAAAAAGAAATCTCTTATGCTAAAGTTACACATAGCAAGGAATTTCAGATCCACTACTATTGTAGATTTACAATACTATTTTTGAATCTCGAACTGCTGACAAATGATCCTGCAATATACCAACCAATAAACATCAAGATCGTTCCATAATCCTACTTCATAGTACATCAGTGTCTACTGGTTTACATGATTTTTCATATGTTGCATCATTTCGAAGACGTGTTGTAGGCACGTGCCCACGGGCATACCTATTGCTTGAATTAATGTATGTATGTTGCATTGCATGATCCTAATGAGTTATTGTCATCTTTTAAAATGTCCTACTCCATGTTATCATCCTATTATTTCCTTATTGATACTATTGTCCATCTTATGTCTCGAATTTCATATTGTATTGTTGCATCAATAAAATAGTTAAGAAGCCGGGGTTTAAGGGAATGACATGAGTAGTGAATAATATAGTGACTGTGTCGGCCAGTGTTTACCGATTAATTGTGGAGCGCTGACTACGACATCCCAATCTTTCGTGTCTTGAACCCGTGAACCCGTGAACTCGTGAACTTGTGAACTCGTGAATCAGTGTATCATTATAATGAATTGTGCAAAAATATTGTATCGTATCAGTGATTACCGTACCGACACATGATCTATAGAATTCGCCACTCAGTCTAAACGAAATTGATTGTATGCATCGAACCTGTGGTACGACACACATGGGACACAATAGTACGTGCATTAGTTAGGAGTTAAAATGAATAATAGACATAAGGATTGACACATCACCGACATTGCATATTGTTCATTATTATTCCTATATGTATCCAATATTGTTTAAGTGATTATGATATTAACCGTGGATTACCGTTACCGAATATTGATTCACCGTTACACCGTTGCATTGATTACCATGTTATTGATTATTATCATCGTGCTATGTTATTGATTCCTGTTGATCAATTGTTTCTTTGTTATACCGTTATTCCATTGTTCCCTGCTTTCTCTACTTGCTGTCCATGACTTGCTCTAAGGACAATTATTTTTCTCTTTTTAGATAAAGTATTTATAGGTAATGAAGGAGAATTGCCTGCTGGAGTTGGAGAACAAACATTTTGAAGATTTCTGCTTTTAATTTGCTTATCGCTTTATTTTTTTTTTTTGGACTGGAATTATTATTGTTTTGGGCTTATGTCCCGAATTTTATTGTTGTTTCCAGACGTTAGATTATTATTATTGTATTTGGATATCTATATTGCTTCATTCCAAGTATTTCGTTCATGAAATCATTATTATTGTCTGCGCAATTGTTCTGTATTGTTTATGTTGATGAGTCAATCGATTAAACAACTTATGGGTGACGTTAGTCATTCGCTGGGCTTTTGTCATGTACTCGTATTCCGTATTTTTGGGAAGCGGGGCGTGACATCCGTTGTTTGGTGTGAAGCCAGAAGGGACGGCAGTCGATCCAGTTGCATTAGCGGGCTGGAATAGATTGGATCAGAAAGCGCTTGGGCAGATTCAGTTGTCACTGAGCAGGAATGCACTATTTCATATTGAGAAGGCAAGAACCGCAAAGGAGGCAATGAAGATATTGACAGACATGTTTGAGAGGCCGAATGCAGCGAATCAGATCTTACATCTAAAGAAGTTGGTTAACTTGAAGTTGTCAGAAAGGGGTTCGGTTGCTGAGCACATCAACAATTTCTTTATGGTTTACAATCAGATGGAATCGCCGGGTTTAAAGTTTGAAGAGAGGGCACAATCGTTGTTGTTGCTATCCAGTCTTCCCGACAGTTACGGCACAGTAGAGCAGACTATTACTAGCACCATGATTGATATGAAAATCCCAAAGGTTGTTATAAGCAGCATTATGAATGAGGATGCAAGGAGGAAAAGACATGGAGAGACTTCGGTGTCATATCCTAGCAATATTGTGCTGTCAGTTGACAACCGTGGATAGAGTAACAACAGAGAAAGGTCGCAAAGCAGGAATCACAGGTCCAACTGTCCAAGTCAAGAACAGGACATCGCAAAGGTGAGTGTTGGTACTGCAAGAAGCCAGGACACATGAGAGACCAATGCGAGGAGTATAAGAAAGCACAAGCAGGGGCACAAGTAGCCAATATGGTAAGTATTGAACCCCATCTAGATGAATTGTGTTTATATGATGGATTTAATATTTTGCAAGATGATTGGTGTATAGACTCGGGTGCATCTTATCAATGTACCCCCATGAGGGATGTGTTTGAGGATTACAGGACATGTGATTTTGGTGCAATTTCAGTTGGTAATGGACAGATATGTCCAGTTGTAGGTAGAGGCACTGTGAGAGTGAAGGCTCGCAATCGTGGGCAATTGGTCTTGTATGATACAAGACATATTCCGAACTTGAAGAAAAACTTGATCTCGACTAGCAAACTAGACAAAAAAGGATTCACAACAACGTTGGGGAATGGAGAATGGAAGGTGACTACACGTACCAGGTTGGTGACAAAAGGAAAGCATGGTGACACGTTGTACTTACTCAGGGGAGGTGATTCAGGTGATATCATTCCTACGGTATCAGCAAGTAGTAGGTCCTCGTCGATTCTATGGCATGTCAGGTTGGGACACCTTGGTGAAAGGGTGTCAAAAAGCTTTGTTCTAGGGATCTTCTGCCGGGGCTGAAGAAGGTTGGGATGGATTTTTGTGAGAATTGTGTGATGGGCAAACAGAAGTCAGTTAGCTTTCAGTTGGGTGGACGTGAGAAGAAGCTTGCGAAGCTAGAGTTGGCACATACAGATGTGTGGGTTCCAGCCCAGGAATTCTCTTATAGTGGTAAGAGATACTTCGTCACATTCATAGATGATGCTACAAGAAAGGTTTGGGTTTATGCAATTCGCAAGAAATCAGAAGTATTTAAGGCATTCAGAGCTTGGAAGGCTAGGGTTGAGAATGAGACGTGATGCAAGGTGAAGGCAATAAAGTCAGACAACGGAAGTGAGTACACAAGCAAAGAGTTTGTTAACTATCTGGCTAAGGAAGATTTGGGTTACTTTAACAATTCTCTCTCAGCTCACAATTGAGACTGTTAGATCTTTGGACAAAAAGTAACAGATGTCGTTATTTGGAATAACGGCATGAAACTTTTTTTCCAAACAGATGCCGTTATTGGGAAGAACGGCATCGAAATAACCTATGCCGTTTTTCTCAATAACGTTTCTTACTGACGTGTCCTAAACAGGGGCAGATCACTAATTGTTTTCGGAAGTGGGACAAGGCGCCAAATATTTTCAAAAAGTGGCTCTGTACGGCAAAATTTTCCCAGAAAAGCAGGAGTCATTTTCCCTTGCACTTAGATTAAGTTATGAATACCTCCCTTCATATTTGAAGCAATGCTTCGTTTATTGTTCTTTGTTTCCCAAAGATTACAGATATGAGAAGACAAAATTAGTTCGAATGTGGATTGCCCATGGCTTTATATTACCCAGTGGACAACAAATCCTAGAGAATGAGAAGACAAAATTAGTTCGAATGTGGATTGCCCATGGCTTTATATTACCCAGTGGACAACAAATCCTAGAGAAGATTGGAGAGGCTTACTTTAATGAATTACTAAGCAGATCTTTGATCCTGAAGCAATTTCCAAATAAATATGTGATCCATGACCTACTTCATAGTCTTGCACAGTCTTTGTCTGATGGTGAAATTTGCACTATAGAAAATGATGAAGTACACATCTCATCGAAGAAGGTTCGCCACATATCAATTTGTGCAAACAATCTTTCTCTACTTTGCAATGATAAGCTTGCTAATGAAAATTTAAGGAGCCTTCTTGTGTTTCATTGCTCTGTTGAGAAGACACTAGATGTGTTGAGTGGAATGAAAGGTCTACGTGTGTTGGGACTACATGATTTCCGAAAAGAATCATCATTTGAGTTTATTCAGAAAATGCTGCACCTACGCTACTTGGAGTTAGAAGATCGCTATGGTTATTGTAAAATACCCGAATCAGTGTGCAAGCTTTACCATCTTCAAGTGCTAAGTGTTAGCTTACCTTTTTTTCTCAATGAAATTAGCAAGCTGATAATGTTACGTCATTTAGAAGCTTCAGAAGAAAGTACAAAAAGTATCGCTTGGATTGGATCATTAACTTTGCTTCAAGAGTTAAAGTTCCATGTTAATCAGGGAGAGAAGGGATTTGACATTGGACAGATAAGGGACATGTCAGAGCTGAGAAGACTTAGTTTGTTTGGCCTTGAGACTATTAAGAGAAAGTAACATGCCTCGAGGGCCATGTTAAAAAACAAAGAGTATCTTAAAGATTTAAAGTTGTTCTGGAAGGAGGATCATCATATCAATCTTCAAAATGAGGAGGAGGCGGATATCGATGTACTTGAAAGTCTTCAACCACATAGAAATCTTGAAGAATTAATTAGTAATCGGAGGCTACTGCGGTAGTTATCCCAGTTGGTGGAATGTAAATTGGCCATCAAATCTAAATACTCTAAAATTGTATAATTGTTCAAAATGGGAAATCCTCCCTCCTTTGGGACATCTTCCTTTCCTGAAGGTGCTACATCTACGAGGAATGAATGCAGTGAGAAGCATCGGCTCTGAATTTTAAGCAAGCAACCAGGTCAAGTTGTCTTCTAAAACAATATTCCCATCACTGGAGGAACTTTATATCTCCGAGATGCCTGAATTGAAGGATTGAAGGATTGGTACAAAATAGAAGAAGAAGGAGGAGGGTTTGAATTGTTCCCACGTCTTAAATGTTTCAATATTGGGGGATGCCCTAAGCTGAGAGGATCTATCTTTCAGTTTCCACCATCTAATTTTAATCATATCTGGGTACAAATATCAGAATATACAACCAGATATTGCGGTAATAAAGGATTAATTAGAGTCAAATGTGCCAGCGCCTCAATAGTAAGAGAATGGCTTCCGTACCACAATCTTCCTGCATATGTTGAGCATCTAACTATTGAGCATCTAACGGAAGAGGTTACTGAAGACAGGGTCTCCTGGCCGGGAGGGAAGGAAGGTCAATTTTCAGTAAATTCCACTTACGAAAGGTTAAACGATGGAGGGGTGAGGGTGCATGATCCGATCTGGAAAGTAAAAGCTCCTTTAAAGGTCAAAATCTTCAACTGGTTGGCTAGTAGAAAAGTAATCCTTACTTGGGACAACTTCGCAAGACGAAAGTGGCAGGGCCCAGGTATGTGTCATGTGTAAGCGGGAGTGCGAAACGGTAGATCACCTTCTACTACAGTGTCAGTATACTAGACATATCTGGGGGGACTTTTTGGGGAGACTAGGCATCGGGGGCCAGGGCCCAGAGACGATTAACGAGGTTTGGGGAGGGTGGAGGGACGCCAATGTTCGTAAAGAACAAAGGGTAATATGGGATATTGGGGTAGCGGCGATCTGTTGGGGTATTTGGTTAGAAAGAAATAATAGAATCTTCAGGCCAACACACAAACATATCATGCATCATCAGCTATTACACAACATTATTGCTAATATGGTATTTTGGTCCCAAACGGCAGGTGCTGAAGCAACTAAGAAGGTTAAAGAACTCTATGCAGACATCACTACCTCTAACAATCAGGCGGACTCTGAAGAGGAAGGAGGGGCACCAGCGGGGGACTGACTTACAGGCCGGAGCAGAATATCTCACTTTTGGTGATAGGGGTGTTTACAGCCATTTCATGTTTTTGTCTCAACTGTAATTTTGTTATGTTTTGGAAAGGGAACATCAATGTAAGGGTTGAATGTCCCTTTTGGGGGAGGAGAATAAGTATCATGGCCCAATATTGGGATGCATGAATATCATCTCTCCTTATTGGTTGTATGTTTGAACTCTTTAATGCAGCGCGGGGGGTCTAGGGCCCACCGTTTTCAATCAAAAAACTATTGAAGCACGTGAAATGAGAAAGCTGCTTCCCAACAGAGCTGGAGGAGTGGATTCAACATCTCACCTCCCTACATTCTTTGTGTTTCTATGATTGCCAAGAGCTGCCATCGATCAACAACCTTTCCACTCTTCGGAAATTGAAAATTATGAACTGCAACAAACTCAAGTCACTGCCGGAAGAGGGACTGCCTGCCTCCCTACAAGAATCAGAACTATACAAGTGCTATGATTTAGCAAAAAGATACATGAATGATGATTGGCAAAAGATGATTGCTCACATCCCCACCTTCACTGTTGATGAAGTTGTGGTGACAGACGACAACAGGAAATCATTAAAGACTTTTCATTATGATTATTCTTATGCTGCTAAAGAAGACGAAGAATAATAAGGATGGTAACAATCTATCTATTCATTTCTGACTGACCTCTCTTGCATTTATATTATTTCCCCTCAACTTGGAATTGAATGTTCATCTTTCAACTCTAAGTTTTGGCCATATTATTAACTGTTTGTTAAAATGCCCCACAATCAGCACCATTCAATACTCTTCATCTTTTGATTCCTTTTCCTACTCCAGGCATTGAACCGATGCCTACAAAGAATGCTATATCAGTTGCTTTTTGTCTTCTACTTTCCTATATTATTTTGATTTCAAGTGTTCAACATTATCTATTCCCAGCTTATTTCTTAAACATTTTCAGTAACTAATAGTTACTGACGATCCAATTGAATTGCTGTTTAGAAAGATAATCATTTTTTTGTTAATTTAACAGCCAAGAAGGTAGCATACATGCATCTGCTGCGGAGTTTGTCCTGAAATGTCCTTCCAGGACATCTTCATCTTTCGGCTATGAAAGGGCAAAAATGAAGGATAAAGGCAAAGGATGATTCTCAGGCTTGCTTTTGCATTTATCATAGACTCATTATGTTTCTTTTGGATTTTGCTGTAATAATTTTAATATCAGAACATGCACTGTTTGTGTTATTTCCTGATTTGTCTAGATCTCATAGATCCCAACTGTGAGGATAAGTTTTTTCCATCTTCCATGGAGTTTCGCTTTGGTCTGTGGTCTTTGCGTCTTAGATTGGTATGCCAAATGTGTGAACTTCGTTTTATTTGTAATAATTTTGAAGTGGACACTTTGGCAGGGTCGAAGGGGCGAGGTATGCGAGGCGTCGATGGCGGTGTGGATGGCTGAGTCAGGGACGGCTTCCGGTGCGTTGGTTTGGAGGCCTGAGTCATGGTCGTGGATGGCATCGAAGTGGAGGGAGGTTGTACGGCGGGGGTTGGCGAACGGTGTTGGGGCGGGCGCGTTGGGGGCCTTCGTTGATTGGTCGCCCTCGTCGGGGCTGGCGTCGGGGTTGGTAGCGTTGGACTGGCGTCGGGGGTTGTAGTATCGGGGCTGCGGTTGGGAAGGTGTGGTTGCTATTGCCGAGCTAGCATCAGCATGGAGGGTCGGAAGGGGATCTCATGGATGCTTTTTGCTGGCGAAGTGGAGGTGAACGGTGACCACGGTGGGGGACAAGTGCTGCCGTAGAGGCATGGGGGTGGAGGCATGGCTGCCAGGCTCAGGGGTTTTTGAATTTCAAAAGTTTGATTTGAAATTCAAAATTAGGTCGGCATCGACGGGGTCTGGTTCTGACAGGGGGTTTCAATTTGGTCGACGGGGGTATGGCTCTGACTCGTCGACGGGGGTTTCAATGTGGTTAACGGTGGTCGACAGGGGATTTTATTGTGGTCGACGGTGGTCGACGGGGGTCTCAATTTGGTCGACGATGGTCTAGATCTGACTCGTCGATCGGGGGATTTCTATTTGGTTGTTGGTGGTCTGGCTCAGACTCGTCGACGGGGGGTCTCAATGTTGTTGACGGGGGTTTTCCTAATATTCAAATTACAACCAACTTACAATTAGCAATGAAATGTACCCTAATTGGTGTGGGCGACTGTTGTCAGACAAGTTTATAGTTTGGGCTCTACTTTGATCATGGTTGGTCAAAGTGAGGGGTGCCTTTGATTTCTATCATGTCAGAGGGCTTGCAGCGGTGTCACGCCCCGCTTCCCAAAAATACGGAATACGAGTATATGACAAAAGCCCAGCGAATGACTAACGTCACCCATAAGCTGTTTAATCGATTAACTCAACAACATAAACAATACAGAACAATTGCGCAGGCAATAATAATGATCTCATGAACAAAAATACTTGGAATGAAGCAATATAAACATCCAAATACAATAATAATAATCCAACGTCTGGAAACAAATAACAATATTTGGGTCATAAGCCCAATACAATAAAAATAACAATAATCCAATAATTAAGTCTCCAAACAAAACAATAATTATTTATTAAGCGGCGATGCAATCAATTCCTTCACCAATGTTGTTCTGCTAATCCATCTGGTAATTCTCCATCAACACCTGTAATTACTTCATCTAAAAAGAGAAAAATAATTGTCCTTAGAGCAAGTCATGGACAGCAAGTAGAGAAAGCAGGGAACAATGAAATAACGGTATAACAATAAATCAACGGATCAATAAGAATCAATAAAATGGGACAAAATCATAATAATCGATATAATTGGCTATAAACAATGGTGCAATAATTGGTAACGGTAATCAATAATCAATAACGGTAATACCTAGCCAATATTCGATATCAATAGGAACAATAATGATCAATATGCAATGTTGGTGATGTGTCAATCCTTATGTCTATTAATCATTTTAACACCTAACTAATGCACGTACTACTGTGTCCCATGTGTGCCGTACCACAGATTCGATGCATACAATCAATTTCGTTTTAGACTTAAGTGGAAGATTCCATAGATCATGTACACGGCACAATAACGGTATTTGCAGCATTGCTGCACACTGGTTGGCTCAATAAAAACAATACACGGTCAATTGGGGATACTGTGTCAGTAGTCCAACAATAAACCGATAACAATAACTTTTGCCAACACACAATATTTTGGGAAACAAGGCCCACACTTCAGCGTACAGTCACTATGTCATCAACTACTCCAGTCAATCCCTTAAACCCCGGCTTATTAATCATTTATCAATGCAACAATACAATATGCAATTAAGGAACACGGGGTGAACGATAGTATCAATAAGGAAACAATATGTTGATAACATTGATAGGACGGTTAAAATAGTGGCAATAACTCATTGGGATTATGCAATGCAACATACATTCATTAATTCAAGCAATAGTACAACCTAGGAATTATTAATCCGTTTAAAAGTAGTATCTAAAATTCTGGACTGTAAAACACAGCTACAGTAAAACGGGCATAACTCTTGCTACAAAATTCGGAATTCGAAAATTTCGGATGCTATTGACATCTAGACATTCGGGGCTACATTTCATATTCAGAAAATATTTTATTTTGAGGTCATTTACTGCTTCGAAAACAGCAATCAAGGTTCAGGTCAGCAACATGTATAATTCTTAAGGTATTTTCCTTGGACATAAATTAATTTAACATGATGGATTTCGATTCTATAGTCAATAATTTGTGTAACTAGCATGATAGGCGTCCAAACATGATAAATAAAAATTAGAACACACACATATACAAGTCCAACATCAATCAATCATCAAACGACATACAACCTAACGAATGTCTCTACAGTAAATTATTTGTGTTGTGACTCGTATGAATAACTCTATTAACAATTCTATATGCATTCATTAAAGATCCAAACTTTGGAGTCAAATTGGCACGATGTCAAGAATATTGGGGTTAGCTCGTGTAAACCCACAATAAACCCAACGAAAGGGATAACAAAGGGCAACACGATAACAAAAAGATCTACTTGCAAGAATTTTCAATAAAACTTGAATTTGAAACGAATAGCAATTCAAGTGGACGGTGACTTGCCTGTTAGATGATGAAAACAATTACCAAGAATAGCGGGATAAGAATCCCGAAGCAACGAACTCACGAACTAACAAATCCCCAAGCAGCACGTGCAATATGCGTGCAATAAAAGAACCCAATAGCAAAAAGAGACTGCAGCAACACCAACAAAGAGACAGCAGCCACAACAGCAGTAAAGGGCAAGGGGTCGGGCGGTCGCCGGCGTCGCAGGCGGCGGCAGCGGTGTCGCAGGTGAGCGGCGCGACGGGGACGGGACGACGGCGTCGCAGGTGGCGTCGCCGACGATCAAAACAAGGAGAGGAAGGAGGATGGGTCTTTGGGCTGTGGCTAATGTCGAGGAAGATGAAAGGGAGGATCGGGGCTTGTATGGTGGTGCTGGGCTGGTCGACGGGAGGAGGGACGACGAGGGGGGGTCGCCGGAGGTGTGGCGACGAAGGGGCTGCGGGGGTCGCCGGAAGTTGGTCGGGGAAGGAGAACAGAGATTGGGGGATTTGGGTTCTGAACGGGAGAGAGAGAAAGAGGAGAGAGAAACGGGAGGAGAGAGAGAGCGCGTCTAGGGTTTCGATTTGTGTGCAGAAATTAGGGTTACAGTAGCGTTGCATTTATAGGGTACAATTAGGGTACTGGGTTAATGGTTTAGGGTTCAATTAGAGATAGATCAAAATCAACACGGTTCAAATAAAAATACCCATAATTCAAATGAACAAAATCCACAATATAGATAACTCAATAAAAGAGAAAGATAGTTCATGAACGAAAATTCCAACCCAACTAGATAAATAAATAACACAATTGAAATAATAAGAATTGGGCTTAAAATAAATTGGAACTCGCCAAGAAAATCAGATCGGGCATATAAAAATAAAATAATCCAATATATGAATTTTAAATAGAAAATCATGAAATAACAATTTATAATCATAATCATAATAGTAATAAATTATACAATAAAATAGTATTCGGGTTTAGAAATTTTATTAAAATAATCCAATAATAATAACATATTTGTTTTAAGCTCAAATATAAATAGCCGATCAATAAGATGTCGAAGATAAGATCACAATACAACATTATTCGAAATAAATAAAATTTTTGTTTAGAAAATACTTTAATACAGATCCAAAATAAATTTAACACAAAATAAATTTACAAAAGTTCAAATTATAGAAAATACACAGAAAATACTAATTATCGGAATTGGGGGTTACAAGCGGTCAGGTGCGACGTCTATCCTCGTTGCAAAGTTGCAGTGAGCGTCATCGAGGGTGAAGCGAGGGGATGAGAACGAGCACTCAATCTTGGCAGGAAGTTGTCAGTTTGATGGAGAGTCTGCGGTGTTTCTCATATGGTGCTTACACTTGTCGTTTGGGTCATTGCTGGGGGCGACGAGGGAGAGTGTACGATAGTTGGAGAGTATAAACGGTGTACAAGCGAGGGACTGAGTGAGAGACTGAGCCCAAATTGGCATAAAAAATTTGCGCTGGCGGGGGCTGCCGATCAATAGGAATAGATTTCGATGTATTTTTTTGTTTGTTGGTTGGGGTGTACCGTGTATGAGGTCCGGAACCAAGCCTGTTGGG
Source organism: Hemerocallis citrina (assembly GCA_017893485.1). Taxonomy (NCBI): domain Eukaryota; kingdom Viridiplantae; phylum Streptophyta; class Magnoliopsida; order Asparagales; family Asphodelaceae; genus Hemerocallis; species Hemerocallis citrina. Next base: position 236,601,604 of record CM030366.1, read on the forward strand.
ATCTGAACTTCATAAGCCTTATTTTTTGTTGTATGTTTTGTTAAATTCTCTTTAATGAAACGGGGGGGGGGGGGGGGGGGGGGGGTTATGCCCACCGTTTAACGATCATTTTTTTTTTGTTGGTGACCATTTCTGTGTATATTTCTTTATGTGCAACTCATGATGTGAAAATTCTTCTCTATCTCCATTAATACTATAACTTGTGTACTTCTGCCTCACATATTTTTGTCTTGATGATTTGAGTTAGGCACCATCCTCTTGTTAATGGTTTTGCATATTTGAACAACAAAGTTTCAATATCGTAATACAAGCAGCTTGTAGAGATCAAATGCATTCATCTTATACATTATATACTGGTCTATAACTTAATTTATTGTTCCTATATATTCTGCCTATAGTTGAGTCTTGGATGCAGTGCTTCAAAGGGCATGCAGAAGGATGATTCCTCAGTTTTCAGGTAAAATCAGCGAGGTATATTTGATTTCATTTATTTTTTTTCATGAAAATTTATAATTTTTCTGTTTACTGTCCGTTTTGAGTATATGTGTTGTTAAAAAATAGCCTGACTCTGTGGTATATGGTTATTCTTCCCATATGCTTCAATTAAGCATCCACAACGGTTGTAATCAAAAATGGCAAAATGGCAAAATAAGAGCATCCAATCGTTGAATTGGCAAAACAGCAAATGGCAAATTATATTATACTATATCTTAAGCTAATAGGCATACCCCCTCTCTCCTTTCTCCATTTTGAAATGAAGAAAGGAGAGCAAAAGTAGTTAATCACACCTAACTTAACACGTGCACACCACACTTTTTTTACTTAACAAAACAAAATACAAAAACAGATACAAAAAAAAAAAAAAAAACTCTTCCTCTCCCAACTCCCCCTCCCCCAAAATCCCAATAACCCTCCTCCCCAAAATCTCAACAGTCGTCGTCTGCCAACCTGCTCAAATCCTCGTCGTCGATGCTCGCTGGCCCACCATGGGTGATGACACCATCGGTAAGAATTCTCCTTTGAGAAATTAGGGTTTTTGAATTCCTATTTTATTTTGTAATATTGTATTCATGAAACCCTAATTTACCACCCGCGTTTACTCGTAATTTCTAATTAGGGCGTTTCAATTATTGAAATTTCGGAATCCAAACCCTAATTATGGATTCAAAAACAAAGATTGGTTATTTTCAGACCAAATCCTAACTAATAGTCTGTTCTTGATTCTTTGTTTCTTCATATCCAAATAAATTAGATTTTAGAGGCCATGATAGAAAATGGGATTTCGGAAGGCGAAGAGAAGAAGGAAAGAATAAACTGTGGGAATGTAAGAGGTAATGTAAGTGTTTATCTAACAGCACCCATTAGTCAACTGGCATATTGCTAATCTATTTGCGTTATAAGAGGAAGCACCAGTTGACTGTTATGGTAGTTCTACTTTTTCAGTTTGTGCAGTTTTAGAAAATCGATTAGAGAGAAGAGTTAGTAACCGCGGAACAAGGAAGAATCAATAGTGGATATCGAGCTGATGTATACTTTCAAAAGTCGAAACATGGAAACATGCATGGAAGTGATCATTAAGTAGAATGAATTTTAAAGAAAATGTATGTGTAGCATTTACCCGAAGAAATGATATGCTCAAAACTTCAATGGGTCGGGTACTGACGGGAAAGGGTACTCATTAATTAAATGAGGGGTGGTCTGTAGGCGGAAAGAATTCGGTGGGTTGGGAGTACTGAATCTACGACAAATGAATCAAGCACTATTATGTAAGTGGTGGTGGAAGTTCAAAGTTAGACCTAAAGCTAAATGGGCGACTCTGTTCGAGAAAGCATACATCAGGAAAGGCTGCATGCATAGAAAACCGAAGAATATGGCATCTATGTCGAGATTCTGGCAAGGAGTATCGAGAACGAGGGACATATTTCTAGCTGGGGCTACATTCGCTATTGGAAAGTGGAATTCTATCTACTTCTGGAAAGACAAGTGGTGCGGCCCAATTACTATTAAGAGGAGATTTTCAGAGATTTATAAAATGGCGACGGACAAATACGAGTGGGTGGCTAAAAACTGGAAAAACGGAGAATGGAGACCTAGAATAAGGGGGTGAATGAACAGGGAAGCTAGAAGACAGAAGGAGGAGCTCATCCTCTTCTTGCAAGATTGGAAGCTAACGGAAGAGGTTACTGAAGACAGGGTCTCCTGGCCGGGAGGGAAGGGAGGTGAATTTTCTGTAAAATCCACTTACGAAAGGTTAAACGATGGAGGGGTGAGGATGCATGATCCGATCTGGAGGGTCAAAGCTCCATTAAAGGTCAAAATCTTCAACTGGCTGGCTAGTAGAAAAGTAATCCTTACTAGGGACAACTTAGCAAGACGAAAGTGGCAGGGCCCAGGAATATGTGTCATGTGTCAGCTGGAGTGCGAAATGGTAGATCACCTTCTACTACAGTGTCGGTATGCTTGGCATATCTGGGGGGACATTTTGGGTAGACTGGGTATCGAGGGCCAGGGCCCGGAGACGATTAACGAGGTTTGGGGAGGGTAGAGGGATGCCAATGTACGTAAAGAACAGATAGTGATATGGGATATTGGGGTAGCGGCGATTTGTTGGGGTATTTGGTTAGAAGAAATAATAGAATCTTCAGGCCAACACACAAACATATCATGCATCATCAGCTATTACACAATATTATTGCTAATATGGTATTTTGGTCCCAAACGGCAGGTGCTGAAGCAACTAAGAAGGTTAAAGAGCTTTATGCAGATATCAGTACCTCTACCAATGAGGCGGAGTCTGAAGAGGAAGGAGGGGCACCAGCGGAGGAGTGAATAACAGACCGGAGCGGAAGATCTCACTTTTTTTTTGGGGGGGAGGGGGGGGGGGGGGGGGAGGGGGGGGGGGAGGGGGGTTCAACCATATCAAGTTTTTGTACCAGCTGTAATTTTGTTATGTTTTGGAAAGGGAACATCAATGTAAGGGTTGAGTATCCTTTTTGGGTAGGAGAATGAGTATCATGGCCCAATGTTGGGATGCATGAATATCATCTCTCCGTATTGGTTGTATGTTTGATTAAAAACTCTTTAATGAAGTGCGGGGGTCTAGGGCCCACCGTTCTCAATAAAAAAAAAACTTCAAGATGAAAAACACACAGTAGCAGAGAGTTTATTTTCATATGATTTGCATGAAATTATAAATCAGACGAAAAGAAAGTATGAAATGGAGCATAATAAGAGACTATATTACCAAAGAGGTCGGGCCCTGCTGTCTTTTCTTCTCTCAGATGAGTTTGATCGAGATATAAAGCATTTGAAGATTTTAGATTTCAGATGTGTTTGCAGACTGAACTGTGGTATGATGGACTGAGACGCAATGGGAACAACAACAAAAGGGCCTTTGCGAAAATTAAATGAATTATACTAATGGGACCTGGATCTGACTTTGGGCTCCAAATTAGTACTCAAAAGTACACGCGAACTGAAGCAGCTGAGTTCACCTTTGTTCTCCTAAGACTGATAAGAGGAGGGTCGACCTATTTTCGTGGTCTTGTTGATGGGAGTTCCAGGTAAATTCCAGAACAAATGGCTTTGGGTCTTAGAGCTAGTCGACCTATTCTCATTATTGTTTCCCGTCAAAATTTAGCAGGTATGAGATTTCTTCTTTCTCATCTTCACTTGATACTCTCGTGTTTGAAAGAATCATCATTTTGTCATCTTCGTCCTCTCCACCTATTGAAACAGTTGTATCTGCTAATTCAATATACTGGAAGAAATGTTCACTGGAAAATAATATCATGACATTAATATATTATAAGCCATATGATGCACGGACCATTTTGTCATCTTCGTCCTCTCCACCTAACCAACTCATTTTCTATTAAACTGGGAGATTGTTTATATCTCTCTAAGGCTCTGATTGGCTGCAAGTTGTGTTCAGATACAGAGTGATTTTCAAGACAGAGTCAGCAATCCGGTGGTGGTTTAAAACATTATACATTTTTTCAAGAGCAAGGAAATTTCAATGTCTGTGATGTGAAAGAAACACTTAATTATAATTTCAGAGCAATCAACCAAGTTGCAGTGGCAAATATATTGCAATTTAATCCATTTCCACATGAAAGACAATATGGCTATTAGAAAAACCTTTTGTGCTTGACCCTTAACATAATTGTATTTTTTTTTTAATATTATGATTATATAGTAGGGTTGTGACTACGTGGATTGTGGAATATTTGAAGCTTCATATGCGTATAGATAGAGACCCTTTCAAAGCTTAATTCAAGTTTTGAAATAAACTTTGATTGTTCAAGGCATGAATTAAACAAGTTTCCAACAGTGACTCTAAACAAGTGATTGCTTTTGTGCATCACAGAATTAGATTTCTGAAAAATACCAGATCCTTAAGAGTGTCTTTGTACGGGATTACCTCAATCCACATACCAATTACATTCCTTCCAAAGAAAAAAAAGTGATTTTTCATTAGTGAGGACCATAAATTGGCACAACATTTCCACACTGATTACTAGCTTCTTGCACGAGCACTACATGTGTACATACAGAGGCCGGCCAGCTGATGACATTTCATTATTGAGCTATGTAGTCATCAAAGAACTGTACATAGACAACAATTTGTTGCTAATTTTGGACAGATGATGTTTCTTAATTGCGATACTTCCAATGGCTCTAAGAACTTCATGAACCTCAGTATTGCTAGATATGTGACATACTGTAAAAGCAGCAGAAATATGTAGTTCTTGTATGATAAATTATTTTCTATTGGACTTAGGAATTTGATCCATGTACCTAACTGAAACATTAGCTGATGGGCGTGGAATTGGGAACTGAAGTTGTGACATCCACTTTGGTACTTATTGAACTCAGAAGATGGGCATATAGAAGAGTGCTCTGGGCTATACTAACCGATGCAGAAAAGGATAACATAGAAATAAAGATAAAGCCAAAAAAGGAAAAAAAAAAAAAAAAAAAAAAAAAAAAACTGATTTATAAATTAATGTGAATGACCCAATAAACCAAGCATTAGTACTTCAAAATTTTACCTTGTTTAAGATTCCCCCCCCTCTTTTAAACTACTTATGTGATGGACATTGATTATTTTACTATATCAGTGGACCTAACCTATGCCGGCTTCAATAATTGTGTCTCTCACCAAGTCAAGTCAAGGACTCTACTTAGCATTATTGGCATAGATCTTGTAATCTGTCTAGGCTAAGAAGCAGGAACAAAGAATTGTTTCCATCTTGTTTTCTTTGAGTGTGAGAGAGAGTTAGGAATTGCTGCTACAGTGCTACCACCATGTCTTTGGAAAGAAGGAAAAGCTGGTAAGGGCATGGCAGAGTTTCAAAGGTATGAATGCAGACTTGTGTCACCAACACTGTCTCTACCACAGTCGGGGTAGTCAGATAGCTACCTTTGTATCTTTATCTGCTTTCATAGTATAGACTCTTGGATGTATTTTGTATTTTGGATTTTAGATGGCAGTTTGTGGCCTGCTTGTATATAGTTATACCATGTTTCTTTAATTTCACATTAATGAAGCGATGACAGGGTCATCTTTTTATCAAAAAAAAAGGCAAAATTTAAAAAAACGTCACAATAGTTTGGCGCTGTTTAAAAAAACGTCACAAAACTTTGACTTTTTAAAAAAACCGCACAAAGTTTAACTCTCAACTCACGGAGTTATCCAACCGTTAACTGGGATGATAGTTATGTGATGTTTTTTTAAAACAAATGGAAATTTTTGTGATGTTTTTTTAAACAGAATAATAGTTCTTGTTGTTTTTTTAAACAAAACAATAGTTTTGTGATTTTTTTTAAACATTACGTATAACTCAGTTAACGGTTGGATAACTCCGTGAGTTGAGAGTTAAACTTTGTGCTGTTTTTTTAGACAGTCAAAGTTTTGTGACGTTTTTTTAAACAGCGCCAAACTATTGTGACGTTTTTTTAAATTTTGCCCAAAAAAAAACACAGTCTCTACCTTTCTTAATTGTGTTTTGCGTCTTGTTTATGAGTCACTTGTATTTATGTGTTCTAAGTTCTAATATATGACTGTTTAATTGTACTAATTTCAGTAACTGCTGATCCTGCTGCTCATGGTGTTCTAAGTTCTGATATATGACTGTTTTATTCTTCATTCCTCTTGTGTAACAAACTTCAACCATCTCTCAATCATCATACCACAGTTCAGTCTTCAAACTCATCTGAAATCTAAAACCTGCAAATGCTTTATACCTCGATCAAACTCATCTGAGAGAAGAAAAGGCAGCAGGACCGACCTCTTTGGTAATATAGTCTTTTATGCTCCATTTTCGTACTTAATTTCTTTTCTTCTGATTTATAATTTCATGCGATCATGCGAAAATGAACTGTCTGCGACTGTGTGTTTTTCATCTTTTTTTTTATCATTAAACGGTGGGTAAAAACCTCCCGCGTTTCATTAAAGAGAATTTAACAAAACATACAACAAAAAACAAGGCTTATGAAGTTCAGATCCCAACAGGCTGGGTTCTGGAACTCATACACCCCAACCAACAAACAAAAAATACAACGAAATCTAGTCCTACTGATCGGCTACCCCCGCCAGAACAACTTTCTTATGCCAATTTGGGCTCACTCTTTCACTCAGTCCCTCGCTTGTACGCCGTTTATCCTCTCCAACTATCGTACGCTCTCCCTCGTCGCCCCCTACAGTGACCCAAACGACAAGCGTAAGCACCATATTAGAGACCCCGCAGGAACTCCACCAATCTGACAACTCCATGTCAAGATTGAGTCCTCGTTCTCATCCCCTCGCTTCACCCTCGATAACTCTCACCGCAACCTCGCAACGAGGGTAGACGTCGCACCTGACCCCTGCGAGCCCTCTGACATGAAAGAACCAAAGGCACCCCTCACTTTAACCAACCAAGGTCAAAGTAGAACCCTAACTATAAAATTGTCTGACAATCGTCGCCTACACCAACTAGGATATATTTTGTTGTGTAATGCCCCTAAATTTATTATTTTTTTTTTTACTCCAAACTCAAATCTTTCAATTTCTATATCACTTTGATCATAAACTAAGAAAGTTATATTTCAGGAAAAATTTTGACAGTCTCCCCTGTAAATTTTGCCCCGAAACACAAAAAGCTTACGGAATTCTGCTCAAAATTCCGTAGCTCACAAAATATACAATAAATTTACGGGCTCCCCAGGCCAAAATGAGCAGAAACATACAGGCAATAATATATAATGCTCTGGGGGCCAAACTCATAACGAATTATCAAATATCAAATAAAAACCATAAATTTCTTTGAAAACGAGGTAAAATTTTAGAAAAACCTTTGTAAAACTTACCACAGAGCCCGGTACACCACAACGAGGTGGGTACGGGTCACAAACCTACCATGCCACATCATACTATACTTACCATCATCATATATGTGCTTATTCATCCATAATACAATTTAAACTATAAATTCTACTATTCACTTCACTAATTTATACAAAAATTTTAAAATAAAATTCCACCTTACACAACTATGCCTCACCTCTGCACTGCTGAGGACCTGAAACAGTAGGGGATTTAGGGTAGTCCTCGGACTCCCCTAACCCCCCAAACACTAAGGGGTTAGCCATTTCTGGTGTGAGTATAATTTAAAAATCTAACATATAAATTAAATTGTATAACGAAAATAATTTTAAACTTACAAACATCGAGTAAGAGGATACATCTTGAACCTCTGAACTTTAAAACATCAAACATACGGCTTTAATTTCAATTACTCTTCAAATCTGTATCAAATTATAAATTTGCCCATACTCACACATTCCACTATATTTTACACATCAACCTCATATCTATCCTTGCCTTAAATTCACACAATACGAATTTCCATAAATACTCACATAAAGTCTCTAACTCTTTTCTTCATACTTTTATAACTCCGCACTTCATTTACCATTCGTTTACATCTACGAACTCATGACTCATATTCTCAAATACTCATTTTCATTCATAAACCCTTTCTTTCTCAATTTCATATTTTATAACACCGCGTTCATTTATTTCTTATAACCCATACTATCACGTAAGCATATATCCACATTAATTCCTTTCTTATGTCAAAATATAACACTTCGTTACCAATTGCAATTCACTCACATTTCATCACATCATACACATATCACTTATTAAATACTCATTCTTATCCCATCAAAATATGTTTTATAACTCATTCTCATCTCGTTATATCGTTTAGCTATTATTCAAGTTAATTTATGACTAACTTACTTTCATCTTCACTTTGCTTTATTTCTCATTTCCATCAATCGTTATTACTTTCTTACCAACTCCCCCTGCGAATTGAGCCAAGGCAGGTAGTTCCTACTATTTCCACAGAAATAGCAGGCATGTAGTTCCTTGACACAATTCCAAGGTACGACTCATATCAATCTGTATTTTACTTTAATAACCCCATACGTAATACAATTACTTCATATCATTATTTATCTTTACTTATTTAATTCTTCACTTCCATTAATCATAGCCCTATCATGCCCACTCACCCTGCGAATTATGCCAAGGCATGTAGTTCCCACTATTTCCACAGAAACAGCGGGCAGGTAGTTCCTTGACACAATTCCAAGGTGGAACCACTCATATCATACTGTATTTTACTTCAATGATCACATACATAATATAATTACTTCGTACCATTCATAAAAACACATGCCTCTTTTATTATTTCATTTTAAATTGACCACGTACTGCATTTATCATTTCTTTTTATCCACTAACTCATAACTCATTTTCTTACTCATCCACAATTCACATTTCACTATTCACTTTCTTTCCCACACACAATTCACATTTTGCTATTCCCTTTCTTTACTACCCCATTTATTATTAACACTTATTTATTCTTTATTCTCACTCATAATACACTTACTTCATTATTTCATTTTATCTTACACAAAATACTTCATTCTCTTTCTCATTCACATTTCATATCATATTCATTATATCTCAGGTCTAGCCTGAGGTAACAACTCTCTCCGGTCTATCCGGAGGTATCTACTCTCCCAGGTCCATCCTGGGGAATCAACTCTCTCTCCGGTCTATCCGGAGGTATCTACACTCCCAGGTCTATCCTGGGGTATCAACTTTCTCTCTCAGGTCAACCCTGAGGTATCTACTCTCTCCGGTCTATCCGGAGGTATCTGCACTCCCAGGTCCATCCTGGGGTATCATATCTCTCTCTCAGGTCAACCCTGAGGTATCTACTCTCTCCGGTCTATCCGGAGGTATCTGCACTCCCAGGTCCATCCTGGGGTATCATATCTCTCTCTCAGGTCAACCCTGAGGTATCTACTCTCTCCGGTCTATCCGGAGGTATCTGCACTCCCAGGTCCATCCTGGGGTATCATATCTCTCTCCGGTCCCACCGGAGGTATCTACTCTCTCCGGTCTATCCGGAGGTATCTGCACTCCCAGGTCCATCCTGGGGTATCATATCTCTCTCCGGTCCCACCGGAGGTATCTACTCTCTCCGGTCTATCCGGAGGTATCTACACTCCCAGGTCTATCCTGGGGTATCAACTGGAGTCAACCGAACTTATTGCCATTAACATTTTCTTTTCATATTATCACCACCCTTTCAATGCATCACACAAAAGAAAATATCACTGTAATTATCACAAATCATCACATCATAATATTCCACATCACAACTGTACTGTATTATTTATTTTAACATTACCCCACACGCCATGAGTATACCGTACTATTTATTATCTCCATATTACATGATTGCATACGCCCAATAGATCAACGCATCACAACATTATATATATATAAATACACCCATTACTTTACCATCCCACTAGATATTCAAAATCACAACAATTCACCACACACCGACATCTTATATAAATACAACTTATCCCCGTATATATATATATACTAATCCATCATCTATAAGTTTATATCAATACTCCTTATTCCGTAATTCATATCAATCATTCGTATTAGATTAAGATTCACTTAAAACAACTAATATGTAAATATATTCATACTCACATAGCAGCCCGTGCAGACCCGATGCGCCAGCACGCCGTTCCACATCCAAATTTGCTAATGTATCCTACTATCAGATTTCAACACAATTAAAGCTCAAATCATTCAAATCAATCACAGAAAATAATAACACTTTTTCTAATATCACTCAGGCGTTTTATCGAACGTCTGGGATGCACACGTGCATCGCACGTAATATTTAAATTCCTACGCGATGTTTATCCCCTAACAATTACTAAAATCATTCCCAATTTATTTTAATAGCTAAACTACAATTCTACTACCATGCGGAAGATAATTCATATATATATATATATATATATATATATAATTCCATTTTTCAAACCCAAAACCCTAATTTATCAACAACTTAAAATCTCTCTAACAATCCACTACTTCCTCACATCTACCCCTTCCAATATCTCTAAATCTCTTTACTCTAATATTTCAACTCAATAAAATTTAACCCAACTAAATTTTATACAATAAAATGACTAGAGTTTTACCTTCCCGAATCCATTCGAAAATCCGACGCCATCACGATGTAGAGCACCCTCCAATTAGTATTCCCCTCAGTTTAATTTAAGAATCGTGGAGAAATGGTGGAGATTTGGGTGGGGAAGGTAGCCGCCGAATGGGTTCTGTTCGGCCTGGTTTGGATCGGGAAAGGAAAAGAACAGAGGAGAAGAGAATGGGGGGGGGATTATTAGAAAATAATTTCCAAACTAATCCACTGTGGAAAATATTTACCAAACTGGTCCACTTTCGAAAATATTTACCGAAGTTAGTCCATAACTGGTCCACTTTCGAAAATATTTGGGTTGAGGACAAATTACACTAAGGTGTTCTCCCATTATAGTAGTAGAGATAAAATTATAATAATAATAATATTTTTTTATAATTGGATATTTACAAATAGACCCCTAGACCTCCAAAATATTTCAAGTAAACCCCAACTCTTTTCTTTAATAGCACCAACAATACAAAATACATTGCAATTATCTCGCAATAATCCTTCAAAATTATAAAATAAAATAAACAATATTTTTTCACATAAAATCTCAACTCATGGCTTCAATATATATCAATAATACCAATCTACCATAAATATCCTTACCGATATCAATATTTAAATAAAATATATCAAAAATAATTTTCACCACTCAAAATATATAAAAACAGACATTTTCGATATTTTAAAAATTCGAGGTGTTACATTCTACACACCTCAAAAGAAGCTCGTCCTCGAGCTACCGAGATAGAAAACAAACTGCTCAAACAATTACAGATACTCTCCCCCACTAACTTTCAATAACTAAGCAACTTAATGTCTTGATCGCCGCTAATCTGCATAACTCCCTTATCGACTACACACCTCAAAAGAGGCTTATCCATTAATCTCATCCAGAATGAGGTCATGCACCCACTACAAATAGCAAAAATTTCGAATCCTAACTCGACTGATCAGCTGTAGAATAAGCAGCTGTACTAATAAATTGCCCACATACAGGGTCATGTCGCCCTCTGCTATTAAAGAAAAATCAAATTGACCAAATAATTATAGTACCGTCCACTCTTGGGACACAATAAATACAAATATTCTTCTTCTATTTCAGACATCTGTCACACTATTCTTAATGGTCACCTCATTCAACTCCCGATATTCAGTACTCAATCTCAGGGGATCATCATCTCATATATCAAAGAGTTTACCAACCACCTCCTTAATCTTCTCCTTGGGTATTACCACCAAACCCAACGGACATACTTACATCGTCCAAGGCATTACATTCCATCGGAAACCGGGTTTCATCGGGCTATTTCACCCGAACCCTCCTTGCCTCACACTTCAACCATACATATAGCCTTCACTACTAACCCATCTCCCGGCAAAGTATAATGACCACAATATCACACTAGCTCACAATCTACAGGTTATACACCTATATGTCATACACAAGACTCCAAGAAAATAGCCACACTCGGCATACCGCAACCCATATAACAAAACTCTAATATGGTGTTCAATTTCTCGCTTGGGACTTCTAAGGAAAACATGGCAATGCCATAAGGCAAAACACCCGCATGGGTTATAAGGGATAACACTGACCCTAAGCCAGACCAAAGTCCAATAGAAATCGCACCATCTATAATATAATCCGTACTTAGCAAAACACCCACAACACATAAAACAACTTCATCTCCACGACTTAGCAAGAATGAACCCATACTCACATGACAGGATCACTAGGATTAACAAATTCCTAGTTAACCTAAGCTCTGATACCAAACTGTAACGCCCCTAAATTTATTTTATTTTTTTTTACTCCAAACTCAAATCTTTCAATTTCTATATCACTTTGATCATAAACTAAGAAAGTTATATTTCAGGAAAAATTTTGACAGTCTCCCCTGTAAATTTTGCCCCGAAACACAAAAAGCTTACGGAATTCTGCTCAAAATTCCGTAGCTCACAAAATATACAATAAATTTACGGGCTCCCCAGGCCAAAATGAGCAGAAACATACAGGCAATAATATATAATGCTCTGGGGGCCAAACTCATAACGAATTATCAAATATCAAATAAAAACCATAAATTTCTTTGAAAACGAGGTAAAATTTTAGAAAAACCTTTGTAAAACTTACCACAGAGCCCGGTACACCACAACGAGGTGGGTACGGGTCACAAACCTACCATGCCACATCATACTATACTTACCATCATCATATATGTGCTTATTCATCCATAATACAATTTAAACTATAAATTCTACTATTCACTTCACTAATTTATACAAAAATTTTAAAATAAAATTCCACCTTACACAACTATGCCTCACCTCTGCACTGCTGAGGACCTGAAACAGTAGGGGATTTAGGGTAGTCCTCGGACTCCCCTAACCCCCCAAACACTAAGGGGTTAGCCATTTCTGGTGTGAGTATAATTTAAAAATCTAACATATAAATTAAATTGTATAACGAAAATAATTTTAAACTTACAAACATCGAGTAAGAGGATACATCTTGAACCTCTGAACTTTAAAACATCAAACATACGGCTTTAATTTCAATTACTCTTCAAATCTGTATCAAATTATAAATTTGCCCATACTCACACATTCCACTATATTTTACACATCAACCTCATATCTATCCTTGCCTTAAATTCACACAATACGAATTTCCATAAATACTCACATAAAGTCTCTAACTCTTTTCTTCATACTTTTATAACTCCGCACTTCATTTACCATTCGTTTACATCTACGAACTCATGACTCATATTCTCAAATACTCATTTTCATTCATAAACCCTTTCTTTCTCAATTTCATATTTTATAACACCGCGTTCATTTATTTCTTATAACCCATACTATCACGTAAGCATATATCCACATTAATTCCTTTCTTATGTCAAAATATAACACTTCGTTACCAATTGCAATTCACTCACATTTCATCACATCATACACATATCACTTATTAAATACTCATTCTTATCCCATCAAAATATGTTTTATAACTCATTCTCATCTCGTTATATCGTTTAGCTATTATTCAAGTTAATTTATGACTAACTTACTTTCATCTTCACTTTGCTTTATTTCTCATTTCCATCAATCGTTATTACTTTCTTACCAACTCCCCCTGCGAATTGAGCCAAGGCAGGTAGTTCCTACTATTTCCACAGAAATAGCAGGCATGTAGTTCCTTGACACAATTCCAAGGTACGACTCATATCAATCTGTATTTTACTTTAATAACCCCATACGTAATACAATTACTTCATATCATTATTTATCTTTACTTATTTAATTCTTCACTTCCATTAATCATAGCCCTATCATGCCCACTCACCCTGCGAATTATGCCAAGGCATGTAGTTCCCACTATTTCCACAGAAACAGCGGGCAGGTAGTTCCTTGACACAATTCCAAGGTGGAACCACTCATATCATACTGTATTTTACTTCAATGATCACATACATAATATAATTACTTCGTACCATTCATAAAAACACATGCCTCTTTTATTATTTCATTTTAAATTGACCACGTACTGCATTTATCATTTCTTTTTATCCACTAACTCATAACTCATTTTCTTACTCATCCACAATTCACATTTCACTATTCACTTTCTTTCCCACACACAATTCACATTTTGCTATTCCCTTTCTTTACTACCCCATTTATTATTAACACTTATTTATTCTTTATTCTCACTCATAATACACTTACTTCATTATTTCATTTTATCTTACACAAAATACTTCATTCTCTTTCTCATTCACATTTCATATCATATTCATTATATCTCAGGTCTAGCCTGAGGTAACAACTCTCTCCGGTCTATCCGGAGGTATCTACTCTCCCAGGTCCATCCTGGGGAATCAACTCTCTCTCCGGTCTATCCGGAGGTATCTACACTCCCAGGTCTATCCTGGGGTATCAACTTTCTCTCTCAGGTCAACCCTGAGGTATCTACTCTCTCCGGTCTATCCGGAGGTATCTGCACTCCCAGGTCCATCCTGGGGTATCATATCTCTCTCTCAGGTCAACCCTGAGGTATCTACTCTCTCCGGTCTATCCGGAGGTATCTGCACTCCCAGGTCCATCCTGGGGTATCATATCTCTCTCTCAGGTCAACCCTGAGGTATCTACTCTCTCCGGTCTATCCGGAGGTATCTGCACTCCCAGGTCCATCCTGGGGTATCATATCTCTCTCCGGTCCCACCGGAGGTATCTACTCTCTCCGGTCTATCCGGAGGTATCTGCACTCCCAGGTCCATCCTGGGGTATCATATCTCTCTCCGGTCCCACCGGAGGTATCTACTCTCTCCGGTCTATCCGGAGGTATCTACACTCCCAGGTCTATCCTGGGGTATCAACTGGAGTCAACCGAACTTATTGCCATTAACATTTTCTTTTCATATTATCACCACCCTTTCAATGCATCACACAAAAGAAAATATCACTGTAATTATCACAAATCATCACATCATAATATTCCACATCACAACTGTACTGTATTATTTATTTTAACATTACCCCACACGCCATGAGTATACCGTACTATTTATTATCTCCATATTACATGATTGCATACGCCCAATAGATCAACGCATCACAACATCATATATATATAAATACACCCATTACTTTACCATCCCACTAGATATTCAAAATCACAACAATTCACCACACACCGACATCTTATATAAATACAACTTATCCCCGTATATATATATATACTAATCCATCATCTATAAGTTTATATCAATACTCCTTATTCCGTAATTCATATCAATCATTCGTATTAGATTAAGATTCACTTAAAACAACTAATATGTAAATATATTCATACTCACATAGCAGCCCGTGCAGACCCGATGCGCCAGCACGCCGTTCCACATCCAAATTTGCTAATGTATCCTATTATCAGATTTCAACACAATTAAAGCTCAAATCATTCAAATCAATCACAGAAAATAATAACACTTTTTCTAATATCACTCAGGCGTTTTATCGAACGTCTGGGATGCACACGTGCATCGCACGTAATATTTAAATTCCTACGCGATGTTTATCCCCTAACAATTACTAAAATCATTCCCAATTTATTTTAATAGCTAAACTACAATTCTACTACCATGCGGAAGATAATTTATATATATATATATATATATATATATATAATTCCATTTTCCAAACCCAAAACCCTAATTTATCAACAACTTAAAATCTCTCTAACAATCCACTACTTCCTCACATCTACCCCTTCCAATATCTCTAAATCTCTTTACTCTAATATTCCAACTCAATAAAATTTAACCCAACTAAATTTTATACAATAAAATGACTAGAGTTTTACCTTCCCGAATCCATTCGAAAATCCGACGCCATCACGATGTAGAGCACCCTCCAATTAGTATTCCCCTCAGTTTAATTTAAGAATCGTGGAGAAATGGTGGAGATTTGGGTGGGGAAGGTAGCCGCCGAATGGGTTCTGTTCGGCCTGGTTTGGATCGGGAAAGGAAAAGAACAGAGGAGAAGAGAATGGGGGGGGATTATTAGAAAATAATTTCCAAACTAATCCACTGTGGAAAATATTTACCAAACTGGTCCACTTTCGAAAATATTTACCGAAGTTAGTCCATAACTGGTCCACTTTCGAAAATATTTGGGTTGAGGACAAATTACACTAAGGTGTTCTCCCATTATAGTAGTAGAGATAAAATTATAATAATAATAATATTTTTTTATAATTGGATATTTACAAATAGACCCCTAGACCTCCAAAATATTTCAAGTAAACCCCAACTCTTTTCTTTAATAGCACCAACAATACAAAATACATTGCAATTATCTCGCAATAATCCTTCAAAATTATAAAATAAAATAAACAATATTTATTCACATAAAATCTCAACTCATGGCTTCAATATATATCAATAATACCAATCTACCATAAATATCCTTACCGATATCAATATTTAAATAAAATATATCAAAAATAATTTTCACCACTCAAAATATATAAAAACAGACATTTTCGATATTTTAAAAATTCGAGGTGTTACATGTTGCTAATTGTAAGTCGGTTGTAATTTGGATATTAGGGACAAATTTGGATCTTAGGGGTTCCACCGCGTCAACTCAAATTTCAAAAGTCAATTTGAAATTCAAATCTCCCCCCTACCGCAGCACTCCCAAATCAGAAATCCCCCTCCCCTCTACTCTCTCCCTGACCTCCCCCCACATGCCTCCACGACAGCCCCGACTACCCTGTAGTTCGCCACTCGCCGCTCCACGCCGGTGCCAGGCAGCACTCCCGCCACCAGCCCGACGCAACCAGTCCGAGCACCGCTGCGATCTGCGTCGCCATCCCCGATGACGCCAGCCCCAGTCAGCTCATCCCACAACCACGATCACGAACGGTGCATCCAACTACACCCCGCGCGGCACCTTCGGCCCCGCCAAAGATGCAGCGCTCTCGATCCTCGCCGTCGCATCCCTCTCCGACACCGGAGTAGACCCCAAATGATGGATGCTACCACCATTCCCCCTTCATCCCGCTTCGCGGGTGAAGGCCAGTGCTACGGCGACCGGATTCCAAAATAGAAAAGTAAGGATTTGGAGGAAAAAAATAAGAGGGAAAGAGAAGATGAGAGTTGGGAGAGAGAAGTTGAGAGGAAGCAGGGAAAGGGGGGGCGATGGCGATGAAACCCTAGCCGCCTACCGCCCCCCAAGCTCAGATCTAGGGCTTGGGTTTTTGGTTTTTGAGTTTTTTAGGGGAGAGCTTCTCTCTCTAGATTTTCTAGAGAGAGAAACTCCCGTGTGTTTTTCATCTTGAAGTATTGAGCATATCATTTCTTCGGTTAAATGCTACACTTACATTTTCTTCAAATTTCATTCTACTTAATGATCACTTCAATGTTTCCATGTTTCCACTTTTTAAAAGTATACATCAGCTCGATATCCACTATTTATCTCTTCCTTGTTCCCATGTTACTAACTCTTCTCTCTAATTGATTTCCTAAAACTGCACAAACCTAGTGCCCACCATTTTCAATGAAATAAAAAAAGAAAAGAAAAAAACTGCACAAACTGAAAAGGTAGAACTACCCCCATAACAGGTCAACTGGTGCTTCGGCCTCTACCAACGCAAAAGATTAGCAGTATGCCAGTTGACTAATGGGTGCCGTTTGATACAACAAAAATTAATTAATTAATTATGTACAACACTGTGTGCTATGGAGGAATAGAAATGAAATGAAATGAAAATTTGATTCAAGTATAAGAGAGTTTATATTCAAGTTAGGGTGGGTGGGTGCGACGAGGAGTCGCAGGGGTTCTTTCATGTCAGATGGCTCGCAGGGGTCAGGTGCGACGTCTACCTTCGTTGCGAGGTTGCAGTGAGAGTCATTGATCCAATACTTGGATCTGATCATGGCAGACGAAGTTGAGGACAGGGATGGTAGAAGACGGAGCTCGGGAGATCAAGGGAAGAAGAAGAAGAAACTGAAGAACTGTTGCGTATCAGTCCATTTCTGTTGCGTATCAGTCCAGAGTAGATAATAGTTCTTTTGGGGGTTTATATGTAAAATGTATTGTAATTAGCTTTTTAGTCCAACTGGAAGTGTAACTGCTTGTCAGATTACGTGCGTTGCACGTATTCTTCGTTTATAAATACCATTCCCTGTAAACAGTTTGGATTGTGAATAAAATCTTGATTCTGTTCATCTCCATTTTCCTTCTTGCATTTCCATTCCAATAGCTTGATAGCTTGAGAGTAATGGCAAGGAAGAAGGCTCCGGCTGTGATCGCCGCCGATGGCGAACAGCTTGGAACATTGGTATCAGAGCCCGAAGACGATCTCGCTGCCGCCATCGATCCAGGAATCGATCAAGAACCCGTTCAAGAAACTGAGAACTCGATCAATCCTAGGTCTGGACCCCAAGCCAGGACTAGGACCAGGAGTCAGAACGTGCGGGGAACCACCAGTCATGGTGTTGAGCCCCACAAACGTTCCAGTTTGGAAGAGAGGTTCGATCGCCTGGAGTTGGCCATAGATCGCTTGTTCCAAGAACCAAGAACTCGGAGAGCACGACTAAGGCGTGAATCTTGGAGTCCAATCAGTGAAAACGAAGATTCTGAAGGAGAGTGGGATTATGGTAGACATGGAGGTGAGCGCAGGCAAACCTTTAGACAGGGAAGATTTCGCAGAATAAGGCCACATAATCTTGAATTTGTTGAAGCAAGGAGGGATAGAAGAGCTACAATGCAAGAAGATCGGCAATCTGAAGGTAGTACTTTCTTCCCTAAACACCCCAAGATTGATCTACCTAGCTTCGATGGAACAGGGGATGTAACTAATTGGATCTATCATATGGAGCATCATTTTTTCACCCAAAGAATCAGTTCTTATGATCAGTTATCTTTTTGTTTGTACTACTTGAGAGGGGAGGCCCTACTATGGTGGAGATGGTTCGAGCAGCAAGAAGAAGAAGAGATTGATTGGGAAGGGTTAAAGAGAGAATTGATGCTTCAATTTGGGCCATCTGAACTGGAAGATCCTGAAGCTATCTTGTATAAGCTTCAACAAACAGGGACGGTTGCTGAGTACTACAGGGAGTTTTTGAAATATAGCCAGCTTACTCAACCTTTGGCAAAGTCCTCATTGATAAGTTGTTACATTTCAGGATTAAAAGGTGAGCTGAGAAAAGAAGTGAAATTAAAGAATCCTCGTAGTGTTCTTGCCGCTTACAGGGAAGCTGTGGCTAGGGAGGAGATTATCAGCGACCAGAAGAGAAGTTGGAGAACTAGTTCTTTTAGCAAGGCAAACTCTACATATAATGCTTATAAATCCCCAGTACCTACAGCAACTCCTCTATTGACTCAAGGGAAAATCGACACCAATGGTCCTTCATCTTCAGCTGGGTCCAAGAACAAGGATCAACAATTCATGCAATATATGAAAGATAGGAGGGAGAAGGGGTTGTGTTTCCATTGTGACGAAAAATTTGTTAGGGGTCATAAGTGTGCTGGTAGGTCGTTCATGCAAATGATTGGTTCTTGTGAAGGGAGTGCGTTTATGCAAATGTTGGGAACATTAGAAGAAGACAGTGATGAATCAAGGGAAAGTGCAGATGATGAAGAAGATCCTCCTTTTGTTAAACCTCTGGAGAGCTCAAAGTTGCCTAAAGTGTGTGAAGCCAAGAATGAGGAGGCTGCAGTTATATCTTTGAACACTCTCACAGGAAGCACTACCCCTAGGACCTTTAGAGTCTTGGGTAGTATTGCGACTCATCCTGTTTGTGCTCTTCTTGATACGGGTGCTACCCATAATTTCATTGATGAAATCATAGTGAAGAAAACAGGCCTGCCAGTGAACATCCATGCTTGTTTAGATGTTACTGTGGCAGGAGGGGTACTTTTGAAGGGATTGGGGCTGTGTGAAGGAGTCATTTTTTCTTGTCAGGGAGTTAATATCGTAGCTTATTTCTATGTGTTGGCTATGGATATTAGTCAATTGGTATTGGGGGCTCAATGGATTGAGACACTAGGAGATGTAATTTGGAATATGAAGGAAAAGAGAGTACAATTTGAGTTGAATAATAAGCAATGTGTGTTGAAGGGTGTTTCTTCTCAGGAACTTGAAGTGGCTTCTGCAAAGTCGATGACTAAAGCCTTGCTGCAATCTAAAACTGGTTGGTTACTTCAAATGGTTGGAATTTCTTCTTCCGAAAATACACCTCCGGAAACTCATTTGTGTACTGCTGATGCTATCTCCTTGAGGCAATTGTTGAAGAAGTATGAAGTTGTGTTTATAGAAGACATGGGTTTGCCTCCTTCAAGGAGTTTTGATCATACAATTCCCTTGCTGCCAGGTTCAAAACCGGTTAGTCTTCGACCATATAAACATCCATGGTATCAAAAAAATGAGATTGAGAAACTCATTAAGGAGATGCTTCAATCAGGCGTGATCAGACCTAGTTGTAGCCCTTATTCTTCCCCGATTGTTATGGTTAAAAAACCAGACGGAAGTTGGCGTATGTGTATTGATTATAGGGCCTTAAATGAGATCACAGTGAAGAACAAATTTCCAATTCCTGTGATAGATGAATTACTAGATGAATTGTATGGTGCAAAGGTGTTTAGTAAGCTGGATCTTCGAAGTGGGTATCATCAAATTCGTATGAATGATTCTGATGTTCACAAAACAGCCTTCCGCACTCACGAAGGACACTACGAATTCCTAGTCATGCCATTTGGCTTAACAAATGCTCCTTCGACCTTCCAAGCTCTCATGAATTGTGTTTTCAAACCCTACTTGAGGCGATTTGTTCTGGTCTTCTTTGATGACATTTTAGTCTATAGCGGCAGTTGGGAAGCTCATTTGGAACACTTGTCAGTAGTTCTTCAAGTTCTCCAGGACAATCAACTCTTTGCTAAGTTGAGTAAGTGTTCATTTGGGGTGAAGGAGGTGGAATACCTTGGCCATGTGGTGTCTGCTCAAGGAGTAGCTGTCGATCAGGGTAAGGTGAAAGCCATTGTAGATTGGCCAGTTCCCAAAACTATTAAAGCTCTACGAGGATTCTTAGGCCTTACAGGGTACTATAGGAAATTTATAGCACATTATAGTACTCTAGCATGGCCTCTTGTGAAGCTTACGAAGAAGGGTGCTTTCCAATGGCAAGATGAAGCCCAGGCTGCATTTGAAGAAATGAAAAGAGTGCTATCTTCCCCTCCAGTACTTCAATTACCCAATTTTTCCTTGCCTTTTGAATTGGAGTGTGACGCTAGTGCTTCGGGGTTAGGATCTGTTCTGCATCAAAAGAAGCATCCTATTGCTTACTTTAGCCAAGAATTGAAGGGGGAAAATCGATTGCTATCTGCTTATGAAAAGGAGATGTTGGCAATCCTCTTGTCAGTTAAAAAATGGCGCCAATATCTATTGGGTAGACAATTTGTTATACACACAGATCATAAGCCCCTTAAGTATCTGTTGGAGCAACGTTTGTATACGGAGGCTCAACACATTTGGCTGCTCAAGCTTCATGGGTATCAATTTAAAGTTGAATATAAGAAAGGGAAGGAAAATGTGGTTGCCGATGGCCTTTCTCGACAGTTTGAAGAAGTGGAGGAAGCTTCTCTTTCAGCCATCACGATTGTGCAACCAGTTTGGATAGAACATATCAAGGAGTTAGTGCAAACAGATCCTTTTTATGAGACAATCAAAGATAAAATTGATAGTCAATCTGATGATAGATTGTCCATAGTTGAAGGGATAATATACTATAAGGGTCGCATTCTTTTGAGCCCTACTTCCATAGCTAGGAGTCTCTTCATGGAAGAGGTCCATTGTACACCACAAGGGGGTCATATGGGAGTTGATAAAA
Organism: Hemerocallis citrina; assembly: GCA_017893485.1. Taxonomy (NCBI): domain Eukaryota; kingdom Viridiplantae; phylum Streptophyta; class Magnoliopsida; order Asparagales; family Asphodelaceae; genus Hemerocallis; species Hemerocallis citrina. The sequence continues at coordinate 236,623,586 of CM030366.1, forward strand.
CTTGGTTGCAACTCAAGCAGATTGTGTACTGGTCTGGAATGAGAAGGGATTTGTGTAGTTTTATCAGATCTTGTGAAGTCTGTCAAAGAAATAAGTACTTAAGTACTTCCCCAGCTGGTCTCTTACAACCTCTGCCTATCCCTGACAGTATATGGGTCGATATAAGCATGGACTTTATTGAGGGATTGCCCCGAAGTTCTGGGTTCACGACCATTCTTGTAGTGGTGGGTAGATTGACAAAATTTTGCCACTTTATTCCCTTAGCTCATCCCTACACTGCTAAGAGTGTTGCTGCGGTGCTTTTCAAGAATGTGTTCAAGCTTTATGGCCTTCCGAAGAGTATTGTGAGTGATAGGGATGCTATATTTACTAGCAATTTTTGGCAAGAATTGCTAGCGATGCAGGGAACCAAACTTTGTTTGAGTTCTGCATTCCACCCTCAATCTGATGGACAAACAGAAGTCATTAATAGAGTTCTTGAAGTCTATCTTCGGTGTTTCACTGCTTATCGTCCACAAGATTGGTCGGATTGGGTGTCTTGGGCAGAATTTAGCTATAATACCCATGTCAACAGCTCCACAGGGGTCTCTCCTTATCAAGCAGTGTACGGGAAAATGCCTCCAAATGTTCTATCCTATGTTCCTCAAACAGCTAGGGTCCAAGCTGTTGATGAATCTTTACTCTCCAGAGACATGGTTTTGCAGTTGCTAAAAGATAATTTGGTAAAAGCTCAACACAGAATGCAAGTTAAAGCTAATTCCCATCGTACTGAGAAGGAATTTGAAACTGGGGAATGGGTCTATTTGAGGTTACAGCCTTATCGTCAGGTGTCGATAGGAGGTCGACGTATTCACAAATTGGCTGCTTTGTATTATGGACCATATCAAATTCTGGAGAAGGTGGGCTCAGTAGCCTATAAATTGCAGTTACCTGCGGAGTCGCGCATTCACAACGTATTTCATGTGTCCCAGTTGAAGCCCTTTGTGCCGCGAGATAGCAATGAGCAAGTGGTATCGTCAGCTTTGCCTGCGTATTTTGTTGAAGAAGCACCACATCCAAGTAAAATTCTGGATCGACGAATGGTTCCGAAGAGAGGAATCGCTGTTTCTGAGGTGTTGGTTCAATGGCAGAATGGTACTGCAAGTGAAGCTACTTGGGAGGGGTATTGGGATCTTTATTGGAGATTCCCGTCCTTCCGATCAGTCCTGGAATCTTTTCATGGGGGGAGTATTGATCCAATACTTGGATCTGATCATGGCAGACGAAGTTGAGGACAGGGATGGTAGAAGACGGAGCTCGGGAGATCAAGGGAAGAAGAAGAAGAAACTGAAGAACTGTTGCGTATCAGTCCATTTCTGTTGCGTATCAGTCCAGAGTAGATAATAGTTCTTTTGGGGGTTTATATGTAAAATGTATTGTAATTAGCTTTTTAGTCCAACTGGAAGTGTAACTGCTTGTCAGATTACGTGCGTTGCACGTATTCTTCGTTTATAAATACCATTCCCTGTAAACAGTTTGGATTGTGAATAAAATCTTGATTCTGTTCATCTCCATTTTCCTTCTTGCATTTCCATTCCAATAGCTTGATAGCTTGAGAGTAATGGCAAGGAAGAAGGCTCCGGCTGTGATCGCCGCCGATGGCGAACAGCTTGGAACAGTCATCGAGGGTGAAGCGAGGGGATGAGAACGAGGACTCAATCTTGACATGGAATTGTCAGATTGGTGGAGTGCCTGCGGGGTCTCTAATATGGTGCTTACGCTTGTCGTTTGTGTCACAGCTGGGGGCGACGAGGGAGAGCGTACGATAGTTGGAGAGAATAAACGGCGTACAAGCAAGGGACTGAGTGAGAGAGTGAGCCCAAATTGGCACGAGAAAGTTGTTCTGGCGGGGGTGACCGAACAGTAGGACTAAATTTCGTTGTATTTTTTATTTGTTGTTTGGGGTGTATGAGTTTCAGAACCCAGCCTGTTGGGATCTGAACTTCATAAACCTTATTTTTGGTTGTATGTTTTGTTAAATTTTCTTTAATGAAACGCGGGGGGGGGGGGGGGGGGGGGGGGGGGGGGTTTTACCCACCGTTTAACGATCAAAAAAAAAGTTAGGGTGGGTGGGTGGGTAGTCTAAATTCAAGCTAACCAGTTGCAGTATAGGCAGATATGAGCTAGCTCAAGTTGTTCTTTGGTTGAATTTTCCAAATTATTTTTTTCCGGCTACTCCGATTATGTGACACATATCAGCCATTTCTACTGTACGTAGCATTAGGGGTATAAATCTTGCAATATTTTAGATAACTGTATAAAATGTTAGGAAGAAGCCGGCCGGGTTGGAACTCTTTTTAATTATTCTTACTTCTTACTCTTCTTAGTTCCAACTAGTGTAACTCTTCTTAGGTTGAAGTAAAACAAACAAGTGTAAAGAAAAAAGGAAAGAATAGGGAGATCAGAAACGGAAAATGGATTTAATAAGGAAATTTTCCTAATTGGATTTGGGACTTGGGAGCTTATATGGTCGTACCCAAACAATATAAACAGGAGAGGGTTCGATTCATGGTATGTTTTGACTCTACTGCAAAGATAAATAAATGCAGTTCCCATTCAATTATATAACATGCACATAAAATGTTTTCTTTTAATTGATATTATCTCATGTAGACTTTTCTTCAACCTACCGAGATATTTATATCTCTGAAGGCCTTGACTAGCCTGCAACTTGTGATGCTAATAAGGTTTTGCGTAAAACTAAAGGAATGAGTGATTCCAGTGCTTACACATTTATGAAAGGATAAGGAAATTCTTGATCAAGCACTTAATCATAGTTTTAGTCGAATGAACCAAGTTGCACTGGAAATATGGCTATTAAAAGACCTGTTTTGTGCAGCTAGGTCTTTTAAGCTTTGAATGCTTAATTCAAGTTATGAAATAAAATTCGGTTGTTCAAGACATGAATCGACCAAAGTTTGAATGAGTGACTCTAATTTAAATGTGAGCACTTTTTTTATAAGTCACAAAATTGGGTTCCTGAAATATGCAAGTTCATAAGAATCCTTCTGAACCTAGTAACTCTTACATAAGTTAGGACCATTTCCACACTAACTCTACTGGCATCTTTTGCATGCGCTGCATGTGTAGCCATATAAAAAATTGTACATAGACAACACCTTGTTGTGCTGGTCAGAGTCTTCTTAGACTTGTATCCATTCAATTGATCAGCTCTATTTTAGTATCAGATCCTATCCACCTCTATTTTCCTTTGCCAATATTTTGCTTACCTAAAGAAAAATTCACAAATTTCCATCTACTTTCCTGCCTCAACACTGTCTAGTTTCTTGCATCTAATTTGCTTTTTGTTTATTAGTCATATGTATTTAGGTAATGAAACTTCCAAGACTGCCATTGTATTTCATTAACTGTAGTTGATCCTGCTCATGTTTGTATCCTTTGATTTCCATATTGTTTTGGTTTTTTTGCAGTTTGAGATTGGTCTAGTGGAAAAGCAAAAAAGAAGAAAATGTCTTGGGGGTGGGAAGTGGGGGGATGGTTTGCATCACCTGTCGTTGGCCGATTAGTTGATAAAGTCTGCTCCTACATCAGCAATCAATTTAACTATGAAGCTAATACCAAACACAGTCTCAAGAGTCTGCACGAATATCTGATACAGATCAAAGCCATGTTACATGAAGCTGACCAGCGGAGGATCGAAAATCCAGACTTGAAAAAGTGGCTCCTCAGTCTCAAAGATGCTATCTACGATGCAGAGGACGTACTCGACATGGTTGAATACAAAATTCTTGAAGACAAAATTGAAGGGAAAGCTGATCGGACAAGTAGCATTTCTCATACAGCGTTCAAACGTGCACGTGTGGTGGTGGAAAGTATAAACTTTTCTGGTGATGAACTTGATAAGTTGAATGAGGTACTAGACAAATTGAGAAGGATTGTCTTTGATAGGGATCATTTGATTGAGTTGATCAAGCTCCAACCTACAGTCAGTCTAAGGGTATCCCAGATGATGCAGTTGCGAGAGACGACCTCCATGCCCATTGAATCCAATCTGTTTGGCAGAGACAAAGAGAGAGCCCTGCTAATGAAGTTTATCTTGAAAATCTCTGATGATGATGGTGGTGCATCTAGTAGCAGAAATGTCCATGTTCTTCCTATAGTTGGCCTTGGCGGCGTGGGTAAGACTACTCTTGTGCAAGATGTCTACAATAATGAAAATGTGAAAGACCACTTTGATCTTAAGGCTTGGGTTTGTGTGTCTGATAATTTTGATGTGAAAAGGCTCACAAAAGAGATAATAGAATCAGCTTCCATTGATAAACCCCATGATTTCTATAAGCTTCAAAACTTTAATAGAATTCTAGAGATTTTGAAGTGCGGGCTAACAGGTAAAAGGTTTCTGATCGTACTTGACGACGTTTGGAATGAGAACAACACAAAATGGGAGCAGTTGCAAAGTGTTCTGAATTGTGGGAAGGAGGGAAGCCGAATTGTAGTTACAACTCGAATTGAATAATAGCAAAGATGATGGGAACCAAAGAAGCGATACAGCTGGAAGGTTTAGCTGAAGAGGAGTTTCGAGTTTTTTTAGACAATGTTCCTTTGGTGATGAGAATCCTGCAAATTATCCAGGCTTGGAGCTTGTTGGCAAGCAAATGGCTGAGATGTTAAAAGGTAATCCTCTAGCAGCAAAGACAGTGGGTGCTATGCTCAAGCAGAATTTGAATGTCCAACACTGGATGGAAGTCTTGAAGAGTGAATTGTGGAAAACAAATGAACAAGAAGATGGAATCATGCAGGCACTTAGATTAAGTTATGAATACCTCCCTTCATATTTGAAGCAATGCTTTGTTTATTGTTCTTTGTTTCCCAAAGATTACAGATATGAGAAGACAAAATTAGTTCGAATGTGGATTGCCCATGGCTTTATATTAGCCAATGAACAACAACTCCTAGAGAACATTGGAGAGGCTTACTTTAATGAATTACTAAGCAGATCTTTCATCAAGAAGCAATTTTTTAATAAATATGTGATCCATGACTTACTTCATAGTCTTGCACAGTCTTTGTCTGATGGTGAAATTTGCACTATAGAAAATGATGAAGTATACATCTCTCCGAAAGTTCGCCACATATCAGTTTGTGCTAAAAATCTTTCTCTAGTTTGCAATGGTATGTTTGCAAAGGAAAATTTGAGAACCCTTGTTGTTTTTGGTCCCTCAGGTGAGACATTAGACATGTTGATCGGACTGAAAGGTCTACGAGTGTTGGTAATACATCATTTCCGAAAAGAATCATCATTTGAGTTTATTCAGAAAATGCTGCACCTACGCTACTTGGAGTGGCCAAATGACTCTATTTCTTGTAAAATACCGGAATCAGTGTGCAAGCTTTACCATCTGCAAGTGCTAAGTGATACAAAAAGTATCGCTTGGATTGGATCATTAACTTTGCTTCAAGTGTTAAATTTTGAAGTTAATCGGGGAGAGAAGGGATTTGACATTGGACAGATAAGGGACATGTCAGAGCTAACAACACTTTGTTTGGAGGGTCTTGAGACTGTGAAGACAAAGGAGGAGGCCTCTCAGGCCATGTTGGGCCACAAAAGGCATCTTAAAGTTTTGAAATTGAAATGGGATGAGGTACTTGAAGGTTCTCAACCACACCAAAATCAAAACCGTCTTTCAAATCGTAGAGTGCCATGGTTGTGTTGGAAGGAGAAGGAAGATCATCGGATTAATCTTCTTCACAACGAGGAGGATGTACTTGAAAGTCTTCAGCCACATAGTATATATCTTGAAGAATTAGTAATCCAAGGTTACCGCGGTAGTTATCCCAGTTGGTGGAATACAAATTGGGCATCTAATCTAATTACTCTTGAATTGTTTAATTGTTCAAAATGGGAATTCCTCCCTCCTTTGGGACACCTTCCTTTCTTGAAGAAGCTGATAATAGTAAGAATGAATGCAGTGAGAAGCATCGGCTCTGAATTTTATGCAAGCAACAGTGTTGGGTTGTCTTCTAAAACAATATTCCCATCACTGGAGGAACTTTATATCTTAATGATGCCCGAATTGAAGGATTGGTACAAAATAGAAGAAGAAGGAGGAGGAGGAGGAGGAGGGTTTGAATTGTTCCCACGTCTTAAAAATTTCAGTATTTGGGAATGCCCTAAGCTGAGAGGATCTATCTTTCACTTTCCACCATCTAATTTTAATCAAATCCAATTGTACATAACAAAAACTGCATCATTTATCTTTGGTAGAACTGAAGGAGTAATTGCAGTCAATTGTGACAGCACATCCATACTAACAGAATGGCTTCCCTACCCCGATCTTCTTACATCTATTGAGCATCTGGAGATTGCAGCACCTGAAGAAATGAGAAGCTGCCTCCCAACAGAGCTGGAGGAGTGGATTCAACATCTCACCTCCCTCCATTCTTTGTGCTTCTCTTATTGCTTCAAGTTAGAGTCCCTGCCATCCAACCTTATCAGCAGCCTTTCCACTCTTCGAAAATTGGAAATTGTACACTGCCACAACATCAAGTCACTGCCGAAAGAGGGACTGCCTGCCTCCATACAAGACTTGAAAATTGATCGCTGCCTCAACATCAAGTCACTGTCGGAAGAGGGACTTCCTACAACAATTACGACTTAAAAATTGCAAAAAGCTAGAGTCCCTGCCATCCAACCTGATCAGCCTTTCCACTCTCAGGATATTGAAAATTGTAAACTGCCCCAAAATCAAGTCACTGCCGGAAGAGGGACTGCCTGCCTCCATACAAGAATTGCATGTATCACGCTGCTATGATTTAGCAAAAAGATGCATGAATGAATACTGGCAAAAGATGATTGCTCACATCCCCACCTTCTTTGTTGATGACATTGAGGTGACAGAGGACAACAGGAAATCGTTAAATACTGGGTTGCATGATTATTCTTACGCTGCTAAAGAAGAAGACAAAGAAGAAGAATAGGGAAGGTAACATCTATCTATTTGCTGTTAGAGACTCCGCTTGGTGATTAATTGTTCTTTCATTTATTTCCCCTCAACTTTCTTATAATTAACCTCGATCGAATTCAATGTTCTGTACGTCTTTCAACTCTAAGCTTTGAGCATATATATCAACTGTTTGATATAATTAATGCCTGACAAACTCATCTCTATTTGATACTTTTCTTGTTATTCTATAATCCACTTCTATCTTTCATCTTTACAATGTTTGAATGCTGCATGCACACACCCTTTGCTGATATCCAATATTAGTATCGCCCCGGTCGAAACATATATTGCTTCAACCCAATGCCCAAATATACTCTTTTCAATTCTTCAAAAAACATTATCTATTCTTAGCTTTTTTCTCAAACTTGTTCAATATTTTTTTCCAGGATTACTAATAGTTACTAATATGTTTAGAGAGCTAATCATTTTTTGCTAATTTTACTACGTAGAAGGCAGCAAGCCGATATGCATCTGCTGAGGAGTTAATCTGGTTAATCCTTGGATGTTCTCAGCTGTCGAAGCAAGAAAATAATGGATAAAGACAATGAATGATGGTTCTCAGGCGCTTGCTTGCTTTTGGTTTTATTCTACACTCGTTATGTTTCTTTGGGATTGCTGTAATAATTCTAACATCAGGACATGCACTGTTTGTGTTATTTCCTCCTTGGTCTGGAGGATTAAGTTTTTTTCCATCTTTTTTAATAAAAAGATGGAGTGTCTCTGTGGAGTGTCTTGCATGGAGTGTCTCTGTGGTATGTACTCTTTGTGTCCTTGATTTGTGTGAACTTTGTTTTATTTGTAATAATTTTGAAGTGGGCATCCCCTACTTTAAATAAATATGTTCGTTGGTGACAATTTCTGAATATTTTTTTGTGTGCAATTCATGATATGGTAAAATTCTTCTGTATCTCCATTCAGGCTATAAAATGTGTTTACTTCTGCCTCATATTTTCATTTGATGATTTGAGTTAGGCACTATCATCTTGTTAATGGTTGTGCATATTTGATCAACAAACTTTCAATATCGTAATACAATCAACCTGTAGAGATCAAATGCATTCATCTTATACATTATATACTGATCCTATAACTTTATAGTTCCTATATATTCTGCCTACAGGTGACTCTTGGATGCAGTGCTTCAAAAAGCATGCAGAAGGATGATTTCTCAGTTTTTTGGTGAAATCAGCAAGGTATATATTATTTCATACTTTTTTTCATGAAATTTATAATTTTTCTGTTTACCATCGGTGTTTGAGTATATTTGTTTTTTGAAAGTAGCCAGACTCTGTGGTATATCGTAATTCTTCCCATATGCTTCAGATACCCATTCATATTTACAGATTGCGGTTTTGATAGCACCCTCTTTTGATACTTGTTGTATCGTATCAATGCCTCGACTTGTATCCATTCAACTAATGAACTCTTATTCTGTAGTTTCCAGACCATATTCACCTCTCTTTTCCTTGACCAACTCATATTTTTTCATCTTATTCTGTAGTTTGCTTCTTCTACTTTTTTTTAGAAAATTAATCCAAGGAGATCACGGATGCTCTGGAAGATGAGGATGATCGCAGAATAATGGAGCTCAGAAGTTGTCCCCTCCTGCGCGACTCTCCCCAAACCTCGACCTCACCTTTGATCCTTTGGTGATGAGAATCCTGCAAATTATCCAGGTTTGGAGTTTTTTGGCAAGCAAATGGCTGAGAAGTTAAAAGGCAATCAATCCTCTAGCAGCAAAGACAGTGGGTGCTATGCTCAAGCAGAATTTGAATGTACATTCATATCATCTTGAAGAGGGTTGGGAAAGACTAAGTGAATAATCACTGGAGGGAAGTCTTGATGAGTGAATTGTGGAAAACAAATGAACAGGAAAATGGCATCAAAGTTGAAGCAATGCTTCATTTATTGTTCCTTGTTTCCCACAAAGATTGCAAATATTTAAAGGTAATAGTAGTTCGAATGTGGATTGCCCAATGAACAACAACTCCTAGAGAACATTGGAGAGGCTTACTTTAATGAATTACTAAGCAGATCTTTCATTCATGAGCTATTTCCGAATACATATGTGATCCATGACTTACTTCATAATCTTGCACAGTCTTTGTCCGATGGTGAAATTTGCACTATAGAAAATGATGAAGTATACATCTCTCCGAAACTTGTGTACTTCTGCCTCACATATTTTTGTCTTGATGATTTGAGTTAGACACCATCCTCTTGTTAATGGTTTTGCATATTTGAACAACAAAGTTTCAATATCGTAATACAAGCAGCCTGTAGAGATCAAATGCATTAATCTTATACATTATATACTTGTATTGTTCCTATATATTCTGCCTATAGTTGAGTCTTGGATGCAGTGCTTCAAAGGGCGTGCTGAAGGATGATTCCTCAGTTTTCAGGTGAAATCAGCAATGTAAATTTGATTTCACTTCTTTTTGTCATGAAAATTTATAATTTTTCTGTGTACTGTCCGTTTTGAGTATATGTGTTGTTAAAAAATAACCAGGAAAACTTTTCTAATGAGCTTTCTCTCTCTAGAATTCTAGAGAGAGAAGCTCCCAAAAAAAACCCCAAAAAAGAAACCCTAACCCTAGATCTCAACCTTGGGGAGGCGGCGGCGGCGGCTAGGGTTCGTCGCCCCCCCATCCGCCGTTTGCTCCCCTCCTCTCTCTTCTCCGCTTCTTCCCCGCCCCCGCCAGTTGCCGACGCCAACGACATCCGTCCCTCTTCTAATCCTCCCTGCGTTTCGATGGGTTCCGATGCTGGTGGGATGGCTATGTTGAGGAAGACGAGACCTGGGTTCCGATGGGTTCCGATGGTTTCTGATGCTGGTGGTAGATTTTACTGCTGGGATTCGCTGCTGGGTTTCGCTGGTTAACACTTGGTAGATTTGCTGCTGGGTTTCAGCTGGTTTGCTGCTGAGTTTCGTTGGCGAGGTAAACAGAGGTTTGCTGCTGGGTTCGCTGGCGAGTTCGACGACTTCGACGATCGGTCAGGCACAAGCCGAAGGGGGTTTTCGTTGAGGTGGACGAAAAGATCGTCGACATGGGATTCCGGACGTCGGACGGCATCGACTTGGGTGATGGAGTCGGTCGCAGGGGCCCTCGTCGGACTGTGGTGGAGTCGCGATCTATTCCGGTGTGTCCCTCATCGTCAACATAGAGTTGGCTGCGACTAGTTCTGGTCAGGAATCGGTGGTAAGCAATTGTGAGGGTGATTCTTTCTGGATGGGTGTTCATTGTACCGTCATTGGTGTTTACGGTTCCTCGAACGTGCAGCTTCAATCTGCGGCTTGGATTGGTAGGTATGGTTTATTTGGTTTGGTGGGGGAGAGTGTTAGGTGAGGCAATAGGAATGGGGAAAGTGGTGTTTGAGCTTGTGTCTGTGTTGGGAGATGTGGGGAAGGGGAAAGAGTAGATTGGGTTGGGTGTAAAAGAGAGGAGTAGCGGCGGAGGAGTCCCTAATATCCAAATTTTCTCCCTAAATATCCAAATTACAACCAACTTACAGTTTGCAAGAAAATGTACCCTAATTGGCGGGGCGACGGTAGTCCGATAATTTTATTGTTTGTGCTATACTTTGTCTTATTCAAGTCAAAGTGAGGGGTGCCTACGGTCTCTCTCATGTCAGGGAGCTTGTAGGGGGTGGTGGCGTTTGTTCAGCAGTCAGGGGACTGGACAACCTACGTTGCGAGGGGCTAGTGAGAGTCAATGAGGGTCAAGTGAGGGGATGAGAACCAGGACTCAATCTGTACAGGGAGTTGTCAGATTGGTGGAGTGTCTGCGGTCTCTCATAGGGTGCTTGAAGTTGACGCGTGAGTCATTAATGGTAGCGACAGAGGTGTCAGTCTGAGCAGTCAGGGGAGAGAACATCCTTCGTTGTGAGGTGCCAGTGAGAATCAACGAGGGTCAAGCGAGGGGATGAGAACCAGGACTCAATCTATACAGGGAGTTTTCAGATTGGTGGAGTGTCTGCGGTCTCTCATATGGTGCTTCAAGTTGACGTATGATTCACTGATGGGGGCGACGGAGGTGTCCGTGCGAGCGACGGTGCGGATAAACGGTGTACAAGTAAGGGACTGAGAGAGAGAGAATGAGCTCAAATTGGCACGAGAAATTGACTTGGACGAGGTCACTCGATCAGTAGGATTAGATTTCGTTGTATTTTTTGTTTGTTGGTTGGGGTGTATGAATTCCAGAACCCAGCCTGTTGGGATCTGAACTTCATAAGCCTTATTTTTGGTTGTTTGTTTTGCTAAGTTTTTTAATGAAATACGGGGGGGCCAAGGCTAACCTTTTATGATAAAAAATAAATAAATAGCCTGGCTCTGTGGTATATGGTTATTCTTCCCATGTGCTTTAATTAAGCATCCACAACGGTTGTAATAAAAAATGGCAAAATGGCAAAATAAGAGCATCTCCAATCGTTTTTGCTATTTTGCCAATTTGGCAAAATAGCAAATGGCAAATTATTATACTATATCTTTAGCTAATAAGCATACCCCCTCTCTCCTTTCTCCATTTTGAAATGGAGAATGGAGAGCAAAAGTAGTAAATCACACATACCTTAACACGTGCACACCACACTTTTTTTACTTAACAAAACAAAATACAAAAACAAATAAAAAAATAAAAACAAAAAAACTCTTCCTCTTCCAAAATCCCGCTAACCCTCCTCCCCAAAATCTCAGCAGTTGTCGTTCGCCAACCCGCTTAAATCGTCGTCGTCGATGCTCGCTGGCCCACTATGGGTGATGACACCATCGGTAAGAATTCTCCTATGAGAAATTAGGGTTTTTGAATTCTTAATTTATTTTGTAATATTGTATTCATGAAAACCTAATTTACCACCCGCTTTTACTTTTAATTTCTAATTAGGGCGTTTCAATTATTGAAATTTTGGAATCCAAACCTTAATTATGGATTCAAAAATAAAGATTGGTTATTTTCAGACCAAATCCTAACTAATGTTCTGTTCTTGATTCTTTGTTTCTTCAGATCCAAATAAATTAGATTTTAGAGGCCATGGTAGAAAATGGGATTTCAGAAGGCGAAGAGATGAAGGAAAGAATAAACTGTGGGAATGTAAGAGGTAATGTAAGTATTTATCAAACACAAAAACCAGCTAAAAAGAGTAATTGGTAACTGGAGCCTCCGGAATTTATGGAGCTTCTCTCCTCTACCTCCCCCTTCACTAACCCTAGCTCCCCCCACTGCCTCCTCCACCCAAACCCTAGATTTCCCCCTCCCCTCGTTCTCCCTCACTTCCTCATAAACTGCCCTGCTCCTCCTCCTTCCACTACGCCCTCCTCAACATCACCTTTCCTTCTACCTCTTCTACCACCCACCTCGTCTTTTCGCTCCCTTCCTTCCTGCCATCACTCTCTCACCTCAAGCCTTCATCTTCCTCCCTCTCCTCTGGACCTACTATGAAACCAGGGTCGACCAACTTTGTGAGGCCCAAGCATCGTGCTAGGAAGACGAAGGCCGCCGACCACGTACCTATGAGATCCTCAGGGCCTTTTCGCTTTCACAGTGAGGTCTCACACAAGGCGGCGATGGTCCCTAACCCCTCTCTCAAGGAGCAGAACTTGAAGGTCCATGCTAGCATGGAGAAGTGCTCGGACGATCATGAGCGTCGGGAGTAGAGAACTATCTCCATTTCCAGCGATAGAGCCTATTTCCCTCACTCTCAGGGAGGTGCTGGGGGAGTCAATGCTCGGGTCTCGGTGGTTGCGGCCACTAAGAGCACCTCGTCCACGGAGGTGGCATGCCCTACCCAGCGTGCTCCTTCACCGGGGCAAACTAGTCTACGTCGAGAAGGATGGTTGGAAGACGCAAACGCGTATCACCAGCCCGAAACACAAACAGGAGGTCGACGGCCATGGCGCTCTGAAGGGCTTCAGGCGTAAGGAGGGCGGAGGGTTGGAGCCTATTTGTTTCAATTGTGGGAAGTGGGGCCATTGGAAGGCGGAGTGTTCTGAGGAAACTAAATGCTTCTATTGCAAGCGTAGGGGTCATCTATCCTCGACGTGCTCACTTCACCGCGCAGATGACGACGGGTCCACTGGGACCGGCACTGGCCCTCCTCGACCTGGTGCTAAGCGCCATCTTCCCTCTGCCGATATGCAGCGCAACCGCCATGTGCCGAAGGAGGAGAATCTGTGTGGGGCAAAACATGCAGTCCAGGTTGAGAGAACCTCACACATCAATGAGAGCAAGGTTGGGCTTCCCAACGAGAGTAAGATTGAGGTCCCGGGTTGCTCTGCCAGAGCTGGGCGCTGAGGTGATTAGAGCGGTCATCGACTCTACGTCCGAGATGGAGGAGCGAGAGAACAGTCTCCGTTTTAGTGTCGTGGTGGTAGCAACGTTCGGGAAACCCAACGAGGGGACCATCAAACTTGAGCTTTCGCAGCATTGGCCAAAGACCCTAGAGTGGGACTGGACGGTGAAGAGACTCTAGGAGGATGCTTTTATCATTCCATGCTCGACTGAGGCTAGGGTGCAATTGGTGCTGAGCAAGAAGGTGTTTTCAGGTGAGGGGTTCTCCGTCGCTCTTTCGCGATGGACGCGGCAGGTCGGAGAGTTCAGACGGGACGAGCTCTGGTCTATTTGGGTTTTGATATCCAACTTTCCTCTGGTGTGTTGGAGTAAGGAAGGGTTTCAAGGGCTTGTTCAATCCTTTGGTTGGGTGGAGGAGCTTGATCAGGCAACTATGTTTCGGCACAAGTTGGAAGTCGCTAGAGTTCGAGTTTCAGTTCTCAACGGAGTTGAGATCCCTCCGGTCGTTTCGCCATATACAAAGGGACGACGTTCAAAGTGGGGGTTTGTATCGAGGTTAAGAGGTTCGTGCCTAGCGTAGCAGTGGCAGAAGCGATGGGGGTTTCAACCGTTGGCGGAGCGGGGAAGAACCTTGCGAGAGCGGACGTAGTAGAAGACTGTGGGCCGTTGGATTGTCTCGGATCAACGACTGAGATTGGCTATAGGATGGGCCGTAGGGTGATGGGCGCTTCTGATGTGATGTAGCCTCATCACGTGGGTGGGTTCAAAGGAGGTCAGAATGCTAGCCTACTCAGCATGTTAGGAGAGAAGCTTAGTCAAGTTGGGGCGGGTTCCCATCGGTGAGAGCTACAAATCTTTACCATCGAGACAAGAGCGCCTCTCCACAGGATGGCGGTTTCACATCCGAGGTAGCGGGTTTCGAGGGGGAGAGAATCAACAGAGACGGGATGGATGCAGACTTAGAGGGAGCTTCGATATCTGAGTCTATGCAAAAAAAACCATGCAAGAGGCTTTTGTTCAATTTTTAAGAGGAGATGTGAGTTCTCTTTCTAGAGACCAAATTGATTCTTGGGCTAGTTTGTTGAAAGCTTATTCTTATGGGCCCTCCAAGCCCATTAAAGAGCTCTCAATTTATGGAGGCCCTACTTTTAAAAAAGTTGCCCACTCTTTAGAGCAGGAGATTGAGACGGAGCCTAAGGGGATAACCCATTTGGCAGAAGAGATCCGTGACGAACCCTTTTTTCCCCAATCTATCGAAATGGTAACTTTGGGAGGCTTCTTGCCGTCCGGGTCTAGAAAGAGGCATTTTCAGAGTGACGATGAGGGAGCTAGTGCTAATTCCGACCAGGATTACAAGAGCGACTTTGACAAAGCTAGCTTCGATTCCCCAAATGACGATGACCTTATTGATGCGCTTAAAAACATAGAAGAGACTTCCCCCCTGTCTATTGCAGCAAAAATTTGGGACATCGAGAGAGAGGAGAGAGTTGAGGACTCCCCTATCAGACAAGTTGCCACTAGAAAAGGGAAAGAGGCGGTCGTAGAGGTCCCCAGACGTAGCTCACACCAAAGGGAGATGCATGGGAACCGCCCTATGTCCAAAGATGATCTGATAGCTTCTGCAGTCAAAATGAAAGTCCTCAGTTCTGCCCTGGAAGGTGAGTCCAATTTAAATTATGCAATATTCTGGATTCATTGTTAATTAGTTTAGCCATTGTGTGCCAAATTAATTTGCGTAGCGAGAGGTCTTCTCAATTAGAGTGTGCTAGGAGTATTAGAGATTGGGTTAAGCAACCCAGTAGTCTTTAACAGGCTACTTATTTGAGAGATCCAATTTCTGTGTCCCAATGGAATACGCCTTTTGGATAGTTAGAGGTTTGAACTGTAGTAAGAAACGTACAGTTGTCATGGAGACTTTCTCCTGCCAACGACTATCGGTTATAGGATTGTGCGAGACTAAGATGGAGAATCCTTCCACGAACTTGCTCGATAGGTTGGTCCCTGGACGGAATTGGGAGTGGAGTATCAAACCATCACGTGGGCAATCAGGTGGCATCATTGTTGGGTACAGTGATGACATCTTTGAGTGCGTCGATGTTTTCACCGGAGAGTTCTCGGTTTCTGTTAAACTTAGAACAAGGAGTGACAATGTGTGCCAAATCTTCTCTATGGTTTACTGGCCACATTCCTCAGCTGAGCAGGTCTCTGTTCTGGGACGAACTTATTACCATTTGTAATAAGTGGGAGAACGTTTGGATTATTGGGGGGGGGGGGATTTCAATATTACTCGTTGCTCGGAGGAGCACTTGGGGCGGGGCAGTATCTAGTCTGAGAGAGGGAACTTCAACAGGATCATCAACTTGTTAGAGTTACGAGAGATTAGTGTCTCCGACCGAAAATTCACTTGGTCGAATATGCAAGCTAGACCCATTTTGGCCAAGTTAGATCAGATCTTTGTTTCCGCTGTGTGGGAAACTCTCTTCCCACTCGCTTCGACGAGGTCAGCCTTTAGGAACACCTCAGATCACATACCGCTGTTTCTTTCAATAGGGGGGAGAGCCATAGAAGATCTAAGATTTTTCGGTTTGAAAAAGCATGGCTCCGGAAAGAAGACTTACAGGGCCATTATCGAGGGCATCATGGAATTCTCCTCTCCAGAGGCGTGTCGGGGTACCATGGGATGTGGTGTCCTCATGGAACTCCAAGATCCGTAGGCTCAGAGGAACGCTCAGACATTGGGCTGGGCAAGAGAGGAGACGAGCTAATGCAGATAAGGATAGGCTTTTAGGGCAGATCCATACCTTAGAGATATTGGATGAGGAAAGAGACCTATCTATTAATGAGTTGTCTATACTTCAGCAGTCCAGACAAGACCTTGACCCTATTTTCAAAATGGAGGATGGTTATTGGAGACAAAGATCTCGTGACCAGTGGCTGCAAGAGGGGGATGCCAACACGGCATACTTCCATAGGGTAGCCAACGGCCGTAGAAGATCCAACTTTATCTCGGGCCTTATCATTAATGATAGGTGGGAGTCGGATCAGAACCTGGTAGGGTTCTCACATCGAGCATCATTTCAGAGATCTGTTGGGTCGGTCTAGAACCCGTCTTTGCTCCCATCATGAGACATTCTGGGACCGTCCTCGGGTGGAGGGCCTAGAAGCTCTGGACCAGCTGTTTGAGTTGAGTGAGATTCAGAGTGCGATTAAAGACTTAGGGCAGGATAAAGCTCCAGGGCCCGATGGGTTCCCCATATTTTTCTACTCCACTTTCTGGGATATTATCAAGACGGACTTATTCTCCATTTTTGAGGCGCTATTCCAGAACACGGTTCAGATTAGCAGCCTCAACTATGCGTCCATCATTTTAATCCCCAAAACAGAGGATATCAAAGAAGTGGGAATCTTAGACCTATTAGCCTTCTGAACTGTTCCTTCAAAATCATTACGAAAGTCCTTGCTAATAGATTGAACCCCTGGCTCAATGCGATCATCCATCTAGCCCAGAGTGGTTTCATTCAAGGGCGGGACGTACTTGATAGTATTGATATTGCCCATGAGACCATCTTTCAATGTGATAGGAACAGAGAAGAAGGCTTCCTGCTTAAACTTGACTTTGAGAAAGTCTATGATACTATGGAATGGGAGAGCGTGTTAGAGGTCCTACAGTCCAGAGGATTTGGTTCCAAATGAATTGACTGGATTAACAAGTGCATTAGAGGTGGCAAATCTTCTGTCTTAGTCAATGGTTTTTCTAGCAACCTCATAGCTTGCAGAAGAGGGCTTAGACAAGGAGATCCCCTGTCCCCTCTTCTTTTTACCTTGGTCGTTGATGTTTTATTAGAACTGACCCAGCATTGTTCCAATCACCAACTACTTCGAGGCATTAGAAGCATGGATGGGGTCTGTACTAGCCTCATTCTGCAGTACACTGATGATACACTCCTCTTCAGTCGAAATGAGATGGATGAGATTCTCATTTACAAAGGCATCTTGGTATTCTACGAAGCTTGGTGTGGGCTTAGAGTTAATTTCGCCAAAAGCAATCTAATTGGACTTGGGAGATGTGATGATGTATCTCCTGCTCTATTGGCTAATGTCCTTGATTGCAGAGTGGGGAGTTTTCCCATTAAATACTTAGGAGTGTCGCTGCGTCCGGGCCGACTCAAACACAGTGATTGGTCTACTCTCATTGACAGAATTGAGAAGCGACTCCCTAGGTGGAAGAGGAAACACCTCTCGCTAGGAGGCAGAATCACTCTCATTAACTCGGTTCTCTCTAATCTGCCTATTTACTGGATGTCCATCTATGAATTTTCCATCTGGGTTATCAACAAGATTGATAAGATTCGTAGAGACCTTATATGGAAGGGTAGCCGAGAGGATGGTAAAGGTCTGCCTCTTGTTAAATGGAGCGTGGTTTGTAGGAAAAAAGAGTTTGGTGGGTTGGGGATTTTAAATCTTGGAGAGATGAATAGAGCTCTTCTGTGTAAATGGTGGTGGAAAATTCATTCCCGCCTTCCCCAAGACCATTGTTGGGTACGTTACAGGAGGCGTAGGCGTTTCAAATTTGGTGGGGGGCAACATCGTAGAAATGTGCCTAGTGTGGAGGGGAATTGACAAGCTCGGTGATCTTTTCCACAACCATTCCCCAAGCTCTGTGGGGAATGGGGAGAACACCCGATTTTGGCTGGACGCTTGGGTCGGCCCCAATACGCTTGCTTCAATTTTCCCGGAGATTTTTGAGCGTGCTATTAATAAGCATGCTCTGGTGGCAGACTATTGGGTTAGGTCCTCTTGGCAACTCAGATTATTTCTCCCTAGCAACGATTCCCCCCTATCAACTGCACCCCCATTCTCACTTTGTTGGGGGATTCCCATAGAGTCACTGAGCTTTCAAAAGACAAGAGAGGGTGGCGGATTAATTCCAACGATCAATTTTCGGTGAGATCCATGTACACAGCCTTTTCTGACGAGGGGATCAGATGTGCTCATAACATAGTCATTTGGAACTCATGCGCTCCGCACAAGGTCCACACTTTCTTATGGCTGGTCTCTAAGGAAGCTATCCTAACGAGAGTAAATCTTGCTAAGAGGGGTTTGGTTATCGTCGTTTCCTGCCCTAGGTGCGGGGGTGGAGAGGAAAACATCAGTCACCAATTCCTTGACTGCATTTTTAGTAGGCGACTTTGGGAGTTCCTCCTTTTGGGATTTGGAATCAGCAGATTCCCACTGAGAATTACTCACCTATGGGGAGACTTCCGTCTTTCGAAGATTGGGAGAGAAAGATTAAGGGAGTGGGATTGTTTAGTGGCAGCTACTTTATGGGTCATTTGGCTTGATAAGAATGATTCATGCTTTAGAGATAGCTCTTGTACCTTTACTCAATTAATTTATAAAATCCTTTCTCTCACTTCAACTTGGCTTTCCATCCCAGGTGCTAGGAAGAAAGCAAGAACGAGGATACTATTCCCTAAAGGTGATGCGAGCTCTAGCAACGGCAACTTCTGATCGACACGCCGCACCCCACCCTAGCTGGACCGATGGGGGTGGTGGATTCTGGTCGCTTTTCAAGCTTGCATGCTTAGTTGGTTGCTTTTCTTTTATATAAGAAAGTTGATGTATTTTGAGACTTTGTATTTTGGGAGATGTATTGGGACTATGTTCCGACTTTGTATTTGCTTCAGTTATCTATGAGATTCGATGGCAATTCTCTTGCCATCTTTTAATAAAAAAAAATTGTAAGTGTTTATCAAACGGCACACATTAGTCAACTGGCATATTGCTAATCTATTTGCATTATAAGAGGAAGCACCAGTTGACTGTTATGGTAGTTCTACTTTTTCAGTTTGTGCAGTTTTAGAAAATCAATTAGAGAGAAGAGTTAGTAACCTCGGAACAAGGAAGATCAATAGTGGATATCGAGCTGATGTATATTTTTAAAAGTCAAAACATGGAAACATGCATGGAAGTGATCATTAAGTAGAATGAATTTTGAAGAAAATGTATGTGTAGCATTTACCCGAAGAAATGATATGCTCAAAACTTCAAGATGAAAAACACACAGTAGGAAGTGGCAAGTCGTCACTGAATAGGTGGAGTGACAAGTCGTTATCAGAATTGTGACTGAGCAAGTCGTTTCCGGTATGTTGTTCTGATTAGGTGTCACCGAATGGGGTTGAGAAGTCGTTGCTGGAGTGGTGTTCAAGTTAGACGTCGTCTGAAGGTGCATGGGCAAGTTGTCACTATGGTTGGTGTTCGATGAGTCGGTATCTGATTGCTCAATAGAAATCTGCATGCGTCACATCTGATAAGGGGGAGAACAGAGTACAGGTGGTAGCGTCTTTTAGTTTAGCTAGGAGAGGGACTAGTTAATGTTGTACGCTTAACTGTGTTATTGTTCTCTGTGGTTCTGTTCTAGGAACAGATAGAGGTTATTTTTTTGTAATACTTGTTTCGTTAATATTTTATTAATGAAGCGGTGACGCGGTCACCTTTTTCTCAAAAAAAAAACACACAAAAAAACACACAGTAGCAGAGAGTTTATTTTCATATGATTTGCATGAAATTATAAATCAGAAGAAAAGAAAGTTTGAAATGGAGCATGATAAGAGACTATATTACCAAAGAGGTCGGGCCTTTTCTTCTCTCAGATGAGTTTGATCGAGATATAAAGCATTTGAAGATTTTAGATTCAGATGTGTTTGCAGACTGAACTGTGGTATGATGGACAGATACGCAATGGGAACAACAACAAAAGGGCCTTTGTGAAAATTAAATGAATTATACTAATGGGACCTGGATCTGACTTTGGGCTCCAAATTAATACTCAAAAGTACACGCGAACTGAAGCAGCTGAGTTCACCCTTGTTCTCCTGAGGCTGATAAGAGGAGGGTCGACCTATTTTCGTGGTCTTGTTGATGGGAGTTCCAGGTAAATTCCAGAACAAATGGCTTTGGGTCTTAGAGCTAGTCGACCTATTCTCATTATTGTTTCCGCCTTTCCGGTCAAAATTTAGCATGTATGAGATTTCTTCTTTCTCATCTTCACTTGATACTCTCCTGTTTGAAAGAATCATCGATTTGTGAAAGCTGTTTAGTAAATGCAGCAGTATATTGAAACAGCTGTATCTGCTAATTCAATATACTGGAAGAAATGTTCACTGGAAAATAATATCATGACATAAATATATTATAAGCCATATGATGCACGTACCATTTTGTCATCTTCGTCATCTCCACCTAACCAACTCACTTTCTATTATACTGGGAGATTGTTTATATCTCTCTAAGGCTCTGATTGGCTGCAAGTTGTGTTCAGATACAGAGTGAAAATAATATCATGACATAAATATATTATAAGCCATATGATGCACGTACCATTTTGTCATCTTCGTCATCTCCACCTAACCAACTCACTTTCTATTATACTGGGAGATTGTTTATATCTCTCTAAGGCTCTGATTGGCTGCAAGTTGTGTTCAGATACAGAGTGATTGTTTATGTGTTCTAAGTTCTAATATATGACTGTTTAATTGTACTAATTTCAGTAACTGCTGATCCTGCTGCTCATGGTGTTCTAAGTTCTGATATATGACTGTTTTATTCTTTTTTCCTCTTGTGTAACAACTTCAACCATCTCTCAATCATCATACCACAGTTCAGTCTTCAAACTCATCTGAAATCTAAAACCTTCAAATGCTTTATACCTCGATCAAACTCATCTGAGAAAAAGAAAAGGCAGCAAGGCCCGACCTCTTTGGTAAATATAGTCTCTTATTATTCTCCATTTCGTACTCTCTTTTCTTCTGATTTATAATTTCATGCAATCATATGAAAATAGACTCTCTGCGACTGTGTGTTTTTCATCTTGAAGTATTGAGCATATCATTTCTTCGGGTAAATGCTACACTTACATTTTCTTCAAATTTCATTCTACTTAATGATCACTTCCATGCATGTTTCCATGTTTCGACTTTTAAAAGTATACATCAGCTCGATATCCACTATTGATCTTCCTTGTTCCGAGGTTACTAACTCTTCTCTCTAATTGATTTTCTAAAACTGCACAAACTGAAAAAGTAGAACTACCCCCATAACAGGTCAACTGCTGCTTCGGGCCTCTACCAACGCAAAAGATTAGCAGTATGCCAGTTGACTAATGGGTGCCGTTTGATACAACAAAAATTAATTAATTAATTATGTACAACACTGTGTGCTATGGAGGAATATAAATGAAATGAAATGAAAATTTGATTCAAGTATAAGAGAGTTTATATTCAAGTTAGGGTTGGTGGGTAGTCTAAATTCAAGCTAACCAGTTGCAGTATAGGCAGATATGAGCTAGCTCAAGTTGTTCTTTGGTTGAATTTTCCAAATTATTTTTTTCCAGCTGCTACGATTATGTGACACATTTCAGCCATTTCTACTGTACATAGCATTGGGGTATAAATCTTGCAATATTTTAGATAATTGTATAAAATGTTAGGTTGAAGCCGGCCGGGTTGGAACTAATTC
Source organism: Hemerocallis citrina (assembly GCA_017893485.1). Classification (NCBI taxonomy): domain Eukaryota; kingdom Viridiplantae; phylum Streptophyta; class Magnoliopsida; order Asparagales; family Asphodelaceae; genus Hemerocallis; species Hemerocallis citrina. The sequence continues at coordinate 236,645,394 of CM030366.1, forward strand.
TTACTTCTTACTCTTCTTAGTTCCAACTAGTGTAACTCTTCTTAGGTTGAAGTAAAACAAACAAGTGTAAAGAAATAGGAAAGAATAGGGAGATCAGAAACGGAAAATGGATTTAATAAGGAAATTTACCTAATTGAATTTGGGACTGGGAGCTTATATGGTCGTACCCAAACAATATAAACAGGGGAGGGTTCGATTCATAGTATGTTTTGACTCTACTGCAAAGATAAATAAATGCAGTTCCCATTCAATTACATAACATGCACATAAAATGTTTTCTTTTAATTGATATTATCTCATGTAGACTTTTCTTCAACCTACCGAGATATTTATATCTCTAAAGGCCTTGACTAGCCTGCAACTTGTGATGCTAATAAGGTTTTGCTTAAAACAAAAGGAATGAATTATTCCAGTGCTTACACATTTATGAAAGAACAAGGAAATTCTTGATCAAGCACTTAATCAGAGTTTTAGTCCAATGAACCAAGTTGCACTGGAAATATGGCTATTAAAAGACCTGTTTTGTGCACCTAGGTCTTTTAAGCTTTGAATGCTTAATTCAAGTTATGAAATAAAATTCGGTTGTTCAAGACATGAATCGACCAAAGTTTGAATGAGTGACTCTAATTTAAATGTGAGCACTTTTTTTATAAGTCACAAAATTGGGTTCCTGAAATATGCAAGTTCATAAGAATCCTTCTGAACCTAGTAACTCTTACATAAGTTAGGACCATTTCCACAGTAACTCTACTGGCATCTTTTGCATGCGCTGCATGTGTAGCCATATAAAAAATTGTACATAGACAACACCTTGTTGTGCTGGTCAGAGTCTTCTTAGACTTGTATCCATTCAATTGATCAGCTCTATTTTAGTATCAGACCCTATCCACCTCTATTTTCCTTTGCCAACATTTTGCTTACCATAAGAAAAATTCACAAATTTCCATCTAGTTTCCTGCCTCAACACTGTCTAGTTTCTTGCATCTAATTTGCTTTTTGTTTATTAGTCATATGTATTTAGGTAATGAAACTTCCAAGACTGCCATTGTATTTCATTAACTGTAGTTGATCCTACTCATGTTTGTATCCTTTGATTTCCATATTGTTTTCTTTTTTTTGCAGTTTGAGATTGGTCTAGTGGAAAAGCAAAAAAGAAGAAAATGTCTTTGGGGTGGGAAGTGGGGGGATGGGTTGCATCAGCTGTCGTTGGCCGATTAGTTGATAAAGTCTGCTCCTACATCAGCAATCAATTTAACTATGAAGCTAATACCAAACACAGTCTCAAGAGTCTGCACGAATATCTAATACAGATCAAGGCCATGTTACATGAAGCTGACCAGCGGAGGATCGAAAATCCAGACTTGAAAAAGTGGCTCCTCAGTCTCAAAGATGCTATCTACGATGCAGAGGACGTACTCGACATGGTTGAATACAAAATTCTTGAAGACAAAATTGAAGGGAAAGCTGATCGGACAAGTCACATTTTTCATACAGCGTTCAAACGTGCTCGTGTGGTGGTGGAAAGTATAAACTTTTCTGGTGATGAACTTGATAAGTTGAATGAGGTACTAGACAAATTGAGAAGGATTGTCTTCGATAGGGATCATTTGATTGAGTTGATCAAGCTCCAACCTACAGTCAGTCTAAGGGTATCCCAGATGATGCAGTTGCGAGAGACGACCTCCATGCCCATTGAATCCAATCTGTTTGGCAGAGACGAAGAGAGAGCCCTGCTAATGAAGTTTATCTTGAAAATCTCTGATGATGATGGTGGTGCATCTAGTAGCAGAAATGTCCATGTTCTTCCTATAGTTGGCATTGGCGGCGTGGGTAAGACTACTCTTGTGCAAGATGTCTACAATAATCAAAATGTGAAAGACCACTTTGATCTTAAGGCTTGGGTTTGTGTGTCTGATAATTTTGATGTGAAAAGGCTCACAAAAGAGATAATAGAATCAGCTTCCATTGATAAACCCCATGATTTCTATAAGCTTCAAAACTTTAATAAAATTCTAGAGATTTTGAAGTGCGGGCTAACAGGTAAAAGGTTTCTGATCGTACTTGACGACGTTTGGAATGAGAACAACACAAAATGGGAGCAGTTGCAAAGTGTTCTGAATTGTGGGAAGGAGGGAAGCCGAATTGTAGTTACAACTCGAATTGGAATAATAGCAAAGATGGTGGGAACCAAAGAAGCGATACAGCTGGAAGGTTTAGCTGATGAGGAGTTTTGGAGTTTTTTTAGACATTGTTCCTTTGGTGATGAGAATCCTGCAAATTATCCAGGCTTGGAGTTTGTTGGCAAGCAAATGGCTGAGAAGTTAAAAGGCAATCCTCTAGCAGCAAAGACAGTGGGTGGTATGCTCAAGCAGAATTTGAATTTTCATCACTGGATGGAAGTCTTGAAGAGTGAATTGTGGAAAACAAATGAACAAGAAGATGGAATCATGCAGGCACTTAGATTAAGTTATGAATACCTCCCTTCATATTTGAAGCAATGCTTCGTTTATTGTTCTTTGTTTCCCAAAGATTACGAATATTCGAAGACAAAATTAGTTCGAATGTGGATTGCCCATGGCTTTATATTACCCAATGAACAACAACTCCTAGAGAAGATTGGAGAGGCTTACTTTAATGAATTACTAAGCAGATCTTTCATCCAGAAGCAATTTCCAAATAAATATGTGATCCATGACTTACTTCATAGTCTTGCACAGTCTTTGTCTGATGGTGAAATTTGCACTGTAGAAAATGATGAAGTATACATCTCTCCGAAAGTTCGCCACATATCAGTTTGTGCTAAAAATCTTTCTCTAGTTTGCAATGGTAAGTTTGCAAAGGAAAATTTGAGAAGCCTTGTTGTTTTTGATCGCTCTGTTGAGACATTAGACATGTTGATGGGACTGAAAGGTCTACGAGTGTTGGTAATACATAACAAGACCCTAAAAGAATTATCATTTGAGTTTGTTCAGAAAATGCTGCACCTACGCTACTTGGAGTGGCCAAAGTTCTATGGTTCTTGTAAATTACAAGAATCAGTGTGCAAGCTTTACCATCTGCAAGTGCTAAGTGATACAAAAAGTATCGCTTGGATTGGATCATTAACTTTGCTTCAAAAGTTAAATTTTGAAGTTAATCAGGGAGAGAAGGGATTTGACATTGGACAGATAAGGGACATGTCAGAGCTGAGAAGACTTAGTTTGTTTGGTCTTGAGACTGTTAAGAGAAAGGAACATGCCTCTCAGGCCATGTTAAAAAACAAAGAGTATCTTAAAGATTTAAAGTTGTTCTGGAAGGAGGATCATCATATCAATCTTCAAAATGAGGAGGAGGAGGAGGCGGATATCGATGTACTTGAAAGTCTTCAACCACATCGAAATCTTGAAGAATTAGTAATCGGAGGCTACCGCGGTAGTTATCCCAGTTGGTGGAATGTAAATTGGCCATCTAATCTAAATACCCTGATATTGTCTAATTGTTCAAAATGGGAATTCCTCCCTCCTTTGGGACATCTTCCTTTCCTGAAGGTGCTACATCTACGAGGAATCAATGCAGTGAGAAGCATCGGCTCTGAATTTTATGCAACCAACCAGGTCCAGTTGTCTTCTAAAACAATATTCCCATCACTGGAGCAACTTTATATCCACAATATGATGGAATTGAAGGATTGGTACAAAATAGAAGAAGAAGAAGGGTTTCAATTGTTCCGATGTCTTAAAGATTTCAGAATTGGGGAATGCCCTAAGCTGAGAGGATCTATCTTTCAGTTTCCACCATCTAATTTTAATCATATCTGGGTAGAAATATCTTCAGAAGATACAACCGAAGATTATGGTATTAAAGGATCAATTTCAGTCAATTGTGCCAGTGCTTCAATAGTAACAGAATGGCTTCCGTACCACAATCTTCATGCATCTGTTGAGTCTCTGACTATTACAGTACCTGAAATGAGAAGCTGGTTCGCAATAGAGCTAGAGGAGTGGATTCAACATCTCACCTCCCTCCATTCTTTGTAGCTTCTGTTGTTGCGACGAGTTAGAATCTCTGCCATCCAACCTGATCAACAGCCTTTCCACTCTTCGGAAATTGAAAATTGATCACAGCCCCAACATCAAGTCACTGCCCGAAGAGGGACTGCCTGCCTCCCTACAAGAATTACTACTTAAAAATTGCGAAGAGCTAGAGTCCCTGCCATCCAACCTGATCAGCCTTTCCACTCTTCGAAAATTGGAAATTAATCGCTGCCCCAACATCAAGTCACTGCCGGAAGAGGGACTGCCTGCCTCCCTACAAGAATTGGAACTATACATGTGCTATGATTTAGCAAATAGATGCATGAATGATGACTGGCAAAAGATGATTGCTCACATCCCCACCTTCAAAGTTGACAACGAAGTGGTGACAGAGGACAACAGGAAATCTTTTTATGACCGGAAAAAGAAGATTATTGATCTTATGCTAGCTGCTAAAGGAGACGAAGAATAATAAGGATGGTAACAATCTATTTATTCATTTCTGACTGACCTCTCTTGCATTTATATTATTTCCCCTCAACTTGGAATTGAATGTTCATCTTTCAACTCTAAGTTTTGAGCATATTAATTAAGTGTTTGTTAAAATGCCCCCACAATCACCATTACCATTCAATACTCTTCATCTTTTGATTACTTTTCCTACTGCATGCATGGCATGCATTAAACCGATGATGCCCACAAAAGAATATCATATGATTCTTAACTTCTACTTTCCTATATTATTTTGATTTCAAGTGTTCGACATTATCTATTCTCAGCTTAATTTCTCAAACGTTTTCAGTATTTGTTTCTGGATTATTGAATTGCTGTTAAGAAAGCTAATCATTCTTGCTATTTAACAGCCAAGGTGGCAGCAGCAGATATGCATCTGCTGCGGAGTTTGTCCTGAAATGTCCTTCCAGGACCTCTTCATCTTTCGGCTGTGAAAGGGTGAAAAATAAAGGATAAAGGCAAAGGATGGTTTGTAAGAGGGACAGGAATATCAAGGCCTTTCGTGCGGGGGGACAGGCACAAAGGAGGAGCAGGGGGATGATGTTGGATTTGTTTTGATGTGCCAGTCTTTTGTTTCAAAATGGCATGTGCTTTTGGATGTACTGCACTATGCATTATGTAGGGTATGTTAGATGGTAGATTGTGTTAATGCTGGTTTGTAATAGTTAAAACTATGTTTCGTTAATTATTCATTAATGAAGCAGGTGACTTCGGTCACTTTTATTTCAAAAAAAAAATAAAAAAGGCAAAGGATGGTTCTCAGGCTTGCTTTTGCATTTATCATAGACTCGTTATGTTTCTTTTGGATTTTGCTGTAATAATGTTAATATCAGAACATGCACTGTTTGTGTTATTTCCTAATTTGTCTAGATCTCGTAGATCCCAACTGCAAGGATTAAGTTTTTTCCATCTTGCATGGAGTTTCTCTATGTCATGTAGTAGACTTTGCGTCTTTGATTGGTATGCAATGTGTGAACTTTCGTTTTATTTGTAATAATTTTGAAGTGGGCATCCCCTACTTTAAATAAATATGTTTGTTGGTGACCATTTTTGAATATATATTTCTTTATGTGCAATTCATGATGTGGGAAAATTCTTCTGTATCTCCATTCAGGCTATGACTTGTGTACTTCTGCCTCACGTATTTTCGTCTTGATGATTTGAGTTAGGCACCATCATCTTGGTAATGGTTGTGCATATTTCAACAACAACGTTTCAATATCGTAATACAAGAAGCCTGGAGAGATCAAATGCTTTCATTCTATACATTATATACTGATCTATAACTTTATTGTTCCTAGCTATATATTCTGCCTATAGGTGACTCTTGGATGCAGTGCTTCAAAAATTGGTTCCTCAGTTTTCAGGTGAAATCAGCAAGGTATATGTGATTTTACACCTCTTTGACATGAAAATTTTATAATGTTTCTGTTTATTGTATGTGTTTGAGTAATTCTGTTGTTTAAAAGTAGCCTGACTCTCTGGTATATGGTAATTCTTCACATATGTTTCAGATACCCATTAGTCTTTACAGATTGCAGTTTTGGTTGCATCTTGTTTTGATGCGAGCTCTAGCAACGGCAACTTCTGATCGACACGCTGCGCCCCACCCTAGCTGGACCAATGGGGGTGGTGGATTCTGTTCGCTTTTCAAGCTTGCATGCTTAGCTGGTTGCTTTTCTTTTGTATAAGAAAGTTGATGTATTTTGAGACTTTGTATTTTGGGAGATGTATTAGGACTATGTTCCGACTTTGTATTTGCTTCAGTTATCTATGAGATTCGATGACAATTCTCTTGCCATCTTTTAATCAAAAAAAATTGTAAGAGTTTATCAAACGGCACACATTAGTCAACTGGCATATTGCTAATCTATTTGCGTTATAAGAGGAAGCACCAGTTGACTGTTATGGTGGTTCTACTTTTTCAGTTTGTGCAGTTTTAGAAAATCAATTACAGAGAAGAGTTAGTAACCTCGGAACAAGGAAGATCAATAGTGGATATCGAGCTGATGTATACTTTTAAAAGTCGAAACATGGAAACATGCATGGAAGTGATCATTAAGTAGAATGAATTTTGAAGAAAATGTATGTGTAGCATTTATCCGAAGAAATGATATGCTCAAAACTTCAAGATGAAAAACACACAGTAGCAGAGAGTTTATTTTCATATGATTTGCATGAAATTATAAATCAGAAGAAAAGAAAGTATGAAATGGAGCATAATAAGAGACTATATTACCAAAGAGGTCGGGCCCTGCTGTCTTTTCTTCTCTCAGATGAGTTTGATCGAGATATAAAGCATTTGAAGATTTTAGATTTCAGATGTGCTTGCAGACTGAACTGTGGTATGATGGACTGATACGCAATGGGAACAACAACAAAAGGGCCTTTGCGAAAATTAAATTAATTATACTAATGGGACCTGGATCTGACTTTGGGCTCCAAATTAATACTCAAAAGTACACGCGAACTGAAGCAGCTGAGTTCACCTTTGTTCTCCTAAGACTGATAAGTGGAGGGTCGACCTGTTTTCGTGGTCTTGTTGATGGGAGTTCCAGGTAAATTCCAGAACAAATGGCTTTAGGTCTTAGAGCTGGTCGACCTATTCTCATTATTGTTTCCGGTCAAAATTTAGCAGGTATAAGATTTCTTCTTTCTCATCTTCACTTGATACTCTCGTTTTTGAAAGAATCATCGATTTGTGAAAGCTGTTTAGTAAATGCAGCAGTATATCACTATATTGAAACAGTTGTATCTGCTAATTCAATATACTGGAAGAAATGTTCACTGGAAAATAATATCATGACATAAATATATTATAAGCCATATGATGCACGTACCATTTTGTCATCTTCGTCATCTCCACCTAACCAACTCATTTTCTATTAAACTGGGAGATTGTTTATATCTCTCTAAGGCTCTGATTGGCTGCAAGTTGTGTTCAGATACAGAGTGATTTTCAAGTTGGTTTAAAACATTATACATTTTTGAAAGAGCAAGGAAATTTCAATGTCTGTGATGTGAAAGAAACACTTAATTATAATTTCAGAGCAATCAACCAAGTTGCAGTGGCAAATATATTGCAATTTAATCCATTTCCACATGAAAGACAATATGGCTATTAGAAAAACCTTTTGTGCTTGACCCTAAACATATATATATATATATATATTAATATTATGATTATATAGTAGGGTTGTGACTACGTGGATTGTGGAATATTTGTAGCTTCATATGCGTATAGATAGAGACCCTTACAAAGCTTAATTCAAGTTTTGAAATAAACTTTGATTGTTCAAGGCATGAATTAAACAAGTTTCCAACACTGACTCTAAACAAGTGATTGCTTTTGTGCATCACAGAATTAGATTTCTGAAAAATACCAGATCCTTAAGAGTGTCTTTGTACGGGATTACCTCAATCCACATACCAATTACATTCCTTCAACAACAACAAAAAATGTGTGATTTTTCATTAGTGAGGACCATAAATTGGCACAACATTTCCACACTGATTACTAGCTTCTTGCACGAGCACTACATGTGTACATACAGAGGCCGGCCAGCTGATAACATTTCATTATTGAGCTATGACAATATAGGCAAGAAAAGGTGGTTGTTGCTATGTAGTCATCAAAGAACTATACATAGACAACAATTTGTTGCTAATTTTGGACAGATGATGTTTCTTAATTGCGATACTTCCAATGGCTCTAAGAACTTCATGAACCTCAGTATTGCTAGATATGTGACATACTGTAAAAGCAGCAGAAATATGTAGTTCTTGTATGATAAATTATTTTCTATTGGACTTAGGAATTTGATCCATGTGGGAAATAATATCGAAGGAGGAACAGAGTACATCTGCGAGTACCTGACTGAAACATTAGCTGATGGGCATGGAATTGGGAACTGAAGTTGTGACATCCACTTCGGTACTTATTGAACTCAGAAGATAAGAGTGCTCTGGGCTATACTAACCGATGCAGAAAAGGATAACATAGAAATAAAGATAAAGCCAAAAAAGAAAAAGAAAAAAAAACTGATTTATAAATTAATGTGAATGACCCAATAAACCAAGCGTTAGTACTTCAAAATTTAACGTTGTTTAAGATTTCCACCCCCCCCCCCCCCCCCCCCCCCCCCCCCCCCTCTTTTAAACTACCTATGTGATGGACATTGATTATTTTACTATATCAGTGGACCTAACCTATGCCGGCTTCAATAATTGTCTCTCACCAAGTCAAGTCAATGACTCTACTTAGCATTATTGGCATAGATCTTGTAATCTGTCTAGGCTAAGAAGCAGGAACAAAGAATTGTTTCCATCTTGTTTTCTTTGAGTGTGAGAGAGAGTTAGGAATTGCTGCTACCACCATGTCTTTGGAAAGAAGGAAAAGCTGGTGAGGGCATGGCGAAGTTTCAAAGGTATGAATGCAGACTTGCGTCACCAACACTGTCTCTGCCTTCCTTAATTGTGTTTTGCATCTTGTTTATGAGTCAGTCACTTGTATTTATGTGTTCTAAGTTCTAATATATGACTGTTTAATTGTACTAATTTCAGTAACTGCTGATCCTGCTGCTCATGGTGTTCTAAGTTCTGATATATGACTGTTTTATTCTTCATTCCTCTTGTGTAACAAACTTCAACCATCTCTCAATCATCATACCACAGTTCAGTCTTCAAACTCATCTGAAATCTAAAACCTTCAAATGCTTTATACCTCGATCAAACTCATCTGAGAGAAGAAAAGGCAGCAGGACCGACCTCTTTGGTAATATAGTCTCTTATGCTCCATTTTCGTACTTAATTTCTTTTCTTATGATTTATAATTTCATGCGATCATGCGAAAATAATCTGTCTGCGACTTTGTGTTTTTCATCTTTTTTTTTTTATTGTTAAACGGTGGGTAAAAACCTCCCGCGTTTCATTAAAGATAATTTAACAAAACATACAACAAAAAACAAGGCTTATGAAGTTCAGATCCCAACAGGTTGGGTTCTGGAACTCATACTCCCCAACCAACAAACAAAAAATACAACGAAATCTAGTCCTACTGATCGGCTACCCCCGTCAGAACAACTTTCTTGTGCCAATTTGGGCTCACTCTCTCACTCAGTCCCTCGCTTGTACGCCGTTTATCCTCTCCAACTATCGTCCGCTCTCCCTCGTCGCCCCCAACAGTGACCCAAATGACAAGCGTAATCACCATATTAGAGACCCCGCAGGAACTCCACCAATTTGACAAATCCATGTCAAGATTGAGTCCTCGTTCTCATCCCCTCACTTCACCCTCGATGACTCTCACCGTAACCTCGCAACGAGGGTTGACGTCGCACCTGACCCCTGTGAGCCCTCTGACATGAAAGAATCAAAGGCATCCCTCACTTTAACCAACCAAGGTCAAAGTGGAAACCAAACTATAAAATTGCCTGACAATCGTCGCCTACACCAACTAGGATACATTTTGTTGCTAATTGTAAGTCGGTTGTAATTTGGATATTAGGGACAAATTTGGATCTTAGGGGCTCCACCGCGTCAACTCAAATTTCAAAACTCAATTTGAAATTCAAATCTCCCCCCTACCGCAACACTCCCAAATCAGAAATCCCCCTCCCCCCTACTCTCTCCCTGACCTCCCCCACATGCCTCCACGACAGCCCCGACTACCACGTAGTCGCCGCTCGCCGCTCCACACCGGCGCCAGGCAGCACTCCCGCCACCAGCCCACGCAACCAGTTCGAGCATCGCTGCGATCTGCGTCGCCATCTCCGATGACGCTAGCCCCAGTCAGCTCATCCCACAACCACGATCACGAACGGTGCATCCAACTACACCCCGCGTGCCACCTTCGGTGTCACGCCCCGCTTTCCAAAACACGGAAATACGGGCGCGAGACTAAGGCCCAGCGAATGGTGCGAACACACCATTCATAAGCTGTACAAGTAAACTCAACAACAATGTAACAGAATAATCCACGCAGACATATAAATCACAATGTAATTATGTAAGTTCATGTCATAGTTCATAAATATAACCAACAACTGGGAAATACAAATTATTACGGGTCAAACAAGCCCGGATTACAATAAAGAGTTTTATGAAACAAAACACAAACTAATACGATAACATGATAAATTATAAGTCTAAAACACTTGATCTGCGACACCTTCTGGCAACTCTCCATTTGGGTCTGCAAGTATATTATAACAAAAGAAAAGGAAAGAGAAACAAGAAGACCTGTTAATACAAGTTACGGGCCGCAAGGGGTACAAGGTAAGGAAAACAGAAACAACAATAAAACAAAGGAAAAATAGGAAAAGAGCAGGGAATCAAGAGTAAGGGAAATGCAATATGTAAACATGGTATAAACGAGGCATTACGAAACAAGTAGCAACAAGTAATCAAATAAACAAGTATCAAATCAACGTGAACATGTAACATGTAATAGGATCATGCAAGTGCACGTGTTAATCTTATGTCTAAAGTTTGATTCTATCTAGGTAGCACTTCATGCATCCATACTTTTACTACATGGTTGCTACAGTCAATACAATTTCGTTTAGATTTAGTGGTGGGTTTTATAGGTCACGTACTCGGGAAAAATATGTACATTCAATATTGTATCAAGATACGTGCAAATTTGTAACGTGAAACATGTAGAGTGTAAACTTGTAACGTGAACATGTAAACTTGTAATTCGCAATCTTGCAACTTGTAATTGCAACTTGCATCGGGAAACCACGAGCTCCCGTCCGAGTACGCTCTTCTATATTGCCCATGTGGTAGGGTAAAAATGGCCTGGGGCCCAGTCAAGGCCTAGGATGGCTCACTCAAAGAGAGAAAATATCAATACGGCTCGGGTGCCGGACCACTACAGCCTCGGCACCGAGCCGGAAATTCACCCCCACAGAACTCTTCTCCTCGTATCCGAAGAGCCTCGATGGCCCTCAGCCTCCGATCCGCGACAGCCTACGGGCCGTCTGCCCAGCCTGGCAAGGAAGGAGGATGACCTGGCGCGACATAGGCCATCCGATTCTCCCAGAGGCACAGGAGCCCCATGATCAGCCATGTCAGCTCCAAATACCACCTAGGGCTTTGCCACGTCAGCCCTATACCACTCTTGGCACTACCACGTCCGCCCTAAACCCCCTGGGCCTCCTGCCACGTCAGGCCCATGGGCTTTCAGGTTCAGACCCGGCCCCCAAGCGGATCCAAACCCGGTTGGGATTCCCTATAAATACCAGACCCTCACTCACCTTTTCAGGTAATCAATCTTTTGCCACCTAAATTCCCCTAGTTACTGCTACTATCTCACAGAGACTGACTAGATCGTCGGAGGGTCCGCCACCGGGACAAACCCCGGTGTTTCAGGACCGTCTGCAGGTACTCGAGGCGAGGCCATCCGAGCCGATCCTCAAGCACCGAAGCGAGCCTCTCGGTCACCGTCCCGCACCGCACTGTTCCCTCGTTACAAATTGAGTCCGAACTCACACCTGGTGCATCCACACTGCGACCAAAAACAAATCGCATCAGGTTAGCGCCGTCTGTGGGAAACTTCTTTGACCAGTGCGGACGTTAGCCATAGCCTCGCCTCTGGCGCTCTCCTATGTCTCCGAGGCGGAGACTAACACCTTCCGCCGTCAGGATGGGCCTCCTCCTGAGAACGCCCTCGACGGGAGGCAAGGATCAAACAACCCGGGTGGAAACCCCGGACCCCAGCGAAGCATTTCACGCATCGCCGAACCCGACCTTCGTCGGGTCATTCTGAACAGAAGGGCTAGCCAGGCTAGGGGAGGGACCGCTTCCAACTCGGCCCTGAACCATTCCAGGCCTGTGCAAGAGGAAAGGCCATCGGCACTCAGCCGTATCGGCCGAATTCCTACGCCCCGACCCGACCCTTCCGACCATGGCGCAGTCACCAGGGGAGAGTTCAGAAGCTTCAGAGATGAGATCATGGAGGCCCTCCATGGAGCGCCAAGGTCCGCAACCTATGGCTGACCCCCTCCAATGAGCGAAGGGAGAAGTCACAATCGTGCGCCGACCCCCCTCCTGAGCGCACAGACGAGGTGCTTCGACGCCTCCTAGAGATGGAGAATCGAATCGAGCGCATCGGCGACGGGAATCCCAACCAAGCCCAAGGTCGGGGACCTTCTCGACCTCCATTTTCCGTCAACATCATAGAAGCGGAGATCCCCCGAAACTTCCGGCCTCCACAGTTCGAGACTTACAACGGCGAGGGTGATCCAGCTGATCACATGGAGGGCTTCAAAACCCTCATAATGATTCACAGCGCTTCGGATCCCCTGCTGTGCCGAGCCTTCCCGGCCACCCTCCGGGGACCGGCCAGAGATTGGTTCTCCAAACTCTCCCCTGGCTCGATCTTCTCGTTCGACCAGTTCGAAGCCAGCTTCCTGGCCCACTTCATCACCAGCTAGAAGGCCGAGAGAACGAGCGCTTCCCTGCTCGACCTCACCCAGAGGGAGGGGGAGTCGCTCCGTCTCTGCCCTCGACGCAGGGGTCGCCTCGGCAGCTTTCCGACACAATGTCCGACACAACCAGCTAAAGGTCTCCTTAGCAAAGAGGCCACCTCTGGACTTCCCTGACCTTCTCAACCGGGTCGAGAAGTACATACGAGCTGAAGAAGCTCTTAACCCAGAGGGCAGCAAGGAAATTGTCGGGAAGGGCAAGCGCAGGGTCGATGAAGCCGAACCTGCCAAGAAAATAGCAAAGGAAGGAGTCGCCGCGAAGAGGGCACCTCCGGTCCCTCGCTTCGAGAGGTACACCCCCCTGACACACAACGTGTCCGCTATTCTCTTAGAAATCGAAGACAAAGGCCTTGTCCGACTACCTCCCCGATCAAGTAACAACAAGAAGCGTGATCAGCGCTTCTACTGCCGGTTCCACAGAGATCATGGGCACGAAACCGACCAATGCCGGGCCCTGAAAGACGAGATTGAGGCCCTCATCTCACGAGGGTACCTCCGAGAATTCACCAGAGAAGGCCTACGGGATCGGCGGGATATGAGGAACCGGAGGCCTTCGCCTCCGACCCCCATTCCGAACCGTATCCAGGATCGGGATCGCTCGCCCGAAGGAGCCGCGGATACGCCATTCATCTTGCACTGTGTCCACGGGGGGCCAATGGGGGGAGAGTCAAATACTTCCCGAAAAGCCTTCATCCGAGAGGTAAATGCTGTCCAAGACAACCCCTCGCCCAAGTTGCAACCGGTGCCTGTCTCCTTCTTCGGAGAGGACCTCAAAGGCGTTCGCCTCCCCCATTGCGACACCCTCGTCATTGGCCTCCATATGGCTAATTGTGAGGTTCGCCGAATCCTCGTCGACAACGGTAGCTCGGTAAATATTCTTTTCCTCGAAGCCTTCGAGAATCTCAAACTGCCCAGAGGCAAACTCAAGCCAGTCGGATACACCTTGCATGGGTTCTCCAGCGTCCCTGTCGTAATAGAAGGGATTGTTACTCTCGACGTTACCGCAGGATCGGCCCCTGTCAAGAGGACCGAATCCATGGACTTCATGGTGGTCAACGTCAAGGCGGCTTACAATGCCATACTCGGCCGACCCAGACTGTGCTCCCTCCAAGCGGTGCCTTTGGCTTACCATCTGAAACTTAAATTTCCCACCCCGCAAGGGGTTGGCATCGTCCGAGGTAGCCAAGAAGAAGTGCGGTCGTGCTACATGACTGCCGTCGGAGGGGGTGTATTCCCCCTCGACGCCGTTGAGCTCGAACCCGAGAGGGACGGCCCCGCTTCCGAGCCTGTCGACGAACTGGAGGAGGTCCTGTTCGGTGCCGAGGATGAATCGAAATGGTTCCGGGTGAGCCGCTCGCTCCCCGAGGACTTAAAGCCAGGCATAATCGCCTGCATCCGCCGCAATGTTGATCTCTTCGCCTGGAAGCCCTCCGACATGCCCGGGATCTCCGAAGACTTGATTATGCATCGGCTGAGCGTCATCCCGGACTCTAAGCCGGTCGTCCAGAAGAGGCGCAAAGTAGCCCTGGAGAGGCAACAAATTGTGAAGACAGAAGTCGACAAACTCTTGTCCGCTCGATTTATTCAGGAAGTCAGCTACCCCGAGTGGTTGGCTAATATCGTCACGGTGAAGAAGGCAACCGGGGGCTGGCGGATCTGTATCGACTTCACGGATCTAAATAAGGCATGTCCGAAAGATCCTTTCCCCCTTTCCCGCATCGACGCCTTAATCGACGCAACCTCGGGGCATGAGCTACTTTCCTTCATGGACGCATTATCGGGATACAACCAGATCCGGATGTTTCCCCCGGACATCTCCAAGACCTCGTTCGTCACCGACCAGGGCCTTTTTTGTTACCGTGTTATGCCCTTCGGGCTGAAAAACGCCGGAGCCACATACCAACGGCTCGTCAACAGAATCTTCAAAGACCTGATCGGCAGTAATGTGGAAGTCTATGTCGACGACATGCTCGTCAAGAGCCGGGCCGGGCCGGACCACGTCGCCGACCTAGAGGAAGCCTTCGGAGTCCTCCCGCATCACAACATGAGGCTCAACCCGGCTAAATGCGCCTTCGGCGTCTCCACTGGGAAATTCCTGGGGTTTATCGTCAGCCAGCGCGGCATCGAGGCGAACCTCGAGAAAATCCAAGCTATTATTGACATGGCCCCGCCTCGGAATGTCAAGGAGGTTCAGAGGCTTACGGGCCGGTTGGCTGCAATCGGCCGTTTCCTCTCCAAGTCAGGGGAAAAGTCTCTCCCCTTCTTCAAGGCCTTGCACGGAAAAGGGGGCTTCAAGTGGGGTACCCATCAACAAGAAGCCTTCGAACAGCTGAAGCAGTACCTCGCCAACCCGCCTCTCCTCAGCAAGCCCGAGCCAGGCGAACCACTATGGCTCTACCTGTCCGCCTCGGATAGCGTCCTCAGCGCCGTCCTCGTCCGAGAAGAGGAGGGGGTTCAGAGACCATTGTACTATGTGAGCAAAGTCCTACTCCCCACCGAGACAAGGTATGCAAAGATAGAGAAGGTGGCCTATGCTTTGGTCATGGCAGCCCGGAAGCTACGTCCCTACTTCCAGGCCCCCTCCGTCCAAGTACTGACCGACCAGCCACTAAAGACTGTCCTCCACAAGCCCGAAAATTCTGGCCACTTAGTCAAGTGGTCAATTGAGCTAAGTCAGTTCGACATCAGCTATCAGCCGAGGGCGGCCATCAAAGGGCAGGCCCTCGCCGAGTTCATAACTGAGTGCACCGTCTCCGAGCAGCCCAGCATCGAGGGCTCGGATCCGACCTGGGAGGTCATTGTCGATGGGTCATCATGCGAAACGGGGAGTGGGACTGGCATCATCCTTCGTGGCCCCGACCAATTCCTACTTCAATACTCCCACCGCCTCAACTTTTCGGCCTCCAACAACGAGGCGGAATACGAGGCCATGATCGCCGGATTGACCCTAGCACACCGAGCCGGAGCCAAGAAAATCTGGGCCTTCAGCGATTCTCAGCTCGTGGTCAATCAGATCACCGGAGAATACGAAGCCCGCGATGATCGCATGATGAGGTATTTGGCGGCAGTCCGACGACTCCTAGCGTCCTTCAGCTGCGCCACGGTCATCAGAGTCCCCAAGGAACAGAACGCTCAAGCAGACGCGTTGTCCAGACTTGCCTCTTCCTCCTTCGAGGGTCTCGATCAGATGGTGCTCATAGAAATCCTCCTAAAGCCAAGTATCAACGACCAAGGCCAGTAGGCAATGTGTGTGCAAGGCGTTGCCAGTCCAGACGACTGGACCACCCCCCTCCGGAGATTCTTAATTAATGCCGAGTTTCCTGAAGATCGAGCCGAAGCCAGACGGGTCAGGGTCCGAGCTGAAAAGGTTCGTCATGATTGATGACATCCTTTTCAAACGCTCATACACCTTGGCCGACGGCAAACCATACCTCCGCTGTCTCACCAGCGACGAGGCCAGCTATACCCTCAAAGACCTTCATGAGGGGATTGGCGGATGCCACATGGGGAGCAGGACACTCGCTCGGAAGGCCCTGAATCAGGGGTACTACTGGCCGACCATGCTCCAAGACTCGCAAGACCTAGTCAAGAGGTGCGGACCATGCCAAAGATTCTCCCCTATCAAGAGGCTTCCTCAAGCCAATCTCCGATCCCTGACTAGCCCTACGCCATTCGCCATGTGGGGCATGGACCTTGTGGGCCCCTTCCCCGTAGCGGTAGGGCAAAAGAAATTCTTGATAGTCACCATAGACTACTTCACCAAGTGGCTCGAAGCCGAGCCTCTGTCCAGCATCACCGAACGCCAAGTACAACAATTCTTTTGGAAGAACATCATTTGCCGGTTCGGAATCCCTCGGGTCCTCGTCACGGACAACGGAACCCAATTCCAAGGTCAGAACTTCCAAACCTTCTGCGCAGACATCGGCATCCAGCAACGTTTCTCCGCTATTTGCCACCCTCAGTCCAATGGCCAGGCGGAGAACGCGAACAGGAAAATCCACGACGGCCTCAAAAAGCGCCTCGATGGTTCCCCCAAAGGACTGTGGGTCGAAGAACTACCTAGCGTGCTTTGGGCACACCGAACGACCAAGAGGATCCCCACGGGGGAGACGTCGTTCAGCCTGACCTATGGGACTGAGGCAGTTATCCCCGTCGAGGTCGGCCTACCTTCCCCCCGTATCATGGCCTTCAACGAGGCCAACCTGGACCTCGTCACCGAGGTCAGAGAGAAGTCGTCGATCCGGAGAAGCATCTACCAACAACGGATCGAGAAGTTTTACAACAAGAAGGTCCGCCCACAAACATCAAGGCAGGGGACCTCGTGTTACGAAAACTGTCCGTCTCCGACCCAACCAAGAAGAGGAAGCTGGCTCCCAACTGGGAAGGCCCATACCGAGTGGTCGAGACCGTATGCCCCGGTACGTACCGACTGGCGGATATGGACGGTCGGCCGATCAACCGACCCTGGAACGCCGAGCACCTAATGAAGTTCCTTGAGGGACGGACATAGGTTCTAGCTTGGCTAATGTAAATAATATTTGTTGTAAGCTCTCATGTGTAAAGGGCCGTTTTAGCGACCCTCCTTATCATATATGAAAGAAATCTCTTTTTGTCAAACTCCAAACGCCCCGGCAGGTCCGACCTAACACCGGACAACGGAATCGCTTTCTCAAAGAGCTTTGGCACCCGGGTCCTCACTCCGGTGCCGTCCCCCAACGTCTCGGTAGGGAAGGACAGCCTTCAGGCCAGGGAGTCTTCCCAACGCCCCGTGCCGATCCCTCACAGATCGACGGGGCCGAACCTCACTCCCGCCATCATTCATTACACTATCGACCAGAGCAAAGAATGAAAACAATTCTTTATTCATACTCCCTTATTAGTTCTGAGAAAACAAACAAAGACCGTTACAGGACCACTCCACTCATCTCAAACTGAAGCAAGCCGCCATCTTAGGGCCCCTCGGGTCCGACGAATGGCGGGACCACTCCGACCGAACGGCTTGGAGCCCTCTCCTCGTCATGATGGTCCTTCGGCTCAGCCACGGTCGACACACCCGCCACGGAGCTCTGGGCATCAACTGGTCGCATACGCTCCAGCAGCAGCAACGCAGAGGGAACCCCCTCCGCTCGCCGACCCCCCGAGGAAGATGTCGAGACACCCAGCATCGTCTTGTAACGGTGTATCTCCATCTCCTTCTCCACTATGACATCACGAAGTAGCCTCTCAGAGGAGGGCCTCTGCACCGATGCACTCGACATGGTATATCCAAGTCCGACACCCTCGAGGTCCCGATCCACCATCGCCCTCCTCAGCCGGCTTGCCTCCTCACTTAGGGCTTCAGACTTGTTCCGATAATAGTTGAAGGCCGCATCAGTGCCACAAGCCCCCTTTCGGTAGCAAACCAAAGTGGCCTCCAGGGCCTCAACCTTGCTCCGGAGCCACGCAACGTCAGAACGATGGGGGCCCACCTCGGGAAGGGGAGCCGTAACCTACAAGAGAACCAGCCCACTCAAAACACATAAGTAAGGAGGTTCGAAAATATCCGAGGTCAAAACACTTGGCCAGTCAAAAATCCTCTTTTTATAAATGGAGTTACTTCATACAAAAAATGCGGTGGCCAGTCCGCGGTAGGCAAATACAATCGAGAGATGGAAAAAGAAAGACAAAACTATACAACTTGTTTTCCCACCTCAACATCGGCCGGGTTCACAGGGAGGTCGGCAGCCGGGTCATCAACGGGCCCTTCTTCATTGGGGGTCTTCGGTGTCCCCTCGATCTCCATGTCGTAGTCGAAGTTGGACAGGTCGACGGTCGGGTAGAAGTGCCTCACATGACTGAGGGCCTTCGCATAGCACTCGTCCTGGGCTTTGATTACCAGGAGCTGACCCGCCTCCGTCAACTCATCCTTCTCCTTGGCGAACCTCTTCTTCTGAGCCGCCATCTTCTTCGCCCATTCCTCCTTCTCCTTGTCGAACGCCGTCTTCATCTCCTGCTCCCTCTTATGAGAGCCTTCGAGCTCTATCTTCATCTCCTTCATCTCCTGCACGGCCTTATCAGCCCGGTCTCGCTCCCGCTTCAAGGCCGCCTCATAAAGGCCTCTCACGTAGGCCCCCTGTACGGTCGCCTGCAGTAACCAAACACTATTAAGAAAGCCTCCTTTACAACATAATCACAAGGCAAGTAGGTTCGGCAGACTTACCAGCACATTAGCCTGCGCGAGGCGCGTGTACGTATCCTCCAGGCCCTCGGCGCTCATCTCCGCGCAGTCCCGAGGGGTCGCCAGCTTGTCCGCCACCTCGACGGCCTAGCACCCTCGGGTTAAGCAGTCACCCTCACGGATCGACCAACTCGGCACCCACGGTCGCTGCAGCCTCCCCACTACCTCTGACTCCACCAGAGGACCCTTCCCCTTATCAAGATCAGCAGCATTAGCCTGACCCGATCCCCCCTCAACCACAACCTCCTTGCCCGTCTCTGAGCGAGTCCTCTTGCCCCTCGGCTGAACGGGGACCTCGGAGACCGCCTGGGACGACCCCCTCGTCCTCATCGTGTCCCCCTTCACCTCGGTCTTCGTCTTCTTCATGGCGAGCCTCTTTGCCTTAATCGATTCGGGATCCATATCTGCAAAAAAACCCATTAAGGACAATGAGCGCAAAAGAACAATAAGATTAAGAGAAAAGAAACAACTACATACAAATAACGGCCGGGCTCAGTCCGACGCTCGCTAGGTGACCCTCCGTCACCTTCGGCCAACTGATACTGTGCGACAGACGGAGACGCTCAACAAACCCCCACTCCTCGGCCGACAGGTCCCTCGACCTCGGTGCTTTGTAGCTCGGCTTAGAATGGTTCCATCGAGTAGGGATGTTCCAAGGCTCCTCACTCCGGATCACCAGATATTTTTTCTTCCACTCCTTGATGGAGTCCGGGTGACCGTGGACGACCTTCCCCTTACTCCGAGGCGAGATGTAGTAAACACCCTCTGACTCCCCCGACGAGCTGATCATCAACATCGCTCGGAACACATTCAGTCGGAGGGGTACCTTCTGCTCCTCGCACAACAGCACGAAGCAGATGATCTGCTTCCAGGAGTTTGACCCATACTACATCGGCGCCAAGGACACCCAATTCAACACCTCCCGAACAAACGGATGGACTGGCAGCCTCAGTCCAGAGATGAAGGCATCCACAGGGAAGACGCAGTACCAATCAGGCAGGAGGTCGATCGGGCGCAGGGTAGAGCTCGGCAACATGAGCTCGTAGCCGGACCCTATGTGGTACACCAACTGCAAAACCTCCAGGTCACCGGCCTCCAAGACGGTCGGAAGCGTGTCCATCTTCACCCTCTTCCGGCTCAGCGAAGAAGGCTGGACACCAAAAAGCTCCTGGTCGGAAAGGTCGTCGGGGTACCGACGGAACGGCTTCGGTTGTACGGGCGACCCTGTCATTAAGTTGCGGAACACGGGCGCCTGGCTCGAGCCACCAGTCCTCGACCCTTTCTTCCTCGGAACCCTCTTCTTCTTGGCTTTTTCCGGCGAGGGGGTAGATAATCGCCCCAGACCGGTCGGCGTGGAGCTCTAACCCACACCCTGACCTGTGGATCTACCCCCCTCGCCTCCTATCCGAGCCCCGACGGCTTCACCCTCGCCTGGGTCACCCTCCTTTTCAGAAGTCGACTCTAGAATCTCGACTTCGTCCGAACTGCCACTTGCCTCCTCAGACTCACTACTCTCCACCACGAAAGGTTTCCGAGAGCGCAACGGCCTCACATTATATACCGGCTCCTCCTCACATACTGGTTCCTCCCACGAAGTCGAATCGGAAGGCTTCACATCGTGTGCCGACTCCTCGCACACTGGCTCCTCCCACGAAGTCGATCTTGAGGCGGGTTTCCCTTCCCCCTCCGACGTCGACGCCGACGAGCCAGACTGAGCCCTAGACATCTGCACCTGACAAAAGAAACTTACAAACTCACCTTTCGATTGCCTCGGACTGACGAGCCGGTGTTGCTAAACAGTCTAGCCGAGCGCTGAAGTGTTTAATTTTTTTTTACGAAGACAGCAAGAGGGAAGTAAACAGAATGGGGGAGAGGGGGGGAGATATTTATAGAGAGAGAAGCGATGCCTCGATTTTTGCGTTACTGTTCCTCGAATAGCGTGCGTCTGCCACCAATAGAATCGCGCCACGTCATCCTCGAAAAGAGCACTGCTGACGTCACCTAGCGCCGGTTGGAAACCACACAGGGGTCGGTTTGGAGGAAGTGTTCAGCGGAGAAAATTTTTCACTTAAAGATTTAAGGCGCCATCCTCAGACAGGCGCCCCGGGCTCCAGGACTCGGTCAGCTCCCCTCTCACCCGCGAACAGCTCGGGGCTTACGGCCTCGGCAGCCGAAACCCCGAACTGTTCGAGGGTGGGAGAAAAGCCACCATTGCCTAGAACCCTATCGGAAAGCAGATCGGCCCACCTCCCATCTCTAACTCCTTTGGGCTGACAAACATCAGCGCCAGAAGGAAGACAGAGATCGGAGACGACCCGTCTATCCGAGGCTCCTCAGCCCCAGGTCTGGAATTCGGTCGATACCCCTCCCGTCCTGATCCCTTTCGGTCAAACAGCCGTATCAGGGCCGTCTGACCCGAAAAAGGATCCGGACGGCAAAGTCACCACCAGTCCGAGGTTCCCAGGGTTAAAATTTTGCAAGAAATAGACGTCCGCCAAAGCAGACACCTCTGGTGGCCGATGGACCACCCTTGCTGTGATCAGATCCGCTGGGGGGAGAGGGGTATTTATAACCTCCCCCATAGACCGGCCATTATGACATTGGAAAAGCCAAACGACGGAAGCCCAAGCACCATGCATTTATTAGGCGGCATCATTTAATGCCCCTAGGAAGTTGAAACATCACACAGATCCCGGAGCACATTCAATGCTCCACGAAGACAGCGGGCCGCCCCGCTCAAACCTTCTCATGAAGGCCCAACGGTTCACCATCACCCTTGCCGACCCATAAACCCTCTCCAGCTCGAGGTTTGGCCTAGCACCAGGATAGTCTTCTCAGGAAGGCTCAACGGCTCGCCATCGTCCTTGCCGACCCATAATCCCTCGCCAGCTCGAGGTTCGGTCTAGCACCAGGGTAGTCTTCTCAGGAAGGCTCAACGGCTTGCCATCGCCCTTGCCGACCCATAATCCCTCGCCAGCTCGAGGTTCGATCTAGCACCAGGGTAGTCTTCTCAGGAAGGCTCAACGGCTCGCCATCGCCCTTGCCGACCCATAATCCCTCGCCAGCTCAAGGTTCGGTCTAGCACCAGGGTAGTCTTCTCAGGAAGGCTCAACGGCTCATCATCGCCCTTGCCGACCCATAAACCCTCGCCAGCTCGAGGTTCGGTCTAGCACCAGGGTAGTCTTCTCAGGAAGGCTCAACGGCTCGCCATCGCCCTTGCCGACCCATAAACCCTTGCCAGCTCGAGGTTCGGTCCAGAACCAGGGTAGCCTTCTCATGAAGGCCCAATAATTCGCCATCCCATTTCCACGACCATAAACACTCCTCCACGGCTAACTCCTGCACCCACGCAGGAGTGGGGGGCTTGTGTGGTAGGGTAA
The DNA here is from genome assembly GCA_017893485.1 of Hemerocallis citrina. NCBI lineage: Eukaryota > Viridiplantae > Streptophyta > Magnoliopsida > Asparagales > Asphodelaceae > Hemerocallis > Hemerocallis citrina. The sequence goes on from CM030366.1 coordinate 236,668,006, forward strand.
AAATGGCCTGGGGCCCAGTCAAGGCCCAGGATGGCTCACTCAAAGAGAGAAAAAATCAATACAGCTCGGGTGTCGGACCACTACAGCCTCGGCACCGAGCCGGAAATTCACCCCCACAGAACTCTTCTCATCGTATCTGAAGAGCCTCGATGGCCCTCAGCCTCCGATCCGCGACAGCCTACAGGCCGTCCACCCAGCCTGGCAAGGAAGGAGGATGACCTGACGCAACATAGGCCATTTGATTCTCCCAGAGGCACAGGAGCCCCATGATCAGCCATGTCAGCTCCAAATACCACCTAAGGCTTTGCCAAGTCAGCCCTATACCACTCTTGGCACTGCCACGTCTGCCCTAAACCCCCTGGGCCTCCTGCCACGTCAGGCCCATGGGCTTTCGGGTTCAGACCCGGCCCCCAAGCGGATCCAAACCTGGTTGGGATTCCCTATAAATACCAGACCCTCACCCACCTTTTCAGGTAATCAATCTTTTGCCACCTAAATTCCCCTAGTTACTGCTACTCTCTCACAGAGACTGACTAGATCGTCGGAGGGTCCGCCACCGGGACAAACCCCGGTGTTTCAGGACCGTCTGCAGGTACTCGAGGCGAGGCCATCCGAGCCGATCCTCAAGCGCCGAAGCGAGCCTCTCGGTCACCGTCTCGCACCGCACTCTTCCCTCGTTACAAATTGAGTCCGAACTCACACCTGGTGCATCCACACTGCGACCAAAAACAAACCGCATCAGCCCACTACTTAAATCTTTCTCTTATACCCCGGCTTGTTACTTTTATTAATTTGTTAACACAATCATAATGCAATGAAGATGATGTCAAGATGTGAACAGGGAACATCAATGAATTTTGCATGCAATATGTTCTAAGTAATAAGATGTGAAACATGTAGTTTAAAATGTCATATATGGGTCTAACTCATTATTACATATATGGGTCTAATTTATTATTACATATATGGATCTAATTTATTATTAGATATATGGGTCCATAATATTTTAGGGTCATATAAATAATGTTGTAACTACAAAGTGACTGATTACATGTATAAAACTAAGTCAAAAATTTAGGGATAATATACAACAGTTAAATTATTAACAAGGGTAAAATAGTCATTCACACCGATATGTATAATCTCTAAAATTTCATATGTTTGTATTTATTTGTGTTTGTGTCATGCATAGGATAACTAAGTATTCACGATCTCATGTGAATACAGGATCGACGGATAGGGAATATAAACAGGTATCAATTCGACTTATGAATGCGAATTGGAGTCAAAAATAATATACTTGCGGTATTTTTACGAGGGCTCGTACTAGAACAAAAAAAATTGTACAAGAGATACTTGCCTTTTTGACGATTCTGAGGTAAACGGAAGTACAGCAACTCCAAAACAGCAACAACAACTCTACTTCTCCACAACAGCAAACACCCCAACAACTATCCCAATAACCCAATTCTAAACAGCAACTCCAAACAAGCATACAAACACCAGCCTCCACTTCTCCATACTATGGATCGGGTCCTCCTTACCAACACACAACAACAACAAAATAGTCCAACCCTCTTCACAAGCACCAAACAGCAAGTGGATCCCCTTTAGTTCTCCAAACAACTTACACAATACATACACGTGCAATACACGTATAACCAAACACCAACGCATCAACTATTAAAATCAACCCATGGCTACTTCTTCCCAAAAATAACGACAAGGAGATAGGGGGGAGAGCGATGACGGGAGAGAGACTCGGCGACTGCGGCGAGCAGGGACAGCGACATCGCGGCGAGGCGGCTGGTCGGGAAGCGACGGCAGCGCGATGGGAGGCGCGATGGGAGGTCGCAGTGCTGGTGAAGGAAGGTCGCGACGGCGGGAATTGGGAGGCAGTGGCGCTGCGATTTCGACGGGTAGTCGAGCGGTGCTGCGAGAGGCGGCTCGACTGAGGTGGCGACAAGGAGCGGAGGGTGCTGAAGGGAGGTGGAGTTGACGATGGCAACGCTGGCGACGCTGGCGAAGCTTCGGCTGGAGGTGGTTGCGATGGGAGGTAGAGGAAGAGGGCTGCGGGGCAGCATCGCGGTACAGGGGGACAAGCATCGAGGTCGGGGCTCAGGCGGAGGGCGGAGGACTTGGGGATTGGGCGAGATGATGTGGGGCTGAGTTTGGAGATGAGCGGGAAGTTGCGGAGGTAGGGGCTCGACGCAGAGGAGGGCGGCAAAGTGGAGAGGCAATGGCAGTGCAGATGAGGCGTTCGACGATGGGGGTGAGAGGAGAGGGGAGCGTCGGGTTGTCGAGGCTAGCGGAAAGAGAGGGGGACGATGGAGAGGCTTGGTGATGCGGTTTGTTTTTGGATAGAGTGTGGATGCACCAGGTGTGAGTTCGGACTCAATTTGTAAGAGGGGAAGGATTCAGTAGCGGACGGTGAGCTGTAGGCTCGCCTCGGCACTGGAGGAACGGCTCGGGTTGCCTCGCCTCGTGTACCTGCAGACGGTCTAGAAACCCCGGGGTTTATCCCGGTGGCAGACCCTCCGACGATCTAGTTAGTCTCTGTGAGAAAGTAGCAGTAACTAAGGTTTTGTGGAAGAAAGATTGATTACCTTTGAAGGTGGGTGAGGGCCTGGTATTTATAGATAACCCAACCAGGTTTGGATCCGCCTGGGGGCCAGGTCTGGACCCGAAATCCCATGGGCCTGACGTGGCAAGAGGCCCAGGTGGTTTAGGGCACACGTGTCAGCGCCCAGAGCGGTTTAGGACTGACATGGCAAGAGCCCCAAGTGGCTTTGGAGCTGACATGGCAGATCGTAGGGGCCCTGTGTCTCTGGGAGGATCAGAGGGCCTAAGTTGCGCCAGGTCATCCCCCTCCCTTACCCGGCTGAGTGGAAGGCCCGTGAGACCGTCGAGGGTCGGGGACCGAGGGTCGTGACGGGCCGTCGGAACGGGAGGGGCCGGTTTTGTGGTGGTGAACTTACGGCTCGGCATCGAGCATGTGGTGGTCCGGAGCCGAGCCATTTTGACTTGGAGCGAGAGCCATCCTGGGCCTCAGGCCATTTTTACCCTACCTCATAAGCCCCCCACTCCTGCGGGGATGCGAGAGTTGGCCGTGGAGGAGTAGTTTCGGGTCGTGTTGGGCCTTCGAGAAGGCTACCCTGATGCGAGACCCTACCCCGAGCTGGCGAGGGTTTCACTGATCGGCAAGGGCGATGGCGAACCGTTGGGCATTCGTGCGAAGGCTACCCTGGTGCGAGACTTTACCTCGAGCTGGCAAGGGTTTTACGGGTCGGCAAGGGCGATGGCGGACCGTTGGGCCTTCGTGAGAAGGCTACCCTGGTGCAGGACCCTACCTTGAGCTGGCGAGGGTTTTACGGGTCGGCAAGGGCGATGGCGAACCGTTGGGCCTTCGTGAGAAGGCTACCCTGGTGCGAGACCCTACCTCGAGCTGTCGAGGGTTTTACGGGTCGGCAAGGGCGATGGCGAACCGTTGGGCCTTCGTGAGAAGGCTACCCTGGTGCGAGACCCTACCTCGAGCTGGCGAGGGTTTTACGGGTCGGCAAGGGCGATGGCGAACCGTTGGGCCTTCGTGAGAAGGCTAAGATGACTTCGTGGAGCATTAATGGCGCTCCGGGATTCGTGCGGCGTTCCAACTTCCCGGGGTCATTAAATGGCTCTTTTAATAAATGCGCGGCGCTTCAGTTCCCCAGGCGTAGTGGCTGGTCCTTGGGGGGAGGCTATAAATACCCCGCTCCCCCTGTAGCTCTGATCACAGCAATGGTGGTTGATCGACCACCAGAGGTGTCTGCCTTGGGCGGATGCCTGTTTCTTTGAAAAATTCTAACCCTAAGAGGGTCGGACGGGTGGTTATTCTCGCGCCATGATCTTCTCCTGATTCTGACGGCCCTAATGCGGTAGTCAGAGTCAGGGGAGATCACGGCGGGAGGGATGACCAATGAAGTTCGGACCCGGGGGGTAGGTGGCCTCAGTCGGATGGGTCTTCTCCGATCTCTGTCTTCCTTCCGGGATGACGGCTTCTGATGGCAGTCGGCCCGAAGGAGTCAAAGATGGGAGGTGGGCCGATCTGCTCTCTGATAGGGTCCCAGGCGATGGTGGCTTTTCTACCACCCTCGAACAATTCGGGGTTTCGGCTTCCGAGGTCGTAAGCCTCGAGTTGCTCGCGGGTGAGAGGGAAACCGACCGAGTCCTAGGGTCCGGGGCACTCGCCGAGGGCGGGTGCCTTAATACTTTTAATATAAATTTTTCCTTGCTTCCGGGGACTGATGCTGGGATGTCTGGGTGTAACGCCCCAAATCCCAAATACACTGAATTCGAGATGTTCTATAGGATCTTTCCGCTTCTTTTAGTACAATTTTACAAGAAAATTTAAACTTTTCACTTTACATCAGAGTTTACATCAATATTACACTTTACATTGCACAGCGGAAGTAAAATTTACAACAATGAAACAAATGTACAACAACATTGAGAAATCTTTAAGCATTTGTTCCTCTTTAATCTTTTTCATGCCATTTATCCTGCATACAAAACTGTGGGTACGTCAGTTTATTCAACCGACGATAATTATACATGGCCATCCTCTCTATGCCAGAAACAGTATAACGATTCTCATTTCTTAACAGATCACAAACTTGTTCACATATCAAAATAAAGTAAAGGGAAAAATCTTAATGATGTCGTGTCGTGATCGTGCACTTAATCCTTAATGCAATTATTTAATTTACATGACACTAATGCGCACTTGTTCGGATTCTATGCATCCCATACTACATAGGTCCGAGGGCAAGCCTCTTAATCGTTCTTCATTTTTGTAGGGTTCAATCCCTCGCCATGACTTAATCTACTACTGTAATTACGGTGAGTATCCTAGATGATCTATGAGTACAAGCACGTGCACTGGACCCTGGAGGGGAATCCCATGCCATGTCTTGACTCATCAAGCATGCATTCTGTGGCAATTCAGCCTCCTCCCTGAACACGATCCTCTTACAGTCACCAAACATCCCACAAGCGTGGCTAAAGTCCGATCATTACTGAGTTGTGCCCACACCATGTCTTGACTCATCAAGCATGCATTCTGTGGCTCACACACCCGCACCGTAAACTCTAGTTCTCATACTTATGTTTTCTCTCACTTTCATCACATCTCCACTATGTACTGATTATTAGAATCATGAATAAAAATCAAATTTCTAGAGTTAGCCTCTCCACTAAACCGGACTTATCCATTTCATTCAAACACGACCAACCTTGGTCTTTCTTTTCAAATTTCATTTCATTTCATTTCCAATGCCGGGGGAGACTTAGCTACTCCTTTGTTTCAATTTCCAATTCACAATTTCCAATTTGAGCATTTCCATGAATTCATTTTCATTACCTCAACAGGTTTCCTTTATCATGTTCCTAGCTTTCATATTCATTTAATTCTCAATTCAAATCTATGATTCATTTCATGTAAATTCTCAATTCAAATCTATGATTCATTTCATGTAAATTCTCAATTCAAATCTATGATTCATTTCATGTAAATTCATGCAACAACAAATAGAGTTTACCAACATCAACCATAAGGTTCACAATCTTTAACATAAACCAAATAAGGTCTCTGACATATCAAAATACTCTGGACAGTCGACTTGGAGAAAGTCCAGTCGACTTGTTCAGTCTACTCAAGTACTTCATAATTGCTCAGGAGAGTCGACTGCTGCACATGGCCAGTCGGCTGCTCTGCAATTTTCTATGTTCAAAAATATCATTCACGTGACAGTCGACTGTCATTCAATCAGTCGTCTGTCTTGGGGTTTTAATTACAATTTTCATACTCAGCCCAGTCGACTTGCTGCTTGCATTAAGTCGACTGAATAGGTTAACATTTCAATTTAAAGAATCATCATTCCCTTCTGTTCTTCAACTCACATACATCATTGTGTCACGTTACAATATATATTCATGCTTCATAAACACGTAGTTTCTTAGCTGTTCACTAACATCACCACATATAATTTCACATAACCAATATTTTTCTTTCCTCAAGGAAATGTTAAGCATGCATTTTCATTTGCTCATCACTCTCTTGCAGAGATGAAAATTAATCTCAATTTATTACACTAGGACATCACAATGAAAAATACCTCATTTCATGGAATTTCTGGACTATTCATAGTTTAATTTAATACATCGGTCGGCTGTTCATATCAGCAGTTGACTGTACAGGTTATTCCCAGTTTTACTAATTATCACTAGTTCTTTTTCATCCGTTCATGTCTCCTTAGTCATATATAATATGGGGAAAATGAATTTAGCAATCATTCTATCACTTTAGTTTGTACACATGTACATCATGAAACTTTCTAACAAATCAAATCATGAGAAAACATTCGCCTCGTACCAGTTGACTTGTCCAAGTGACAGTCGACTGTACAGACCTATTCCAGTCTTATTTATAATGTTATTACTACACTATTAGTCCCTCACAACCTTCATCATAAACATACATAGGGCAATCTAATATGTTTAAACTTTACTTTTCACAAGCATGGTAACAATCATCATAACCATGACATATTTACTACGTTAGAAGTCCTGAGAAACACCCACTTTATTGACGAAAATAACCGAATCCAGTAAAGCTTCTTGATGCAATGCACGACTCCTTGCTCCTTGCTCCTTGCTCCACACCGAAGCTCCTCTGTAGAGATGATCGGCCTCCAAGAGAACTCTCACTCACCAACTCTCACAATATAATATATATCTATCTTTTTTTCTTCAAGGGATCTTAGTGTAGAAGATGTTTAAGAGAGAGGGGTATTTATACACCATTTTGGGTGAGATGGAGGGCTAGGATTTAGTAGATAGTTATAGGGTCAAGGGCTAGGATGAACTAGGGAGTTGTAATAACTACCCATACTCTAGATAACCACCCATGACTTGACCCACTTCTTTCCCAATCCGGCCAAGAGAAGTGTGCTCATGCACGTGTATGTGAAATGCACGTGCATGCACTAGTCACCCTAACAAGAACTTGTACAAAAATAAAAAGTCTTTAAAAAGTGTTACACATTACAAGTTGTAAATAAAATGGAATTAAACCATGGGCTTAAATAAATGACCCAAAACAATAGTTATTAAAAAAAACAAAATAAATGAAGTACATTTTGGGCTTTAAGGAAAAGGGATTTTTATTTAATTAAAATAAGGCTTTGGTACAAAAAAACACAAATTGAAATATCTTTACTCATCTTGATAAATATGAGCCAAAAATATTACACGTGCACACTACGTGCAAAATAAATAATTTTTCATTAATTTGAAAAATCAGGGTATTACACTGGGTCCGACGCACTTCATCCGGACCGACCCTTGCGTCTGGTTCCAAGGTGACGTTGGTGACGTCAGAGGTGCACGTTCCAAGGTGACGTGGCGCGATTTTATAGGTGATAGTTTCACGCCAATCGAGGAGAAGTTACGCGAAAAACGAGGAGTCACTTCTTTCTCTATAAATACCCCCACCTTTCCCCCATACTGCTCACTTCTCTCTCGCTTCTTTCTCTAAGAAATTTCCAAACACTTTGGCGCTCGTCACTACTGTCTGTGGCACCAGGCTCGTCCATCCGAAGCGACCAAAGGTTAGTCGGTAAGTTAATTTAGTTAGGCATGTCTAGGGCTCAGTCTGGCTCTTCGGCGTCGACGTCTAGAGGGGAAGGGGCGCCTGCCACCGGGCTCTCAGACTCGACAACGTGGGAGGAGGAGACGGTGTATGACGTGAAGCCCCTGTGCTCCCGGAAGCCGTACGTGGTGGAGAGTAGTGACTCTGAGGAGGGGAGTGACAGTTCGGACGAGGTCCAGATTCTAGAATCGGTTTCTGAAGAGGGGGCGGTCATGGCGAGGGCAAAGCCGACGAGGCTTGGTCAGGAGGTACGGGGAGGAGATCCATGGTCCGGGGAGTGGGTTCGTCCTCCACGCCGGCTGGTCTTGGGCGCTTATCCACTCCCTCGCCGGAGAGGGCCAAGAAGAAGAGGGTGCCAAGGAAGAATGGGTCGAAGGCCGGTGGGCCGAGCCAGGCGCCCATTCTCCGGAATGTGGTGACAGGGATGCCTGTACAGCCGAACCCGTTCCGACGGTACCCCGATGACCTCTCCGATAAGGCGCTATATGGGGTTCAACCGTCTTCACCGAGCCGGAAAATGGTGAAGATGGACACGCTTCCGACTATCTTGGAAGCTGGTGATTTGGAGGTTGCACAGTCGGCGTACCACATCGGGTCCGGTTACGAACTCATGTTGCCGAGCCCTAGCCTCCGCCCTACCGACCCCCTATCTGCTTGGTACTGCGTCTTCCCTTTAGATGCCTTCGGCTCTGGACTGAGGCTGCCGGTCCATCCGTTCATTCGGGAAGTGCTAAACTGGGCGTCCCTGGCTCCGATGCAGTATGGGCCAAATTCGTGGAAGCAGATCATCTGTTTCGGGTTGCTGTGTGAGGAGCAGAAGGTGCCTCTAAGGTTGGGCGTGTTCCGGGCGATGTTGGGGATTAGCACGTCGGGGGAGTCGGAGGGGATATACTATGTTTCGCCGCAGAGTAAGGGGAATGTGGTCCATGGCCATCCGGACTCCATCAAGGAGTGGAAACAAAAGTATTTCGTGATCCGGAACGAGGAGCCTTGGGATATTCCCACTCGTTGGAACCATTATAAACCGAGCTTCAAAGCGCCGAGGCCGAAGGACCTGACGGCCGAGGAGTGGAAGTTTGTCAAGTGCCTCCGTCTGTCGCACAGCATCAGCTGGCCGAAGGTGACGGAGGGTCACCTGGCGAGCGTTGGACTGAGCCCGGCCGTGCCTTCTATGTAGTTGTTTCTTTCTCTTAGTTTTACTGTTCTTTTGAGCTTATTGTCCTTAATGGGTCTTTTTGCAGGTATGGATCCGGACTCAATCAAGGCTCGGAGGCTCACTTTGAAGCAGAAGAAGGCCGAGGAGGGGGGAGAAGTGAAGAGGTTGAGGGGGCCGAGCCAGGTTGCCTCCGAGGCAATGCTTGAGCCGAGGGGCAAGAGAACTCGCTCGGAGACTAGTAAGGAGGTGCCCGCTCAGGGGAGCTCCGCTCAGGCGAAGGCGTCCGAACATAGCAAGGGGAAGGGTCCCCTGGTCGGAGCCGGGGGAGAGGACACCGTAATGGAGAAGCTGCGGCAGCCGTGGGTGCTGGCCTGGTCGATACGGGTGGGGGACTGTCTGACCCGTGGGGCCCAGGCCGTCGAGGTGGCGGAGAAGCTGGCGACTCCCCGGGACCGCGAAGAGATGAACGCCGAGTCATTGGAGCAGGTGTACACGCGCCTTGCGCAGGCCAATGTGCTGGTAAGTCCGCCGACCCCACTTGCCTTGTGGATATATTGTGAGGGAGGTTTCCTTAGTAGTGCTTGGTTACTGCAGGCCTGTGTGCAGGGGGCCCACGTGAAAGGTCTCTACGAGGCAGCCTTGGAACGGGAGCGAGTTCGGGCAGACAAGAGCTTGCAAGAAATGAAGGAGATGAAGATCGAGCTCGACGGCTCGCACAAGAGGGAGCAGCAGCTGAAGGTCGAGCTCGATGCCAGGGATTCCGAGTGGGCTAAGAGGGTGTCCGCCTTAAAGAAGAAGTTTGCGCAGGAGAAGGAGGAACTGACGACGACGGGGCAGGACCTAGTGATCGCGGCCCAGGATGCGATCTACGCGAAGGCCCTCAGCCATGTGAGGCACTTCTACCCGAACATCGACCTGACCGGCCTCGACTACGACATGGAGATCGAGGGGCCACCAAAGACCCCTGATGTTGACCCTCCCGTCGTGGGTTCGGCTGTCGATCCACCCGTGAACCCGGCTGATGCTGAGGTGATACCATAGGCTGTTTGCCTCTTGTCTGTCATTTTCTTTCTTTCAATTGTATTTGCTGACTGCGGACTGGCCACCGCATTTTTGTATGAAGAATTTGATTTATAAAAAAGGATTTTTTGATTGGCCAAGTCTTTTGTACTCGGATTTTTCCAGACCCCTTTTGCCGATGCATTTTGAGCCGTGGTTGGTTCTCTTTTAGGTAACGGCTCTCCTTCCTGAGGTGGACCCTCATCGCTCCGATGTGGCATGGCTACGGAGTAAAATCAAGGTTCTGGAGGCCACGTTGGTCCGTTATCGCAAGGGGGCTCGCGACCAGGATGCTACCTTCAACTATTATCGAGAGAAGTCCGAGGCTCTGAGTGCCAAGGCGAACCGGCTGAAGAAGGCCATGGTAGATCGGGTGCTCGGAAGCGCCGGTCTCGGGTTCACCATGTCAAGTGCATCGGTGCAGAGGCCCTCGTCCGAGAGGCTTCTTCGCGACGTCATAGTGGAGAAGGAAATGGAGATACACCGGTATAAGACGATGCTAGGTGTGTCCGGAACGAGGATGGCATCCTCCTCAGGAGACCGGCGAGCGGAGGGGGTTCCTTCGGCGCTGCTGCAGCTGGAGCGCGCCCGACCGGCAGATGCCCAGAGCTCCGTTGCCGGTGTGTCGACCGTGGCCGACTCTAAGGACCATCGTGACGAGGAGAGAGGTCCAAATCGTTCGGTTGGAGTGGGATTGCCATTCCTCGGACCCGAGGGGCCCTAAGAGTGAATTCCTTCTTTGTGAGATGAGTGGAGTGGTCCTGTAACAGTCTCTATATGTTTTCCAGAACTTAATAAGGGAGTATGAATAAGGGGTTTCTTTTCATTTGTTGCCCCAGCCAATAGCCTATTGATTGGTGGAGGTGAGGTTCGGCCTTGCCGACCCGTGGGGGGATCGGTACCGGGCGTGGATCGGTACCGGGCGTTATGGTGACTCCCTGGCCTGAAGCCGATTTGGACCTACCGAGACGTTGGGGACAATACCGGAGTGAGGACTCGGGTGCCAATCCCATTGTCCGGTGTTAGGTCGGACCTGCCGAGGCGTTTGGAGTTGATAAAAAGGGATCTTTTCATATATGATAGAGAGGGGCACCAAAACGTCCCTTTACACATGAAAGCTTACAAAAACATTATTTACATTAGCCAAGCCGGGACCTATGACCGTTCTTCTAGGAACTTCATAAGGTGCTCTGCGTTCCAGGGTCGCTTGATCGCTTGACCCTCCATGTCCACCAGCCGATAAGTACCGGGCCGTATGGCCTCGACTACCCTGTATGGGCCCTCCCAGTTGGGGGCCAGCTTCCTCTTCTTGGTGGGATCGGAGACGGACAATTTGCGCAACACGAGGTCCCTGGCCTTGATGTCTGTTGGGCGGACCTTCTTATTGTAAAACCTCTCAATCCGCTATTGATAGATGCTTCTTCGGACGGATGACTTTTCTCTGACCTCGGCGACGAGGTCCAGGTTGGCCCTTAGGCCGGATGAGTTGTCGCCTTCGTCGAAGGCCATGATCCGGGGGGAGGGCAAACCGATTTCTACGGGGATCACTGCCTCGGTCCCGTAGGTTAAACTGAAGGGTGTCTCTCCCGTGGGGATCCTCTTAGTGGTTCGGTGCGCCTACAGCACGCTGGGCAGCTCTTCTACCCATAGCCCCTTGGGAGAACTGTCGAGGCGCTTCTTGAGGCCGTCGAGGATTTGCCTGTTCGCATTTTTCGCTTGGCCGTTGGACTGAGGGTGGCATATAGCGAAGAAGCGTTGCTGGGTGCCGATGTCTTCGCAGAACTTTCGGAAGTTTTGGCTTGCGAACTGGGTCCCGTTGTCTGTAACGAGGACCTGAGGGATCCCGAATCGACAAACAATATTCTTCCAGAAGAACTGCTGTGTTTGGCGCTTGGTGATGCTGGACAGCGGCTCGGCCTCGAGCCACTTTGTGAAGTAGTCGATGGCGACTATCAAGAATTTCCTTTGCCCTGTTGCTACGGGGAAGGGGCCCACAAGGTCCATGCCCCACATGGCAAATGGCATAGGACTAGCCAGGGATCGGAGATTGGCTTGAGGAAGCCTCTTGATAGGGGAGAACCTCTGGCAGGGGTCGCACCTCTTGACCAGGTCTTGTGAGTCTTGGAGCATGGTGGGCCAGTAGTAGACCTGATTCAGGGCTTTTCGAGCGAGGGACCTACTTTCCATATGGCATCCGCCGATCCCTTCATGAAGTTCCTTCAGCACGTAGCTGACTTCGTCATTAGTAAGACAGCGGAGGTATGGCTTACCATCGGTCAGTGTGTATGAGCGTTTGAAGAGGATGTCGTCTATCATGACGAACCTTTCAGCTCGGATCCTGACTCATCTTGCCTCGGCCTGGTCTTCGGGGAGCTCGCCTCGGACTAGGAATCTTCGAATGGGGGTGGTCCAGTTGTCCGGATTGATACCGCCTTGTACGCACATTGCCTCCTGGTCTTGGTCATTGATACTTGCCTTTAAGAGGATTTTGATGAGTACCGTTTGGTCGAGGCCCTCGAAGGAGGAGGAGGCGAGTTTTGACAAGGCGTCTGCTTGGGCGTTCTGCTCTCTGGGGACCCTAACAACTGTGGAGCAGCAGAAGGATGCTAGGAGCCGTCGGACCACGGCCAAGTATCGTACCATCCGGTCGTCGCGAGCCTCGTATTCTCCGGTGATCTGGTTTACCACGAGCTGAGAGTTGCTGAAGGTTCGGATCTGCTTGGCTCCGGCTCGGTGTGCTAGGGTCAGTCCGGCAATCATGGCCTCGTATTCTGCCTCGTTGTTAGAGGCCGGGAAGTTAAGGCGGAGGGAGTATTGAAGGAGGAATTGGTCGGGACCTCGAAGGATGATTCCGGCACCACTCCCGGTTTTGCAGGAGGATCCGTCAACATAGACTTCCCAGATCAGGTCCGACTCTTTGATGCTCGGCTGCTCAGAAGCTGTGCACTCGGTGATGAACTCGGCGAGGGCCTGACCTTTGATCGCCGTCCTCGGCTGATAGCTGATGTCGTATTGGCTGAGCTCTATTGACCACTTGACCAAGCGGCCAGAGTTCTCCGGCTTGTGGAGGACGATTTTCAAGGGCTGGTCAGTTAGAACTTGGATGGAGTGAGCTTGGAAGTAAGGGCGGAGCTTGCGGGCTGCCATGACCAGAGCATAGGCCATCTTTTCGATTTTTGCATACCTCGTCTCGGTGGGGAGTAGGACCTTACTCACATAATAGAGCGGGTTCTGAACCCCATCCTCTTCTCGGACGAGGACGGTGCCGAGGGCGCTGTCCGAGGCGGAGAGGTAGAGCCACACGGATTTGCCCGGCTCGGGTTTGCTGAGGAGAGGAGGGTTGGCGAGGTACTGCTTCAGCTGCTCGAAGGCTTCTTGTTGGGGGGCACCCCACTCGAAGCCCCCTTTGCCGCGTAGAGCCTTGAAGAAGAGGAGAGATTTCTCCCCTGATTTGGAGAGGAAGCGACCGATGGCCGCCAACCGGCCCGTGAGTCTCTGCACCTCCTTGACGTTCCGGGGTGGGGCCATGTCTATTATGGCCTGAATCTTCTCTGGGTTCGCCTCGATGCCGCGCTGGCTGACGACGAACCCCAGAAACTTTCCGGAGGAGACCCCGAATGCACACTTGGGCGGGTTGAGCCTCATGTTATGGTGTCGGAGGATTCCGAAGGCTTCTTCGAGGTCAGCGACGTGGTCCGGCCCGGCCCGGCTTTTGACGAGCATATCGTCGACGTAGACCTCCATGTTGCGGCCGATTAGGTCTTTGAATATTCGGTTCATGAGCCGTTGATAGGTGGCTCCGGCATTTTTTAGCCCGAAGGGCATATCGCGATAGCAAAAAAGACCCTGGTCAGTGACGAACGAGGTCTTCGCAATGTCGGACGGGAACATACGGATTTGATTATACCCTGCGAATGCGTCCATGAAGGACAGCAGCTCGTGTCCCGAGGTCGCGTCAATCAGGGCGTCGATGCTGGGGAGGGGAAAGGATCTTTAGGGCATGCTTTGTTTAGATCCGTGAAATCTATACAGATCCGCCATCCCTCGGTCGCCTTTTTAACCATGACGACGTTGGCCAACCACTTGGGGTAGCTGACTTCCTGAATGAACCGAGCGGACAAGAGTTTGTCCACCTCTGCTTTCACGGCTTGCTGCCTCTCCGGGGCAAACTTGCACCTCTTCTGAGCGACCGGCTTGGATCCCGGGGTGACGCTCAGTCTGTGCATGATCAGGTCTTCGGAAATCCCGGGCATGTCGGAGGGCTTCCAGGCGAAGAGATCGACGTTGCGGCGGATGCAGTCAACTATGCCCGCCCTCAGACCTTCGGAGAGCGAGCAGCTCACTCGGAACCACTTCGATTCGTCTGCGGCCCCGAACGGGACTTCTTCCAGCTCGTCGGCTGGCTCAGGAGTGGAACCGTTGCCCTCGGACCCGAGCTCGACGGCGTCGAGGGGGAAGACACCACCTCCGACGGCGGTCATGTAGCAGGACCGCACCGCCTCTTGGTTGCCTCGGATGACACCGACCCCTTGTTGGGTGGGGAATTTTAGTTTCAAGTGATAGGCCAACGGTACCGCCTGAAGGGAGCACAGCCCCGGTCGGCCAAGTATGGCATTGTATGCGGCCTTGACGTTTACCACCATGAAGTCCATAGACTCGGTCCGCTGAATAGGAACCGAGCCTGCGGTGACGTCGAGGGTCACGATCCCTTCTATGACGACAGGGACACCAGAGAACCCGTGCAAGGTGTATCCGGCCGGTTTAAGCTTGCCTCTGGGCAGTTTGAGATTCTCGAAGGCTTCGAGAAAGATGATGTTTACTGAGCTGCCGTTGTCGATGAGGATCCGGCGCACTTCACAATTAGCCATGTGGAGGCTAATGACGAGGGCATCGCAATGGGGGAGGCGGACGCCCTCGAGGTCCTCTCCGGAGAAGGAGATGGGTACCATTTGTAGTCGAGGTGAGGGGAGGTCTTGTACAGCGTTCACCTCACTGACGAAGGCCTTTTGCGAAGTATTCGACTCTCCCCCCATCGGTCCCCCGTGGATGCAATGTAGTATTGCCAGGGTTCCGGTTTCCTCGGGGTCGGGGTCCCGGCCCTGAATGAGGTTAGGAGTAGGGTTCGGAGGCGACGGTCTCCGGTTCCTGGTATCTCGCCGGTCCCGTGGGTTCTCTCTTGTGAACTCCCGGAGGTTCCCTCGTGAGATGAGGGCCTCGATTTCGTCTTTTAGGGCCCGACACTAGTCGGTTTCGTGCCCATGATCCCTGTGGAAGCGGCAGTAGAAGCGTTGGTCTCGCTTCCTATTGTTGCTAGGTCGAGGAGGAAGTCGGACGAGGCCCTTGTCCTCGATCTCTAAGAGGATGGCAGACACGTTCTGTATCAGCGGGGTGTACCTTTCGAAGCGAGGGACCGGAGGTACCCTCTTCACACCGACCCCTTCCTTTGCTGCCTTCCTAGCGGGTTCGATCTCATCGACCCTGCGGTTGCCTTTTCCTACGACTTCTTTGCTGCCCACTGGGTTTAGAGCTTCTTCAGCTCGTATGTATTTCTCGACTCGATTGAGATGGTCGGGAAAGTCCAGAGGTGGTTTCTTCGCCAGGAATACCTTCAGCTGGTTGTGGCGGACATTGTGCCGGAAGGCGACCGAGGCGACCCCGGCGTCGAGGGCAGAGACGGATCTTGCCTCGGTCGTGAATCTTTTAACGAAGTCACGGAGTGACTCCCCCTCCCTCTGGCGGAGGTCGAGCAGGGAGGCGCTCGTTTTCTCGGCTTTCCGGCTAGTGACGAAGTGGCCCAAGAAGTTGGCTTCCAGCTGATCGAATGAAAAGATTGAGCCTGGGGAGAGTTTGGAGAACCATTCCCTGGCCGGGCCCCGGAGGGTAGCCGGGAAGGCTCGGCACAGTAGGGGATCCGAAGCGCTGTGAATCATCATGAGGGTCTTGAAGCCCTCCATGTGATCAGCTGGATCACCCTCGCCGTTGTAAGTCTCGAATTGCAGAGGCCGGAAGTTCCGGGGGATCTCCGCTTCTAAAATGTTGACGGAGAATGGCGGCCGGTAAGGCGCTCGGCCTAGGACGGGTTTTGGATTCCCATCGCCGATGCGCTCGAGGCGATTCTCCATCTCAGTGAGGCGACGAAGTACCTAGTCTGCGCGCTCCGGTGGAGGAGGCGGTGCGTGAGTGTAGCTCCTTCCTTCGCTAATTTGACGGGGTCGGTCGAGCGTTGCGGACCTTGGCGCTCCGAGAAGCACCTCCATGATTTCCTCCCGAAAGCTTCGGAACTCGGCCCTTGTGACCGCGCCGTGGTCGGAAGGGTCGGGTCGGGGCGTAGGAATTCGGCCGATGCGGCTGAGTATCGACGGCCTGGAATGGTTCGGGGCCGAGTTGGAAGCGGTCCCTCCCCTGGCCTGACTAGCCCTTCGGTTCATAATGACTCGACGAAGGTCGGGTTGCTCGACGTGAGGTTCGCCTTGCTGGGGTCCGGGGTTCACCCCCGGATTATTTGACCCTTGCGCTCCCGCGAGGGCGTCCTGGTTAGAAGGCTCGTTACGGCGGGCGGAAGAAGCTGACCTCCGGGCTCGGGGAGGCATGGAAGAGTGGACCGGAGGGAGAGTGTCGGTGGCGAGGCTCGGACTGTCGTCCTTATCGGATAAATAAAGTTTCCCACAGACGGCGTCAACCTGATGCGGTTTGTTTTTGGATAGAGTGTGGATGCACCAGGTGTGAGTTCAGACTCAATTTGTAAGAGGGGAAGGATTCGGTAGCGGACGGTGAGCTGTAGGCTTGCCTCGGCACTGGAGGAGCGGCTCAGGTTGCCTCGCCTCGTGTACCTGCAGACGGTCTAGAAACACCGGGGTTTATCCCGGTGGCAGACCCTCCGACGATCTAGTTAGTCTCTGTGAGAGAGTAGCAGTAACTAGGGTTTTATGGAAGAAAGATTGATTACCTTTGAAGGTGGGTGAGGGCCTGGTATTTATAGATAACCCAACCGGGTTTGGATCCGCCTGGGGGTCGGGTCTGGACCCGAAAGCCCATGGGCCTGACGTGGCAAGAGGCCCAGGTGGTTTAGGGCACACGTGGCAGCGCCCAGAGCGGTTTAGGGCTGACATGGCAAGAGCCCCATGTGGCTTTGGAGCTGACATGGCAGATCGTAGGGGCCCTGTGTCTCTGGGAGGATCAGAGGGCCTAGGTTGCGCCAGGTCATCCCCCTCCCTTACCCGGCTGAGTGGAAGGCCCGTGAGACCGTCGAGGGTCGGGGACCGAGGGTCGTGACGGGCCGTCGGAACGGGAGGGGCCGGTTTTTTGATGGTGAACTTACGGCTCGGCACCGAGCATGTGGTGGTCCGGGGCCGAGCCGGTTTGACTTGGAGCGAGAGCCATCCTGGGCCCCAGGCCATTTTTACCCTACCTCACTTGGGTTCTCTGTTTCGAAACAGAGGAGAGGAGTGGGAGAGAGCGGGAGGAAGGAGATGAGTTGGTTTGATTGGGTTTGTTTTGTTCTGTTGGTTTTGATTTGTTTGGTTTGTTTTGTTTTAAACAGAGAAGGGAGAGAGATAGTATAATAAAGTATAGAAATAATATAAATTTAAGGTGTTGAGTCATTTTAGGGAGGAAGTTACGGGGATTACACAATGAGGGGAATCAATAGGCTCATAATTAGGGATAGAGATTAGGGGGGGTTACAGGAGAGATTCTGGGGGTTGATTAAGAGTAGATCTGGTCAACAAACAACTAAGGAAAGTTGGGTTAATGGGTATTGGGTTTAAAAACCATTGGGCTTTACAATAAACAATTGAGTTTGGGCTTTAAATTAAATAAATAATACAAAATAGATTAGGATCAATTTGGGCTTTAAAAATAATAATATTAATAATAAAGATCAAGAAAATATAATTAATAACAACATCACTAATTTTTTTACAATAATAATATTACTAAAAGTAAGAACAAACAATATTAATAAAAATGGTAATAATGACAATACTAAAAATAATAGATTTAACAATGAAAATAATAAAATAATAATAGCAAGGTTATATAAAGAAATTGTCTTTAACAAATAATTAAGGAAGTTCCAAACAATTTTAGTTTGGCTAAAATAAAAATAGTCGATCAATTGCAAAATAAAAAGTAAGGTAAAATATACCCTATTCGAAATAAACATAATTTTCGATCAGAAATATTTTAAATAGAAAAGTTAAAATGAATAACACAACTAAATTCATATATAATTCGAAATACAGAAAATTATTCAGAAATTATATATTTACGAAAACGAGGGTTACATTCGGCCCCGCCAAAGATGCGGCGCTCTCAATCCTCGTCGTCGCATCCCTCTCCGACACCGGAGTAGACCCCAAATGATGTATGCTACCACCATTCCCCCTTCATCCCGCCTCGCGGGTGAAGGCCAGCGCAACGGCGACCGGATTCCGAAATAGAAAAGTAAGGATTTGGGGGGGAAAATAAGAGGGAAAGAGAAGATGAGAGTTGGGAGAGAGAAGTTGAGAGGAAGCACGGAAGGGGGGGGGGGGGCGACGGCGATGAAACCCTAGCCACCTGCCGCCCCCAAGCTCAGATCTGATGGCGAAGAAACCCTAACCGCCTGCCGCCCCCAAGCTCAGATCCAGGGTTTGGGTTTTTGGTTTTTGGGTTTTTTAGGGGAGAGCCTCTCTCTCTAGATTTTCTAGAGAGAGAAACTCCCATGTGTTTTTCATCTTGAAGTATTGAGCATATCATTTCTTCGTGTAAATGCTACACTTATATTTTCTTCAAATTTCATTCTACTTAATGATCACTTCAATGTTTCCATGTTTCGACTTTTTAAAAGTATACATCCGCTCGATATCCACTATTTATCTCTTCCTTGTTCCCATGTTACTAACTCTTCTCTCTAATTGATTTTCTAAAACTGCACAAACCTAGTGCCCACCATTTCCAAAAAAAAAAAAAAAAAAAAAAACCGCACAAACTGAAAAGGTAGAACTACCCCCATAACAGGTCAACTGGTGCTTCAGCCTCTACCAACGCAAAAGATTAGCAGTATGCCAGTTGACTAATGGGTGTCGTTTGATACAACAAAAATTAATTAATTAATTATGTACAACACTGTGTGCTATGGAGGAATAGAAATGAAATGAAATGAAAATTTGATTCAAGTATATATAAGAGAGTTTATATTCAAGTTAGGGTGGGTGGGTGTGACGAGGGGTCGCAGGGGTTCTTTCATGTCAGATGGCTCGCAGGGGTCAAGTGCGACGTCTACCTTCGTTCCGAGGTTGCGGCGAGAGCCATCGAGGGTGAAGCGTGGGGATGAGAACGAGGACTCAATCTTGACAAGGAGTTGTCAGATTAGTAGAGTGCCTGCGGGGTCTCTAATATGGTGCTTACGCTTGTCGTTTGTGTCACTGTTGGGGACGACGAGGGAGAGCGTACGATAGTTGGAGAGAATAAACGGCATACAAGCAAGGGACTGAGTGAGAGAGTGAGCCCAAATTGACACGAGAAAGTTGTTCTGGCGGGGGTGACCGATCAGTAGGACTAAATTTCGTTGTATTTTTTATTTGTTGTTTGGGGTGTATGAGTTTCAGAACCCAGCCTGTTGGGATCTGAACTACATAAACCTTATTTTTGGTTGTATGTTTTGTTAAATTTTCTTTAATGAAACGCGGGGGGTTTTTACCCACCGTTTAACGATCAAAAAAAAAGTTAGGGTGGGTGGGTGGGTAGTCTAAATTCAAGCTAACCAGTTGCAGTATAGGCAGATATGAGCTAGCTCAAGTTGTTCTTTGGTTGAATTTTCCAAATTATTTTTTTCCGGCTACTCCGATTATGTGACACATATCAGCCATTTCTACTGCACGTAGCATTAGGGGTATAAATCTTGCAATATTTTAGATAACTGTATAAAATGTTAGGAAGAAGCCGGCCGGGTTGGAACTCTTTTTAATTATTCTTCTTACTCTTCTTAGTTCCAACTAGTGTAACTCTTCTTAGGTTGAAGTAAAACAAACAAGTGTGAAGAAATAGGAAAGAATTGGGAGATCAGAAACGGAAAATGGATTTAATAAGGAAATTTACCTAATTGAATTTGGCACTGGGAGCTTATATGGTCGTACCCGAACAACATAAACAGGATAGGGTTCGACTCATAGTATGTTTTGACTCTACTGCAAAGATAAATAAATGCAGTTCCCATTCAATTACATAACATGCACATAAAATGTTTTCTTTTAATTGATATTATGTCATGTAGACTTTTCTTCAACCTACCGAGATATTTATATCTCTAAAGGCCTTGACTAGCCTGCAACTTGTGATGCTAATAAGGTTTTGCTTAAAACAAAAGGAATGAATGATTCCAGTGCTTACACATTTATGAAAGAACAAGGAAATTCTTGATCAAGCACTTAATCAGAGTTTTAGTCCAATGAACCAAGTTGCACTGGAAATATGGCTATTAAAAGACCTGTTTTGTGCAGCTAGGTCTTTTAAGCTTTGAATGCTTAATTCAAGTTATGAAATAAAATTCGGTTGTTCAAGACATGAATCGACCAAAGTTTGAATGAGTGACTCTAATTTAAATGTGAGCACTTTTTTTATAAGTCACAAAATTGGGTTCCTGAAATATGCAAGTTCATAAGAATCCTTCTGAACCTAGTAACTCTTACATAAGTAAGGACCATTTCCACACTAACTCTACTGGCATCTTTTGCATGCGCTGCATGTGTAGCCATATAAAAAATTGTACATAGACAACACCATGTTGTGCTGGTCAGAGTCTTCTTAGACTTGTATCCATTCAATTGATCAGCTCTATTTTAGTATCAGACCCTATCCACCTCTATTTTCCTTTGCCAACATTTTGCTTACCATAAGAAAAATTCACAAATTTCCATCTAGTTTCCTGCCTCAACACTGTCTAGTTTCTTGCATCTAATTTGCTTTTTGTTTATTAGTCATATGTATTTAGGTAATGAAACTTCCAAGACTGCCATTGTATTTCATTAACTGTAGTTGATCCTACTCATGTTTGTATCCTTTGATTTCCATATTGTTTTCTTTTTTTTGCAGTTTGAGATTGGTCTAGTGGAAAAGCAAAAAAGAAGAAAATGTCTTTGGGGTGGGAAGTGGGGGGATGGGTTGCATCAGCTGTCGTTGGCCGATTAGTTGATAAAGTCTGCTCCTACATCAGCAATCAATTTAACTATGAAGCTAATACCAAACACAGTCTCAAGAGTCTGCACGAATATCTAATACAGATCAAGGCCATGTTACATGAAGCTGACCAGCGGAGGATCGAAAATCCAGACTTGAAAAAGTGGCTCCTCAGTCTCAAAGATGCTATCTACGATGCAGAGGACGTACTCGACATGGTTGAATACAAAATTCTTGAAGACAAAATTGAAGGGAAAGCTGACCGAACAAGTCACATTTTTCATACAGCGTTCAAACGTGCACGTGTGGTGGTGGAAAGTATAAACTTTTCTGGTGATGAACTTGATAAGTTGAATGAGGTACTAGACAAATTGAGAAGGATTGTGTTTGATAGGGATCATTTGATTGAGTTGATCAAGCTCCAACCTACAGTCAGTCTAAGGGTATCCCAGATGATGCAGTTGCGAGAGTCGTCCTCCATGCCCATTGAATCCAATCTGTTTGGCAGAGACAAAGAGAGAGCCCTGCTAATGAAGTTTATCTTGAAAATCTCTGATGATGATGGTGGTGCATCTAGTAGCAGAAACTTCCATGTCCTTCCAGTAGTTGGGATTGGCGGTGTGGGCAAAACTACTCTTGTGCAAGATGTCTACAATAATCAAAATGTGAAAGACCACTTTGATCTTAAGGCCTGGGTTTGTGTATCAGATACATTTGACGTGAAAAGGATCACAAAGGGGATAATAGAGTCGTCTAAGATTCCTAAACCCTCTGATTTCAATCAGCTTCAAACTTTGGAGGGCATTCAACAAATTTTGAAGTCTGGGCTGACAGGGAAAAGGTTTCTGATCGTCCTTGATGACATCTGGGATGAGAACAACACAAAATGGGAGCAGTTGCAGCGTGTTCTGAATTGTGGGAAGGACGGAAGCAGAGTTATAGTTACAACTCGAAATGGAAAAATAGCAAAAATGATGGGAACCAAAGAAGCGATACAGCTGGAAGGTTTAGCTGATGAGGAGTTTTGGAGTTTTTTTAGACAATGTTCCTTTGGTGATGAGAATCCTGCAAATTATCCAGGCTTGGAGTTTGTTGGCAAGCAAATGGCTGAGAAGTTGAAAGGCAATCCTCTAGCTGCAAAGACAGTGGGTGCTATGCTCAAGCAGAATTTGAATTTTCATCACTGGATGGAAGTCTTGAAGAGTGAATTGTGGAAAACAAATGAACAAGAAAATGGAATCATGCAGGCACTTAGATTAAGCTATGAATACCTCCCTTCATATTTGAAGCAATGCTTCGTTTATTGTTCTTTGTTTCCCAAAGATTACAGATATAAGAAGACAAAAGTAGTTCGAATGTGGATTGCCCATGGTTTTATATTACCCAATGAACAACAACTCTTAGAGAAGATTGGAGAGGCTTACTTTAATGAATTACTAAGCAGATCTTTCATCCATGAGCTATATCGGAACGAATATGTGATCCATGACTTACTTCATGATCTTGCACAGTCTTT
Organism: Hemerocallis citrina; assembly: GCA_017893485.1. NCBI lineage: Eukaryota > Viridiplantae > Streptophyta > Magnoliopsida > Asparagales > Asphodelaceae > Hemerocallis > Hemerocallis citrina. The sequence goes on from CM030366.1 coordinate 236,690,578, forward strand.
GTCTGATGGTGAAATTTGCACTATAGAAAATGATGAAGTATACATCTCTCCGAAAGTTCGCCACATATCAGTTCGTGCTAAAAATCTTTCTCTACTTTGCAATGGTAAGTTTGCGAAGGAAAATTTGAGAAGCCTTGTTGTGTTTGATCGCTCTGTTGAGACATTAGACATGTTGATGGGACTGAAAGGTCTACGAGTGTTGGTAATACATGATTTCCGAAAAGAATCATCATTTGAGTTTATTCAGAAAATGCTGCACCTACGCTACCTGGAGTTAGCAAAACCCTATGGTTCTTGGAAAATACCGGAATCATTGTGCAAGCTTTACCACCTGCAAGTGCTAAGTGTTAGCTTACCTTATTGTCGCAATGAAATTAACAAGCTGATAATGTTGCGTCATTTAGAAGCTTCAGATGCATGTACAAAAAGTATCGCTTGGATTGGATCATTAACTTTGCTTCAAGAATTAAATTTCAAGGTTAATCAGGGAGAGAAGGGATTTGACATTGGACAGATAAGGGACATGTCAGAGCTGAGAAGACTTAGTTTGTTTGGCCTTGAGACTATTAAGAGAAAGGAACATGCCTCGAGGGCCATGTTAAAAAACAAAGAGTATCTTAAACATTTAAAGTTGTTCTGGGAGGATCATCATATCAATCTTCAAAATGAGGAGGAGGAGGATATCGATGTACTTGAAAGTCTTCAGCCACATAGAAATCTTGAAGAATTATTAATCCGAGGCTACTGCGGTAGTTATCCCAGTTGGTGGAATGTAAATTGGCCATCCCAGTTGGTGGAATGTGAATTATGTAATTGTTCAAAATGGGAAATCCTCCCTCCTTTGGGACATCTTCCTTTCCTGAAGGTGTTACATCTACGAGGAATGAATGCAGTGAGAAGCATCGGCTCTGAATTTTATGCAAGCAACCAGGTCCAGTTGTCTTCTAAAACAATATTCCCATCACTGGAGGTATTTCATGTCTCCAAGATGCCCGAATTGAAGGAGTGGTACAAAATAGAAGAAGAAGAAGGAGGGTTTGAATTGTTCCCACGTCTTAAAAGTTTCAATATTGGGGGATGCCCTAAGCTGAGAGGATCTATCTTTCAGTTTCCACCATCAAATTTTAATCGTATCATTGTACAAATATCAGAATATGCAACCATAAATTATGGTACTGAAGGATCAATTACAGTCAATTGTGCCAGTGCCTCAATAGTAACAGAATGGCTTCCGTACGACAATCTTCCTGCATCTGTTGAGTCTCTGACTATTAGAGTACGTGAAATGAGAAGGTGGTTCCCGACAGAGCTGGAGGAGTGGATTCAACATCTCACCTCCCTCCATTCTTTGTGTTTCTCTTGGTGCGACATGTTAGAGTCCCTGCCATCCAACCTGATCAACAGCCTTTCCACTCTTCGGAAATTGGAAATTGATCACTGCCACAACATCAAGTCACTGCCGGAAGAGGGACTGCCTGCCTCCCTACAAGAATTGGAAGTATCAGGCTGCTATGATTTAGCAAATAGATGCATGAATGAGGACTGGCAAAAGATAATTGCTCACATCCCCACCTTCAGAGTTGATCGCATTGTGGTGACAGAGGAGAACAGGAAATCGTTAAAGACTTTAACTCGGGATGGTGAATATTATTATGCTGCTGAAGAAGAAGAAGACTAAGAAGAATTAAGTAAGGTAACAATCTATCTATTCATTTCTGACTGACCTATCATTCATTTATAATATTTCCCCTCAACTTCGAATTTAATGTTTATCTTTCAACTCTAAGTTTTGAGCATATTACACCTCCATTCAATACTCTTCATCTTTAGATTACTTTTCCTACTGCATGCATGCATTAAACCGATGATGCCAACAAAAGAATATCATATGCTTCTTGTCTTCTACTTTCCTATATTATTTTGATTTCAAGTGTTTGACATTATCTATTCTCAGCTTAATTTCTCAAACGTTTTCAGTATTTGTTTCTGGATTATTGAATTGCTGTTAAGAAAGCTAATCATTCTTGCTAATTTAACAGCCAATGTGGCAGCAGATATGCATCTGCAGGGGAGTTCATCCTGAAATGTCCTTCCAGGACCTCTTCATCTTTCGGCTGTGAAAGGGCGAAAAATAAAGGATAAAGGCAAAGGATGGTTCTCAGGCTTGCTTTTGCATTTATCATAGACTCGTTATGTTTCTTTTGGATTTTGCTGTAATAATGTTAATATCAGAACATGCACTGTTTGTGTTATTTCCTAATTTGTCTAGATCTCGTAGATCCCAACTGCAAGGATTAAGTTTTTTCCATCTTGCATGGAGTTTCTCTATGTCATGTAGTAGACTTTGCGTCTTTGATTGGTATGCAATGTGTGAACTTTCGTTTTATTTGTAATAATTTTGAAGTTGGCATCCCCTACTTTAAATAAATATGTTTGTTGGTGACCATTTTTGAATATATATTTCTTTATGTGCAATTCATGATGTGGGAAAATTATTCTGTATCTCCATTCAGGCTATGACTTGTGTACTTCTGCCTCACGTATTTTGGTCTTGATGATTTGAGTTAGGCACCATCATCTTGGTAATGGTTGTGCATATTTCAACAACAAAGTTTCAATATTGTAATACAAGAAGCCTGGAGAGATCAAATGCTTTCATTCTATACATTATATACAGATCTATAACTTTATTGTTCCTAGCTATATATTCTGCCTATAGGTGACTCTTGGATGCAGTGCTTCAAAAATTGGTTCCTCAGTTTTCAGGTGAAATCAGCAAGGTATATGTGATTTTATACCTCTTTGACATGAAAATTTTATAATGTTTCTGTTTATTGTCGGTGTTTGAGTAATTCTGTCGTTTAAAAGTAGCCTGACTCTCTGGTAGATGGTAATTCTTCACATATGTTTCAGATACCCATTAGTCTTTACAGATTGCAGTTTTGGTTGCACCTTGTTTTGATGCTTCGAATCAATGCTTGGGCTTGTATCCATTCAGCTGATGAGCTCTAGTCTATACTTTCCAGACCGTATTGACCTCTCTTTTCCTTTACCAATTCACATATGTTCGTCTTATTTCCAACAACCTTAAACACTGTTTAGCTTCCTGAATCTGCTTTACTTCTTGGACAAGAGTGCAAGAAGAAGAAGAAAAAGAAGAAGAAGAAGAGCAAGACGGGAAAGTTGATGATGGTTATAGTGGCTCTGACGGTTGGTTTGATACTTTTAGTGGCTTCTTTCTCCATAGGGTAAATTGAAACCATAACCTATTGGTGAACGCAGTAAACCCCCCTCCCCTAACTCATAATTGTAGTAAAGTCCTACATGGAAACCCTAAAAAATATGTGAAATATCCAAACTGCCCCTTATATTACTTCACCATTAAAAAAAAATCAAAAAAAAAAAAAAAAAAACCACCCTCTCTTTATCTCCCAAAATCCAAATTCAAATCCAAGATTTGTCTCTCTCCCAATATTCTTTACTGTTTTAATCAATTTGAGTTGAATGTATGCAAATCCAAAATGTATGTAAATCAATTTGAGTTTATATGTATGCAAATCTAAAATCCAAAATGTATCCAAAATCCAAAACAGTAAAGAATGTATACAAACCCAAATCAAAATCACTGTCTCGCTCCCAAATCAAAATCCAAGTCCAAATTACCCCGGCCTCCTCATCACTACCACCGACCTCATCTCTATCATCATCAAAACTAATGTTTTTTTTTTCTTGCTTTAGTTGATGAATTTGTTGAATGGTGTTGAATGACGTTGAATGGTATATTTTTTTGGAGTTGGAGAAGATGCTGAAGTATGTGAAGATGAGAGGAAGATGATGATGGAGGTGAAGATGATGAGATGGAGGTCGAGATGGAGGCCGACAGAGGTCGGGTTGAAGGTATATAGACACAATATCTTGTAGAAACTTATAACTACAAAGTTATAGTAGACTCGTTAACCTTTCTTTGAAGTCTAAGAAATCAAATTTCAATGAAGTATGGAGTTTTAGGTGATTTTTAGAAGTAGTAAGAGCTGCAGTTTTTGGGAATATGAAGCTCCTGTTTTGCATATGGATTTAGACAAAGCAATTGTGGTTATATTTAGATGATCTTAACTACAATGTTTTTTTTTATATCAAAAGATGACCGAGTCATCGCTTCATTAAAGAGAAATTAACGAAACAGAGAAAACAAATACATAGCAAGCCCCTAGGGCAACAACATCTAGATAGAAAGCAGCAACAAAGAAAACCAAAAGATGCAACAAGCAACAAAATACAACAGGAAGAGATAAGCCATGACGAAAACCAAAAGCTCTCAAATGTGAACTGGAGACGTGAGAGTCCCCCAAACTGCACAGCATCTACTACTCCCCTGTCTGTAAGCGAATCTTCTTTCTGGGCCTAAGACGCGCTTGCTACTCTCCTTCACCGTTCCTGGCCCTCTTGATTGTAAAGTGGGTAAATTTCCCATTAAGTACTTGGGAGTGCCGTTGAGGCCTGGGAGGCTTACTCGTAACGATTGGAATCATCTATTAGAGCGTATTCAGAAGCGACTGCCTGGTTGGAAGAAAAACCATCTATCCTTAGCTGGTAGAATTACCCTGATTAATGTAGTTCTTTCGAACGTCCCTATCTATTGGATGTCCATTTATGAGTTCCCTTAATGGGTTATCGACAAAATCGATAAAATCCGCAGAGATTTCTTATGGAAGGGGAGTGGAGAGGATGGTCGGGGCCTTCCTTTAGTTAAATGGAGATTGGTCTGTAGAAGCAAAGATTTTGGGGGGCTGGGTATTATTAATCTCCGACTGATGAATCGTGCACTTTTGTGTAAGTGGTGGTGGAAAATTCATTCGCGCTATTCTACCGATCAAGGTTTTGTTTGGGCTCGGTATAGGGGGCGTAGGCGGTTCAGGTTTTGGGGGGGGGGGGGGGGGGGGCAGCATCGACGAGGTATCTCTCCGGTTTGGAAAGGGATTGACAGATTGGGAGATATCTTTCATGCGAATGCTCCTAGTAGGGTAGGGAATGGAGTAGATACTCGATTTTGGTTAGATTCTTGGGTTGGTCCTAATACTTTGAGTTCTCTATTCCCGGAGATTTTCACTCTTGCACGTAACAAATTTGCCTTGGTTGCAGACTATTGGGTCAATTCCAGTTGGCATATCTCTCTGAGTGTTAGTAGTGTAGTGAATGTTGATACTCTGTGTGCATCCCTCCTATCTCTTCTACAGACTACGAGTCCTATCAACTTGAATATGCAAGATAAGAGGAGCTGGAGACTGGTCTCCCACGGACAGTTCACAGTTCAATCCATGTATCGAGTACTCAGTGATGGGGGTACGAGAAGTGCGGAGAATCATATTATTTGGAAGTCGAGTGCTCCACACAAAGTTAAGGCCTTCTTGTGGCTTGTGCTGCAAGAAGCTATTTTAACTAGAGTTAACCTTTTTAAGAAAGATCTCATCTCGTCGGCTTTGTGTCCTAGATGTAACCTTCAAGATGAATCTATTAGTCATCTTTTCTTGGAATGTGGGGTCAGTAAACATATTTGGGATTTTATCCTCTTTAGTTTTGGATGCAGTAGAGCCCCTTTGTATATTTCCCAGTTGTGGGGAGATTTTAGAGGTTCAGAGGAAGCTAAGGATAAGTTGAGAGAATGGGACTGTGTAGTAGCAGCTTCTTTGTGGGGCATTTGGCTAGATAGAAATGATTTATGTTTCCGTAACCATTCTTTTAATTTCCCGCAAATGATGTTTCGTATCTTTTCGCTTACAACTTCTTGGTTGCAAATCCCAGCTATGAGGAAGAAAGCGCGAGTGGGACCACTGTTTCCTGAAGAGGGGGTTAACAACTGATCAGGCCCTCCTCGTCTTTTTAGGTTTGAGAAAGCGTGGTTATTCAGTGCGGACCTCAGGACGATCATTCAGAGCTCATGGGAAGCACCCCACTCTTCAGGAGATGCTATTTCTATTTGGATTCTCAAACTCAGAAGGCTTCGTAAATGCCTTCGAACTTGGGGAAGGAAAGAGAATGAGGTGAACAGGAGTAGAAAAGATTGGTTGGTTAGAAGAACACAGGAATTGGAATCGACGGAAGAAAATAGAGTATTGCAAATGCTGGAATTCCAGGAGCTAGCCTCCTGCAGAGCAGAACTTCATTTAATTGGGGAAAGGGAGGAATGCTACTGGAAACAGGGGTCCAGGGTTCAATGGCTAAGGGAGGGAGACACGAACACAGCATTCTTCCACAAGATGGCCAACGGGAGAAAACGTCAGAACCACATAGGGGGTATTATGGTAGGCGATGTGTGGACGGAGGAAATTTCGATTATAAGAAGACATTGATTCTTCGTTCAAAGAGGTGCTGGGAATGAAGAGAAGAAGTAGATGCAATCTTGATAGCGAAATGTGGAGTGATTCAAGAATAGATGGATGTGAGAGTATAGAGGTGCCCTTCAGTGAGGAGGAGATAGTGAAGGCGATCAAGAGCCTAGGACAGGACAAGGCACCGGGGCCCGATGGGTTCCCTATATTTTTCTACAAAACATTCTGGCCTATCATCAGGAATGACTTCCTAGCGATCTTCCATCAAATCTACGAGCAAGAGACTAAGATAGAGAGATTAAACTATGCAAATGTCGTCCTAATCCCTAAGAAGTCAGAGGTTTTGAGGGTTTCGGACCTTAGACCAATTAGTCTTCTTAATGGTTCGTTCAAGATAATTTCCAAAGTTTTGGCAAATAGGCTTTCGCCACACCTACAGGAACATTGTAGATGCATCTCAATGCGGGTTTGTTAAAGGAAGGGATATCATGGACAGTATCGCGTCAGCCCATGAATTGGTGTTCAGGGGTTATAAAGATAAAATAGATGGATTCCTCCTCAAACTAGATTTTGAAAAGGCTTATGACTCAGTGGAATGGGACTGTGTGGATGAAGCATTTCATCTGAAAGGGTTTGGAGACAAATGGAGGAGATGGATGAAGATGTGTGTGAGGAACGGTAAATCCTTTATCCAGGTTAACGGGGAGAGCGGAACGGAAATAAGATGCAAGAGGGGCCTAAGACAAGGAGACCCATTGTCGCCACTGATTTTTGCGATCATTGCCGATGGTTTGAGAGAGATGAATAAAAGAGGAATTGAAAGGGGTATTATCAAGGGAGTCAAAGTAAAAGGGATAACACAGCCACTATCAATGCTGCAATACGCAGATGACACTCTGTTGTTCGGGATGTCCAAAGTAGAGGAAATAGTGGCAATTAGATCGCTACTCAGCTGTTTTGAGTACTGGTCGGGACTGACAGTCAACTTGCTTAAGAGCTGTGTGGTGAATCTTAGTGATAACCAAGCTAACCCGATGGAGGTTACCTCATCTCTTATTGGGTGCGCCCAGGGGAGTTACCCCGTGCGATATCTTGGGACGCCAATAAGACCGGGAAAGCTGAAAAAAGAAGATTGGGAGCCACTTATTGAAAAGATTGAGAAGAAGCTGGCAGGGTGGAAAGGTAAGTTTCTCTCTTTGGGGGGGAGAATCACGCTCATCAATTCGGTTCTTAGCAGCCTGCCTTCGTACCTTATGTCCATATACGAGATTCCAATTGGGGTGATCAAAAGGATTGATAGAGCAAGGAGGCGATTCCTTTGGCAAGGGAACAGGGATGGAAATGGGATCCCCCTTATGAAATGGGAACGAGTGTGCAAGAAGAAGGAGTTTGGGGGGATGGGAATTATTAACCTAAGAGAGATGAATAAGGCTCTTCTAGCTAAGTGGTGGTGGAAGATGCACAAACAGAGGAAGGCATGGTGGAGTAATTCATTCATGAGATATAGACGCCGGAAGATGTACAGATTCGGAGGAAGAAGTATGCAGGGAAAGGCGTCATTTTTATGGAAAGGGGTTGAAAAAGCGGGGGAAGCTTTCCATGCTAACACGACATGCAGAGTAGGAAATGGGATGCAAACTAGGTTTTGGAAGGATAAATGGTGCGGGGAAAACACATTCCTGTCACTATTTCCAGATCTGGCTCGCGAAGTAGATTCGATGGACGAACTAGTTTCTGAAAGATGGAGACACGGAAGATGGAGATTCCTACATGAAGAAGCCCTTTCAACGACGGGATTAGCACAACTAGGAGAGCTGAAAGGCATGCTAGCGGAGGCAGATCGGCCAACTACTGGGGCTACGGATGAGAGAATGTGGACGAGAGGGAAGGATGGGATGTTCTCAGTGTCGACCATGTATGAGGTCCTGAACGATGGAGGAATTAGAAGTAATCACGCAAATATCATATGGAAGGCGCAAATCCCGACCAAGGTCAAAGCTTTTGCTTGGTTGACCCTCTACAACGCGATTTTGACTAAAACGAACTTACAAAAACGCAATGTTCCTATTAGCAATATCTGTCAACAGTGTAACGCGGATGCGGAGGACACTGACCACCTATTCATTCTTTGCCCTAGAGCCGTCTTAGTTTGGGAAGTTGTCACGCCCCGCTTCCCGGAATACGGGAACACAGGTACGTAACTGAGGCGCAGCGAATGATATAAGTAAGCCAACTCATATCATCCATAAGCTGTACCAGTCTTAACTCAACAATATAAGAAAAATGAATCACAACCACGCAGAAAACATAATCACATAAACGATAATGAAATTCGATAACCAAATCTGGAATACAAGAACTTACCAAATATCTCGAGGAACTTCTGATCCAATCGCAGTAGAACTGCTCACCGATGCCTTCTGAAAATTCTCCTTGTACACCTGTACTTGTTCATCTAAAAAGAAAGAATAATTTGTCCTTAGAGCAAGTCGTGGACATGCAAGTGGAGAAACAGAGAAACAATGATAATAGTGGTATAGCAATGAATTCAATAAACGATGAAGTCAAAAATGTTGAACAGTGGCAATGAGGTAACTGGTAACAGTACATTATGCAATAACTATGATCTATCACAATAACGGTAGACAATATCAATAATGACAATAATAACGATAACACTGTTCGATAAAGATAACAATATGCAATGATAATGCGATGAGAGCCTTATGTCTGTTATTCATTTTTTTTTCCTAACTAATGCACGTACTACTGTGTCCCATGTGTGCCGTACCACAGGTTCGATGCATACAATCAATTTCGTTTAGATTAAGGTGGTAGATTCTATAGTTCATGTACTAGGAATGATGACGATAACGATAAACACGGGACATGTGTAATTTCTTACACGATGCCGATAACGATAAAACACGGGACATGTGTAATTTCTTACACGATGCCGATAACGATAAAACATTGGCCATCATCCGAGTACACTTACTATATTGTCAACTACCCTAATCAACCCTTAACCCCGGCTTTGATTTACTTTCTTTACTCAATTATCATACAATAATGCAATTAGTAGGGGACGCTAGAGAATGTGACAAAACAACTCTAAGATCATGCAATATACTATATACAATTAAATACACTAAATATAACATTATAAACACAATTGTACATTATAAAGCATAGGGTCCCAATTTTGGACAGCAGTAGGTGAAGGGTTTCGAGCACATAAACGCAGCGGAATAAGCGTGAAAAATAAATAAAAATCGAAACCCTCCGCAGGATCCATGCGAAAACACAAGATTTAATTCGGAGATTAAGAATAAATACCTTAAGAAGCTTTAACAATTTAATAAGGGAGAATTAAAGAGGTCCAAGCTTCTTGAATCACCACGCATCCCGCTCTCGCAATCTACGCTCTACCGGTATCCACACGAACGCTTGATCTTTGAAGGAGCGATGTACTAGCATCCGAAAACCAACTTCTCTCTATCTCCATCTTCATCTCTCAAACGGCTAGGGTTTTTTCTCTTAAACCTCTGACCCTAATTTTGAGTGTTTAAGATGTTTATATAGAGAGAAAAATCTGTTTTCTAAAGCCCAATCCCATTGGGCTTTTATTAAAATTAGAATTCTTAATTAAATAATTAATTAAGTCAAACTTAATTAATATTCTAATATAATTCTAATTCTAATAATTAGTAAATTTGAAATTCTATTTAATTAATTAATTAAGTCTCACTTAATTAATATTATAAATAAAATCGAATTACTATTTAATTTAAATTCATAATTTAAATTAAATCTCCTTCAAGCGTTCTTGTGTGTGACCGTGTAGGTTATTATTACGTTGGCAATAATTTTATTATTCAATAAAATTATAAACAATGAGCGGCATCTAGTAATACATCATTGCTACCCAAGTAATAATAATAAATCGGTGATTCGATTAAACCTTTCGTGACTAATGTTCCATGTAATATAATCCTTTTAACCTTGATATTATAGATTAAACTTGAGGCATGGTTTGTGTCATCCTCTTCATAATTTAATCTTTATTTTCTTGATCGATGTGTAGACTATTCAAACAAATCAATATTTGAGCATGGCCATGCATTTCATAGTCTCACTCAAACAAGAGGCCAATAATATCACTCCTATAAATAGGAGGGTTAAATCCCATCTAGATCATTCATATCTCTCACATGATTCATAATATACCCAACAACCATCTTTATCATTACCCGGTTAAAGATAACTTTTGATGAAGTCAAAGTATATTAATTCTCATGTAGAACTATAATGATTTCAGGTCTAAGGATCATTACACCATTATCACTGTGAGATTTCTTATGACACTATTTATAATCTTCCATGTAGAATCTCACGGTGGGTCAGTCCAGTACACTGTACTCTTACATGTACCTATGCATTGACTTTAGCATCTCTATACTAATGACCAATGTGATATGGTCATCAGTCAATCAACATACTAGTCTCGATGTATTATTATTGTCCTTATAATAATAATACTCGACTAGGGACATTTAAGAATATAATACTCTTAACATATATAATCTCATGTTCAAATCTCATATTTGAATCTATATAATTTGTATCATATTCTAAGGACATTTATTATGCTAACATTTATAACGCAGTAAATAAAGACATAATAAACTTATATTTTAATAATCACTAAAACATAATGACATAATAGCGTTTCTAAAACTCTAATGTATTGTCTCTAGGGCACCTACACTAACAATCTCCCGCTTGCACTAGAGCCAATCATCATGTATCCAATACCCATTGGACTAGTGTGACATTAAAGCTTTTACTGCGATAAAGGCTTTTGTCCGTGGGTCTGCAAAATTATCATTTATATGCACTTTACATATATTCATTGTAGAATCATCTACTATCTCTTGTTGTGAACCATTCCAACTTATAGCATCTCTATTTGGACAAAAACACAAAACCAAACTTAGACATTACATTGTCCTTGTCTATCTAAAACTAGTACCAGTGTAACATTTTACTACTAGTTTCTCATTTTCTCCATACACCAAGAATGTTCTTCAGTCTAGTACTTAAGAATATTCTTGACCGCTGTACAGTGACCTTCACATGGATTAGACTGGTATCTGTTCATCATGCTAAAAGCATACGACACATCAGGACAAGTACATTTCATTGTACACATGATAGATCCAAATCTTACTCATGTGATTCGTATCATCTAATGATTGAAAACAATTTTTCACTTGAGATCGATATCTCATGAGACATGGGGACGAATCCCTTTAGTATCTTGCATCCTAAAATGATGTAGAACTTTATCAATGTATGTACTCTGACTTAGATCGATCAATCTTCCTGATCTATCTCAATAGATTCTGATCCCTAATATGTGGGTCGCATCATCTAAGTCCTATATAGAGAAACTATTTCTCAACCAAGTCTTAACAGTCTGTAGAGAAGAAATGTCATTCCTATATCAACAACATAAAATACTAGGAATGCCATATGGCTCCCACTAACCTTCTTGTAAACACACGGTTCATCTTCATTTTGAATAAAACCAAACTCTTTGACTGTCTCATCAAAGTGAACATTCCATCTTCTTGAGGCCCGCTTAAGTCCATAAATGGATCAGTGCAGCTCACATATCTTTCTAGCATCCTTTGGATTGACAAAACCTTCAGGCTGTGTCACGTACACATCCTTATCAAGGCTTCCATTAAGGAAGGCTATCTTGACATCCATCTGCCAGATTTCATAGTCATAATAAGCCGCTATTGCAAGCAAAATCTAATGGATTTGACTATTGGCACTGGTGGAAAAAGTTTCATCATAGTCAATACCATGAATTTTGTTTGAAACCTTTATTTTAACCAGACTAGCTTTATAGGTCTGTACATTACCTTCCATGTCGGTTTTTTCTTCTAAAAAACCCATTTGTACCTTTTAGGTTTTACCCCTTAAGGTGGATCAACCAAAGTCCATACTTGGTTATCATACAAGGAATCCATTTCAGATTTCATGGCTTCAAGCCATCTCTTAGAGTCTGGACTGTTCATAGCATCCTTGTAGGTGAGGGGCTCATCTTAATCTATGAGCATCAAATCACCATTACGAGTTAAGAGAAATCCATAATATCTCTCAAACTCATGGTGAATCCTACTAGATCTACGGACAACCTGTGTTTCTTGAGCAATATTACCATCAACATTAATTTGAATATCCTGCTCATGTTCCACTTCTGGTTCAACGTTATCTTATGGTTCTCGAGTTTCATCGAGATCTATTTTCCTCCCACTATTTCTTTTGGAGACCAGTTCTCGTTCTAGAAACACAGCAGTTCGAGAAACAACCACTTTGTTCTCTGTAGGATTATAGAAGTAATGTCCCTTAGTTTCCTTTGGGTACCCCACAAAATAACACTTATCTGATTATGGTCCAAGCTTATCAGAGATCAGACGTTTCACAAACGCTTCACATCTCCATACTTTCATAAAAGACATGCTTTGACGTTTCTCAGTCCATATCTCATATGGTGTCTTTTGAACCAATTTAGTATGAACACGGTTAAGTGTATATGCAGCCGTTTCCAAGGTATAACCTCATAAATTTATTGGAAGATTAGCATGACTCGTCATCAATCGTACCATGTCCAACAAGGTGCGATTTCTCCTCTTGACACACCATGTCATTGTAGTGTTCCAAGTGGAGTTAGTTGTGATACAATACCACACTCTTTAAAATCCAAAGCTTAATTACTAATCTCTTTGATCAAATCTTAGAGCTTTTATATTTTCGCCTAGTTGCCTTTCTACTTCATTCTTTATTCTTTGAACTTTTCAAAAGATTCAGATTTGTTCTTCAAAAGTTACACAAATCCATACCTACTGAAATCATCAGTGAATTTAATGAAGTAGTAATAGCCACCTCTTGCCATTGAACGCATGAGACCACATACATCATTATGTATTATTCTAATCGTTCGGTAGCCCTTTTACGTATACAATAAAAGGGACATCATTCATCGTTCCAAGTAAACAAGGTTAGCAACATCGTATGATTCAAAATCAAACTTATCCTTAGTTCATCTTAATGAAATTTGGATATGCGCTTCTTATTTAAATGGCATATGCAATAAAGCCAGAGATATATTTAATTTGAGTCATTTTAGAACGTCTAAATTATTAACTAATTGTGCAACATTATAAGTTTTATCATCGAAATAGAATGAACAATTATTGTTATTTAATTAAAATGAAAAAACCTTTCTTGTCCAAACAAGAAATCATATAATGTCTCTACTTATTGTAGGCACGTAAGAACAATTATCAAGTTCTAAAATTTGCCTTGTGGGCAAATTAAGTAACGAGTTCATCTAACCAGAGCAACAACCTTTGCTCCAAATTAAACTCGATACTTGAAGCTTGACCCTTATCGGTCTTCTTCATTTTTCATATCTTCCAATAAAATATGACAGTTCAACTTCCAGTGTCTCGGTTTTCCACAGAAGCGACAATCGCCTCTTTAGCAACACCTAAGTCGGTGTTCTAGTCTATCTCATTCATCTTACTGTTCATAACATAATGAGAATAGTTATTGTTCAAAGATTTCAGTATAACTCATCATCTTTCAAACATGTGGTCCAATCGAATCTCACTCTCCCTTCTTATAATTATAGAGTGCTTAGTTATTGTCAAATCTTTCTTGATAAACAATCCCTCAAAACATCTTTTGAAGGTACTCTATCATCTCATATGCATCCATATGCTCATGTTGCTTCTAAAGCTTAGCACTTACAAGCATGAGACATGAAACATCAGTCGCATCATTAATTTGCTTCAAATAAGCATATTATTCAGCATATGTTACATTCTCATCTAAAGGAGTAGGGGAGGGATATGAATGACATAGAGCTTTTGCATTACATGAGGACGATCCTCAAGTTCCTATGTCAGACAAGAAAGTTAGTTCTTGTCATATTGTCCTTCTCAAGGACTGATCGCATAGAGAAGTTGTTTGTGTTATTTATCATTTGATATCTACAATATTAAATTGCATAAAATGAACTAGATTGCATCTATTAATTATTATGTTCAAGTGATTATGGTACATTCATCTAATATACCTCCCACTATTTTGATCAAATTAATAGCCCTTACTATTAATTCGGAAAGCATTTATTATATATCTTTCTAGTGAGCCAAGATCCATATTTCATCATGTCTTGAGTCAGCGTTGGCCGAAACTCCCAAAACACAACTATTTAGGTAGACAACATTTGTTAATTATATCACGTATATAACTCTTGGATAGTTTGGTGAACAACCATTGCTCTAATTTATCTAATAAAATTTTCGCCAAACTCTATGCTTCTAAGTTCACAATCCTATTGCGACGACTTAGTTAAGTTAGACCCAATGATTAACATGACGAGTATCACATTTACTCTTTCGCACCTAACCACGATTAAAAAGAGTGCTCTACTTTGGCAAACACACCCCTTATGATCTAGGCCTTGATGAGTGTTAATTCATTGGAAAGCATCTAGTTAACTTAATATTTTGATAAGGGGTTTACTTATAAACGATCGTGATCCCATCATAAAGAGATTCTCAATTTTTCCTTGAACTAAATATTTCAAATCAAAATTCGTTGAATGAATGATTTCCAGATCAGAGGTTAACGCACAGACGGCATTATGGACACCCCCTTTCTTACAGATTCGTAATCGGTTGTTGACAAAATCATTCAATCGTGAACAATGAAAATCCACATTTAATTACCGTGTTTCATAAACACAAGAATCTCATGATCGTTTGTTTAAAATTCATCTTAAATCGTTACAGATTTTATCTTGTTAAGCATGCATGGCATGGGTGTCGTATCTAATACATACATCTTAATCTAATTAAGCATGCATCATTATCTCTACACATACATTGTATCACATACATTCATACATATGTAAAGTGCATAAAGTAAACGCGTTTGGTTATGGCCCATCCTATATGATCTTTCCATGCTAATGGAAAAATCAAGGTCAATCTATGGGTGGTTTAAAATACTACACTATTACATGTCTTTATCTTCTTCATCTTCATCTTGTATCTCCTTCTTTGGAATGCTCATTGGTTTGCCTCCTTGCTTCCATGTCTTCATTGATGATTACATTGAATAATGGAAAAAAAATATTCTTATGAACTTACAAGAGGAACTCGAGTTACATTCGAGAATATAAATTACAAGAAATTGAAGACGACATGCAAGTCGTATTTAGAAACCAAACCATAAATCAAAACCACTAACCTATGGGTCTTAAGGCCATAACCATACACCATGCCATTTAACAATTAAGAATACCTCATATTTCATTATGTCATCATACCACATCATATTTGTCATGATCCAATCACAAAAATTAAATAGGGTAAAATCAGAAAATTGCAATCAAAATTCTGAAAACAGTAAATCGCAGTTTTCAGGTTCTAAACGGCGTCAAACGCCTTATATCCTCGTCGGTGACAAAGTCAGTATTGCTCAGTGACCCGATTCCAGTCAGAAAACATACTTTATTTGCGAAAATCGGACACTGGACATAGATTTCACCAAATCTGCTCATCTTTGCAGAAACCGTATCGTATACAATCTATGCAATAAGAACAAATATATAATATTCAAATAATATCATATATTATCTAATCATGTTATACCATATCATATTTCATCATGATCCAATCATAAAAATCATATAAGGCATAATTCAGAAAATTGAAATTAAATCTGAAAACATATAATTGCATATTTAAGGCCCTAAACGGCGTCAAACGCCTTACAGACGAGTCGGTGATAGCAAAAGCTATCAGTTTTGTTCAGACGCTCGTTTCCCTTTCCGAAAAGGTACTCATTTGCAAAAATCGGACACTAGAAATAGATTTCAGCAAATCTGCAGCAGTCGTTTCAGAATCCATATCGAATACGATTCTCGTAATTAGAACAAACATAAATCATATACATATCAGTATACATACAGATTATAAGATCATCATATGATCATCCCAATCATCATTAACTTACAGTTTATGCATATATATCAAAACTTAGCGCATCATACACTGACAATCACAAAGCATGCTCATATATATATCAAAACTGTAACAAATAAACGAATTAAAACGTTTTCGCAAGTAGCTCTGATACCATTTAAGGGTTTCGAGCACATAAACGCAGCGGAATAAGCGTGAAAAATAAATAAAAATCGAAACCCTCCGCAGGATCCATGCGAAAACACAAGATTTAATTCGGAGATCAAGAATAAATACCTTAAGAAGCTTTAACAATTTAATAAGGGAGAATTAAAGAGGTCCAAGCTTCTTGAATCACCACGCATCCCGCTCTCGCAATCTACGCTCTACCGGTATCCACACGAACGCTTGATCTTTGAAGGAGCGATGTACTAGCATCCGAAAACCAACTTCTCTCTATCTCCATCTTCATCTCTCAAACGGCTAGGGTTTTTTCTCTTAAACCTCTGACCCTAATTTTGAGTGTTTAAGATGTTTATATAGAGAGAAAAATCTGTTTTCTAAAGCCCAATCCCATTGGGCTTTTAGTAAAATTAGAGTTCTTAATTAAATAATTAATTAAGTCGAACTTAATTAATATTCTAATATAATTCTAATTCTAATAATTAGTAAATTTGAAATTCTATTTAATTAATTAATTAAGTCTCACTTAATTAATATTATAAATAAAATCGAATTACTATTTAATTTAAATTCATAATTTAAATTAAATCTCCTTCAAGCGTTCTTGTGTGTGACCCTGTAGGTTATTATTACGTTGGCAATAATTTTATTATTCAATAAAATTATAAACAATGAGCGGCATCTAGTAATACATCATTGCTACCCAAGTAATAATAATAAATCGGTGATTCGATTAAACCTTTCGTGACTAATGTTCCATGTAATATAATCCTTTTAACCTTGATATTATAGATTAAACTTGAGGCATGGTTTGTGTCATCCTCTTCATAATTTAATCTTTATTTTCTTGATCGATGAGTAGACTATTCAAAAATCAATATTTGAGCATGGCCATGCATTTCATAGTCTCACTCAAACAAGAGGCCAATAATATCACTCCTATAAATAGGAGGGTTAAATCCCATCTAGATCATTCATATCTCTCACATGATTCATAATATACCCAACAACCATCTTTATCATTACCCGGTTAAAGATAACTTTTGATGAAGTCAAAGTATATTAATTCTCATGTAGAACTATAATGATTTCAGGTCTAAGGATCATTACACCATTATCACTGTGAGATTTCTTATGACACTATTTATAATCTTTCATGTAGAATCTCACGGTGGGGCAGTCCAGTACACTGTACTCTTACATGTACCTATGCATTGACTTTAGCATCTCTATACTAATGACCAATGAGATATGGTCATCAGTCAATCAACATACTAGTCTCGATGTATTATTATTGTCCTTATAATAATAATACTCGACTAGGGACATTTAAGAATATAATACTCTTAACATATATAATCTCATGTTCAAATCTCATATTTGAATCTATATAATTTGTATCATATTCTAAGGACATTTATTATGCTAACATTTATAACGCAGTAAATAAAGACATAATAAACTTATATTTTAATAATCACTAAAACATAATGACATAATAGCGTTTCTAAAACTCTAATGTATTGTCTCTAGGGCACCTACACTAACAATCTCCCGCTTGCACTAGAGCCAATCATCATGTATCCAATACCCATTGGACTAGTGTGACATTAAAGCTTTTACTACGATAAAGGCTTTTGTCCGTGGGTCTGCAAAATTATCATTTATATGCACTTTACATATATTCATTGTAGAATCATCTACTATCTCTTGTTGTGAACCATTCCAACTTATAGCATCTCTATTTGGACAAAAACACAAAACCAAACTTAGACATTACATTGTCCTTGTCTATCTAAAACTAGTACCAGTGTAACATTTTACTACTAGTTTCTCATTTTCTCCATACACCAAGAATGTTCTTCAGTCTAGTACTTAAGAATATTCTTGACCGCTGTACAGTGACCTTCACATGGATTAGACTGGTATCTGTTCATCATGCTAAAAGCATACGACACATCAGGACAAGTACATTTCATTGTACACATGATAGATCCAAATCTTACTCATGTGATTCGTATCATCTAATGATTGAAAACAATTTTTCACTTGAGACCGATATCTCATGAGACATGGGGACGAATCCCCTTTAATATCTTGCATCCTAAAATGATACAGAACTTTATCAATGTATGTACTCTGACTTAGATCGATCAATCTTCCTGATCTATCTCAATAGATTCTGATCCCTAATATGTGGGTCGCATCATCTAAGTCCTATATAGAGAAACTATTTCTCAACCAAGTCTTAACAGTCTGTAGAGAAGAAATGCCATTCCTATATCAACAACATAAAATACTAGGAATGCCATATGGCTCCCACTAACCTTCTTGTAAACACACGGTTCATCTTCATTTTGAATAAAGCCAAACTCTTTGACTGTCTCATCAAAGTGAACATTCCATCTTCTTGAGGCCCGCTTAAGTCCATAAATGGATCAGTGCAGCTCACATATCTTTCTAGCATCCTTTGGATTGACAAAACCTTCAGGCTGTGTCACGTACACATCCTTATCAAGGCTTCCATTAAGGAAGACTATCTTGACATCCATCTGCCAGATTTCATAGTCATAATAAGCCGCTATTGCAAGCAAAATCTAATGGATTTGACCATTGGCACTGGTGGAAAAAGTTTCATCATAGTCAATACCATGAATTTTGTTTGAAACCTTTATTTTAACCAGACTAGCTTTATAGGTCTGTACATTACCTTCCATGTCGGTTTTTTCTTCTAAAAAACCCATTTGTACCTTTTAGGTTTTACCCCTTAAGGTGGATCAACCAAAGTCCATACTTGGTTATCATACATGGAATCCATTTCAGATTTCATGGCTTCAAGCCATCTCTTAGAGTCTGGACTGTTCATAGCATCCTTGTAGGTGAGGGGCTCATCTTAATCTATGAGCATCAAATCACCATTACGAGTTAAGAGAAATCCATAATATCTCTCAAACTCATGGTGAATCCTACTAGATCTACGGACAACCTGTGTTTCTTGAGCAATATTACCATCAACATTAATTTGAATATCCTGCTCATGTTCCACTTCTGGTTCAACGTTATCTTATGGTTCTCGAGTTTCATCGAGATCTATTTTCCTCCCACTATTTCTTTTGGAGACCAGTTCTCGTTCTAGAAACACAGCAGTTCGAGAAACAACCACTTTGTTCTCTGTAGGATTATAGAAGTAATGTCCCTTAGTTTCCTTTGGGTACCCCACAAAATAACACTTATCTGATTATGGTCCAAGCTTATCAGAGATCAGACGTTTCACAAACGCTTCACATCTCCATACTTTCATAAAAGACATGCTTTGACGTTTCTCAGTCCATATCTCATATGGTGTCTTTTGAACCAATTTAGTATGAACACGGTTAAGTGTATATGCAGCCGTTTCCAAGGTATAACCTCATAAATTTATTGGAAGATTAGCATGACTCGTCATCAATCGTACCATGTCCAACAAGGTGCGATTTCTCCTCTTGACACACCATGTCATTGTGGTGTTCCAAGTGGAGTTAGTTGTGATACTGTAGCGCCCCAAATTTCTAATATGAGAGCTTAGAAAATAAGTGGCGAAATCCCAGTAATCCACTTCAATAGAACAATAAACTCCAACAACACCACTAAAATTTTCTTTCTTTTATTACAACAAATTTTTACAATTACAGCGGAAGTCTAAACATCTCGACACAAATTAATCTCTTATTTACAACTCAATAACAACACAATATGTCTTTACAATTCTTTTACACCAATCACTAATTAATCCAATAATCTCAAATTGCCCACTCATGCATCCAACCTCCAATCTAAGCAGTAACCTGCAACAAGTGAGGCTAGAGTTGAACCCTAACCCCCAAACTAAAGGGGTCAGCCATAAAAATGGTGTGAGTGGCGACTAATCAAACAAATAACATAAATGAACTTAAAACATAATATCCAACAAATAATAATCAAACACTAAAGTATGAATTTAACAACAAAAGAATAACGGGTTATACCAAAACCAAAAGCCGAGTGTGTGTAAAAACAGGAAATCCAAATGCATGAAAGTGATTCAAGAAAACATCATGACTACATGCTGACAACGATGACTACTAAGAGATGAAGATAAACTATGATAATTTGCCCATGCTTGATCATTCCGGAGATTGATCCCACATCACAGGTATTTTTCCTGGATAATTCAGGAGATCATCCCACATCTAAACATAGACTCATAATCACAAGAATACCCCAAAAGCGTCGCCTCGACTCCGATCATTCCGTGGTTCAATCCCACATCTCAAGATAATTACTTGGATAATTCCGGAGAAATACCTCACATCTCAGGTTAACTACCTGGATAATTCCGGAGATAAGTCACACATCTCAAGTTAACTACTTGGATAATTCAGGAGATTAAATCCTACATCAAAAGCCATACTGAGGTGCATAACTCAAGTTCCCATTCGTCATGACACTACTAATGCCTGTCCTTATTAGTTTGGGTTACTGAACAAATCTCCTAGAGTAGTGTACCCTACCGGACTAAAAATCTGAATAACTGAAAATTCGCCTCAATGGGCCTCAACAAATAACTGAACAAACACCGGTATACTAGGGTCACCTACCTCTAGAGACTTAAAAACAAATATCTGAACAAATTCCACTTAACCAGTGGCTCAACAAAATATCTCAAAATCATGTTCTTAACTGAACATCTCAAAATCAAATACTGAACAAATGTCTTAAAATCAATTACTGAACAAAACATCTCGAATCAAACACTAAACAAAATATCTCAAATCAAATACAAAGATCCTTCAGGACCAGTCGACTGCATGATGGACCAGTCGACTGTCCAGAGGACATATCCCAACATTTCGCAAAAATAATCTAAGGCATGACCAGTCGACTTGACAAGTCATCAGTCGACCGTCCCGAAAGAACTGAACAGAATACAACAAGAGGACCAGTCGACTGACCTCAGTCTAGGTCGACTGTCCTGAACAAATCTCAAGACTCAGAAATACGCAGTAGGCTCGTACCAGGCGACTGCTCTGTAGGTCAGTCGACTGTCGGCTACAGATTTACAAAAAGTATAGATCTGAACACAATTCAAACTGGAGTTTCTAACAATTTATCGATCATAAAATTAACTTATATTCAGGCAAGTAAACAATTCTCAATAGTCTCCATCATGGGTACATTTCTCAATCAATCAAATACTCAAATCTCATATCCTCATGATCTAAACTCATAATCCTTCAATTAGGGTTTTTCTCTTCAAAATGTCTTCCTTAACTCAATCAAAATCTGATCTACAATCACAAGATCCAGATGTTTATCATCTGATCACAACATAATCAATTCTTAATTTGCTTTCCAACAACATGATCTCATAAATCCACATATCCTCAACAAATCTACATCCGTTTCTCATCATGGTCCAAATATCAAATAGAAGTTCTAATCGTCCATATCAAATAAAGAATCCATATCATATACAATGGGACTAACAAAATAATGGTACAATGATCACAAATAAGCGTAACAAGAGATCCTATGCCATTCATCAATTAAATAAACAAGCAAAACAAACACAACAAAACAAACCAACTCACATTGTTCTTGAAGAAAAATCCACAAAAGCTTCCTCCTTTTGCTAGATCCAAGAATCCTCTTCTTGTTCCTCAAACGAATCCCAATATTCTGAATATACTCAATGACGGCTGGGAAAGGAATTTCCCTTAAATATGCCGGATAGGAATATTAGGGTTTTATTCTCTCTTTACAAATTACTCCTTTTCAAAATACATTTTGCATATGTAATTCCTTTCTTTGAAAATTAAACCAAATATCCTTTAAATTAGGATCTAATAGAAAAGTATATTCTCAAACCTCAACAAGTACTGATCGGAAAGTCCAGAAAACACATTTTGCACTTCAACCCTCAAAATTGTCAATTTTGCAAATAAGTCCTTCTTTTCTCAAAAATTGCAAATACGCACATTTAATTTCAGAAAAAATCTGGAAAAATACTAAATAATTCTCAAATAATAAATAGTGATTTTTCATAAAGAAAACTTAATTTTTCAAACTTCTGAAAAGTCATTTGCACGTGTTTTGCACGTGTACAAAAGATAAATCTTTTGGAAAATATTTATTAAATACTCAAAATCATTTAAAATTTATTTTCAAATAATTAAAATAATATTTGAAAATACGGGGTTCTACATCACTCCCTCCTTAGAAGAGTTCTGTCCTCAGAACTACTACTAATGAGTTCAAAACACATACCAACAAAAGGAAACAATATTTCATAAATAGATCATAATCCAAATAATCTCATATAACATCACAATCAACTTAAAGATTACATCATGCATCAATCAATAGTTCAATCATTCGAAGAATTCCATTCACATACAAGAAATACATTCATTCAAACAATTCAGGAAAATCATTCAGCATGCGATCCTCTGGCTCCCAAGTAGCCTCCTCGAACTGTTGATTCCTCCACAATACCTTGACCATAGGTATCACCTTGCTTCTAAGGACTTTCTCCCTACGATCAACGATCTCAACAGGCTGTTCCTTGTAACTCAAGTTCACCTGTAGATCTTCAGGAACTTCTACCAACTGATGATTCTGATCGGCAACATACTTTCTCAATAATGATACATGAAACACATCATGCACCTGAGCCAACTCCTCTGGAAGTTTCAATCTGTATGCGGTCTTGCCAATCCGCTCCACGATCTTGTACGGACCAATGTACCTCGGCGCCAACTTGCCACCCTTACCAAATCTGATCACTCCTTTGGTCGGAGAAACCTTGAGAAAAACTGCATCCCCAACCTCAAATTCCAAATCTCTTCGTCGTGTGTCAGCATAACTCTTCTGCCGACTCTGAGCTTCAACTAATCTCTTGCGAATCAACTCAATCTGCTCTGACGTCTGCTGCACGATCTCAGGACCATACATCTGCCTCTCGCCAACCTCATACCAACAAACAGGTGTCCTGCACCTCCTCCCGTACAAAGCCTCATACGGTGCCATCCCAATACTTGCATGGTAACTATTGTTATAGGCAAACTCAACCAATGCCAAGTATCTCTCCCAACTACCACCAAAATCCATAACACAAGCTCTCAACATATCTTCCAGCACTCGATTCACCCTCTCCGTCTGACCATCTGTCTGCGGATGAAATGTCGTACTGAAATCCGTCCGGGTGCCCAAAGCTGCTTGTAAACTTCTCCAAAATCTTGATGTAAACCTCGGATCTCTGTCAGACACAATCGAAACTGGAATTCCATGAAGTCTCACAATCTCTTCAATGTATAACTCAGCCAATTTCTCCATCGACCAAGTAATCTTCATGGCTAGAAAATGTGCCGACTTAGTCAATCGGTCCACAACAACCCAAATCGAGTCATTGCCCTTCGAACTCCTCGGCAAACCCGTGATAAAGTCCATGCTGATATTCTCCCACTTCCACTCCGGAATGGGTAAAGGCTGCAACAAACCTCCAGGTCTCTGATTCTCTGCCTTGATCTGCTGACAAGTCAGACACCTTGCCACAAAATCTGCTACATCTCGCTTCATGCCAGACCACCAAAAATGTGGTTTGATATCCCTGTACATCTTCGTACCTCCTGGATGAACTGATAACAATGTGCTGTGTGCCTCCTGCAAGATACTCTCTCTCAACTCTGCATCATCTGGAACACACAACCTCTCACCAACCAAAGAACTCCATCTTGGACACGAAATTCTGATAACTTGCCTTCTGCAACCTGCTGCAACATCTTCTGGATCTCCGAATCTGATCTCTGACCTTCCACAATCTTCTCTCTCAAAGACGGCTGCAGCCTCAACTGAGCCAAAGATGCCCCTAAACCTCGCAGTACCACCTCGATACTTGTCTGATCGATCTCTACTGCCAACTCTCTTCGAGTAGTGATCAACCTCGATAAACTACTCTTCCTGCTAAGTCCATCAGCCACTACATTCGCCTTCCCCGGATGATACTTGATCTCAGGACGAATGTCTTCCAATACCTCCAACCATCTTCTCTGACGAAGATTCAAATCCCTCTGCTGATAGAATTACTTCAGGCTCTTGTGGTCAGTGTACATATTGACCTTCTCACCATAGACATAATGCCTCCATAGCTTCAAGGCATAAATGATAGCTGCTAACTCCAAGTCATGCGTCGGATAATTCTTCTCATGCGGACGCAACTGCCTCGAACCATAAGCAATGACCTTGCCTTCCTGCATCAAGACACAACCCAAACCTCTGAGAGATGCGTCGCTGTAGATATCATAATCCTTCCCTGCTTGCGGCAATGCTAATATGGGTGCAGTAGTCAACCTTTCCTTTAACTCAAGAAAACTCTCCTCGCACTTATCTGTCCACACAAATGCCACACTCTTCCGGGTCAAACCTGTCAATGGAACTGCAATCTGAGAATACCCTTGAATAAACCTCCTGTAGTAACCAGCTAATCCCAAGAAGCTTCTGACTTCCTTCACTGACGTCGGCCTGGGCCAATCCTTCACTGCTTCCACTTTCTGAGGGTCAGTAGCCACTCCCTCCTTAGAAAGAATGTGATCAAGAAAAGCTACCTCAGACTTCCAGAATTCACACTTCGACAACTTGGCATACAAGCTGTGCTCCTGCAATGTCTGTAATACCGCTGTCAAGTGCTTAGAATGATCCTCCTCCGACTTCGAATACACCAAGATATCATCGATGAAGACCACCACGAAGGAATCAATGAATGGCCTCAACACCCTATTCATCATGTCCATGAAGACTGCTGGCGCATTCGTCAACCCGAATGGCATCACCAAAAATTCATACAACCCATGACGAGTCCTGAACGCTGTCTTGCTCACATCTTCCTCCTTGACTCGCACCTGATGATATCCTGACCTCAAGTCAATCTTCGAAAATACCGCTGCTCCTCGAAGCCTGTCGAACAAATCATCAATCCGCGGCAACGGATACTTGTTCTGAATAGTCACCCTATTCAACTCCCT
This sequence comes from Hemerocallis citrina, assembly GCA_017893485.1. NCBI lineage: Eukaryota > Viridiplantae > Streptophyta > Magnoliopsida > Asparagales > Asphodelaceae > Hemerocallis > Hemerocallis citrina. The sequence continues at coordinate 236,716,180 of CM030366.1, forward strand.
GTAGTCAATGCACATCCTCATCGACCCATCCTTCTTCTTGACTAACAGCACTGGCGCTCCCTACGGAGATGAACTCGGTCTGATAAGCCCTTTGCTCAAAAGCTCCTCAATCTGCTTCTTCACTTCATCTTGCTCTACAGGTGCCATCCTGTACGGAGCCTTGGAAATCGGCGCACTCCCCGGCTGAACATTGATGCAAAACTCCACATCTCTCTGCGGCGGTAATCCGGGAAAATCATCCAAGAACACCTGAGGAAACTTTCGAACCACCGGAATGCCCTTGACTTCATCTGCAATAGACTTCTTAGATACCATTGCAGCCACCTGCGGAATCTTCTTCTTCCCTTGGAAAGTTACTGCAGGTCCACCTGGTGCTTTCACCAACACCTCCTTCTGCTTGCAATCAATTGTGGCATCATAAATAGCCATCCAATCGATGCCTACGATGACATCCACTCCCAACACTTGAAGCTCGATCAAGTCGATGCCGAACATCCTTCCACCAATCTCGATATCACAGCCCTCGTAATATCGATCCGCTACTAGCTCTTCACCTGACGGCGTTGCCACCGACAAAACCCTGCTTGGAAAAAGCTTAGGTTCCAAACCTAAGATCTTTGCAAAACTTGGCGATACAAATGTATGCGATGAACCAGTGTCAAACAAAACCTTTGCTTTTATTCCATTTATTAAAACAACTCCTGTTACAATAAGAATGATACTCAATCTTAAATTATTCTGAAACAAAAGCTTTATTCATTACACTGATTCAAAATGAAAGGAATCAAAATTCCTGCATACCCTGTATTACATCTTCCGAGTTCCTCGCATCCTCCTCGGTCAATGCAAATACTCGCCCTTGCCTCTTCGGGACTTTGCTTCCACCCGAACCATCTTTCTTCAGTTGTGGACAATGGGGCTTTGAGTGTCCAGTCTGCCCACACTGAGAACAAACATGCTCTGCCAACTTCGGACATGCTGACCTGTAATGTCCTACTTCCTTGCAGTAGTAGCAGGTCACTCCCTGAGCTCCAGGTGCCTTCTGCACCGGTCCACTGAACTTTTCCTGCTTCGCGGGGAATCCCTTCCCACTCTGGCCTGATGCTGGCCTCTTGTTCCGGTTCCATGAATCCTGCTTCTTCTGAAACAAGTCCATATCCTCTTCAGTCATCGCGGCCTTCCTGACCAGCTTCTCGAATCTCCTGATACCCAACGGAACCATCCTTGACCTCAAGTTTGGCCTCAAGCCCTGCTCAAACTTTTGGCCTTCTTTGCTTCATCCATGACCAACTCTGGTGCATACCTCGAAAGTTGAGCAAATTTCGTCTCATACTCCCGAACAGTCATGCTCCCCTGCTGAAGGTTCATGAACTCAGTCGCCTTCTTCTCCTGAACATCAAGAGGAAAGAGGCGATCTCTGAATTCCTCCAGAAAAGCTTCCCATGTCAAAGGCTGATCTCCCAGAGTCCTCTTCAGTGACTCCCACCAGACACCAGCGTCTTTTTCAAGCTGCATAGAAGCCAACTTCACCTTACTGGCTGCTGGAGTCTCCGATACTTCGAAGATCGTCTCCATCTTCCGAATCCAATCGTCTGCTGCGGTTGGATCAGCTTGCCCTTCAAAGACTGGCGGCCTCATCCTCTTAAAGGATTCGATCTGCTTGATGGGGTCGGCATTCACCAATCCATGCCCAGCTCCATGATTCGGCGGCGAATTCTGCTGCTGCGCTTGCTGCTGCGCCACACTGAGTGCCATCAATGTGTTCAAGGTCTGATAAACCTTAGCGAATTCAACCTCTAGGTCAATTCCCGTTCCTCGAGAACTACCCGAACCATCCTCATTGTTGCCACCATTTCTACCTCTGGGTGCAACCATCGTGATTACTGCAAAACGAGGGTAAAGTTAGAGCACACATACCATTCAAACTCAAACCATTACCCTATGGCAAAGCCATAACCATACCCCAAACCATAATTTCAAACCAAACATCATATTTAATTCTATGTGATACTCACACTCTGATGTCCACACCTAGGCACTCACTCTCTAGTGTCCACACCTAGGTTGGTTGTCATACTAAGTCTATTATTACATTGAAGCGGAGCTTTGATACCAATCTCTGTAGCGCCCCAAATTTCTAATATGAGAGCTTAGAAAATAAGTGGCGAAATCCCAGTAATCCACTTCAATAGAACAATAAACACCAACAACACCACTAAAATTTTCTTTCTTTTATTACAACAAATTTTTACAATTACAGCGGAAGTCTAAACATCTCGACACAAATTAATCTCTTATTTACAACTCAATAACAACACAATATGTCTTTACAATTCTTTTACACCAATCACTAATTAATCCAATAATCTCAAATTGCCCACTCAAGCATCCAACCTCCAATCTAAGCAGTAACCTGCAACAAGTGAGGCTAGAGTTGAACCCTAACCCCCAAACTAAAGGGGTCAGCCATAAAAATGGTGTGAGTGGCGACTAATCAAACAAATAACATAAATGAACTTAAAACATAATATCCAACAAATAATAATCAAACACTAAAGTATGAATTTAACAACAAAAGAATAACGGGTTATACCAAAACCAAAAGCCGAGTGTGTGTAAAAACAGGAAATCCAAATGCATGAAAGTGATTCAAGAAAACATCATGACTACATGCTGACAACGATGACTACTAAGAGATGAAGATAAACTATGATAATTTGCTCATGCTTGATCATTCCGGAGATTGATCCCACATCACAGGTATTTTTCCTGGATAATTCAGGAGATCATCCCACATCTAAACATAGACTCATAATCACAAGAATACCCCAAAAGCGTCGCCTCGACTCCGATCATTCCGTGGTTCAATCCCACATCTCAAGATAATTACTTGGATAATTCCGGAGAAATACCTCACATCTCAGGTTAACTACCTGGATAATTCCGGAGATAAGTCACACATCTCAAGTTAACTACTTGGATAATTCAGGAGATTAAATCCTACATCAAAAGCCATACTGAGGTGCATAACTCAAGTTCCCATTCGTCATGACACTACTAATGCCTGTCCTTATTAGTTTGGGTTACTGAACAAATCTCCTAGAGTAGTGTACCCTACCGGACTAAAAATCTGAATAACTGAAAATTCGCCTCAATGGGCCTCAACAAATAACTGAACAAACACCGGTATACTAGGGTCACCTACCTCTAGAGACTTAAAAACAAATATCTGAACAAATTCCACTTAACCAGTGGCTCAACAAAATATCTCAAAATCATGTTCTTAACTGAACATCTCAAAATCAAATACTGAACAAATGTCTTAAAATCAATTACTGAACAAAACATCTCGAATCAAACACTAAACAAAATATCTCAAATCAAATACAAAGATCCTTCAGGACCAGTCGACTGCATGATGGACCAGTCGACTGTCCAGAGGACATATCCCAACATTTCGCAAAAATAATCTAAGGCATGACCAGTCGACTTGACAAGTCATCAGTCGACCATCCCGAAAGAACTGAACAGAATACAACAAGAGGACCAGTCGACTGACCTCAGTCTAGGTCGACTGTCCTGAACAAATCTCAAGACTCAGAAATACGCAGTAGGCTCGTACCAGGCGACTGCTCTGTAGGTCAGTCGACTGTCGGCTACAGATTTACAAAAAGTATAGATCTGAACACAATTCAAACTGGAGTTTCTAACAATTTATCGATCATAAAATTAACTTATATTCAGGCAAGTAAACAATTCTCAATAGTCTCCATCATGGGTACATTTCTCAATCAATCAAATACTCAAATCTCATATCCTCATGATCTAAACTCATAATCCTTCAATTAGGGTTTTTCTCTTCAAAATGTCTTCCTTAACTCAATCAAAATCTGATCTACAATCACAAGATCTAGATGTTTATCATCTGATCACAACATAATCAATTCTTAATTTGCTTTCCAACAACATGATCTCATAAATCCACATATCCTCAACAAATCTACATCCGTTTCTCATCATGGTCCAAATATCAAATAGAAGTTCTAATCGTCCATATCAAATAAAGAATCCATATCATATACAATGGGACTAACAAAATAATGGTACAATGATCACAAATAAGCGTAACAAGAGATCCTATGCCATTCATCAATTAAATAAACAAGCAAAACAAACACAACAAAACAAACCAACTCACATTGTTCTTGAAGAAAAATCCACAAAAGCTTCCTCCTTTTGCTAGATCCAAGAATCCTCTTCTTGTTCCTCAAACGAATCCCAATATTCTGAATATACTCAATGACGGCTGGGAAAGGAATTTCCCTTAAATATGCCGGATAGGAATATTAGGGTTTTATTCTCTCTTTACAAAATACTCCTTTTCAAAATACATTTTGCATATGTAATTCCTTTCTTTGAAAATTAAACCAAATATCCTTTAAATTAGGATCTAATAGAAAAGTATATTCTCAAACCTCAACAAGTACTGATCGGAAAGTCCAGAAAACACATTTTGCACTTCAACCCTCAAAATTGTCAATTTTGCAAATAAGTCCTTCTTTTCTCAAAAATTGCAAATACGCACATTTAATTTCAGAAAAAATCTGGAAAAATACTAAATAATTCTCAAATAATAAATAGTGATTTTTCATAAAGAAAACTTAATTTTTCAAACTTCTGAAAAGTCATTTGCACGTGTTTTGCACGTGTACAAAAGATAAATCTTTTGGAAAATATTTATTAAATACTCAAAATCATTTAAAATTTATTTTCAAATAATTAAAATAATATTTGAAAATACGGGGTTCTACAGATACAATACCACTCTTTAAAATCCAAAGCTTAATTACTAATCTCTTTGATCAAATCTTAGAGCTTTTATATTTTCGCCTAGTTGCCTTTCTACTTCATTCTTTATTCTTTGAACTTTTCAAAAGATTCAGATTTGTTCTTCAAAAGTTACACAAATCCATACCTACAGAAATCATCAGTGAATTTAATGAAGTAGTAATAGCCACCTCTTGCCATCGAACGCATGAGACCACATACATCATTATGTATTATTCTAATCGTTCGGTAGCCCTTTTACGTATACAATAAAAGGGGCATCATTCATCGTTCCAAGTAAACAAGGTTAGCAACATCGTATGATTCAAAATCAAACTTATCCTTAGTTCATCTTAATGAAATTTGGATATGCGCTTCTTATTTAAATGGCATATGCAATAAAGCCAGAGATATATTTAATTTGAGTCATTTTAGAACGTCTAAATTATTAACTAATTGTGCAACATTATAAGTTTTATCATCGAAATAGAATGAACAATTATTGTTATTTAATTAAAATGAAAAAACCTTTCTTGTCCAAACAAGAAATCATATAATGTCTCTACTTATTGTAGGCACGTAAGAACAATTATCAAGTTCTAAAATTTGCCTTGTGGGCAAATTAAGTAACGAGTTCATCTAACCAGAGCAACAACCTTTGCTCCAAATTAAACTCGATACTTGAAGCTTGACCCTTATCGGTCTTCTTCATTTTTCATATCTTCCAATAAAATATGACAGTTCAACTTCCAGTGTCTCGGTTTTCCACAGAAGCGACAATCGCCTCTTTAGCAACACCTAAGTCGGTGTTCTAGTCTATCTCATTCATCTTACTGTTCATAACATAATGAGAATAGTTATTGTTCAAAGATTTCAGTATAACTCATCATCTTTCAAACATGTGGTCCAACCGAATCTCACTCTCCCTTCTTATAATTATAGAGTGCTTAGTTATTGTCAAATCTTTCTTGATAAACAATCCCTCAAAACATCTTTTGAAGGTACTATATCATCTCATATGCATCCATATGCTCATGTTGCTTCTAAAGCTTAGCACTTACAAGCATGAGACATGAAACATCAGTCGCATCATTAATTTGCTTCAAATAAGCATATTATTCAGCATATGTTACATTCTCATCTAAAGGAGTAGGGGAGGGATATGAATGACATAGAGCTTTTGCATTACATGAGGACGATCCTCAAGTTCCTATGTCAGACAAGGAAGTTAGTTCTTGTCATATTGTCCTTCTCAAGGACTGATCGCATAGAGAAGTTGTTTGTGTTATTTATCATTTGATATCTACAATATTAAATTGCATAAAATGAACTAGATTGCATCTATTAATTATTATGTTCAAGTGATTATGGTACATTCATCTAATATACCTCCCACTATTTTGATCAAATTAATAGCCCTTACTATTAATTCGGAAAGCATTTATTATATATCTTTCTAGTGAGCCAAGATCCATATTTCATCATGTCTTGAGTCAGCGTTGGCCGAAACTCCCAAAACACAACTATTTAGGTAGACAACATTTGTTAATTATATCACGTATATAACTCTTGGATAGTTTGGTGAACAACCATTGCTCTAATTTATCTAATAAAATTTTCGCCAAACTCTATGCTTCTAAGTTCACAATCCTATTGCGACGACTTAGTTAAGTTAGACCCAATGATTAACATGACGAGTATCACATTTACTCTTTCGCACCTAACCACGATTAAAAAGAGTGCTCTACTTTGGCAAACACACCCCTTATGATCTAGGCCTTGATGAGTGTTAATTCATTGGAAAGCATCTAGTTAACTTAATATTTTGATAAGGGGTTTACTTATAAACGATCGTGATCCCATCATAAAGAGATTCTCAATTTTTCCTTGAACTAAATATTTCAAATCAAAATTCGTTGAATGAATGATTTCCAGATCAGAGGTTAACGCACAGACGGCATTATGGACACCCCCTTTCTTACAGATTCGTAATCGGTTGTTGACAAAATCATTCAATCGTGAACAATGAAAATCCACATTTAATTACCGTGTTTCATAAACACAAGAATCTCATGATCGTTTGTTTAAAATTCATCTTAAATCGTTACAGATTTTATCTTGTTAAGCATGCATGGCATGGGTGTCGTATCTAATACATACATCTTAATCTAATTAAGCATGCATCATTATCTCTACACATACATTGTATCACATACATTCATACATATGTAAAGTGCATAAAGTAAACGCGTTTGGTTATGGCCCATCCTATATGATCTTTCCAAGCTAATGGAAAAATCAAGGTCAATCTATGGGTGGTTTAAAATACTACACTATTACATGTCTTTATCTTCTTCTTCTTCATCTTGTATCTCCTTCTTTGGAATGCTCATTGGTTTGCCTCCTTGCTTCCATGTCTTCATTGATGATTACATTGAATAATGGAAAAAAAATATTCTTATGAACTTACAAGAGGAACTCGAGTTACATTCGAGAATATAAATTACAAGAAATTGAAGACGACATGCAAGTCGTATTTAGAAACCAAACCATAAATCAAAACCACTAACCTATGGGTCTTAAGGCCATAACCATACACCATGCCATTTAACAATTAAGAATACCTCATATTTCATTATGTCATCATACCACATCATATTTGTCATGATCCAATCACAAAAATTAAATAGGGTAAAATCAGAAAATTGCAATCAAAATTCTGAAAACAGTAAATCGCAGTTTTCAGGTTCTAAACGGCGTCAAACGCCTTATATCCTCGTCGGTGACAAAGTCAGTATTGCTCAGTGACCCGATTCCAGTCAGAAAACATACTTTATTTGCGAAAATCGGACACTGGACATAGATTTCACCAAATCTGCTCATCTTTGCAGAAACCGTATCGTATACAATCTACGCAATAAGAACAAATATATAATATTCAAATAATATCATATATTATCTAATCATGTTATACCATATCATATTTCATCATGATCCAATCATAAAAATCATATAAGGCATAATTCAGAAAATTGAAATTAAATCTGAAAACATAAAATTGCATATTTCAGGCCCTAAACGGCATCAAACGCCTTACAGACGAGTCGGTGAGAGCTTAAGCTATCAGTTTTGTTCAGACGCTCGTTTCCCTTTCCGAAAAGGTACTCATTTGCAAAAATCGGACACTAGAAATAGATTTCAGCAAATCTGCAGCAGCCGTTTCAGAATCCATATCGAATACGATTCTCGTAATTAGAACAAACATAAATCATATACATATCAGTATACATACAGATTATAAGATCATCATATGATCATCCCAATCATCATTAACTTACAGTTTATGCATATATATCAAAACTTAGCGCATCATACACTGACAATCACAAAGCATGCACATATATATATCAAAACTGTAACAAATAAACGAATTAAAACGTTTTCGCAAGTAGCTCTGATACCATTTAAGGGTTTCGAGCACATAAACGCAGCGGAATAAGCGTGAAAAATAAATAAAAATCGAAACCCTCCGCAGGATCCATGCGAAAACACAAGATTTAATTCGGAGATCAAGAATAAATACCTTAAGAAGCTTTAACAATTTAATAAGGGAGAATTAAAGAGGTCCAAGCTTCTTGAATCACCACGCATCCCGCTCTCGCAATCTACGCTCTACCGGTATCCACACGAACGCTTGATCTTTGAAGGAGCGATGTACTAGCATCCGAAAACCAACTTCTCTCTATCTCCATCTTCATCTCTCAAACGGCTAGGGTTTTTTCTCTTAAACCTCTGACCCTAATTTTGAGTGTTTAAGATGTTTATATAGAGAGAAAAATCTGTTTTCTAAAGCCCAATCCCATTGGGCTTTTATTAAAATTAGAGTTCTTAATTAAATAATTAATTAAGTCAAACTTAATTAATATTCTAATATAATTCTAATTCTAATAATTAGTAAATTTGAAATTCTATTTAATTAATTAATTAAGTCTCACTTAATTAATATTATAAATAAAATCGAATTACTATTTAATTTAAATTCATAATTTAAATTAAATCTCCTTCAAGCGTTCTTGTGTGTGACCGTGTAGGTTATTATTACGTTGGCAATAATTTTATTATTCAATAAAATTATAAACAATGAGCGGCATCTAGTAATACATCATTGCTACCCAAGTAATAATAATAAATCGGTGATTCGATTAAACCTTTCGTGACTAATGTTCCATGTAATATAATCCTTTTAACCTTGATATTATAGATTAAACTTGAGGCATGGTTTGTGTCATCCTCTTCATAATTTAATCTTTATTTTCTTGATCGATGTGTAGACTATTCAAACAAATCAATATTTGAGCATGGCCATGCATTTCATAGTCTCACTCAAACAAGAGGCCAATAATATCACTCCTATAAATAGGAGGGTTAAATCCCATCTAGATCATTCATATCTCTCACATGATTCATAATATACCCAACAACCATCTTTATCATTACCCGGTTAAAGATAACTTTTGATGAAGTCAAAGTATATTAATTCTCATGTAGAACTATAATGATTTCAGGTCTAAGGATCATTACACCATTATCACTGTGAGATTTCTTATGACACTATTTATAATCTTCCATGTAGAATCTCACGGTGGGTCAGTCCAGTACACTGTACTCTTACATGTACCTATGCATTGACTTTAGCATCTCTATACTAATGACCAATGTGATATGGTCATCAGTCAATCAACATACTAGTCTCGATGTATTATTATTGTCCTTATAATAATAATACTCGACTAGGGACATTTAAGAATATAATACTCTTAACATATATAATCTCATGTTCAAATCTCATATTTGAATCTATATAATTTGTATCATATTCTAAGGACATTTATTATGCTAACATTTATAACGCAGTAAATAAAGACATAATAAACTTATATTTTAATAATCACTAAAACATAATGACATAATAGCGTTTCTAAAACTCTAATGTATTGTCTCTAGGGCACCTACACTAACAATCTCCCGCTTGCACTAGAGCCAATCATCATGTATCCAATACCCATTGGACTAGTGTGACATTAAAGCTTTTACTGCGATAAAGGCTTTTGTCCGTGGGTCTGCAAAATTATCATTTATATGCACTTTACATATATTCATTGTAGAATCATCTACTATCTCTTGTTGTGAACCATTCCAACTTATAGCATCTCTATTTGGACAAAAACACAAAACCAAACTTAGACATTACATTGTCCTTGTCTATCTAAAACTAGTACCAGTGTAACATTTTACTACTAGTTTCTCATTTTCTCCATACACCAAGAATGTTCTTCAGTCTAGTACTTAAGAATATTCTTGACCGCTGTACAGTGACCTTCACATGGATTAGACTGGTATCTGTTCATCATGCTAAAAGCATACGACACATCAGGACAAGTACATTTCATTGTACACATGATAGATCCAAATCTTACTCATGTGATCCGTATCATCTAATGATTGAAAACAATTTTTCACTTGAGATCGATATCTCATGAGACATGGGGACGAATCCCCTTTAGTATCTTGCATCCTAAAATGATGCAGAACTTTATCAATGTATGTACTCTGACTTAGATCGATCAATCTTCCTGATCTATCTCAATAGATTCTGATCCCTAATATATGGGTCGCATCATCTAAGTCCTATATAGAGAAACTATTTCTCAACCAAGTCTTAACAGTCTGTAGAGAAGAAATGTCATTCCTATATCAACAACATAAAATACTAGGAATGCCATATGGCTCCCACTAACCTTCTTGTAAACACACGGTTCATCTTCATTTTGAATAAAGCCAAACTCTTTGACTGTCTCTGTAACCCCTGTTTTCATTAAATTATATTTTCAAAGATTTTTCCGTATTTTAAATCAAACTATTCTCTTTTTAAATTAATATATTGTTCAAACTATTTTGTGAAGCCCAAAATTCGATTATTTAACTATTTTAGTATTTGAAATATTTGGAACCCAATTCTTATTATAAGCCCAGTAAATTTAAATTAAACCAATGGTCCAATTATTTATTTGAGCCCGATTTTATAATTAAATTGTTTGAGCCCGTGGACCAAGCCCACTCCTATTGGGTATTGATCCGCTAACCCAAACCCAAATTTTTCTTTGACCAGATCACCAATTTCCCCTAATCTCTCCCCATTATCTTAGTAGTTAATTACCACTAATTCTCTCCATTCAATCAGTTATCAGATCCCGTAACTCCCTCCCTAAAATCACTCTATACCTTACTTTTATATTATTTCTATAATTTATTATACTATCTCTCTCTCTCCTTCTCTGTTAAGAACCAAACAAACAAAAACAAACAGACCAAAACAAATCAAAACCAAATGAATCGGAACAAACCCAAAACCAACTCATCTTCTTCCTCCCGCTCGACCTTCCACCTCGCCCCTGCCTCCGAGCGCTCCTCGCTCTTTCCACTACCAGTCGACCACCGGAGCGCCACCACCTCTTCCCTGGCCTCCACCGATCAACCAAGACCCATAGTCGACCACCTCCTGCTTCCTTGTCGCCGCTCAAACCCAACTCAACCCAACCTCGCCATTAACCACTTCGTCGAACCTTCTCCCCTCTCCTCGCCGCCCTAGTCCTTGCCATGGAACCCCCCTACCCCTCCGGAGATCCCCCCCGTCTTCTTCGTCGCCGAGAAACACTTCGATCGTCGCCTCCCCTGTTTCGATCGCGAAACAGAGGACCTCCGCGCTGCCGTCGCTTCTCGACCAGCCACCTCGTCGTCGACGCCGCCCTCCGTTCCCCTCGACGCCGCGACCGCCCAGCCTCCGCGAGCGCCGCCCCACCGCTCTCTCAGTCGAACCGAAGATGGAAGAAGAAGCCATTGGCGCCATTCAATCTCAGCCATCGGATCTGATCAAGATCCGATCTTGATCAGATCTGATGTGATCGGTGTTCTGTGTTATGGGCGCAGCAGACCCCATCGCTGTTCCGTTTTGGGTTGGATCCGGTGCGAGGGCGCCGTTTGATTCGCTAATTTCGCTGTTCTGCTGTTTTGCCACGCCAGATCCAGATTCGCTGTTTGCTGTTTTGGCTGATCGGGTGTGGAGGATTATTGCTATCTACTAGCTTTCTTCGCACGGTCTTCGCGCGTACTCTTGGGATTGTTCCCCGGGATACTGATCCCGTTATTCTTAACTATTTTGAACCGACTACTACAAAAAGGCAAGTCACTTTTATCGAATATCTTTTTTTTTTATCATATTCGATAATTATTGTTGAAATTCCGCAAGTGGATCTTATTTTAAATTCATAAAATATTATTGTATCAATCGTCGAGATGCCACGGATTTACACGAGCGAATCCAAGTGGTAGTCTCGACATCGTGCCACCTTTTTGCCTCTAAAGTATAGAGATGTTCATACACCATATAGTTATAGTTATTGATTATAAAAATAGGGAATTGTAGACATATTTCATATCATGAAGTTAAATGACAAATAGCTATAGTAGATTGTAGAAATTTGTTGATCGTTAATGTGATTGTTATTGCTAAATTGTTGAATTGGAATTATTAAAATGTTAGACATCATCTATATTAATACCATGTTCACCTAAGGTTGATTCGCTGCGATTAAGAATAATTAAACTCCAATTTACTATTATTAAACTTTATTTTTACCATTTTACTTAAAAGGAACATATAGACTATTCAGGAAATTACGCTAATCTGAACCTTAACGTGCTGTTTAGACCTAGAACACTTCATTAAAATCAGAAACTTCCTGAAAGTAAATCGTAGCCCTATCTGTCTAGATGTCGATAGACACCAAAATTTTCGAATTCGGAGTTATACTGCTCCAGTTATGAACCTTTTACCACAGCTGCGCTGTAATTCCAGATTCACGTACATGACAACTTAGGCTAATGAATTAAGTGAACTATTAATCATATATGGCTAAGATAAATTCCAGATTTTTAAATAACATGTTTAGGGTGTTAAAAAGTATTTTTACTGATTTTTATAATATTTATTTACTGTCTTTATAATTAAAATTAGACGACATCTACACCCAGCCAAAAACTAAAACCTATAAAGATCAATGAATTTCGCCTAGCTACCGTTGTCGGAATGTAGCTTTTAAGTATGCGTTGGAACCGGACAGGAGTCTAGTTTCTAGGCCACCTGACGGATCCATAGTTGCTGTCCTGTAGCAACGGGAATACTGATTTTGGTACAGCAACCTACTGCTGTCCAGAATTGGGATTCTATATTTTATAATGTACAATTGTGTTTATAATGTTATATTTAGTGTATTTAATTGTATATAATGTATTGCATGATCTTAGGATTGTTTTGACACCTTCTCTAGCGTCCCTTATTATTGCATTATTGTATGATAATTGAGTAAAGAAAGTAAAGCAAGCCGGGGTTAAGGGTTGATTATGGTAGTTGACAATATAGTAAGTGTACTCGGATGATGGCCAGTGTTTTATCGTTATCGGCAGTGTAAGAAATTACACGTGTCCAGTGTTTATCGACAGTGTAAGAAATTACACGTGTCCAGTGTTTATCGGCAGTGTAAGAAATTACACGTGTCCAGTGTTTATCGTTATCGTCATCATACCCAGTACATGAACTACAGAGTCTACCACCTTAATCTAAACGAAATTGATTGTATGCATCGAACCTGTGGTACGGCACACATGGGACACAGTAGTACGTGCATTAGCTAGGATTTAAAAATGAATAATAGACTTAAGGCCCCATCACATTATCATTGCATATTGTTATCTCAATGAACAGTGTCCTCATTATTATTGCCATTATTGGTATTGTTTATCGTTATCGTGGTAAATCGTATTTAATGCATATTATATTGTTATCTGTTTTACACTGTTCAATACTATCGACTTCATCGTTCATTTGAATTCATTGATATACCGCTATTTCCATTGTTTCACTGTTTCTCCACTTGCATGTCCACGACTTGCTCTAAGGACAAATTATTCTTTCTTTTTAGATGAACAAGTACAGGTGAACAAGGAGAATTTTCAGAAGGCATTGATGAGCAGTTCATCTACGATTGGATCAGAAGTTCCTCAAGATATTTGGTAAGTTCTTGTATTCCAGATTTGATTATCAAATTTCATTATCGTTTATGTGATTATGTATTCTGCGTGGTTGTGATTTATTTTTCTTATATTGTTGAGTTAAGACTGGTACAGCTTATGGATGATATGAGTTGGCGTACTTATATCATTCGCTGGGCCTCAGTTGCGTGCCTGTATTCCCGTATTCCGGGAAGCGGGGCGTGATAGTCTCATCAAAGTGAACATTCCATCTTCTTGAGGCCCGCTTAAGTCCATAAATGGATCAGTGCAGCTCACATATCTTTCTAGCATCCTTTGGATTGACAAAACCTTAAGGCTGTGTCACGTACACATCCTTATCAAGGCTTCCATTAAGGAAGACTATCTTGACATCCATCTGCCAGATTTCATAGTCATAATAAGCCGCTATTGCAAGCAAAATCTAATGGATTTGACCATTGGCACTGGTGGAAAAAGTTTCATCATAGTCAATACCATGAATTTTGTTTGAAACCTTTATTTTAACCAGCCTAGCTTTATAGGTCTGTACATTACCTTCCATGTCGGTTTTTTCTTCTAAAAAACCCATTTGTACCTTTTAGGTTTTACCCCTTAAGGTGGATCAACCAAAGTCCATACTTGGTTATCATACATGGAATCCATTTCAGATTTCATGGCTTCAAGCCATCTCTTAGAGTCTGGACTGTTCATAGCATCCTTGTAGGTGAGGGGCTCATCTTAATCTATGAGCATCAAATCACCATTACGAGTTAAGAGAAATCCATAATATCTCTCAAACTCATGGTGAATCCTACTAGATCTACGGACAACCTGTGTTTCTTGAGCAATATTACCATCAACATTAATTTGAATATCCTGCTCATGTTCCACTTCTGGTTCAACGTTATCTTATGGTTCTCGAGTTTCATCGAGATCTATTTTCCTCCCACTATTTCTTTTGGAGACCAGTTCTCGTTCTAGAAACACAGCAGTTCGAGAAACAACCACTTTGTTCTCTGTAGGATTATAGAAGTAATGTCCCTTAGTTTCCTTTGGGTACCCCACAAAATAACACTTATCTGATTATGGTCCAAGCTTATCAGAGATCAGACGTTTCACAAACGCTTCACATCTCCATACTTTCATAAAAGACATGCTTTGACGTTTCTCAGTCCATATCTCATATGGTGTCTTTTGAACCAATTTAGTATGAACACGGTTAAGTGTATATGCAGCCGTTTCCAAGGTATAACCTCATAAATTTATTGAAAGATTAGCATGACTCGTCATCAATCGTACCATGTCCAACAAGGTGCGATTTCTCCTCTTGACACACCATGTCATTGTGGTGTTCCAAGTGGAGTTAGTTGTGCTACAATACCACACTCTTTAAAATCCAAAGCTTAATTACTAATCTCTTTGATCAAATCTTAGAGCTTTTATATTTTCGCCTAGTTGCCTTTCTACTTCATTCTTTATTCTTTGAACTTTTCAAAAGATTCAGATTTGTTCTTCAAAAGTTACACAAATCCATACCTACTGAAATCATCAGTGAATTTAATGAAGTAGTAATAGCCACCTCTTGCCATCGAACGCATGAGACCACATACATCATTATGTATTATTCTAATCGTTCGGTAGCCCTTTTACGTATACAATAAAGGGGCATCATTCATCGTTCCAAGTAAACAAGGTTAGCAACATCGTATGATTCAAAATCAAACTTATCCTTAGTTCATCTTAATGAAATTTGGATATGCGCTTCTTATTTAAATGGCATATGCAATAAAGCCAGAGATATATTTAATTTGAGTCATTTTAGAATGTCTAAATTATTAACTAATTGTGCAACATTATAAGTTTTATCATCGAAATAGAATGAACAATTATTGTTATTTAATTAAAATGAAAAAACCTTTCTTGTCCAAACAAGAAATCATATAATGTCTCTACTTATTGTAGGCACGTAAGAACAATTATCAAGTTCTAAAATTTGCCTTGTGGACAAATTAAGTAACGAGTTCATCTAACCAGAGCAACAACCTTTGCTCCAAATTAAACTCGATACTTGAAGCTTGACCCTTATCGGTCTTCTTCATTTTTCATATCTTCCAATAAAATATGACAGTTCAACTTCCAGTGTCTCGGTTTTCCACAGAAGCGACAATCGCCTCTTTAGCAACACCTAATTGGGTGTTCTAGTCTATCTCATTCATCTTACTGTTCATAACATAATGAGAATAGTTATTGTTCAAAGATTTCAATATAACTCATCATCTTTCAAACATGTGGTCCAACCGAATCTCACTCTCCCTTCTTATAATTATAGAGTGCTTAGT
Source organism: Hemerocallis citrina (assembly GCA_017893485.1). Classification (NCBI taxonomy): domain Eukaryota; kingdom Viridiplantae; phylum Streptophyta; class Magnoliopsida; order Asparagales; family Asphodelaceae; genus Hemerocallis; species Hemerocallis citrina. The sequence goes on from CM030366.1 coordinate 236,732,454, forward strand.
TATTGTCAAATCTTTCTTGATAAACAATCCCTCAAAACATTTTTTGAAGGTACTCTATCATCTCATATGCATCCATATGCTCATGTTGCTTCTAAAGCTTAGCACTTACAAGCATGAGACATGAAACATCAGTCGCATCATTAATTTGCTTCAAATAAGCATATTATTCAGCATATGTTACATTCTCATCTAAAGGAGTAGGGGAGGGATATGAATGACATAGAGCTTTTGCATTACATGAGGACGATCCTCAAGTTCCTATGTCAGACAAGGAAGTTAGTTCTTGTCATATTGTCCTTCTCAAGGAGTGATCGCATAGAGAAGTTGTTTGTGTTATTTATCATTTGATATCTACAATATTAAATTGCATAAAATGAACTAGATTGCATCTATTAATTATTATGTTCAAGTGATTATGGTACATTCATCTAATATACCTCCCACTATTTTGATCAAATTAATAGCCATTACTATTAATTCGGAAAGCATTTATTATATATCTTTCTAGTGAGCCAAGATCCATATTTCATCATGTTTTGAGTCAGCGTTGGCCAAAACTCCCAAAACACAACTATTTAGGTAGACAACATTTGTTAATTATATCACGTATATAACACTTGGATAGTTTGGTGAACAACCATTGCTCTAATTTATCTAATAAAATTTTCGCCAAACTCTATGCTTCTAAGTTCACAATCCTATTACGACGACTTAGTTAAGTTAGACCCAATGATTAACATGACGAGTATCACATTTACTCTTTCGCACCTAACCACGATTAAAAAGAGTGCTCTACTTTGGCAAACACCCCCTTATGATCTAGGCCTTGATGAGTGTTAATTCATTGGAAAGCATCTAGTTAACTTAATATTTTGATAAGGGGTTTACTTATAAACGATCATGATCCCATCATAAAGAGATTCTCAATTTTTCCTTGAACTAAATATTTCAAATCAAAATTCGTTGAATGAATGATTTCCAGATCAGAGGTTAACGCACAGACGACATTATGGACACCCCCTTTCCTACAGATTCGTAATCGGTTGTTGACAAAATCATTCAATCGTGAACAATGAAAATCCACATTTAATTACCGTGTTTCATAAACACAAGAATCTCATGATCGTTTGTTTAAAATTCATCTTAAATCGTTACAGATTTTATCTTGTTAAGCATGCATGGCATGGGTGTCGTATCTAATACATACATCTTAATCTAATTAAGCATGCATCATTATCTCTACACATACATTGTATCACATACATTCATACATATGTAAAGTGCATAAAGTAAACGCCTTTGGTTATGGCCCATCCTATATGATCTTTCCAAGCTAATGGAAAAATCAAGGTCAATCTATGGGTGGTTTAAAATACTACACTATTACATGTCTTTATCTTCTTCATCTTCATCTTGTATCTCCTTCTTTGGAATGCTCATTGGTTTGCCTCCTTGCTTCCATGTCTTCATTAATGATTACATTGAATAATGGAAAAAAAATATTCTTATGAACTTACAAGAGGAACTCGAGTTACATTCGAGAATATAAATTACAAGAAATTGAAGACGACATGCAAGTCGTATTTAGAAACCAAACCATAAATCAAAACCACTAACCTATGGGTCTTAAGGCCATAACCATACACCATGCCATTTAACAATTAAGAATACCTCATATTTCATTATGTCATCATACCACATCATATTTGTCATGATCCAATCACAAAAATTAAATAGGGTAAAATCAGAAAATTGCAATCAAAATTCTGAAAACAGTAAATCGCAGTTTTCAGGTTCTAAACGGCGTCAAACGCCTTATATCCTCGTCGGTGACAAAGTCAGTATTGCTCAGTGACCCGATTCCAGTCAGAAAACATACTTTATTTGCGAAAATCGGACACTGGACATAGATTTCACCAAATCTGCTCATCTTTGCAGAAACCGTATCGTATACAATCTACGCAATAAGAACAAATATATAATATTCAAATAATATCATATATTATCTAATCATGTTATACCATATCATATTTCATCATGATCCAATCATAAAAATCATATAAGGCATAATTCAGAAAATTGAAATTAAATCTGAAAACATAAAATTGCATATTTCAGGCCCTAAACGGCATCAAACGCCTTACAGACGAGTCGGTGAGAGCTTAAGCTATCAGTTTTGTTCAGACGCTCGTTTCCCTTTCCGAAAAGGTACTCATTTGCAAAAATCGGACACTAGAAATAGATTTCAGCAAATCTGCAGCAGCCGTTTCAGAATCCATATCGAATACGATTCTCGTAATTAGAACAAACATAAATCATATACATATCAGTATACATACAGATTATAAGATCATCATATGATCATCCCAATCATCATTAACTTACAGTTTATGCATATATATCAAAACTTAGCGCATCATACACTGACAATCACAAAGCATGCTCATATATATATCAAAACTGTAACAAATAAACGAATTAAAACGTTTTTGCAAGTAGCTCTGATACCATTGAAGGGTTTCGAGCACATAAACGTAGCGGAATAAGCGTGAAAAATAAATAAAAATCGAAACCCTCCGCAGGATCCATGCGAAAACACAAGATTTAATTCGGAGATCAAGAATAAATACCTTAAGAAGCTTTAACAATTTAATAAAGGAGAATTAAAGAGGTCCAAGCTTCTTGAATCACCACGCATCCCGCTCTCGCAATCTACGCTCTACCGGTATCCACACGAACGCTTGATCTTTGAAGGAGCGATGTACTAGCATCCGAAAACCAACTTCTCTCTATCTCCATCTTCATCTCTCAAACGGCTAGGGTTTTTTCTCTTAAACCTCTGACCCTAATTTTGAGTGTTTAAGATGTTTATATAGAGAGAAAAATCTGTTTTCTAAAGCCCAATCCCATTGGGCTTTTATTAAAATTAGAATTCTTAATTAAATAATTAATTAAGTCAAACTTAATTAATATTCTAATATAATTCTAATTCTAATAATTAGTAAATTTGAAATTCTATTTAATTAATTAATTAAGTCTCACTTAATTAATATTATAAATAAAATCGAATTACTATTTAATTTAAATTCATAATTTAAATTAAATCTCCTTCAAGCGTTCTTGTGTGTGACCCTGTAGGTTATTATTACGTTGGCAATAATTTTATTATTCAATAAAATTATAAACAATGAGCGGCATCTAGTAATACATCATTGCTACCCAAGTAATAATAATAAATCGGTGATTCGATTAAATCTTTCGTGACTAATGTTCCATGTAATATAATCCTTTTAACCTTGATATTATAGATTAAACTTGAGGCATGGTTTGTGTCATCCTCTTCATAATTTAATCTTTATTTTCTTGATCGATGAGTAGACTATTCAAACAAATCAATATTTGAGCATGGCCATGCATTTCATAGTCTCACTCAAACAAGAGGCCAATAATATCACTCCTATAAATAGGAGGGTTAAATCCCATCTAGATCATTCATATCTCTCACATGATTCATAATATACCCAACAACCATCTTTTTCATTACCCGGTTAAAGATAACTTTTGATGAAGTCAAAGTATATTAATTCTCATGTAGAACTATAATGATTTCAGGTCTAAGGATCATTACACTATTATCACTGTGAGATTTCTTATGACACTATTTATAATCTTCCATGTAGAATCTCACGGTGGGTCAGTCGAGTACACTGTACTCTTACATGTACCTATGCATTGACTTTAGCATCTCTATACTAATGACCAATGAGATATGGTCATCAGTCAATCAACATACTAGTCTCGATGTATTATTATTGTCCTTATAATAATAATACTCGACTAGGGACATTTAAGAATATAATACTCTTAACATATATAATCTCATGTTCAAATCTTATATTTGAATCTATATAATTTGTATCATATTCTAAGGACATTTATTATGCTAACATTTATAACGCAGTAAATAAAGACATAATAAACTTATATTTTAATAATCACTAAAACATAATGACATAATAGCGTTTCTAAAACTCTAATGTATTGTCTCTAGGGCACCTGCACTAACAGTAGGTTGCTGTACCAAAACCAGTATTCCCGTTGCTACAGGACAGCAACTATGGATCCGTCAGGTGGTCTAGAAACTAGACTCCCGCCCGGTTCTAACGCATACTTAAAAGTTATATTCCGACAACGGTAGCTAGGGGAAATTCAGTGATCTTTATAGGTTTTAGTTTCTGGCTGGGTATAGATGTTGTCTAATTTTAATTATAAAGGCAGTAAATAAATATTATAAAAATCAGTAAAAATAATTTTGAACATCCTAAACATGTTAACTACAAATCTGGAATTTATTTTGGCCATATATGATTAATAGTTCACTTAATTCATTAGCCTAACTTGTTATGTGTATGAATCTGCAATTACAGCGCAGCTGTAGCAAAAGATCCATAACTGGGGCAGTATATGTCCGAATTCGAAAGTTCTGGTGTCTATCGACATCTAGACAGATAGGGCTACAATTTACTTTCAGGAAGTTTCTGATTTTAATGAAGGGATCTGGGTCGAAACAGCACATTAAGGTTCAGGTAGGCGTAAATACCAGAATAGCCAACATGTTCATTTTAAATAAAATGGTTAAAAATTAAGGGTAATAAATTGGAGTTTAACTAATAATAATCACAGCGAAACAATCTTATGCGAACATGGTATTAATGTAGGTAATGTCCAACATTCTTATAATTACTATTCAACAATCTAGCAATAACAATCACATTAACAATCAACTAATTTTCTACAATCTACTATAGCTAATTGTCATTTAATGTCATGATATAAAATGTGTCTACAATTTCCTATTTTTATAATCAATAACTATAACTATATGGTGTATGAATATTTCTATACATTAGAGGCAAAAGGATGGCACGATGTCGAGACTACCACTTGGATTCGCTCGTGTAAATCCGTGGCATCTCGACGATTGATACAACGATATTTTACGATTTTTCAAATAAGATCCACTTGCGGAATTTCAACAATAATTATCGAATATGATACAAAAAAAACATTCGATAGAAGTGACTTGCCTTTAGGACGAAGAATCCGAACACGAACCAATACGGGATGCAATCCCGAGAGATGAGGCACTAGCACGGACGCATGCACGTACGGGACACGTACAAACACCCACACAAGGTTGGATCCGGAGCGGATCTTGATGGAAGATCAAGATCAGGACGATCGGACGGCTGGATCTGTTTAGATTTGGGCTGAAAAGATCAGATCTGATCAAGATCAGATCTTGATCAAATCCAACAGTTGAGATCTGATCTGGCTGAAGTGGATGGTGTTGATATGATCTGATCAGATCACAATCGGATTGGACGGCTAAGATTCAATCCACACTTTCTTGAGTTTCTTCTCCTCCCCACTTACACAGAAACAGAGAGAGTGAGCGAGAGGAGGATCCCGGCGGTGGCAACTAGCGGCGGGGTGGCGAGGCGGCTGCGGCAACGTCTGGCGCGAACTGTGGCGGCTACTGGCTGCGCGATTGGCGGCGGACGGCAAGGAGCGACGAAGCTCTGTTTTGGGTTCAAAAACAGAGGCGGGTGCTGCTGCGGGGAATCTGGGCGACGTTGAGGAGGCTGCCTTGCGATGCAGCACCGCTGCAGGAGGCAGGGTGGTGCTGTGCTGTGCGCGTCATCGAGGGGAGGAGTCATCGGCTGAGGTGGAGGTCGTCGCGACGGTTGGAGCGCACGGGGAGGGTGCAGCGACGCTGCTGGGGTCGCAATGGTGGCGCGTCATAAGGTAGAGGACGAGAAAGGTGGTCGGAAGGAGCGCCGGGTAATGGGTCGACGAAATGAGAGGGGAAGGGAAGGTGAAAAGGTCGAAGGGAGGAGGAGACGGGAGGAAGACGGAGACGTTTGGGTTTTGGTTTTGTTCTGTTTGTTTGTTTGGTTTTGTTTTGGTGGTTTTGTGGGGAATTAACGGAGAGGAGAGAGAGTATGGGAGGGAGAGAGAAAATAGGAGAAGTTACAGATAGTGGGAGAGATTAGAGAGCCTATTATTAATTATTAGGAGTTACTGATTTTGGAGATAGTGAGGGGAGAGATTAGGGGAATTGATAGAGATTAGCAGCTAGAAAGAATCTGGGGTAGTTTGGGTTTGGGTTTAGATGGATTTGGATCCAATAAGAGATGGGTCTTGGTTATTGGGCTTTAATCAAACAAGTGATGAGTTTGATTTTTGGGCTTCAAATCAATTAATTAAATAATATATATCAGAATCGATGGGCTTTAATCAATAATAATAATAATAATAGAAATAATAATGATAATGATAATAATATATATATTAGAATTTGAGACTAACAATTTATTAAAATTCAAACCGTAATAATATAACAAATAGATAATCTATCAATTAAAAATAGAAAATTACATTGTTGTTCAAAGTATATATAATCTTCTAGTAGAAAATACTTAGTACAAGACCCGAAATCAGTTGAGCACAAAACAAGTTTATAAATAATCAAAATACGGAAAAATATTTAGAAATACGTATTTACGGAAACAGGGGTTACAGAAGTGTTTGGGATGGGTTTCAATACGGTAGAGACGCCGAAGAGGGTTCAAGACATTTGGGGGGATTGGAGAAATATCAATATTAGTAAAGAACATAGGGATATATGGGATATTACTGCGGGAGCGATTATTTGGTCTTTATGGAGGGATAGAAATGACTTTTGCTTTCGTAACATTAGATGTCAATTTCATATTTTGCTTCGAAAAATTGTGGTCCTCATTCATGATTGGGCAGGTCATACAGGTCAGAGGAAGAGAAGCAGAGGCGACGGGGCAGTGTGATTCACCAAGCAAGCACCCAAGGAATAGTGCCTCTTTCAGCACTAGTAGGGAGGCTGAGATGTGGGCCTCATTTACAGCAACTATTTCGGTTTATGATGTCAGTATGGTTGCATAGATGCTATGTGGTTTTCTACTTGTTTTAGACAGTTTTTGTGTGCCGATGAGCACTGTTTGTGAGTTTTTGTTGGGGTACCGTTGAGTACTATATGATGTATCTGGAGTGATTCTGTAATCACGTTAATTATCATTAATGAGATTGGTGACCTTGGTCACTTTTATTTCAAAAAAAAAAAACAACTGATCAGGCTCGGTCTGCCAGAGGGTAGACTTGGACTTGTAGTCGGGTTAGGGTCGGTTGTTATTATATCGGCTCTTTTTTATTCCGATTTCTTTTGTATTTTGAGTCTACTTGTAACTATTTTGATGTGACTCTTTTGATGTTGTTTTATTTGCTTCGATGTATCTTTTGATTGTACTTCTGGATGTTTAGTGGTTGTATTTCTGGTGGTAATTTATAAGAGCCGGATGGCATTTCTCATGCCATCTTTTATATCAAAAAAAAAAAGACAGTGGGTGCTATGCTCAAGCAGAAATTGAATTTTCATCACTGGATGGAAGTCTTGAAGAGTGAACTGTGGAAAAGAAATGAAGAAGAAAATGGCATCATGGAGATACTTAAATTAAGTTATGAGTACCTCCCTTCAAAATTGAAGCAATGCTTCATTTATTGTTCCTTGTTTCCCGAAGATTACAAATATTCAAAGGCACAATTAGTTCGAATGTGGATTGCCCATGGCTTTATATTACCCAACGAACAACAACTTCTAGAGAACATTGGCGAGGCTTACTTTAATGAATTACTAAGCAGATCTTTCATCCAGAAGCAATTTCCAAATGAATATGTGATCCATGACTTCATAGTCTTGCACAGTCTTTGTCTGATGGTGAAATTTGCACTATAGAAAATGATGAAGTATACATCTCTGCGAAAGTTCGCCACATATCAGTTTTTGCTAAAATCTTTCTCTACTTTGCAATGGTAAGTTTGCAAAGGAAAATTTGAGAAGCCTTGTTGTTTTTGATTGCTTAGTTCAGACATTAGACATGTTGATGGGACTGAAAGGTCTACGAGTGTTGGTAATACATGAGTCCCGAAAAGAATTATCATTTGAGTTTATACAGAAAATGCTGTACCTACGCTACTTGGAGTTAGTAAATCCCTATGGTTCTTGTAAAATACCGGAATCATTGTTCAAGCGTTACCACCTGCAAGTGCTAAGTGTTAGGTTACCTTTTTTTGCATTGAAATTAACAAGCTGATAATGTTGCGTCATTTAGAAGCTTCAGAAGCATGTACAAAAAAGTATTGCTTGGATTGGATCTTTAACTTTGCTTCAAGAGTTAAAGTTGAAGGTTAATCAGGGAGAGAAGGGATTTGACATTGGACAGATAAGGGACATGTCAGAGCTGAGAACACTTTAGTTTGTATGGCCTTGAGACTGTGAAGACAAAGGAGGAGACAGACCTCTCAGGCCATGCTAAACAACGAAGAGTTATCTTATAGATTTAAAGTTGTTCTAGAAGGAGGATCATCATATCAATCTTCAAAATGAGGAGGAGGAGGATATCGATGTACTTGAAAGTCTTCAGCCACATAGAAATCTTGAAGAATTAGTATTCCGAGGCCACCGCGGTAGTTATCCCAGTTGGTGGAATGTAAATTGGCCATCTAATCTAAATACCCTGATATTGTCTAATTGTTCAAAATGGGAATTCCTCCCTCCTTTGGGACACCTTCCTTTCCTTGGAGGTGCTGAGAATAGAAAGAAAGAATGCAGTGAGAAGCATCGGCTCTGAATTTTATGCAAGCAACCAGGTCCAGTTGTCTTCTAAAACAATATTCCCATCACTGGAGGTACTTCATATGTCCGAGATGCCCGAATTGAAGGATATGTACAATATAGAAGAAGAAGAACAAGGGTTTGAATTGTTCCCACGTCTGAAACGTTTCAATATTGGGGGATGCCCTAAGCTGAGAGGATCTATCTTTCGGTTTCCACCATCTAATTTTAATCATATCTCACTAGACATATCAGAATATACATCCATACTAAAGTCATATTTAACTGAAGGATCAATTACAGTCAATTGTGCCCACGCCTCAATAGTAACAGAATGGCTTCCGTACCACAGTCTTCTTGCATCTGTTGAGTCTCTGTATATTAAAGCAACTGAAATGAGAATCTGCTTCCCAATAGAGCTAGAGGAGTGGATTCAACATCTCCCCTCCCTCCATTCTTTGTGCTTCAACGATTGCCAAGAGCTGCCATCGATCAACAACCTTTCCACTCTTCGGAAATTGGAAATTATGAACTGCAACAAACTCAAGTCACTAGCATTACCAACATCATTAAGGACTCCTGGGAATCCATGACAACAGCATCAGACGCAATATCTAGATGGATCATCAAGCTCCATCGACTGAGAAAGCGCTTAAAGAGATGGGCAAAAGAGGAATTTGGGGATATCAAAGAAAAGAAAGAGAGCCTAGGAAGACGGATTCAAGAATTAGAAAAAAGTGAAGAGGATAGAGATCTACTAGAGGGGGAATTCGAGGAATTGGCAACCAGTAGGGCAGAAATCCATAGAATTGGTGAAATGGAAGAATGCTACTGGAGACAGAGATCGATGGTTCAATGGCTTAAGGAAGGAGACTCAAACACTGCCTTTTTCCACAGGGTGACCAATGGTAGAAGACGACACAATCAAATTAGGGGACTACTGGTGGATGATGTCTGGACTGAGGATGAGTCCGTGATTAGAAACCATATTGATGGGTCTTTCAGCGACCTATTGGGAAAGAAGAGAGTGCTGAGAGGGGAATTGAACTCGGACATGTGGAGCGAGGGGGCAATGAAGGGTAGTGAGAGACTAGAAGAACCTTTCACGGAGGAGGAGGTGGCTAAGGCTATCAAGATGTTGGGGCAAGACAAGGCTCCAGGTCCAGATGGATTTCCGATTTGCTTCTATACAAGATATTGGTCCATCATCAAGAATGATCTTTTAGACATTTTCTATGAATTTTTCACGGGGGAAGCGCAGGTAGAAAGGCTGAACTACGCAAATGTGGTCCTTATCCCGAAGAAGGCAGAGGTACTCAGTTTTAAGGATCTCAAGCCCATCAGCTTGCTGAACGGATCGTTCAAAATCATCACGAAGGCACTGGCCAATAGACTTACCCCAGTGTTAAACGATATTGTAGGCGAGGCTCAAAGCGGTCTTGTAAAAGGAAGGGATATCCTGGATAGCATCGCGTCGGCACATGAAATGGTGTTCAGAGGCCACAAAGACAAAGTAGACGGATTCTTGTTAAAGTTAGACTTCCAAAAGGCTTACAACACGATAGAATGGGAATGCGTGGAGGAGGTGATGAACCTCAAAGGTTTCGGGGAGAGATGGAGGTGCTGGATCATGATGTGTATTAGGAATGGCAAGTCCTTCATCCTATTCAATGGTTCGATAGGAAGGGAAATCAGATGTAAGAGAGGCCTGAGACAGGGAAATCCCCTGTCACCTCTTATTTTTGCAATAATTGCTGACGGACTGGCTAAAATGAATAAGAGAAGAATGGAGGCAGGACTGACTAAAGGGATTTCAGTAAAAGGGATTGCCAAGCCCTTGTCCATCCTTCAATATGCTGATGATACCATACTGTTCGGGTTGGTTAAGGTCGAGAAAATTATGGCAGTACGAGTACTCCTGAGATGCTTCGAATTTTGGTCCGGCCTGGCTGTTAATCTTCAAAAGAGTTGCGTTACTCAGCTACACAACAATAATGCGACATCCACGGAGATTACATCAACTTTGCTTCAATGTGAAACAAAGGAGTACCCGCTCAATTACTTGGGAACGCCGATCAGACTCGGAAAGCTGATTAAGGAAGATTGGATCCCGCTGGTGGAAAAGATTGAGAGGAAATTAGCAGGGTGGAAAGGCAAATCACTATCCCTCGGGGGTAGAGTAACTCTAATCAATGCCGTACTTAGTAGCATTCCAACATACCTCATGTCGATCTATGAGATCCCCAGCTGGGCTATCGAAATAACCGACAATTGTAGGCGTAGGTTCCTGTGGAAAGGAACGCGGGATGACAATAAGGGAATTAATCTTATTAGATGGGATAGGGTCTGCAAGAAGAAAGAGTTCGGCGGATTAGGGATCCTCAACCTCAGAGATATGAACAAATCTCTACTGTCCAAATGGTGGTGGAAAATGCATAAACAACGCAAAGCTTGGTGGAGCAATTCGTTCATGAGATACAAACGGAGGAAAATTGTCAGATTTAGAGGAAAAAGTAAGCATGGGAAGGTTTCTGGCATTTGGAAGGGCATCGCAAAGGTAGGAGATATATACCACACAAACACAAAGTGCAAACTGGGGAAAGGGAACAACATTAGGTTTTGGAAAGATAAGTGGTGCGGAGACAACACTTTACAATCTCTCTATACCGAACTTGCTTCGTCAGTTAAGAAGGAGGATGCTCTAGTGGTAGACGTATGGAAGAATAGAAAGTTGAGTATGGAGTGGACAGGTACCATCTCGAACGAGGCTCAGGGACAACTTATGAGGCTCAATGTGATGCTTCAGGAGGAAGGAACTCAGGAGAGGATAGAGGAGGATGACAGAGAATGGACCCTGGGGCAGAACAAAACGTACTCAGTCTCTTCTGTGTATAGATTCCTTAACGATGGAGGGATCAGGAACGCAAATGCAAAGATCATTTGGAAGACTAAAGCCCCCCCTAAAATCAAGACCTTCCTCTGGCTGGTACTAAACGACGGAATTCTATCCAAGACTAACCTAAAGAAACGAAACATTCTGCTCGACGCTATGTGTCAACGATGTAACTTAGGGGATGAGGATATCAGTTACATCTTTTTCGAATGCCCAAGAGCTAGGCTAGTTTGGGAAATTATGGGACTGAACTTTCATACCACCACAATCCTGAATTGCATCGATCAACTGTGGGGGGGGGGGGGGATGGAGAACAATGCACATCAAAACAGATTATAGGGGACTATGGGATATCACGGTTGGGGCTATTTTGTGGAGTCTATGGCTAGATAGGAATAAATTCTGCTTCCGTAACTCTAGATGTTCATTTCATATGTTAATCCATAAAATGCTATTTCTAATAGAGGTTTGGACAGGTCAAACAGGTATCTGGAAGAAGCCAAGGCTGGAGGGAGCTTAGTAGACGGTCAAGGCTCAAGGCTTCGTTACTATCAGCTTTAAGTGGGGGAAGTTAGGCATGTATGCTCGGTTGTTTTGGGAATCATAATTGTATTCGATGTTGTAATTTCTTTTAGCTCGTGTGGGGAACTCTCTTTTGTAATAGACTGGATTAAGGATATTTTGTATTGGTGGAACCTTACGTTTCCTTAATCAATCATTAATGAAACCGGTGACCTCGGTCACTTTTATTTTCAAAAAAAACAAACTCAAGTCACTGCCGGAAGAGGGACTGCCTGCCTCCCTACATGAATTGCGAGTATGGGAGTGCTATGATTTAGCAAAAAGATGAATGAATGATGAATGGCAAAAGATTGCTCACATCCCCACCTTCAAAGTTGATTACAAAGTGGTGACAGAGGACAACAGGAAATCGTTAAAGACTTATCATTATGATTATTCTTATGCTGCTAAAGAAGACGAAGAAGAATAAGGAAGGATGGTAACAATCTATCTATTCATTTCTGACTGACCTCTCTTTCATTTATATTATTTCCCCTCAACTTGGAATTGAATGTTCATCTTTCAACTCTAAGTTTTGACCATATTATTAAGTGTTTGTTAAAATGCCCCACAATCAGCACCATTCAATACTCTTCATCTTTTGATTCCTTTTCCTACTCCAGGCATTGAACCGATGCCTACCAAGAATGCTGTATCAGTTGCTTTTTGTCTTCTACTTTCGTATATTATTTTGATTTCAAGTGTTCAACATTATCTATTCCCATCTTATTTCTCAAACGTTTTCAGTAACTAATAGTTACTGACGATCCCATTGAATTGCTGTTTAGAAAGATAATCATTTATTTTTTTTATCGTAAAAGGTTGGCCTTGGCCCCCCCGTGTTTCATTAAAAAATTTAACAAAACAAACAACCAAAAATAAGGCTTATGAAGTTCAGATCCCAACAGGCTGGGTTCTGGAATTCATACACCCCAACCAACAAACAAAAAATATAAGGAAATCTAATCCTACTAATCGAGTGAACTCATCCAAGTCAATTTCTCGTGCCAATTTGATCTCATTCTCTCTCTCAGTCCCTTACTTGTACACCGTTTATCCGTACCGTCGGTCGCACGGACACCTCCGTCGCCCCCATCAGTGAATCATACGTCAACTTGAAGCACCATATGAGAGACCGCAGACACTCCACCAATCTGACAACTCCCTGTACAGATTGAGTCCTGGTTCTCTACCCCTCGCTTGACCCTCGTTGATTCTCACTGGCACCTCGCAATGAAGGATATTCTCTCCCCTGACTGCTCAGACTGACACCTCTGTCGCTACCATTAATGACTCACGCGTCAACTTCAAGCACCCTATGAGAGACCGCAGACACTCCACCAATCTGATAACTCCATGTACAGATTGAGTCCTGGTTCTCATCCCCTCGCTTGACCCTCGTTGACTCTCACTAGCCCCTCGCAACGTAGGTTGTCCAGTCCCCTGACTGCTGAACAAACGCCACCACCCCCTCCAAGCTCCCTGACATGAGAGAGACCGTAGGCACTCCTCACTTTGACCTGAATAGGACAAAGTAGAGCACAAACAATAAAATTGTCGGACTACCGTCGCCCCACCAACTAGGGTACATTTTCTTGCAAATTGTAAGTTGGTTGTAATTTGGATACTTAGGGAGAAAATTTGGATATTAGGGACTCCTCCGCTACTCCTCTCTCTTACTCACAACCCAATCTCCTCTCTCCCCTTCCCCACATCTCCCAACACAGACCCAAGCTCAAATACCACTTCCCCCATTCCGATTGCCTCACCTAACACTCTCCCCCACCAAACCAAATAAACCATACCTGCCAATCCAAGCCACAGATTGAAGCTGCGCGTTTGAGGAACCGTAAACACCAATGACGGTACAATGAACACCCATCCAAAAAGAATCACCCTCATAGTTGCTTACCACCGATTCCTGACCATAACTAGTCGCAGCCATCTCTATGTTGACGATGAGGGACACTCCCGAATAGATCGCAACTCCATCACAGTCCGACGATGGCCCCTGCGACCGACTCCCTCACCCAAGTCGATGCCGTCCAACGTCCAGAATCCCATGTCGACGATCTCGTCTGCCTAAACGGAAACCCCTTTCGGCTTGTGCCTGACCGATCGTCGAAGTCGTCGAACTCGCCAGTGACCCCATCAACAAACCTCTGTTTACCTGGCCAGCAAAACCCAGCAGCAAACCAGCAAAACCACCAGCAAAGCAAAACCCAGCAGCAAAATCTACCACCAGCATCGGAGCCCATCGGAACCCAGGTCTCGTCTTCCTCAACGTAGCCAACCCACCAGCATCGGAACCCATTGGAACGCAGGGAGGATTAGAAGAGGGGCGGATGTCGTTGGCGTCGGCAACTGGCGGGGGCGGGGAAGAAGCGGAGAAGAGGAGGGGAGCAATCGGAGAGAGGAGGGGAGCAAACGGCGGAGGGGGGGGCGACGAACCCTAGCCGCCGCCCCCCCCCCCCCCCCCCCCCCCCCAAGGTTGAGATCTAGGGTCTAGGGTTAGGGTTTCTTTTTTGGGTGTTTTTTTTTGGAGCTTCTCTGTAACTCCCTATTCCACTTGTATGTATTTTATTACGTGAATTTTTGTACTTCAATTTTCAGATCAGTTTTATTTTTCCTTTTGGACTCTTTATCTAAAGCCAGAATATTTTTCTGATCAATTCTATAATTTTGTGATTTTTCGATCGGAGTTTAAATACAAATTTTAAACCCTGATTAATCCTAATCCTAATCCTAATCCTAATCATAATCCTGCCTAACCCTACACCTTATTTTCTCCCTCCCTACTTCACCATTTCTGCATACGCCAACCCTCCCCCCCCCTCATTTTCTCCTCCTTGTTCATTTTTTTCCACACCTCCTTTGATTTTTCTACACCCCCTTTGATTTTTCTACACCCCCTTTGATTTTTCTACACCCCTCCACATTTTTCAACACCCCATCTCTTTCTCCTCTAATTTTCTACACACACACACATCAGTAACATCCCATCTATTATTATATATACTACACATGCATGCATACATGCATTCATTCACACCACTCTTCCTTCTATATATACACACACACAAGCCTACAGACTCATTCCCTTCTTCACACCCTCTGTTTCTTCACACCTGAGAGCTCAAGCAATTACCTTCCGCCTTCGAGCCAACGACTCCGCTTCTACAATCCCGTGAACCCCGAAAAACAACCCGACGCCGCGCCACCTTGTTGTTGTTGTCACTCACCGTTGCTACCGTTAGCTACCGTCTCGCCGCCATTCTTACCGCCGTTGTGCCGCCGTCCGTTGCCGACGTCGCTTCTTTCCGTGGTTAACACCACCACTGAAATCGTCACATTATAAGGCAAGTACCTTGTACACTATTTTTGTTCTCGTACAAGCATTTTCCTTTGACTCGTGGCAAGTAGTCTAGTTATCATCATATTTTATTGTCAAACTCCATTCTAGTCACTTGTTTCATGCTATATCAACTCAAGAGTGAACCGTTAACACATTTCGAATCGTGTTATCGAATATCGAATATTCAACCTTACTATCTCTAAAATTTCTTGACCTTGCACTGAGAATTTGACCATGTTCCCAATACTAGATTGAAGATTTTCTATGTGGAAATCGTAGCCCATCGAGTCCCGAATCCAGAACATCTGACGGTTTCTCAATCGGATGTATAGATTGTGAGATATCGCGATTTTAGTACTGTCATATTGTGAATTTCTGAACCTGCACGGGATTACTAACCGGCAACTCGTACTGAGAATTCGACCATGTTCCCGACACTGGATCGAAAAACTTTCTACATGAAAATCGTAGCCCTTCGAGTCTAGATATCCAAAACATCCTACAGTTTCTCAATCCGATGTATAGATTGTGAGATATCGCAATTTTAGTATTGTGACTCTAAATTTTCAGAATGCGCGCGAAACATCGAAACCAGCGATGAATGAATTTGTACGCATAGCTACTGTCTTTAGAATGTATCGTGTGAATATGCGTTGGAACCGAAAGAGAGTCTACTTTCTAGAATTTTTTACGGAATCAGATTTGCTTTTCTGTAACAACGGAAAAGTGAATTTGAATGCAGATATGTCAAGTTGTCTAAAAATTCATCTATACATTTTTGCATATAAACCCGTTATTTTTCATATTTAATGAACTGAATGTATTATTTTTCTTGTAATAATAACTTGCATAGATATAATAGGTTGATAGAATGTATTTTATACCACTTGATAATTCTATAATAACTACTCTCGATACATGTACTCATTTTACGTCTCATGTCCATGATTACTGCACTTGATATTTTCCCTGACTAAACTATTTGATTACACCGTTCCACTAGTCGTACCAATTGCATGTTCATAATTAATTATAAAAGAATAACAAGCCGGGGTTATAAGGGTACAGCTTAATAGTGGACAATATAGGGGAGTATACTCGGAAGGGGGCCCGTGTTTCCCGAAATAGTGATTCTTGATTCTTGATTCTTGATTATACAATTCTTGATTACATAATTCTCGATTACATGATTCATGATTACATGTCTTGATACTATCACTGGAAGACCCGAGTACATAATCCTATAGAATTCACTACTTAAGTCTAAACGTCACATGATTGATATGCACCGAACTTGTGGTATGAGACACAGGATTGCGTGCATTAGATAAGTTAATAACACAGATAAACTTGAGATCTCCACTAAGCATGACTCTTGATTACATGATTCTTGATTACATGACTCTTGATTACATGACTCTTGATTACAAGACCCTCGTTACATGACTCTTGATTACATGACTCTCGATCCTTGATTACATGATTATCAATTAACTGAGCCTAGGTTATCAATTACTTATATCTTGAAGTCTAGAATACACTAGTTATAGTTATTACTTACATGATCATATTGTCCTAATTTCTTGCTTACTTCCATATTGTATTTGTACTTCTACTTCTTGTTTCTTCCATGTTATATCTTGTTATATTACCCCTTTTTCTGCTTGTTGCTACTTGCTGCCCGAAACTTGCTCTAACGGGAACTTTTCTATTTTTCTTTGAGTTAATAATTGTACAGGTACTGATGGACCCGACGAGCAGACTCTCTAGATGATCGTTGCTACTTCCTTACTACTTCATGTTGTTTTCTTTCAGTCGCTATTTTATCTAGTTGTTATAGCGAACTGCTTATCATATTATTTTAATTCTGGCACCTTGTACTCCCGGGCATCTTGACCCGATGTTGATGTATTATCCAAATGATGGTTATTCTATTTTTTCAGCTCATGTGATTATTATATTTGACTGCGTGATTGTGTTATAAAGATCTTGTTGAGCCTATAATTGTACAGCTTATGGATGATGTATATCATTCGCTGGGCCTTAGTTGCGTGCCTGTATTTCCATATAGTGGGAAGCGGGGCGTGACATTCTCTCTCTAGAATTCTAGAGAGAGAAAGCTCATTCGATGAATGTCGGTTTTTTTTATTTTTATTTTTATTTTTTTTATTTTAATTTAAGATAATCATTTTTTGCTAATTTAACAGCCAAGAAGGTAGCATACATGCATCTGCTGCGGAGTTTGTCCTGAAATGTCCTTCCAGGACCTCTTCATCTTTCAGCTATGAAAGGGCGAAAATGAAGGATAAAGGCAATGGATGATTCTCAGGCTTGCTTTTGCATTTATCATAGACTCGTTATGTTTCTTTTGGATTTTGCTGTAATAATTTTATTATCAGAACATGCACTATTTGTGTTATTTTGTTTGTGTTATTTCCTCATTTGTCTAGATCTCATAGATCCCAACTGTGAGGATAAGTTTTATCCATCTTGCATGGAGTTTCTCTATGGTCTGTAGTCTTTGCGTCTTAGATTGGTATGCCAAATGTGTGAACTTCGTTTTATTTGTAATTTTGAAGTGGGCATCCCCTACTTTAAATAAATAAGTTTGTTGGTGACCATTTCTGTATATTTCTTTATGTGCAACTCATGATGTGAAAATTCTTCTCTATCTCCATTCATGCTATAACTTGTGTACTTCTGCCACACATATTTTTGTCTTGATGATTTAAGTTAGGCACCATCATCTTGTTAATGGTTTTGCATATCTGAACAACAAAGTTTCAATATCGTAATACAAGCAGCCTGTAGAGATCAAATGCATTCATCTTATACATTATAAACTGGTCTATAACTTAATTTATTGTTCCTATATATTCTGCCTATAGTTGAATCTTGGATGCAGTGCTTCAAAGGGCGTGCAGAAGGATGATTCCTCGGTTTTCAAGTGAAATCAGCAAGGTATATTTGATTTCATTTCTTTTTGTCATGAAAATTTATAATTTTTCTGCTTCTTTTAAGGAACCTTTGGGAAGGTCGATTGTTGCATTGGAGACCGGGGGTCCATCGAAGGAGCAACGTCAAATCCAAATGCTGTCATCATTCGAATTCAAAGAAGCAGTGGAAGAGGCTGTTAAGGTGATCTCAAATAATTTAATTCTTAGGGCCCAAGGCCCAAACAGTAGTGTAGGCCCAGGGGTTAAATTCGACAGGCCGGTGGTGGGGATTCATGCTGGGCTTCATCTTCCACTTGAGCCAGAGAGGAATGACGAGGAAGAGGGTTCGGGCGACGGAGGGGAGCGCATCTTGTCTGACTCGCACAGGGAGGGTGATCGCGGCGCTCTTCTTGACGACGGGGGCATAGAGGTTGACAAAGAGTTTGGAAAAGCGTCGATTCATAGAGAGGGGAAAGGGGTGTGCATCGAGGAAAGCTCTAGCAAAGATGAGAGTATTATTGGGGCCTTGGATGGGGCGGGCATTCAAACATCGGACTCAGAGGGAGAGTTCGAGAGCATGGTCAAAGCTATGACCCCCTTTGTTCAGGATAGCACAGTTGCTTCAGTTGCAGAGAACAAGAGTGAAGATCCTAAGAGAAAGAGCAAGAGACAGAGTGACAGATGGGGAACTAAAGGGCCGAGCGAGGAGGACCTGATTAGATCTGCGGCTAAGTCTAAGGAGCCAAAATCTGCTTGTGGAGGTGAGTTTTCCATTTTGCAATTTATTTCAGATGATTTATTACTTTACTATGCTTGCTCCTTAGGGTTGGACATGGGTAATTCAGCTAAGACCAATCTAGATAGGGTGGTGAATATCATCAGAGATGAAGCCGACAGGCGAGTAACTTAGTTATCCAGGGGTAGAGGGGGTAGGTGTTCCTATACATGTTTTTTAATGTGTTACACATTTTGGAACGTTAGAGGGATGCGCTCGAGAGTTAAGGCGCGATTGGTTAGTGATACCCTAGCTAGGATTAGGCCTTCGATTTGTGCTCTGCAAGAGACCAAGATTGTGGACCCTTGCTTGAGAGATTTCGAGGCTCTAACTTCGCTAAAAAATTTTGATTGGAGGTGGAAGACATCTTCAGGTATGTTGGGGGGATTGCAATTGGCGTGGACTCTAAGGAATTTTCTATCTCTGAAGACTTTGTAGATGAATTCTCCGTTACCATTAGGATTAAACGTTATAGGGATAATTGGGAACAAATGATCACGTCTATGTATGGACCCTGCGACTTCAACCGTAGAGAGGAATTCTGGGCAGAACTGCGGGGTATTCGAGATAGATGGGTGGGACCTTGGGTGGTAGGGGGGACTTCAACATCACTAGGTTCTCACACGAGCACAGAGGGAGAGGGCCAAGCGATAGAGATAGGCAACGCTTCAACCTGGCGATCGACGACCTTAATCTTATCGAAGTGAAAGGGTACGATAGAAGGTTCATCTGGTCTAACATGCAGGCCGACCCGACTCTAGCCAAGCTAGACAGAATTTTAGTGTCTTCAGATTGGGAAGATGCGGTCCCGCTAGCTACGGTTAGATCGATCCCTAGATCCACCTCTGACCATATCCCATTAATTCTGGATTGGAATAGGGATAGAAGAAGGAAGACGAAACAGTTCAGATTTGAGAAGGCATGGTGCTACGATCCGAGATGCAGAGGGGTGATTGAAAAATCCTGGGGGGTAGATACTAGGGCTGTCGACTCTATCTCTAACTAGAATATTAAACTGAGACGCCTGAGGAGTGATCTCAAATCTTGGGCTAGAAAAGAAGATGAAAATTTGAGGTCAAGAAAAGATCATTTGGCAGAGAGAGTTCAGACTCTAGAAACGATCGAAGAAGACCGATGTCTTCTGCAATCGGAAATAGAGGATCTTTCGTCCTGTAGAGCGGAGCTTCATTCTATCGGGGCCAGGGAGGAATGCTACTAGAGACAGAGATCGAGAGTGCAGTGGCTTAAGGAGGGGGATGCAAATACGGCCTTCTTCCATAAGGTGGCTAACGGGAGAAACAGACATAACAAAATAGGGGGGTTACTAATAGGGGAAGATTGGATTCAGGACGAGGCAGTAATCAGAGATCATATAGATTCTAACTTCAGAGAGCTCCTGGGGAGTAAGAGATCACTTAGATGCAACTTGTGTCCAGATATGTGGGCCGACTCGAGGATTGAGCAGAGCGAAGGACTTGAGGAACCTTTCGAGGAGGAAGAAATTCTTAAAACAGTCAAGTCTCTGGGTCAGGATAAGGCTCCGGGTCCTGATGGATTCCCTATCTTTTTCTACTCGATGTTTTGGCCCATTATGGGAAAAGATCTCCGAGATATATTTCAAGATGTTTACGATGGGGTCGTGAGGATCGATAGACTGAATTATGCGAATGTCGTTCTAATCCCGAAAAAGACTGAGGTTAGGAGGTT
Organism: Hemerocallis citrina; assembly: GCA_017893485.1. Lineage (NCBI taxonomy): Eukaryota > Viridiplantae > Streptophyta > Magnoliopsida > Asparagales > Asphodelaceae > Hemerocallis > Hemerocallis citrina. The sequence goes on from CM030366.1 coordinate 236,753,388, forward strand.
TAACGATCTAAGACCGATTAGTTTGCTGAATGGCTCGTTCAAAATCATCACCAAGGTGTTGGCCAATAGATTATCACCGATTTTATCAGAGCTCATCGGCTCATCGCAAAGCAGATTTGTTAGGGGGAGAGACATCTCAGATAGTATTGCTTTAGCACATGAAGTTGTATTCAGAGGGTTCAAGGACAGGATAGATGGCTTCCTCCTGAAGCTTGATTTCCAAAAGGCCTACGACACTGTCGATTGGGACTGCGTGGATGAGGCATTTCGACTGAAAGGTTTTGGGGTTAAATGGAGGAAATGGATTAATATGTGTGTTAGAGACGGGAAGTCGTTCATACAACTTAACGGGGAGAGAGGAAAAGAGATAAGGTGCAAAAGAGGGTTGAGACAGGGGGACCCTTTATCCCCTATGATCTTCACTTTGGTTGCGGATGGTTTAGCAGAAATGAACAAGAAAGGATTGGAAGGGGGGATAATTAAGGGGGTCAAAGTGAAGGGGATCGCGGAACCTATCTCCATTCTACAATACGCTGATGACACGTTATTGTTTGGGGTTTCACAAGTAGAAGAACTCTTGGGCATTAGGATGCTTCTTAGATGCTTCGAGTTCTGGTCTGGGCTTCAGGTGAATCTGCACAAGAGTTGCGTCTTGGACCTCAGTAATTACAATGCTAACTCACTAGGGCTCTCCTCGTCTATCTTATAGTGCGATACGGAGAGCTACCCTCTAAACTATCTAGGAATTGCGATTAGACCGGGGAAAATGATTCGGGAAGATTGGATGCCACTAATAGAGAAGATTGAGAGGAAACTGACAGGATGGAAAGGTAAGTGCTTATCCCTGGGGGGGGAGAATAACTCTTATCAACTCTGTTCTTAGTAGCCTCCCAACATACTTGATGTTGATTTATGACTTACCTCAATGGGTTATTGAAAGAATTGATAGATGTAGGCGACGATTCCTATGGAAAGGATGTCGCGAGGATGGCAAGGGCTATCATCTCATGAGATGGGATAGGGTCTGTAAAAAGAAAGAGTTTGGTGGTCTTAGCGTCGTCAACTTGCGGGACATGAACAAAGCTCTGCTTTCTAAGTGGTGGTGGAAAATGCATAAAAAACGTAAGGCGTGGTGGAGCAACTCGTTCTTGAAATACCGGAGAAGAAAAATTTGCAAATTTGGGGGGAAACGAAATCAAGGGAAGGTCTCAACGTTATGGAAAGGAATCGCAAAGGTAGGGGAGGTGTTTCACGCGAATACGAAATGCATTCTTGGTAATGGTGGTGACTCTAGATTTTGGAAGGACAAGTGGTGTGGGGACAACTCCCTTCAATCAATTTTCCCTCAACTGGCGGCGGAAACGAATGGGAAGGACGACTTAGTGACCGAGGTTTGGAAGAGGCGAAGACTTAAGTTAAGCTTCACAGGCAGAAGGTCGCTTCTAGCTCAGGAACAATTGGCTAAATTAGAGTTGCTCCTGTCATATAGAGGACGTCCAAAAAAGGGGGAAGAGGATGTTAGACTTTGGATAGGGGGAACGTCCAAGGAATTCTCGGTAGCTTCCATGTACGGAGTTTTGAACGATGGCCACAACTATTTGGAAATCTAGTGTTCCAAATAAGGTGAAAGCATTCCTCTAGTTGGTTCAACACGACGCTATTCTATCAAAGTCCAACCTTAGAAAGAGAAACTTGCCTGTAGATGTCACTTTCTTGCAATGTAACTCGGAAGAGGAGGACACGTTGCACATTTTCTTTTCTTGCCCTAAAGCGAGGTTAACATGGGAAATTTTGGGAATAGGGTTCAACACTGACTTCATTCCGAGCTGTATAGATGACATATGGGGTAGAGGGAGATATAGAAACATATGTAAAGACAATAGATTCCTTTGGGACATCACGACTGGGGCGGTGGTTTGGTCACTTTGGGGAGATAGGAATGATCTTTGTTTTCGTAATTATAGATGTTCTTTCATGTTGTCCCTGAAAAAAAATTTCGCTCTAATAGAATTTTGGACAGGTAACTCAGCGGCAAGAAAGAGGATCAGATTTGATGGGGGCGAGTAAAGCGGGAGCTTAGGTGGGCAGGCCCAGCCTACAAATTGGGAGTCTGCCATTTCAGCTGGGGGACCTGTGGTGCCAGACGTGGGTTGGGTTTTTTGAGGGATGGTTATTCATTCCTAGTTTGTTGTATCTTTCAGCTTTCAGCTTTGTTTGTTTTTCTGTACTTTGTTGGGGCAGGCTGGTAGGCCTCGAAGATTATGATGTGATGTAATTCGGATATTTTTGTGGTTTCGTTAATTTTTTATTAATGAAATCGGTGACCTAGGTCACTTGTTTCTCAAAAAAAAAAAAAAAATAGCCTCACATATGGAGTTCGATGTACTGTGTTTCGTTAATCGATCGTTAATGAAGCGATGACATTAGTCATCTTTTATCAACAAAAAAAAAAGCCTGACTCTGTGGTATATGGTTATTCTTCCCATATGCTTCAATTAAGCATCCACAACGGTTGTAATCAAAAATGGCAAAATGACAAAATAAGAGCATCTTCAATTGTTTTTGCTATTTTGCCAATTTGGCAAAATAGCAAATGGCAAATTATACTATATCTTAATCTAATAGGCATACCCCCTCTCTCCTTTCTCCATTTCTCCTTTCTCCATTTTGAAATGAAGAAAGGAAAGCAAAAGTAGTAAATCACACATACCTTAACACGTGCACACCACACTTTTTTTACTTAACAAAACAAAATACAAAAACAGATACAAAAACAAAAAAAAAAAACTCTTCCTCTCCCAACTCCCCCTCCCCCAAAATCCCGCTAACCCTCCTCCCCAAAATCTCAGCAGTCGTCGTCCGCCAACTCGCTCAAATCCTCGTCGTCGACGCTCGCTGGCCCACCATGGGTGATGACACCATCGGTAAGAATTCTCCTTTGAGAAATTAGGGTTTTTGAATTCCTATTTTATTTTGTAATATTGTATTCATGAAACCCTAATTTACCACCCGCTTTTACTCGTAATTTCTAATTAGGGCGTTTCAATTATTGAAATTTCGGAATCCAAACCCTAATTATGGATTCAAAAATAAAAATTGGTTATTTTCAGACCAAATCCTAACTAATAGTCTGTTCTTGATTCTTTGTTTCTTCAGATCCAAATAAATTAGATTTTAGAGGCCATGGTAGAAATTGGGATTTCGGAAGGCGAAGAGATGATGGAAAGAATAAACTGTGGAATGTAAGGTGTTTATCAAACGGCACCCATTAGTCAACTGGCATATTGCTAATCTATTTGCGTTATAAGAGGAAGCACCAGTTGATTGTTATGGTAGTTCTACTTTTTCAGTTTGTGCAGTTTTAGAAAATCAATTAGAGAGAAGAGTTAGTAACCTCTGAACAAGGAAGAATCAATAGTGGATATGGAGCTGATGTATACTTTTAAAAGTCGAAACATGGAAACATGCATGGAAGTGATCATTAAGTAGAATGAATTTTGAAGAAAATGTATGTGTAGCATTTACCCGAAGAAATGATATGCTCAAAACTTCAAGATGAAAAACACACAGTAGCAGAGAGTTTATTTTCATATGATTTGCATGAAATTATAAATCAAAAGAAAAGAAAGTATGAAATGGAGCATAATAAGAGACTATATTACCAAAAGAGGTCTGGCCCTGCTGCCTTTTCTTCTCTCAGATGAGTTTGATCAAGATATAAAGCATTTGAAGATTTTAGATTTCAGATGTGTTTGCAGACTGAACTGTGGTCTGATGGACTGATACGCAATGGGAACAACAACAAAAGGGCCTTTGCGAAAATTAAATGAATTATACTAATGGGACCTGGATCTGACTTTGGGCTCCAAATTAATACTCAAAAGTACATGCGAACTGAAGCAGCTGAGTTCACCTTTGTTCTCCTAAGACTGATAAGAGGAGGGTCGACCTATTTTCGTGGTCTTGTTGATGGGAGTTCCAGGTAAATTCCAGAACAAATGGCTTTGGGTCTTAGAGCTAGTCGACCTATTCTCATTATTGTTTCCGGTCAAAATTTTGCAGGTATAAGATTTCTCCTTTCTCATCTTCACTTGATAATCTCGTGTTTGAAAGAATCATCGATTTGTGAAAGCTGTTTAGTAAATGCAGCAGTATATTGAAACAGTTGTATCTGCTAATTCAATATACTGGAAGAAATGTTCACTGGAAAATAATATCATGACATAAATATATTATAAGCCATATGATGCATGTACCATTTTGTCATCTTCGTCATCTCCACCTAACCAACTCACTTTCTATTATACTGGGAGATTGTTTATATCTCTCTAAGGCTCTGATTGGCTGCAAGTTGTGTTCAGATACAGAGTGATTTTCAAGACAGAGTCAGCAATCCGGTGGTGGTTTAAAACATTATACATTTTTGAAAGAGCAAGGAAATTTCAATGTCTGTGATGTGAAAGAAACACTTAATTATAATTTTAGAGCAATCAACCAAGTTGCAGTGGCAAATATATTGCAATTTAATCCATTTCCACATTAGCTGATGGGCGTGGAATTGGGAACTGAAGTTGTGACATCCACTTCGGTACTTATTGAACTCAGAAGATGGGCATTTAGAAGAGTGCTCTGGGCTTTACTAGTGTCGATAAAGTGTCATACCGATGCAAAAAAGGATAACATAGAAATAAAGATAAAGCCAAAAAAGAAAAAGAAAAAAAAGAAAAAAAACTGATTTATAAATTAATGTGAATGACCCAATAAACCAAGCATTAGTACTTAAAATTTTTACCATGTTTAAGAAGTTTTTTTTTTCTTTTCCCTTTTAAACTACCTACACAAACAAGTGATGGACATTGATTATTTTACTATATCAGTGTACCTAACCTATGTCAGCTTCAATAATTCTGTCTCTCACCAAGTCAAGTCTAGTAATCTATCTCGGCTAAGAAGCAGGAACAAAGAATTGTTTCCATCTTGTTTTCTTTGAGTGTGAGAGAGAGTTAGGAATTGCTGCTACCACCATGTCTTTGGAAAGAAGGAAAAGCTGGTGAGGGCATGGCGGAGTTTCAAAGGTATGAATGCAGACTTGTGTCACTAACACTGTCCCTACCTTCCTTAATTGTGTTTTGCGTCTTGTACGTTTATGAGTCAGTCACTTGTATTTATGTGTTCTAAGTTCTAATATATGACTGTTTAATTGTGCTAATTTCAGTAACTGCTGATCCTGCTGCTCATGGTGTTCTAAGTTCTGATATATGACTGTTTTATTCTTCTTTCCTCTTGTGTAACAACTTCAACCATCTCTCAATCATCATACCACAGTCCAGTCTTCAAACTCATCTGAAATCTAAAACCTTCAAATGCTTTATACCTCGATCAAACTCATCTGAGAGAAAGAAAAGGCAGCAGGCCCGACCTCTTTGGTAAATATAGTCTCTTATTATTCTCCATTTCGTACTCTCTTTTCTTCTGATTTATAATTTCATGCAATCATATGAAAATAGACTCTCTGCGACTCTGTGTTTTTCATCTTGAAGTATTGAGCATATCATTTCTTCGGGTAAATGCTACACTTACATTTTCTTCAAATTTCATTCTACTTAATGATCACTTCCATGCATGTTTCCATGTTTCGACTTTTAAAAGTATACATCAGCTCGATATCCACTATTTTTTTTTTTGATCATAATAGGTTGGCCGAAGCCCCCCTTCTGTTTCTGTTTCATTAAAAAGCTTTTAATAAAACAATACACGAAACTCGGACAATGATGTTCATGCCTCCCACATGGGGGTCATGAAATCCATTCTCCGATCCCAAAATAAGTCTCCCTACCGTATCTGGTAGTGACCTACAGGAATACCCAAAATACATTATCCCCAAATACAGATAACAACCATAATTCTTAACGGAGCTTTACATTTGCCCCACATATAGCCAAAATACGCCAAAAATCAGCACATGTTCACTTTCCAAGCTCCCTCGAACTGGTCAGTCATCCCTCTTGTGCTGTGCCTTCCCCTTCCTGTGGCTCCTCTTGATCGGTTGTAACATCTCTGTACATATCCTTGATCTTCTTTGTGTTCTCTTCACCTGCCGTTTTAGCCCAGAATATGATGTTAGCACAGATCTTACTCAACAGTTGTGGGTGTATGCTGTGTTTGTGAGCTATTCTAAAAATTCTTTTGTTCCTTTCTAACCATAGACCCCAGCATATGGCCGCCACCCCAATATCCCAAATTTCTAAAATGCTATTGTGAATGTGTTTCTCCCTCCATTCCCCCCAGGCATCAAGTAACGTTTGTGGTCCTGCCCCTGGGCAGCCTATTCTGTTTAAAAAATCCCCCCATACGGGCTTAGCAAAGGTGCATAGCAGCAAAAGATGGTCCACCGTTTCGTTATCCTGATTGCACATAACACAACATCCCGGACCTTGCCACTTTCTCCTAGCTAAGTTATCCCGTGTTAGAATCGCATTTCTACAGGCCAACCAACTGAAGGTCCTCACTTTGAAAGGAACTTTTGCCTTCCAGATTGGGTCGTGAACTCTAACTCCCCTGTCGTTCAGCCTTTTGTAGGCCGAATTTACCGAAAAGATTCCCCCTTTTTCTGCCTCCCATTTAACTTTGTCTTCCTGGTCATTGCCGCTTGGTTTCCAATCCTGTAAGAACACAATAATTTCCTGTTTTTGTCTTCTTGCCTCGGCGGTTAATCTTCCCGTGATTCTCGGTCTCCACTCCTCATTTCTCCAGTTACTAGCTACCCAGTCGTATTTATCCATAGCAAATTTGTAAGCCTCCGGGAATTTTCTCTTTAAGTTAATCGGCCCGCACCATCTGTCCTTCCAGAAGCATGTGGTCGCTCCATTACCAATAGAGAATGAAACCCCCGAGATGAAAATATCCTTAGCACGGTTGATTCCTCGCCAGAATCCAGAGGCTGAGTCCTTGTTTTTCTGGTTCCGGTGCATGCATCCATTCTTTAGGTAGGCCGCCTTTATGAGAAGACCCCATTTTGTCTTAGTCTTATGTTTAAGTTTCCACCACCATTTGCAAAGTAAGGCTTTGTTCATCTGACGAATATTGACCACCCCCAATCCCCCATGTTCTTTTCGTCTGCAGACAATGGCCCATCTTATTAAAGCATACCCTCTCCCTTCCCCACCCCATGCCATAGAAACCGTCTTCTGAGTCTGTCAATTCTGTTGGAAACCCATACCGGTATTTCGTAAAAGGACATATAGTAGAGTGGTATAGAGCTGACCACCGAGTTTAGCAAGATAAGTCGTCCCCCAAAGGACAACATTTTACCTTTCCACCCCTCTAATCTGCAAGCAATTTTGTCTATCAGGCCATTCCAGTCTACTCTCCTAATTTTGCCCGTACCGATCGGTAGGCCCAAGTATGTAATTGGTAACTTCTTGATCGGGCAGTTCAAAATATTGGCAATTGTGTTCCCCCTCCCCTGTGTCTCCTAAGAATGTGATAGAGCTTTTGTGAAAATTGACCTTAAGCCCCGACCAGTCTTCGAATAAGTACAACCGCCACTTCAACAAAGTTGCCTGTGCAATATCGCATTCCCCGAAAATTAAGGTGTCATCTGCATACTGAACATTCATGACAGCAGAGATGCCCCTTCGCATACCCAGACCATTAATCAATCCCGCTTCTCTGTAAGCATTTAGCATCCGATGAAGCCCATCTCCCACCAGAGTGAATAGCAGTGGTGATAGCAGGTCTCCCTGTTTAAGCCCTCGCCTGCATCTTATTTCCTTCCCCGGGTTCCCGTTAACCAATATATTGACCTTGGATGTAGTTAACCAACTATGTATCCAACCAATCCACCTATTCCCGAACCCTCTTCTTTCCAGAATCTCCAATAAGCATTTCCATTCCACCTTGTCATATGCCTTCTCAAAATCTAGCTTCAGCATGAACCCTGCTTTCTTACGTCTTTTCGTATCTTGTATGACTTCCTGAACCAAAGCCACCCCTTCTAATATATCCCTCCCAGCAATAAATTCCGTTTGATAATCCTCAATAATGTCCCCGATGATCCTTCCCAATCTGTTAGCAAGAACTTTCGTTATAATTTTGACTGAGCAATTGATCAAGCTGATAGGCCTGAAGTCGCTAACCTCCCTCGCCACCTGCTTTTTCGGGATGAGGCATACATATGCGTAGTTGAGTCTCTCCAGGTTCAAGCTCCCGTCATAGAACGCACACATGATATCCATGATGTCCATTTTGACAAAGTCCCAATATTGTCTGTAGAATAGCATAGGAAACCCATCTGGGCCTGGTGCCTTATCCTGTCCCATCCCCACACTGCTGCCTTCACCTCCTCCATTGTGAATGGATCTTGCAGAGCATCCACTCTACGCTGTGTTTCACCTTGCAAATCCTCCCAGAGGTTGTCATTGGATACACTTTGACCATCTCTGTGTTGCCCAAATAGCTCTTTGAACTTTTCATGAACATGATTGATTATCTGTTGTTCGTCAGAGACAGAGTTACCATCGATATCCAAAGAAAGTATGTAGTTTTTTCTACGTCTCATGCTAGCGATCTTGTGGAAGTATTTTGTATTTGCATCATCTTCCTTGTTCCGAGGTTACTAACTCTTCTCTCTAATTGATTTTCTAAAACTGCACAAACTGAAAAAGTAGAACTACCCCCATAACAGGTCAACTGCTGCTTCGGCCTCTACCAACGCAAAAGATTAGCAGTATGCCAGTTGACTAATGGGTGCCGTTTGATACAACAAAAATTAATTAATTAATTATGTACAACACTGTGTGCTATGGAGGAATATAAATGAAATGAAATGAAAATTTGATTCAAGTATAAGAGAGTTTATATTCAAGTTAGGGTTGGTGGGTAGTCTAAATTCAAGCTAACCAGTTGCAGTATAGGCAGATATGAGCTAGCTCAAGTTGTTCTTTGGTTGAATTTTCCAAATTATTTTTTTCCGGCTGCTACGATTATGTGACACATTTCAGCCATTTCTACTGTACATAGCATTGGGGTATAAATCTTGCAATATTTTAGATAATTGTATAAAATGTTAGGTTGAAGCCGGCCTGGTTGGAATTTATTCTTACTTCTTACTCTTCTTAGTTCCAACTAGTGTAACTCTTCTTAGGTTGAAGTAAAACAAACAAGTGTAAAGAAATAGGAAAGAATAGCGAGATCAGAAACGGAAAATGGATTTGATAAGGAAATTTACCTAATTGAATTTGGCACTGGGAGCTTATATGGTCGTACCCAAACAATATAAACAGGGGAGGGTTCGACCCATAGTATGTTTTGACTCTACTACATGCAAAGATAAATAAATGCAGTTCCCATTCAATTACATAACATGCACATAAAATGTTTTCTTTTAATTGATATTATCTCATGTAGACTTTTCTTCAACCTACCGAGATATTTACATCTCTAAAGGCCTTGACTAGCCTGCAACTTGTGATGCTAATAAGGTTTTGCTTAAAACAAAAGGAATGAATGATTCCAGTGCTTACACATTTATGAAAGAACAAGGAAATTCTTGATCAAGCACTTAATCAGAGTTTTAGTCCAATGAACCAAGTTGCACTGGAAATATGGCTATTAAAAGACCTGTTTTGTGCACCTAGGTCTTTTAAGCTTTGAATGCTTAATTCAAGTTACGAAATAAAATTCGGTTGTTCAAGACATGAATCGACCAAAGTTTGAATGAGTGACTCTAATTTAAATGTGAGCACTTTTTTTATAAGTCACAAAATTCGGTTCCTGAAATATGCAAGTTCATAAGAATCCTTCTGAACCTAGTAACTCTTACATAAGTTAGGACCATTTCCACAGTAACTCTACTGGCATCTTTTGCATGCGCTGCATGTGTAGCCATATAAAAAATTGTACATAGACAACACCTAGTTGTGCTGGTCAGAGTCTTCTTAGACTTGTATCCATTCAATTGATCAGCTCTATTTTAGTATCAGACCCTATCCACCTCTATTTTCCTTTGCCAATATTTTGCTTACCTAAACAAAAATTCACAAATTTCCATCTAGTTTCCTGCCTCAACACTGTCTAGTTTCTTGCATCTAATTTGCTTTTTGTTTATTAGTCATATCTATTTAGGTAATGAAACTTCCAAGACTGCCATTGTATTTCATTAACTGTAGTTGATCTTGCTCATGTTTGTATCCTTTGATTTCCATATTGTTTTGGGTTTTTTGCAGTTTGAGATTGGTCTAGTGGAAAAGCAAAAAAGAATAAAATGTCTTTGGGGGTGGGAAGTGGGGGGATGGGTTGCATCAGCCGTCGTTGGCCGATTAGTTGATAAAGTCTTCTCCTACATCAGCAATCAATTTAACTATGAAGCTAATACCAAACACAGTCTCAAGAGTCTGCACGAATATCTAATACAGATCAAAGCAGTGTTACATGAAGCTGACCAGCGGAGGATCGAAAATCCAGACTTGAAAAAGTGGCTCCTCAGTCTCAAAGATGCTATCTATGATGCAGAGGACGTACTCGACATGGTTGAATACAAAATTCTTGAAGACAAAATTGAAGGGAAAGCTGATCGGACAAGTAGCATTTCCCATGCATTGTTCAAACGTGCACGTGTGGTGGTGGAAAGTATAAACTTTTCTGGTGATGAACTTGATAAGTTGAATGAGGTACTAGACAAATTGAGAAGGATTGTTTTTGATAGGGATCATTTGATTGAGTTGATCAAGCTCCAACCTACAGTCAGTCTAAGGGTATCCCAGATGATGCAGTTGCGAGAGTCGTCCTCCATGCCCATTGAATCCAATCTGTTTGGCAGAGACGAAGAGAGAGCCCTGCTAATGAAGTTTATCTTGAAAATCTCTGATGATGATGGTGGTGCATCTAGTAGCAGAAATGTCCATGTTCTTCCTATAGTTGGCATTGGCGGCGTGGGTAAGACTACTCTTGTGCAAGATGTCTACAATAATCAAAATGTGAAAGACCACTTTGATCTTAAGGCTTGGGTTTGTGTGTCTGATAATTTTGATGTGAAAAGGCTCACAAAAGAGATAATAGAATCAGCTTCCATTGATAAACCCCATGATTTCTATAAGCTTCAAAACTTTAATAGAATTATAGAGATTTTGAAGTGCGGGCTAACAGGTAAAAGGTTTCTGATCGTACTTGACGACGTTTAGAATGAGAACAACACAAAATGGGAGCAGTTGCAAAGTGTTCTGAATTGTGGGAAGGAGGGAAGCCGAATTGTAGTTACAACTCGAATTGGAATAATAGCAAAGATGGTGGGAACCAAAGAAGCGATACAGCTGGAAGGATTAGCTGATGAGGAGTTTTGGAGTTTTTTTAGACATTGTTCCTTTGGTGATGAGAATCCTGCAAATTATCCAGACTTGGAGTTTGTTGGCAAGCAAATGGCTGAGAAGTTAAAAGGCAATCCTCTAGCAGCAAAGACAGTGGGTGGTATGCTCAAGCAGAATTTGAATTTTCATCACTGGATGGAAGTCTTGAAGTGTGAATTGTGGAAAACAAATGAACAAGAAGATGGAATCATGCAGGCACTTAGATTAAGTTATGAATACCTCCCTTCATATTTGAAGCAATGCTTCGTTTATTGTTCTTTGTTTCCCAAAGATTACGAATATTCGAAGACAAAATTAGTTCGAATGTGGATTGCCCATGGCTTTATATTACCCAATGAACAACAACTCCTAGAGAACATTGGAGAGGCTTACTTTAATGAATTACTAAGCAGATCTTTCATCCAGAAGCAATTTCCAAATAAATATGTGATCCATGACTTACTTCATAGTCTTGCACAGTCTTTGTCTGATGGTGAAATTTGCACTGTAGAAAATGATGAAGTATACATCTCTCCGAAAGTTCGCCACATATCAGTTTGTGCTAAAAATCTTTCTCTACTTTGCAATGGTAAGTTTGCAAAGGAAAATTTGAGAAGCCTTGTTGTTTTTGATCGCTCTGTTGAGACATTAGACATGTTGATGGGACTGAAAGGTCTACGAGTGTTGGTAATACATAACAAGACCCTAAAAGAATTATCATTTGAGTTTGTTCAGAAAATGCTGCACCTACGCTACTTGGAGTGGCCAAAGTTCTATGGTTCTTGTCTCTGAAGCACGGATACTTCACGTAGGGTGCTGTACCCGTATCCTGTACGTATCCGATACTCGTGTCCCCGTATCCTATAAATCCCCGTATCTTGCATTTTTTTATTATCCAACTATTTGATACGGCTGAAACTTGTCTCACTATTTGATTTGTTTTCTTATGTTATATTGCTTATGAACTTGTTTTGTTTACTTATGTTATTGTTTACGCTTACGAACAATTGTTGTAGCATTTATGGATTATCTTATTTATGTTTAATGAAAGATATTTACCATTTCCTTATTAACATGCGATATTATTTAGTTGTGTGTGTGTGTGTGTGTGTATATATATATATATATATATATATATATATATATATATATATATATATATATATATATATATATATATATATATATATAGCCGTATCCCCGCCGTATCTCGTATCCTACTTTTTTAAAAATTGCCGTATCCCCCGTACCCGTGTCCCCGTACGCGTATCGCCGTACCCGTATTGGTGCTTCATAGGTTCTTGTAAATTACAAGAATCAGTGTGCAAGCTTTACCATCTGCAAGTGCTAAGTGATACAAAAAGTATCGCTTGGATTGGATCATTAACTTTGCTTCAAAAGTTAAATTTTGAAGTTAATCAGGGAGAGAAGGGATTTGACATTGGTCAGATAAGGGACATGTCAGAGCTGAGAAGACTTAGTTTGTTTGGTCTTGAGACTGTTAAGAGAAAGGAACATGCCTCTCAGGCCATGTTAAAAAACAAAGAGTATCTTAAAGATTTAAAGTTGTTCTGGAAGGAGGATCATCATTTCAATCTTCAAAATGAGGAGGAGGCGGATATCGATGTACTTGAAAGTCTTCAACCACATAGAAATCTTGAAGAATTAGTAATCGGAGGCTACCGCGGTAGTTATCCCAGTTGGTGGAATGTAAATTGGGCATCTAATCTAAATACTCTTGAATTGTATAATTGTTCAAAATGGGAATTCCTCCCTCCTTTGGGACACCTTCCTTTCTTGAAGGTGCTACATCTACGAGGAATGAATGCAGTGAGAAGCATCGGCTCTGAATTTTATGCAACCAACCAGGTCCAGTTGTCTTCTAAAACAATATTCCCATCACTGGAGCAACTTTATATCTACAATATGATGGAATTGAAGGATTGGTACAAAATAGAAGAAGAAGAAAGGTTTGAATTGTTCCCACGTCTTAAAGATTTCAGAATTGGGGAATGCCCTAAGCTGAGAGGATCTATCTTTCAGTTTCCACCAACTAATTTTAATCATATCTGGGTAGAAATATCTTCAGAAGATACAACCGAAGATTGTGGTATTAAAGGATCAATTTCAGTCAATTGTGCCAGTGCCTCAATAGTAACAGAATGGCTTCCGTACCACAATCTTCATGCATCTGTTGAGTCTCTGACCATTACAGTACCTGAAATGAGAAGCTGGTTCGCAATAGAGCTAGAGGAGTGGATTCAACATCTCACCTCCCTCCATTCTTTGTGCTTCTCTTGTTGCGACGAGTTAGAATCCCTGCCATCCAACCTGATCAACAACCTTTCCACTCTTCGGAAATTGAAAATTGCTTACAGCCCCAACATCTAGTCACTGCCCGAAAAGGGACTGCCTGCCTCCCTACAAGAATTACTACTTAAAAATTGCGAAGAGCTAGAGTCCCTGCCATCCAACCTGATCAGCCTTTCCAATCTTCGAAAATTGGAAATTAATCACTGCCCCAACATCAAGTCACTACCGGAAGAAGGACTGCCTGCCTCCCTACAAGAATTGGAACTATACAAGTGCTATGATTTAGCAAATAGATGCATGAATGATGACTGGCAAAAGATGATTGCTCACATCCCCACCTTCAAAGTTGACAACGAAGTGGTGACAGAGGACAACAGGAAATCTTTTTATGACCGGCAAAAGAAGATTATTGATCTTATGCTATCTGCTAAAGGAGACGAAGAATAATAAGGATGGTAACAATCTATTTATTCATTTCTGACTGACCTCTCTTGCATTTATATTATTTCCCCTCAACTTGGAATTGAATGTTCATCTTTCAACTCTAAGTTTTGAGCATATTAATTAAGTGTTTGTTAAAATGCCCCCACAATCACCATTACCATTCAATACTCTTCATCTTTTGATTACTTTTCCTACTGCATGCATGGCATGCATTAAACCGATGATGCCCACAAAAGAATATCATATGATACTTGCCTTCTACTTTCCTATATTATTTTGATTTCAAGTGTTCGACATTATCTATTCTCAGCTTAATTTCTCAAACGTTTTCAGTATTTGTTTCTGGATTATTAAATTGCTGTTAAGAAAGCTAATCATTCTTGCTAATTTAACAGCCAAGGTGGCAGCAGATATGCATCTGCTGCGGAGTTCGTCCTGAAATGTCCTTCCAGGACCTCTTCATCTTTCGGCTGTGAAAGGGCGAAAAATAAAGGATGAAGGCAAAGGATGGTTCTCAGGCTTGCTTTTGCATTCACCATAGACTCGTTATGTTTCTTTTGGATTTTGCTGTAATAATGTTAATATCAGAACATGCACTGTTTGTGTTATTTCCTAATTTGTCTAGATCTCGTAGATCCCAACTGCGAGGATTAAGTTTTTCCCATCTTGCATGGAGTTTCTCTATGTTATGTAGTAGACTTTGCATCTTTGATTGGTATGCAATGTGTGAACTTTCGTTATATTTGTAATAATTTTGAAGTGGGCATTCCCTACTTTAAATAAATATGTTTGTTGGTGACCATTTTTGAATATATATTTCTTTATGTGCAATTCATGATGTGGGAAAATTATTCTGTATCAGCTGAGGAAAGAAGATAATTGTTAAGCAAGCATAAGTTGGTAGAAGAGTGTAAGTATAGTTATAACTTATAAGCTAATTCCAACCCTAGCCGCCCCCTCCTACCAACTCTAAAAAAACCCTAGATCTACTCTGCTTGGGGGCGGCGGCGCCATCAGCGCCGCCCCCCCTCCCTCGCACCCCGACGTTCCCCCTCGCCATTCCTCGACGAGCGCTGAAGACGAAGCCACGACAGAGTCCCGCGGCGCGATGAAGACAAAGCGCCGAGGTGCGCGCTGTACGATGCGAAGTGCCGACGGAGAAGCCCTTCGCGTCGTCCTTTACGATCGGTGCTCCAGTGCGCCGCCCCCCCTGGTTGCGGAGTTCGTCGCATCTACCGCGGTGGGGAGTCTGAGCCATCGGACTTGGCGAGCTCCCCACGGCGACCAGAGGACGCTGCTACCTCACCCACGATGACGTCAGGGGGAGATCGCGCCGACGACGCCCCTCCCCGCGCCCTGTCCGCCGAATCCCCGCTCGCTGCGACGACGCCCTGCCGTCGATCCCTTGGGTGAGGTCCCCCCCACCCCCACCCCCACCCCCGCACACACACACACACACACTTTGCCCCACACTGTGCACACACACACTTTGTCACCGCACACACACACTGTGCCCAGATCCCACTTTGGGAGGCCGGTGATTCGGCGGGCCAGTGGTTGTTTTTGCTGTGGTAGGGTGGTTGGGGGTGTGTAGCTAGTAGGTTTGTTCGATTGTGGGGTAGGACCCGTGATGGGGTCCCTCCACGATTTGCTAGTTGTGTGCCCGGATGTTCTGCATGCTTGCCACCATGTCCATACTCTCAGGGCCATTTTTGGCGTTCTGCGAGGGTTGGTAGTGCGTGTGAAGATGCCGAGAGTTAGGTGGTCCTGCACGTTTCTGGAGTTTGGGCCCAAAGATGGGGTCCCTCCACGATTTGCTGGTTGGGTGCCCGGATGTTCTGCGCGCTTGCCACCATGTCCACACTCTCGGGGCCATTCATGGTAATCTGCGAGGGTTGGTAGTGCGTGTGAAGATACTGGGAGTTAGGTAGTTTGCACGTTGGTGGAGCTTGGGCCTAAAGATGGGGTCCCTCCAGCGAGGTGAATGAAGGGAGTTGCAGGTGATAAAATCCTGCCTGACTTGTTTCGGGTAGGTGTGCATGTGTCGTGGAGGCACTGTACGAAGCGAAACTGATGTACTCACGCTTTGGCTGGACCGTGCTAGTTTGTCCGCCCACCCTCCAGGGTTGTTGGAGGGATTTATTGTTTGTAAGCGTCATGTTGCTTCATATATGTTTTATTTTCTGTCTGTAGTTTGTATTTGGGCCCAGTACTCTGGGTTTGTTTCGTTAAACTCTTATTAATGAAACAGGGTGGCCTTATTCCACCTTTTCCCTCAAAAAAAATAAAATTATTCTGTATCTCCATTCAGGCTATGACTTGTGTACTTCTGCCTCACGTATTTTCGTCTTGATGATTTGAGTCATGCACCATCATCTTGGTAATGGTTGTGCATTTTTCAACAACAAAGTTTCAATATCGTAATACAAGAAGCCTGGAGAGATCAAATGCTTTCATTCTATACATTATATACTGATCTATAACTTTATTGTTCCTAGCTATATATTCTGCCTATAGGTGACTCTTGGATGCAGTGCTTCAAAAATTGGTTCCTCAGTTTTCAGGTGAAATCAGCAAGGTATATGTGATTTTATACCTCTTTGACATGAAAATTTTATAATGTTTCTGTTTATTGTCGGTGTTTGAGTAATTCTGTTGTTTAAAAGTAGCCTGACTCTCTGGTATATGGTAATTCTTCACATATGTTTCAGATACCCATTAGCCTTTACACATTGCAGTTTTGGTTGCACCTTGTTTTGATGCTTCGAATCAATGCTTGGGCTTGTATCCATTCAGCTGATGAGCTCTAGTCTATACTTTCCAGACCGTATTGACCTCTCTTTTCCTTTACCAATTCACATATGTTCGTCTTATTTCCAACAACCTTAGCACTGTTTAGCTTCCTGAATCTGCTTTACTTCTTCCACCTTTTTTTTTCCTGAACAAAATGGTGGGATAACCCCTTGGTTTCATTAATAAGAGTTTAACAAAACAAGATATGAGTATACAACTGTAAACCTAGGACAGGATAGTCACCCCCCCACAGAATTTCAGTAACTGTTGATCCTGATCCATCCATGTTCCCATATACATCACTCATAATAACCCATTCCCACTTCAACCCAAATCGATATTCCCGTATACATCACTCATAATAAAGAACCAAAAAACAAAACATTTTCGTCTTTTATTGGGAACACAGGGGTATGCAAGAAGAAGAAGAAGAAGAAGAAGAAGAGCAAGAGCAAGAGCAAGACGGGAAAGTTGGATGATGGTTATAGTGGCTCTGACGGTTGGTGTGATACTTTTAGTGGCTTCTTTCTCCATAGGGTAAATTGCGAAAAAAACCATAACCTATTGGTGAACGCAATAAACCCCCTCCCCCAACACATAATTGTAGTCAAGTCCTATATGGAAACCCTAAAAAATATGTGAAATATCCAAATTGCCCCTTATATTAATTCACCATTAAAATAAATCACAGAAAAAAAAAAACCTTCTCATCTCCCAAAATTCAAATTTAAATCCAAAATTTGTCTCTCTCCCAATATTCTTTACGGTTTTAATCAATTTGAGATGAATGTATGCAAATCCAAAATGTATGCAAATCAATTTGAGTTTATATGTATGCAAATCTAAAATCCAAAATGTAAAAACAGTAAAGAATGTATACAAACCCAAATCAAAATCACTATCTCGCTCCCAAATCAAAATCCAAGTCCAAATTACCCCGGCCTCCTCATCACTACCACCGACCTCATCTCTATCATCATCAAAACTAATGCTTTTTTTTTCTTGCTTTAGTTGATGAATTTGTTGAATGGTGTTGAATGACGTTGAATGGTGTTTTTTTGGAGTTGGAGAAGATGTTGAAGTATATGAAGATGAGAGGAAGATGATGATGGAGGTGAAGATGATGGGATGGAGGTCGGGATGGAGGCCGACAGAGGTCGGGTTGGATGTATATAGACACAATATCTTGTAGAAACTTATGACTACAAAGTTATACTAGACTCGTTAACCTTTCTTTGAAGGCCAGGAAAAGGCTCCAGGACCGGACGGATTGCCGATTTTCTTCTACAATACATATTGGAGCATCATCAAAGAGAACCTTATGAACGTCTTCCACGAGGTCTACGTAGGGAGAGCTGAATTGGATCGGTTAAATTATGCTACTATTATTCTGGTGCCTAAGAAAAGCGAAGTAGTTTCTCAGGAAGATCTTAGACCTATTAGTTTGTTGAATGGGTCTTTCAAAATTATTTCGAAAGTTTTGGCTCAAAGACTAGCCCCGCATCTCAACGAGGTTATTGCCCAATCGCAAAGCGGGTTCATTAGGGGTAGGGATATAATGGATAGCATTGCATCCGCCCATGAGATTGTGCATATAGCCATAGAACTAAAGCTGAAGGCTTCATTCTTAATTTAGACTTCCAGAAAGCCTACGATTCCGTATCTTGGGACTGCGTGGAGGAAGCTCTAACTCTTAAAGGCTTTGGCTCTAGATGGAGGTCATGGATGAGCAAGTGTATCCGTGGGGGTAAATCGGTTATCCAGGTTAACGGTTGGCAGGGAAAAGAGATTGTTTGTAAGAGGGGCCTGCGGCAAGGGGATCTGCTATCGTCTCTTCTCTTTGCCATCGTGGCAGATGGCCTCGCAGAAATGATCAGTAGAGCCAGGGTTAACAATACAATCAAAGGAATCCAGATTAAGGGCATCGATGAGCCTATGACGATCCTTCAATATGCGGATGATACGATACTCTTTGGTAAAGCAACGGTGGAAGAAGCTGGGGCCATGAGAGGGTTGCTGGCCTGCTTCCAAGGATGGTCGGGCCTCAAAGTTAATTTGACCAAAACTAGCATTATTTCGATGTCTGATCTTCTGAATAATTTGATTAAAGAGATTTCGAAGATTTTCGACTGCAAGATTAGTGATTATCCCATTAAATATTTAGGTACCCCAATTAGGCCAGGCGCTCTCTCGAGGGAGGATTGGAGTCCCCTGATTGCAAAGATTCAAAAGAAGCTTACAGGGTGGCAGAGTCGTTTCCTCTCACTCGGAGGAAGGATTATTTTGTTAAATTCGGTCATCAGTGCTATCCCGCTGTATCTAATGTCCATCTTTGAACTTCCTAAGTGGGTCATCAATAGTATAGATAGACTTAGAAGGCATTTTCTATGGAAAGGTTCAGACGAAGGGAACAAGGGTTTCAATCTTGCTAAGTGGGGAAGAGTCTGCAAGAAAAGGGAATTTGGGGGACTGGGCATCATGAATCTCCATGATATGAACAAAGCCCTGCTGTGCAAGTGGTGGTGGAAGATAACTAATAATCATAAAGGGTGGTGGAGTTATTTGTTCGCTCAATTTCGGAAGAGACGTAAATATCGATACGGAGGCAAAAGCCCGTCGGCGAAGGTCTCACTTATCTGGAAAGGAATAGCGAAACAAGGCGAGCTGTTCCATTCCAACACTAGATGTAAGGTGGGAAACGGGTTGAAGACTAGGTTCTGGAAAGACAAATGGTGCAGCCAAACATCGCTTCTAAATCAATTTCCAAAGGCAGCGGAAGCAGCTATTAATTTAGACCTATCAGTTGCAGACGTGCGGAAGAGGGGGAAACTAAGATTTACAGTCTCCCACAATATTTCTCCGGAGAGTTTGTCTCAGTTCGAAGCTATGAACAATCTTATACTTCAGGAAGAGGGTCGGGTCGACAGGACAGATGACGAGAGATGGTGAGACAGAGAGAACTCTAGACTTTTCTCGGTGTCATCCATGTATAAGTGGATCAACGACGGAGGAACGAGATGCCCAGTTCAAGCGGTCATTTGGGGTGCCCATGTTCCATTCAGGGTGAAAGTGTTCTGTTGGCTGGTCTATAATAATGCGATACTTTCCAAAGTGAACCTTACGAAGAGAGGCATGCGGATTGACAAGGCTTGTAGTAGATGCTCCCACGCAGAAGAAGATTCCAATCACATTATTTTCGGTTGCCTTAGAGCTAGTCTAACTTGGGAAATTGTTTGTAGGGGTTTCGGGTGTAGCCAAGTTCCGAATTGCACTGCCGTTATTTGGGGATCATTTAGAGAGGCCTTTATTAAATTAGAAGATAGGAGGGCATGGGATATAGCAATTGCAGCTTTAATTTGGAATTTGTGGCTAGAGAGAAATGATTTACTTTTCCGCAATGTGTCGTACAGATTTTCTCATTCCATGCATAAGATTTTTCTGTTTATACATGATTGGGCAGGTGCTCAGGAAGCGGCGAAGAGAGCTAGGATTATGGAAGGAGAGTAGTCAGGAAGCTGCTGGATACCTCCTTACGGTATCTACAGGGAAGTGGCTACTGAGTCGCATTTTGGAGGGTTTTGGCTTCAGGTCCAGTTATGTTTATGTCCTGAATGCAGGGTGTTCTTGTATTAGATGGGTTATGTTTTCTGCTTTTCTTCTTGCTTTGGACTATTATGTAATATTCAGGGACTGATCTACCTTGTTTCCTTAATCGTTCATTAATGAAACGATGGTCTTGGCCATCTATTATCAAAAAAAAAAAAAAAAAAAAAAAAAACCTTTCTTTGAAGTCTAAGAAATCAAATTAAGTATGGAGTTTTAGGTGACTTTTAGAAGTTGCAAGAGCTGCAGTTTTTGGGAATCTGAAGCTCCTGTTTTGCATATGGATTTAGACAAAGCAATTGTCATTATATTTAGATGATCTTAACTACAATGTTTTGGTAAACTTATTTAGGTTTCATATGAAACTAAGAAATCTATTTTCTGATAAGTATCATAATTTATATTTACACGCACTTTCTTTTCCAATTGAAGCTACCTCCACCGCCATGAAACTCAAAGAAGTAGACCCAAATTTCTGAGTTTCCTTAGTTCATCATCCTTCATGCCCTTGATCACACCTGCTACCGAAAGCTTCTTCTTGACAGATTTCCTGTGTAGCATGGTTATTAAATACTCGTACGAATCTGGCAGTGAATATATCAAGTTGAAAGCTTTATTCTCTTTGCTTAGATCATCTGCATTTATCGCCCTCAATTCAAATAATACCTTACTGAATTCCACTATATGATCTTGAAGAGCGGTACTTTCCTTCATTGAAAAAAAAAATAGTTTTCTCTTTCAGTACATTCGATCTAGTAACGACGATCCCAAGTAGTCAATTCCCAGTCTCACCAAAAGACTCACCGAGTCATTGCGCTTGTCTCCTTAAGAAAGTTTTTTTTTTATCATATCTCCTTAAGAAAGTTACACTTGACTTCGTCCGCCAGTGATAACCGGATTAAGCTCAAGACTTTTAAACAAACATCATCCCACTTCTCCTGCTTCATGTCGGCTGGCTTCATTTTATTCCCATCTAGGCAAGATGCAAGCCATTTTGAACCAATACGTCATACATACATGTCCACCTTCCAGAGATTAATGTTGATCTTCCCCTTGAACACTTGCGGTCGACTGCCCCTTTTGGCAGTTGACTGTCAACTGATACAAAACCTGAACATCCTTTCTTCCTACCTCCAATCTTCGCTTTGAACCTCTTCTTGCTTCACTCTATTCTCTTCACATTGAACCTAGTATGGAAGACATAAACCAACACTCGTATCCATAAGAATAACAATTACGAGGATACAATTCCACCAATCGTCAACCCCACACCAACTAGAAAGATAGGCCAACTGAACAGAAGTAGGAGATTGAGAAGAAACCGATAGATGTCAAAAAGAGCGTAAACAATTATAAGAAGGGCCGTTATCGCAGATACCCTGACAAACCACATTGCTAGTATGAGCAAAGTAGTAGGAGCATTTTTCAAAAAGAAAAAGTCGTAGGAGCAGTCCTGAAAATCAGCAGATGGAAGATACCCCCAATGACTAAGATCACCAAGGCTTGTATACCTACCCATTTATCTAGTTTATCCTTGATCTTCCTCTCCTCTTCCTCGTTAACAAGGACAGTAACATTATTGGAACCTGCTGCAATTGACAATGTAGCGAGAAAAAATGACAGTTTTAAAAGCGAAGAATTAGCTCACTATATAGGTTTTCAATGTAGAAAATACACAAATATTCTAATTAAAACATGACAATTCATAAATGTGTTGCATTCACAAGTCAAAACATTGTCCAAACTTCGAAAAAAGCAGCAAAAAAGAATACTTCATAAATGGCATGCAATATGTGAATTTCGTTTTATTTGTAATAATTTTATAGTAAGCAAGCTTGTCAGTAAACATTGTCTGAATTCCCTTTTATGTGCAAGTCAAGATGAGAAAATACTTCTAAATCTCCAGTTGTGCTATAACTTCTGTACTTCACACATTCTCCCCATGATGTTTTGAGGTAGCTAGGCACCATCATCTCATGAATGGTTGTACATATTTGAACAACAAAGTTTGTCCTGTATGCAGTATAAGCAGGGTATCCACTACCTGAAATGAAAATTGTTTCTTGATAGCCGTTTTCTGAAACCTGTTCATATTTTGTAATGGAAAATGCCTATATTTCTCAATTTTTAGCCAGTAGCTAATTTACTTTGTGCCTCGCATATTGTCCTGTACATGTGCTGTGCTAGACATTATGGCCTCATTTCTGCTCTGCATTTTAGCTGGGAATTATCAAAAAATTATGTTTTATCTTTTAAGTTTGAGTATTGATCTTTTAGCTGTTTAGTTCATGCTTAATTTACTTCATTCTAGAAATAGAAGAAGTTAGGCGTATCCTAAACAAATCGTTCGACTCCTAAAATCTGAATCACATGAACAAGCTGTCCTAGGACATTTCTTTGGGAAAAAAAAAGAAAAAAAAAAGAAAAAAAAAGAAGAAAGAAGTGATGGACACTGATTCTTGTATCAGTATCAGTGGACCTAACCTATGTCAGCTTCAATAATTCTGTCTCTCACCAAGTCAAGTCAGTCATACATAACAATTGCAACTAGGAATTAATGATACAACAAAAATCAATAATATACAACACTGTGTGCTATGGAGGAATAGAAATGAAATGAAAATTTGAATCAAGTGTAAGAGAGTTTATATTCAAGTTAGTGTGGGTAGTCTAAATTCAAGGATTTTTTTTTTTTTAGAATAAAGGTGACCCCGTCACCGCTTCATTAATGATATATTAACGAAACAAAGTAGAACATAATATTACATCATTATCCGAAGATAGATCTCAGTTCAAAAGCAATAGATACAACACCTATTACATGAACTACTCAAAAGCATAAAGTGACCTATCTTTTCTTTTCTTTCCATCCAATTCAAGGAAATTTACCTAATTGGATTTGGGATGTGGGAGCTTATATAGTCATATAACCATGCTATTAAGATGGATCCAAACAATATAAACAGGAGAGGGTTCTACTCCTAACAAAATAATAGTAAGTTTTGACTCTACTGCAAAGCTAAATAAATGCAGTTCCCATTTAATAACATAACACATAAAGTGGTTATATAATAGCATTTAATAAATGGTTATATAAAACCTAAATAAATGCAGTTCCCATTTAATAGCATGGTTATATAGTCATATAACCATGCTATTAAGACGGATCCAAACAATATAAATAGGAGAGGGTTCTACTCCTAACAAAATAATAGTAAATTTTTGTTGGATATATTGGTATATTCTCTCTATATAAATATTGCATGTGCATATGAGTAACACGTGTAATGAACGTACAATTGAATGGATATTGGAATGCGGGTTTGTGGGTTTATAACCGATACCCAAACCAGTATTTAGAGATAAATACTGGCTTGTGATAGCAGTCTAGGAATTCCAATCTTGATACCTAGGAAGAATATGTCAGATTTTCAAGCAACTTAGATCTAGCGATAAACCCTAATTCCCAATTGTTAATTTCTCACTAAACCTAACAATTAATCAATTTGTGAGATTAATTAAGAGGGAAATCGGAGTTTTGTTGGATCTCGCCGGACCTTGTCGAAGCCGTCGGATCTTGTTGAAGCCCTCGGAGTCGCCGTCGTTGACCGTTGATATCCCACCGTCGGAATCGCTCGCCCCCCGTCGCCTCCTCCACTGTCGACGCGTCGCGCGCTGTCGACCACAGTCGAGGCAATCGACTTGAGATCCAACGGGATCCGAAATCTCTCGCCCCTTCCTTCTCCGATTGCAGTCGACGGCAGCCTCCCCCTCAGGCGCCGACTCCGATCATCTTCTCTCTTCTTCATCTTGGCAGATTGGGTTTGTGTGTGTGGAACCCTAGTTTGAAGAAGACAGTGAAGGGAAGAAGGAGAGATCAGATCTGTTTTGATATGATTTGTTGACTGGTTCATCATGGTGTTTGGTATTCAGGGTCAAGGAAGGGATCCTGTGTGTTCTTTTGACTCAGAAATGACCAAGAAAAGAGTCCTATGGTTAAGGACCTACTCTGATGTGTTTGGGATTTGTGTTTGGGATTGAAGAGGGGATCTTTGGTGTTCTTGGGATTGATTAGATCCCGACCTCAGATTGAGTCTATCTATTGGTGCGTGGTGTTTTGGGTGCAATACGGAATAGATCAGATTTGTTCTCAAACAGACTTGACTCTAATCAATTGAAGGGGAAGAGACGGTGAAAGATAAGTTCTTTACTTTCCTTATATTAAATTTTTGTTCTTTACTTTCCTTATATTAAATTTTTGTTAAATATTTTGCTATGTACTGGAAGTTCAAAACATTGGTTTTAAGTTTATTTTGAATTATAGAATTACTGTGATGCTAAGTGGTTAAGTTCAAGACTGTATTGATCATTTGTTTAAATTAAATACAAGTTGAACAGTTGTTTTGGCCATGTGCTGAAATCAAATATCTATTTTTGATAAGTTAAACTGTATGTTGACTATAAAATTTGGATCTCCAATTAAATTGTTGCTAGAATTAGATAGTGCTAATAATTTGTTTAATTGGCTAATCTTTAACAATTTGATGAATGTAGGAACTTTAATGTTACCTACAAATTGTGTATGTTGGAGACGATGGATATGCATCACGGTTGAATAAGTCTGCACCACGCGGGCTTCTCCATCGAATTTGGAAAACACTTCTAACTTGAAGTGTCGGTATGATCTACTCTAATCTTGCTTAGTACTTTCATGTGATGAATGTATTAACGTTTTGTGCATTTGATTACATGATTGAGAGTTTTAGATCATAGTTATTCTCGCTTTGAAAACTAGCATGTTTAGGGTTGTTAAGTGCTTTATCATACTATGTGTATAGATATTTTTGACAAATCCATTGTTTGCAGTTTGTGTGAGATTATATATTTGCTTCTCAAATAAAATAAATATAAATTTTTGATGTATAAGATGTATAACAAATGTCTGTAACTTAGGAGAGAGCATCTCTTAATGTACGATATGACTATTAGTTACGTTTTGTTCTTACTCGTTCATTGTACTGTGTGTGCAAAGTTGAATTGTTGCATGTTAGTCATTATCTCATTTAGCATCATGAAGATGATGAAGAACGAATAGAGAAAAGAACTCTTCGCTCAGGGTGTTTGAGCAAGTGGTTATTGTTATAATCACTAGAGAAAGCAAATAATTTTGAAAAATGTGATAGAGTAATTTTGTATTAACTCTTATAAAGTGCATATATTGTCAATCGCATGTATAAGTTGAGTTTAACAAATGAGACAATTAATAATAATAATTCTAATTGTGTTCTTGAACATAGCATAATTGGCTAGGATTTGAGAACTATATATATTCAATTGTTTGTGAGGAAATGTGATTTAATTATCAAAACTGTGGGGGAAATGGAGTTAAAAGCAATTGAGTAAAAAGCTTTAACATCCAAGTTGTTTTGAAATTTAGAATCACTATGAACTATATATTAAATTGTTTGTTCTTGTTAAAACTTATAATTCTACTCGATGATTCATTAAATATGACAAATGTGAAGTTTGAATTCAGATTTTGATCACTAGAAAATCATTTTGTATGGTCTCTAGGAGTTCATAACTTTTTGAATCAATACATTCTGATATTTGTGATCTCAACAGCTTTGTGACTATGTGGGATAATTGTTGGTTAAAAGTATTTAATCGCTTTTGTAGATGATTAATATAAGTCTGTCATATATATGAAGAATGAAGCACTTGTTATTCTTAATGAATTAAAAAAAAACCATAGTTAAATGCTAAAAATCAAAGGTTTAGAATTGATAGAGGTGGTGAATATGTTTTAACAATTTAAGAGAAGTTTGCATTTGGCATAATCTCTACTGCACTCTACTTACAACAGTTAAACGATATTGATAAAAGTTAGAATCAAACACTTAGTGAAATGTTGAATTCTATATTATTGACTGTTGTTTGTCTTGTGTAATTATGAGTGATGTTGTATTGTTAATCATATCTCTAATGTGTTACTACACTCTAAATTGAATACGCCTTGTAAATCATGGCATGAAAACACAAATAATTTTGTTAAAGTAAAAAATTTGTGTTGTGATGCATCTGTTAGAGTACATGACTCTAGAAAGCCTAAAATAGGACCTACAACATATATTTGTGTGTTTAGAAAGTGCAAAATATAGTTCAGTGGACAGATGTTGGATCTATCTAATTTGTGTTAGAAGAATCTAGACTTGCAGAGTTATTTGAGGATGCGTTCATCAAAGATAAATGTATGAAATGATTTAGTCCTACAGACACGGTCAATGATTCACTGTTGGAATCTAGAACTAGTCATACTGACACTTAAACCTGAATGACAAATGAGCTAAGAAGAGTCTTTAGTAGACAATGAGATAATTTTGTGGCATACAATAATACTTTAATTTAATTGATCTGCCGAAAAAGACTAAAACTATAGTAAGTAAGTGGGGTTTTGTAGAAGAAACTTAATTTTGATTGTTCAGTAGCAATTTTAATGCTTTTTAGTAGCTAACAGATTGACTGAGAAAAATGGGGTAGATTTATTTGATGTCTACTCACATGTTTGTCATATTGCTACAATAAGTATTCTTCTTACCCTTACATATATTGAAAATTTTGTCATTCATAAAGGATATTTAAAAAGTTTTGTACTTGATATTTTGAACTGAATAGTTTTGTACTGGAAAATTTTGAACTAATATGTTTAGTGAACAAGATTTACAATTTAGTAAAATCATCGTATGATTTAAAACATGTAATATAGCTAACGTATAAATAATTTGACAAATTTCTCAAAGAGCCTAGTATATGAATTAAGTAATTCAGATCAGTGCCTTTAACTTTGTGATGTGTCAAATATAATGGCTATTATTTACTTGGTTTTATTGACATACTTGTTGTTTGGAAGTGACATCTCTATTATAAATGGAGTTAAATTGTGCTATCCAAATAAATTTAGTATGAAACACCTAAGTGTTGTGGTCACCATATTATGTATAAGGGTGAGTTTTAGTTGTCAAGGGATAACCCTTAGTCAAACTCGATAAATCAATAATGTGTTTCAAAAATGGGGATATAGTGATTGAAAGTGTGTTTTGAAATACCTTATGATTATGATAAAAAGGTTGACACCTAATGATGGTGCAACTATGAGACATGTTGAAAGTCTCATGTATACAAAGATTTGCACTAAAAAAAAGGACAGCCTTTGAGGTAGGTATGATCTGCAGACTCACTAATAATCCCATACACATTTGAGTGTCGTTAAGAGGCTAATGAGATACCTGAGTGGTACTCAAGAGTTTGCTTTGTGCTACTCAAAGTTTAGTGAAAGTCGACAACTAGTGGATATGTGTTCACACTAGGAGCAGAAAAATTATGGAGATTAATAGGCAAACAAGCATTGCGTTCTCATCCATGAAATCAAACCTCTATGTGTTATCCTCTGTAGGGAAAGAGGCTGAGTGGATTGAATGACTTATTACTAATCATCCATTTGAGAAGTTTAATGTAAATTCTCTAATTCTGTTATGCGACTATCAAGCTATAATGCACGGTAGCTCATAACTCACTCTATAATAGTAAGAGGAGTATATTAAGGCTGAAAGAAGCCTAGTTGAACTTTCTCATAGATTAAGTGCAATTGCGACAAGTATGGCTAACGCTCTTGCTAAGAGACTTGAAAGTGATCTAATTATCAAAACTGTGGGGGAAATGGAGTTAAATGCTATTGAGTCAAAAGCTTTAACATCCAAGTTGTTTTGAGATTTAGAATCCAATTGGAGCCATTGAGAAGTTCAAACTGAAGCATCAATTTTAAGCAGTTGACATGTTTTAGATAATTTTGATGATTCCACATAAATTCCACGAATATATAATGTCATTCCAATTTTGATGGTATTATATATCTAGGGAATTTACTTATAATGATCATATTATTCCAATACGAAACATGAAAACTTGTCGATATGTTTCCGATGATTAAATTGTCCTAAATATCATTCCAATTTTGATGATATGTCTTTTATGGATACATGTTTCATTCCAATTTTGTTGATTCAATGTTAAACCATGATTGAAACGGCAGTCTTTTCATTCCAATATGAAACATAGTATGGTTCTTGTGTAGAAACTATAAAGTTCATGTACTTTACTTATTAAAGATACTTGATTGTGATGCTTGCGTTACATTTTTGCTAAGCTAATTATAAATTGTACTAAGTTCTTTTGTGGAACTAGATACTTTGTGAAATTCATTGGAATTCTTAGAGATGTGTCTCTTGATATTCTTGTTTTCTATAAGCTAGCAAAGATGGAGGAGTTGAATTTGTCAACATAGATTTAAAAAATAATGATTGGCTCAAAATGGAGGAGTAAACATAAAGCAGTGTGCAATGATAGAATTTCAGTTTATTTCTTTCGAGAATAAATTAGTCACTTGCTTGGTAAAACTTCTGTTGAGTTTAAGACTCTTGTGTTCATGAGCTTAAAACTCATATTTTGTCCTTGAAGTTTATTTGCTTTGTTTGATTTTGAAACTATGACAGATTATTCCAGTTGGTTTAGTCTATATGAACTATTCTGAATTGGATATGGTTTGGAACTATTTAATTATATTGGTTTAGTCTTGATTGAACTATTCAGTTTTATAATTCTATTGGTTCTTATGAAACTAGACCTTTATGATGCTTTTCTTTTATGGACTGCTATCAGCCAGTCAGTTTTATACTGAACTGATGAGATAATCATGTACTTTATATATTGAGAATATAGGAGGAGATTGTTGGATATATTGGTATATTCTCTCTATATAAATATTGCATGTGCATATGAGTAACACGTGTATTGAACGTACAATTGAATGGATATTGGAACGCGGGTTTGTGGGCTTATAACCCGATACCCAAACCAGTATTTAGAAATAAATACTGGCTTGTGATAGTAGTCTAGGAATTCCAATCTTGATACCTAGGGTGAATATCTCAAGCAACTTAGATCTAGCGATAAACCCTAATTCCCAATTGTTAATTTCTCACAAAACCTAACAGTTTTTACTCTACTGCAAAGCTAAATAAATGTAGTTCCCATTTAATAACATAACACATAAAATATCATCAGGGGAGCTGCAGGACATGCAGAAGGCTAGACAAGACCTTGACGGTCTTTTTTAAAAAAAAGGATGATTATTGGAGGCAAAGATCTCAAGACCAGTGGCTACAAAATGGGGATGCCAACACGACATACTTTCATAGGATGACTAACGGCCGGAGAAGATCGAACTTTATCTCGGGCCTTACCATTAACAACAGGTGGGTAACAGACCAAAACTCGGTAGGCGCTCATATTGAGGGGCATTTTAGAGGCCTTCTCGAGCGGTCCAGAGAGTGTTTGTGCCACCTCCATGAAACCTTCTGGTCCCGACCAAATATCGTCGGTCCAGAGGAATTAGAGAAACCGTTTGAGATTAGTGAAATAATGAGGGCGATTAAAGACTTGGGCCAGGATAAATCTCCAGGACCCGATGGATTTCCAGTATTCTTTTATTCTACGTTTTGGGATATTATTAAGATGGATTTCTTGGGCATTTTTGACGAACTCTTTCAGAATATCGCTCAGATTGATCGGCTCAATTATGCGACCATAGTTTTAATTCCCAAAACCGACGAGATCAAAGAGGATGGGAATCTCAGACCCAGTAGTCTTCTGAATTGCTCCTTTAAAATCATCACTAAGGTTTTGGCATCAAGGTTGAATCCGTGGCTTAGTGCCATCATCCATCCGGCTCAAAGTGGGTTCATTCAAGGACGCGACATCCTAGATAGTATCGCTATTGCCCATGAGACCATCTTTCAGAGCGACAAAGACAGAGTAGAAGGCTTTCTTCTTAAATTGGACTTTGAGAAGGCATACGACACGGTGGAATGGGATGGTGTTATAGAGGTACTCGAGACTAGAGGCTTTGGCCCCAAGTGGATCGGCTGGATTAACAAGTGCATTAGGGGCGGTAAATCGTCAGTCTTGGTGAATGGTAATATTAGCAACCTAATTGCTTGCAAAAGAGGCCTTAGTCCGGGTGACCCATTGTCCCCTCTTTTATTCACCTTGGTTGCCGACGTGCTTTCCGAAATTACACAGCATTGCTCCAACCAAAATCTGCTTCGAGGCATTGGAAGTTTGGACGGTACCCACGGTATCCCCATTCTCCAGTTCGCAGATGATACACTTCTTTTTGGGAGGCCTGACATTAACGAGGTTCTCATTTTCAAAGGAATTTTGGTGTTCCTTGAGGCATGGTGCGGGCTCAAAGTTAATTATGTTAAAAGCAATCTCATTGGTCTAGGCAGATGTGGAGAGGTGGTTCCGACTTTTCTGGCCAGTGTTCTGGACTGTAAAGTCGAAAAGTTTCCCATTAAGTACTTGGGAGTCCCATTGCGTCCAGGCAAACTAACGAGGAATGATTGGATGATCCTTATAGACATAATCAAAAGACGACTTCCCGGGTGGAAGAGGACCCATCTTTCGCTGGGAGGCAGAATCACACTTATTAACGGTGTACTCTCGAATCTCCCCATTTATTGGATGTCCATCTATGAATTCCCCAATTGGGTTATCAAGGAGATTGACAAAATTCGTAGAGACTTCTTGTGGAAGGGAAATAGAGAGGATGGCAAAGGTCTGCCATTAGTCAGATGGAGCGTTGTTTGTCGGAAAAAAGAGTTTGGTGGTTTGGGTATCCTAAATATTCAAGAAATAAACAAAGCTCTGTTATGCAGATGGTGGTGGAAAATGCATTCCCGCCGCACCCCTGCCCAAGGTAACGCTTGGCTTCGGTATAGAAGACAAAGATGATTCAATTTTTTTGGGGGGGGGGGACAGCATCGTAGAGGCATTTCTCCAATTTGGAGGGGAATAGACAGGGCAGGAGACTTGTTCCACTGTCACTCCCCGAGCAGGGTAGGGAATGGGGAAAATACAAGATTTTGGCTAGATGCTTGGACTGGCCCAAATACCTTGGCCTCGCTATTCCCCGAGATATTTCAGAGGGCCATCAACAAATCTGCACCGGTGGCAGATTATTGGGTTAGAGCCCCTTGGCACATTAGGCTATTACCGACCGGTAATTCCAATGCCCATAGTAGTGTTGACCCTATTTATTCCTGGCTTGGGAATAACCCAGCTCGTGTGGGTAACCAACAGGATGAGAGGGGTTGGCACTTAGAGGCTAACGGCAAATTCTCAGTCAGGTCCATGTATTCGTCCCTCTGTGACGGGTGGACTAGATGTGCCGCAAATAGAGTCATCTGGAATACATCCGCTCACAAAGTCCGAGCCTTCCTGTGGTTGGTATCCAAGGAAGCAATTTTAACTAGAGAAAATCTCGCTAAGAGAGGATTAATCACCGTCGTCTCTTGTCCGAGATGTGGGAGTGGGATAGAGACTATTTGTCACCTTCTTCTCGAATGCGTGCATAGCAAAAGTATTTGGGACTTTCTTCTCTTAGGATTTGGCCTATTAGGTACCCTCGTAGATGTGTCTTACCTGTGGGGAGAGGGTAGAGAGGTGGAGGTACTTCGGGGACGACGAAGAGAGTGGGATTGCTTAGTGGCGGCATGTTTTTGGGTCATTTGGATTGATAGGAACGATGCCTGTTTTAGAGATCATTCTTGCAATTTTGTTCAGATGATATATAAAATCATGTTCCTTTGTTCTTCTTGGTTGTCCATCCCAGGGGCAAGGAAGAAAGCTCGCACAGGTCCTCTTTTCTCTTCCACTAGCGCGGGGACTAGATACGGCAACCACTGAAGGGAGCAGAGGGAGAGCGCAGGTCTACACTTTACCTTTGTCTGCAGGACGGGGGGTGGCTTTTGTTGTTGTTGCAGTACTACTACTTTTGGGTTCTTGTAGTTATAGCAGTACGCTTGATGTTATGAGACCTGCCTTTTGTACTTTGGTTGTACTATTATGTACTAGTTGTAGGTCTCACTTTTGTGTAATAGTAGTTCTCGCAGTACATTGGATGTAATGAGATCTATTGATGTATTGAAGTTTATATATGAGATTATGGGGCAATTTTCTTGCCTTTATTTCAAAAAAAAAACATAACACATAAAATGTGTTCTTTTAATTGATATTATTTTGTGTAGACTTTTCTTCAACCTACCAAGATATTTACATCTCTAAAGGCCCTGACTATCTGCAACTTGTGAGGATAAGGTGTTGCTTAAAACAAAAGGAATGAATGATACCAGTGGTTACACGTTTTTGAAAGAACAAAGATATTCCTGATCAAGCAATTAATCATAATTTTAGTCGAATGAACCAAGTTGCACTGGAAAATATGGCTATTAAAAACCTGTGTTTTGTGCACCCAGGTTTTTGAATGCTTAATTCAAGTTTTGAAATAAAACTTGGTTGTTCAAGACATGAATCGACAAATTTGAATGAGTGAAACTAATTAAAAAGAGAGCACCGTTTTTTTTTGTAAGTCGGAAAATTGGGTTTCTGAAATATTCAACTTCGTAAGAATCCTTCTGAAATAACACAGGCATGGTGGGGTTCCAAAGGTATGCAGACTTGTGTGACCAATACTGTCTACCTTCCTGAATTTTGTTTTCGTCTTGTTTATGGATCACTTGTATATATGTGTATTTCTAATTTGTAACATATGACTGTGTTATTGTATTTCAGTGTATGTATGTTGATCCTGCTGCTCATGGCGGTATCCCTTGATTTCCATTCGGATTGACTCATTTACCAGCCTAACCTCGAACAGGCTTACATTATTTGCAAAGGCTCTTTCGTTGCTGTTCCCGTTGCCTATCAGTCCATCATACCACAGTTCAGTTGGCAAACTCATCTGAAATCTAAAACCTTCAAATACTTAATACCTTGATCAAACTCATCTGAGAGCAAAAAAAAGGCAGCAGGCCCGACCGACCTCTTTGGTAAAATAGTCTCTTATTCTCCATTTCGTACTTTCTTTTGTTCTGATTTATAATTTCATGCGATCATATGAAAATTTTGAATCAAGTATAAGAGAGTTTATATTCAAGTTAGGGTGGGTAGTCTAAATTCAAGCTAACCAGTTGACCCATTCGAGCAGATATGAGCTAGCTCAAGTTGTTCTTTGGTTAAATTTTCCAAAAAAAAAAATTGGGGTAGGCTTCGGGGCCTCGGGCAAATGCTACACGCACATGCATTTTCTTGAAAATTCGACTTGATAATCACTTACATGTTACCAAGTTTCGGCTTTTAAAAGTATACATCTGCTTGATATCCATTATTGATCTCTTAATTCCTTGTTCCCATGTTACAAACTCTTCTCTCCAATTGATTTTCTAGAAATGCACAAACTAAAAAAGTAGAAGTACCATAACAGGTCAACTGGTGCTTCCTCTTATAACAGAAATATGCCAGAGGACAAATGGGTGCCGTGAAAATTTGCAACTAGGTAGGAACTAATGATACAACAAAATTCAAATATGTACAACACAGTCTGTGTGCTATGGAGGAATAGAAATGAAAATT
Source organism: Hemerocallis citrina (assembly GCA_017893485.1). Taxonomy (NCBI): domain Eukaryota; kingdom Viridiplantae; phylum Streptophyta; class Magnoliopsida; order Asparagales; family Asphodelaceae; genus Hemerocallis; species Hemerocallis citrina. The sequence goes on from CM030366.1 coordinate 236,787,413, forward strand.
TGAATCTAGTATATGAGAGTTTATATTCAAGTTAGGGTGGGTAGTCTAAATTCAAGCTAACCAGTTGACCCATTTGCACTATAAGCATATATGAGCTAGTTCAGGTTGTTCTTTGGTTGAATTTTCCACAAAAAAAAAATTCGGCTACTACGATTGTGTGACACTTTTCAGCCATTAGGGACATAGATCTTGCAATATTTTAGCCTAAGAAGCACAAGCAAAGATACAACCAACAGTTGTACTCCTAACAAAATAATTGTAAGTTTTGACACTATTGCAAAGTTAAATAAATGCAGTTCGCATTCAATAACATAACACATAAAATGTGTTCTTTTAATTGATATTATCTCGTGTAAACTTTTCTTCAACCTACAGAGATATTTATATCTGTAAAGGCCCTGAGTGACTACCTCCATACTGACTCTACTAGCATCTTTCGCATGCACTGCATGTGTAGCCATAAGAAAAATTTGTACATAGACAACACCTTGTTGTTGCTGGTCAAGTCTAACTTTCAGTGTCTTCTTATACTTGTATCCATTCAATTAATCAGCTCTATTCTAGTATATATCAGAACCTATCCACCTCTATTTTCCTTTACCATTTCACAACATTTTCCTTACCTAAAGAAAAATTCACAAACTTCCATCTAGTTTCCAGCCTCAACACTGTCTAGTTTCCTGCAACTAAATTGCTTTTTGTTTATTAATCAGATGTATTTAGGTAATGAACTTCCAAGACTGCCATTGTATTTCATTAACTGTTGATCCTGCTCATGTTTGTATCCTTTGATTTCCATATTGTTTTGGTTTTTTTGCAGTTTGAGATTGGTCTAGTGGAAAAGCAAAAAAGAAGAAAATGTCTTTGGGGTGGGAAGTGGGGGGATGGGTTGCATCAGCTGTCGTTCGCCGATTAGTTGATAAAGTCTGCTCCTACATCAGCAATCAATTTAACTATGAAGCTAATACCAAACACAGTCTCAAAAGTCTGCACGAATATCTAATACAGATCAAAGCAGTGTTACATGAAGCCGATCAGCGGAGGATCGAAAATCCAGACTTGAAAAAGTGGCTCCTCAGTCTCAAAGTTGCTATCTACGATGCAGAGGACGTACTCGACATGGTTGAATACAAAATTCTTGAAGACAAAATTGACAAAATTGAAGGGAAGGCTGATCAGACAAGTAGCATTTCCCATGCATTGTTCAAACGTGCACGTGTGGTGGTAAAAAGTATATACTTCTCTGGCGATGAACTTGATAAGTTGAATGAGGTACTAGACAAATTGAGAATGATTGTCTTTGATAGGGATCATTTGATTGAGTTGATCAAGCTCCAACCTACAGTCAGTCTAAGGGTATCCCAGATGATGCAGTTGCGAGAGTCGTCCTCCATGCCCATTGAATCCAATCTGTTTGGCAGAGACGAAGAGAGAGCCCTGCTAATGAAGTTTATCTTGAAAATCTCTGATGATGGTGGTGGTGCATCTAGTAGCAGAAATGTCCATGTTCTTCCTATAGTTGGCATTGGCGGCGTGGGTAAGACTACTCTTGTGCAAGATGTCTACAATAATCAAAATGTGAAAGACCACTTTGATCTTAAGGCTTGGGTCTGTGTGTCTGATAATTTTGATGTGAAAAGGCTCACAAAAGAGATAATAGAATCAGCTTCCATTGATAAACCCCATGATTTCTATAAGCTTCAAAACTTTAATAAAATTCTAGAGATTTTGAAGTGCGGGCTAACAGGTAAAAGGTTTCTGATCGTACTTGACGACGTTTGGAATGAGAACAACACAAAATGGGAGCAGTTGCAAAGTGTTCTAAATTGTGGGAAGGAGGGAAGCCGAATTGTAGTTACAACTCGAATTGGAATAATAGCAAAGATGATGGGAACCAAAGAAGCGATACAGCTGGAAGGTTTAGCTGATGAGGAGTTTTGGAGTTTTTTTAGACATTGTTCCTTTGGTGATGAGAATCCTGCAAATTATCCAGGCTTGGAGTTTGTTGGCAAGCAAATGGCTGAGAAGTTAAAAGGCAATCCTCTAGCAGCAAAGACAGTGGGTGCTATGCTCAAGCAGAAATTGAATTTTCATCACTGGATGGAAGTCTTGAAGAGTGAATTGTGGAAAACAAATGAACAAGAAGATGGAATCATGCAGGCACTTAGATTAAGTTATGAATACCTCCCTTCATATTTGAAGCAATGCTTCGTTTATTGTTCTTTGTTTCCCAAAGATTACAGATATGAGAAGACAAATTTAGTTCGAATGTGGATTGCCCATGGCTTTATATTACCCAATGAACAACAACTCCTAGAGAACATTGGAGAGGCTTACTTTAATGAATTACTAAGCAGATCTTTCATCCATGAGAGCATATTTCCGAATTTATATGTGATCCATGACTTACTTCATGATCTTGCAGAGTCTTTGTCTGATGGTGAAATTTACATTGCAGAAAATGATGAAGCAGACATCTCATCACCGAAGAAGGTTCGCCACATATCAATTTGTTCTAACAATCTTTCTCTACTTTGCAATGATAAGCTTTGTAATGAAAATGTAAGGAGCCTTGTTGTGTTTGATTGCGCTGTTGAGAAGACATTAGATGTGTTGAGTGAACTGAAAGGTCTACGTGTGTTGGTACTACATAAGTTTCCAGTGGAATTGTCATTGAAATTTATTCAAAAAATGTTGCATCTACGGTACTTGGAGATATTAAGACCTTATTATCAGTGGGATCATTCTTTTAATATGCCGGAACTAGTGTGCAAGCTTTACCACCTGCAAGTGCTTCAGGTTAAGAGAGGTTATTCAATTGATGAAAGTTGTGTTTTGCCAAATGAGATTAACAGACTCATAAAGTTGCGCCATTTAGAAGCAGGTACGACGAAAGGGATAGCTTGGATAGGATCATTAACTTTGCTTCAAGAGTTAAAGTTTAAAGTTAATCAGGGAGAGAAGGGATTGGACATTGGACAGATAAGGGACATGTCAGAGCTGAGAACACTTTGTTTGGAGGGTCTTGAGACTGTGAAGACAAAGGAGGAGGCCTCTCAGGCCATCCTAAAAAACAAAGAGTATCTTAAAGATTTAAAGTTGTTATGGAAGGAGGATTATCATATCAATCTTCAAAATGAGGAGGAAGAGGTTATCGATGTACTTGAAAGTCTTCAGCCACATAGTATATATCTTGAAGAATTAGTAATCCAAGGTTACCGCGGTAGTTATCCCAGTTGGTGGAATGCAAATTGGGCATCTAATCTAATTACTCTTAAATTGTATGATTGTTCAAAATGGGAATTCCTCCCTCCTTTGGAACATCTTCCTTTCCTGAAGGTGCTACATCTACAACGAATGAATGCAGTGAGAAGCTTCGGCTCTGAATTTTATGCAACCAACAGTGTTGGGTTGTCTTCTAAAACAATATTCCCATCACTGGAGCAACTTACTATGTACGGGATGCCTGAATTGAAGGATTGGTACAAAATAGAAGAAGAAGAAGGAGGGTTTGAATTGTTCCCACGTCTTAAATCTTTCTCTATTGGGGGATGCCCTAAGCTGAGAGGATCTATCTTTCAGTTTCCACCATCTAATTTTAATCGTATCATGGTATTAATATCACAAGGCAGAATCCTATATATTAATGGTGAAGGATTAATTGTGATCGGTTGTGCCAGCGCCTCCAGATTAATAGAATGGCTTCCATACCCCAATCTTCTTACATCTGTTGAGCATCTGGAGATTCAAGCACCTGAAATGAGAAGCATCCCAACAGAGCTGGAGGAGTGGATTCAACATCTCACCTCCCTCCATTCTTTGTGTTTTCGTTGCGACGTGTTCGAATCCCTGCCATCCAAACTGATCAACAGCCTTTCCACTCTTCGGAAATTGGAAATTGGTTTCAGCCCCAACATCAAGTCACTGCCCGAAGAGGGACTGCCTGCCTCCCTACAAGAATTGCATGTACTCAATTGCTATGATTTAGCAAAAAGATGCATGAATGAATACTGGCAAAAGATGATTGCTCACATCCCCACCTTCAAAGTTGATGACATTGAGGTGACAGAGGACAACAGGAAATCGTTAAAGTTGATTACAAAGTGGTGATTATTTTTATGCTGGTAAAGAAGGCTATTATTCTGAAGAAGTAGACGAAGAAGAATTATTCTGATGCTGAAGAAGAAGACGAAGAAGAATAAGGAAGGAAGGTAACAATCTATCTATTCATTTCTGACTGACCTCTCTTTCATTTATATTATTTCCCCTTGACTTCGAATTTAATGTTTATCTTTCAACTCTAAGTTTTGAGCATATTTATTAAGTGTTTGTTAAAATACCCCCACAATCACTGCCACCATTCAATAATCTTCTTCATCTTTTGATTACTTTTCCTACTGCATGCATTGAACCGATGATGCCCACAAAAGAATATCATATGCTTCTTGCCTTCTACTTTCCTATATCATTTTGATTTCAGGTGTTCGACATTATCTATTCTCAGCTTAATTTCTCAAACGTTTTCAGTATTTGTTTCTGGATTATTGAATTGCTGTTAAGAAAGCTAATCATTCTTGCTCATTTAACAGCCAAGGTGGCAGCAGATATGCATCTGCTGCGGAGTTCGTCCTGAAATGTCCTTCCAGGACCTCTTCATCTTTCGGCTGTGAAAGGGCGAAAAATGAAGGATAAAGGCAAAGGATGGTTCTCAGGCTTGCTTTTGCATTTATCATAGACTCGTTATGTTTCTTTTGGATTTTGTTGTAATAATGTTAATATCAGAACATGCACTGTTTGTGTTATTTCCTAATTTGTCTAGATCTCGTAGATCCCAACTGCAAGGATTAAGTTTTTTCCATCTTGCATGGAGTTTCTCTATGTCATGCAGTAGACTTTGCGTCTTTGATTGGTATGCAATGTGTGAACTTTCGTTTTATTTGTAATAATTTTGAAGTGGGCATCCCCTACTTTAAATAAATATGTTTGTTGGTGACCATTTTTGAATATATATTTCTTTATGTGCAATTCATGATGTGGGAAAAATTCTTCTCTATCTCCATTCAGGCTATGACTTGTGTACTTCTGCCTCACGTATTTTTCGTCTTGATGATTTGAGTTAGGCACCATCATCTTGGTAATGGTCGTGCATATTTCAACAACAAAGTTTCAATATCATAATACAAGAAGTCTGGAGAGATCAAATGCTTTCATTCTATACATTATATACTGATCTATAACTTTATTGTTCCTAGCTATATATTCTGCCTATAGCTGACTCTTGGATGCAGTGCTTCAAAAATTGGTTCCTCAGTTTTCAGGTGAAATCAGCAAGGTATATGTGATTTTATACCTCTTTGACATGAAAATTTTATAATGTTTCTGTTTATTGTCGGTGTTTGAGTAATTCTGTTGTTTAAAAGTAGCCTGACTCTCTGGTATATGGTAATTCTTCACATATGTTTCAGATACCCATTAGTCTTTCCAGACTGCAGTTTTGGTTGCACCTTGTTTTGATGCTTCGTATCAATGATTGGGCTTGTATCCATTCAGCTGATGAGCTCTAGTCTATACTTTCCAGACCGTATTGACCTCTCTCTTCCTTTACCAATTCACATATGTTTGTCTTATTTCCAACAACCTTATCACTGTTTAGCTTCCTGAATCTGCTTACTCCTTCCACCTTTTTTTTCCTGAACAAAACGGTGGGATAACCGCTTGGTTTCATTAATAAGAGTTTAACAAAACAAGATATGAGTATACAACTGTAAACCTAGGACAGGATAGTCATCCCCCCCCCCCCCCCCCCCCCACAGAATTTCAGTAACTGTTGATCCTGATCGTCCATCCATGTTCCCATATACATCACTCATAATAACGCATTCCCACTTCAACCCAAATCGATATTCCCGTATACATCACTCATAATAAAGAACCAAAAAAACAAAACATTTTCGTCTTTTATTGGGAACACAGGGGTATGCAGAAAGCCTTTTCTTGGACAAGAGTGCAAGAAGAAGAAGAAGAAGAAGAAGAAGAAGAGCAAGACGGGAAAGTTGATGATGGTTAAAGTGGCTCTGACGGTTGGTTTGATACTTTTAGTGGCTTCTTTCTCCATAGGGTAAATTGAAACCATAACCTATTGGTGAACGCAGTAAACCCCCCTCCCCCAACTCATAATTGTAGTAAACCCTATCCAAAATTTGTCTCTCTCCCAATATTCTTTACTGTTTTAATCAATTTGAGTTGAATGTATGCAAATCCAAAATGTATGCAAATCAATTTGAGTTTATATGTATGCAAATCCAAAATGTATGCAAATCCAAAATGTATGCAAATCACTTTGAGTTGAATGTATTAACAGGTTCCGAGAGTGGATCAAGTGCCCCAATAGTCTTTCATAGACTAGTTTTCTTAGAGTTTCTTCCTTTGTTTCTCAATGGTGTACGCCTTTTGGAATGTTAGAGGTTTGAATTGTAGTAAGAAGCGTAGGAAAGTGAGGAATACCTTGTCCGGCCATCATTTGACAGTGATCGATCTTTGCGAGACTAAGTTGGTTAAGCCTTCTTCTGGTTTATTGGAGAATCTGGTCCCCAAAGGGGACTGGGTGTGGTCCTCTAAACCTTCGATTGGCCAGTCTGGAGGCATCAGTGTTGGTTTCAACAGTGATCTCTTCCAGTGCTTAGACGTCTTTATTGGAGATTTCTCCGTCTCAGTCAGACTGAGAACTAAGAGTGATGATTTTTGCCAAGTTTTTTCTATGGTCTATGGACCAAACGAGGCAGTAGAGCGGTCGAGATTCTGGGATGAGCTCATCTCTATCCATTCAAAGTGGGGAGATGCTTGGATTATTGGAGGGGACTTCAATATTACACGTTTCTCCAATGAACACCTGGGTGGAGGGTGCAGTCGGACTGAGAGATCTAACTTTAATGAAGTCATTAATTTCTTAGAGGTGCAGGAAATTCAGTTTTCTGATCGTAAATTCACTTGGTCCAATTTGCAAGACAAGCCCATTCTAGCTAAATTGGATCGTATTTTAGTTTCAGAAGAGTGGGAGGCCCATTTTCCTCTTGCCACGGTTAGTTCAGCCATAAGGGATACTTCGGACCACGTGCCTTTGATCCTGTCCCCTACTAGGACAGATTGTCGTAGAGTCAGACCTTTTAGGTTTGAAAAGGCTTGGCTTAGGAAAGCTTCCCTTTGCCCCCTTGTGTCATCTTCATGGGATACTCCCCTTTCGAATAGGGACAGTATCCAGAGGGATGCCATTTCTATCTGGAACGCCAAGATCCGAAGACCCAGGGGTGCTCTGAAACGGTGGGCAGGAGAAGAGAGTAGACGCGACAAAATAGCTAAGAAACGTCTTGCAGACCGTATTCACGCTTTTGAGATCTTAGAAGAGGATAGAGACCTTGTCAGAGATGAACTAGTCGAACTCCAAAAGGCTAGGGCAGATCTGGATAGTATCTTTCAAGCCGAAGATGACTATTGGCATCAAAGGTCACGCGAGAAGTGGCTCCTAGATGGCTATGCTAACACAGCGTACTTTCATAGGACTGCTAATGGACGTAGAAGATCAAACTTCATTCTCGGTCTCCTGATCGGGGGAAGGTGGGTTTCCGAGGTGAAATCAGTACGAGACCATATTGAGAATCATTTTAGAGGTCTCCTTGGTGTTTCAAGAAACCAGTTTTGTTCACTTAACGACACCTTCTGGTCTCGCCCGAATGCCAACGGGTTAGAAGTGTTGGAGTCTCTGTTTCTGATAAGTGAAGTCTTGTCTGCCGTAAAAGAGCTCGAACAGGACAAGGCCCCTAGCCCTGATGGGTTCCCCATCTTTTTTTTCAAGTCATTATGGGACGTTATTAGATTGGATCTTTTCCGTATCTTCAAGGAGTTGTTTGAGAACCATGCCCATATTGAGCACCTCAATTATGCGACCATCGTGCTGATCCCCAAATCCGAGGATGTTAAAGAGGTTGGAAATCTCAGGCCCATTAGTCTTTTGAACTCCTCCTTCAAAGTTATCACTAAAGTCCTGGCCAAGAGATTGAATCCTTGGTTGAATCTCATCATTCACCCTGCCCAAAGTGGTTTTATCCCTGGGAGAGATATCCTTGACAGTATCGTTAATGCTCACGAGACCGTTTATCAGTGTGATAGGGATAGAGAATAGGGGTTTATGCTCAAACTTGATTTTGAAAAGGCATACCATACTGTAGAATGGGATAGTGTTATCGAGGTTCTTCGCTCTAGAGGATTCGGTCCTAGATGGATAGGATGGATCAATTCGAGCATTAGGGGCGGTAAATCTGCTGTGCTGATCAATGGGGAACCCAGTAACCTTATTATGTGTAAAAGAGGTCTCAGACAGGGAGATCCGTTATCTCCCTTGTTATTCACCCTGGTCGCTGACGTTTTGTCGGAAATGATTCTGCACTGTACCAACCAGCACCTTCTTCGCGGAATTGGATGCCTGGATGGTATTCGTGGTATTCCAATCCTGCAATATGCGGACGATACGCTTCTTTTTGGGAGGAACGACATCCACGATGTCCTTATTTTTAAGGGCATTTTATTGTTCTATGAGGCTTGGAGTGGATTGAGAGTCAATTTTGAGAAAAGTAGACTCATCGGGCTTGGGAGATGCGATCAGTTATCATCAGCTCTTTTGGCTAATGTTCTGGAATGCAATGTTGGAAATTTCCCCATTAAATATTTGGGAGTGCCGTTGCGTCCTGGGAGACTCATGCGCTGTGATTGGAACATTCTTATTGAGCGCATCGAGAAGCGTCTCCCCGGTTGGAAGAAGAATCACTTGTCGTTTGGGGGTCGTATCACCTTAATCAACGTTGTGCTTTCTAACATCCCAATTTATTGGATGTCGATCTACGAGTTCCCCGCTTGGGTTATTAACAAAATTGATAAGATCCGAAGAGATTTTTAATGGAAGGGGAGTAGAGAGGATGGTAGGGGTCTTCCATTAGTGAAATGGAGTCAGGTGTGTAGAAGGAAAGAATTCGGGGGTTTGGGAATCCTTAATTTACGAGATATGAATCGAGCCTTATTGTGCAAATGGTGGTGGAAAATCCATTCTCGTTTTTCTGCCAATCAGGGTTCCGTTTGGACTCGATATCGAGGGCGTAGACGATTCAGATTTGGGGGAGGGCAACATCGTCAAGGAATTTCTCCTGTTTGGAAAGGGATTGACAAACTAGGAGAGCTATTTCATTCCAATGCACCCAGCAGGGTGGGGAATGGAGTTAACACTAGATTTTGGTTAGATTCCTGGGCTAGTCCTAATTCTCTTGCTTCTCTCTTCCCTGAGCTTTTTAGTGTTGTCCGCAACAAATTTGCCTTGGTTGCCGATTACTGGGGAAATTCCTCCTGGCATATCCTTTTGTCCGAGCCTAGTAATGCTTATGCCCAGAGTCTGAGGGTCTCCATTTACTCATTCCTTGAGGGTAAGATGTTCATCAATGAGAGCTTGCATGATACGAGGGGTTGGAGACTTGCCTCCAATGGTCAGTACTCTGTCAAATCCATGAACCGCTCACTCGGCGATGGGGGTATGAGAAGTGTTGAGAATCGAGTAATATGGAGTTCGAGTGTTCCGCATAAAGTTAAGGGTTTCTTGTGGCTAGTTCTGAAAGATGCGATTCTTACTAGAGAAAACTTATTTAAGAGAGGTTTAATCTCGATGGTTGCCTGTCCTAGATGTAACTCTCAAGTGGAATCTATCTATCATCTTTTTGTGGATTGTGTATTTAGTAGGCGTATTTGGGATTTAATCCTTCTTGGTTTCGACCGTATTAGATTTCCCACTAATATTCCCGAGCTTTGGGGAGAGTTTAGAGATTGTGAAAGCATCCCAGAGAGACGGAGGGAATGGGACTGTGTTGTGGCAGCATCTATGTGGGTCATTTGGCTAGATAGAAATGATTTGTGCTTTAGAAATCACTCTTCTAATTTTCTGCATTTGATCTATAGAATATTTTTGTTTACTACTTCTTGGCTGACCATCCCAGGTATGAGGAAGAGAGCTCGTGTGGACCACATGAGCACTAGAGAGGATAGCAACAGTTAAATAGAATTGCGCTCTTCGGCCTAACACAAGGGGGAGCTCTTGGGATTGTTGGACGGTGTCGTTTAGATGCACTTTTGGGTTTTTCTTTTTGACTCCATTTCCCATTGTAGGTTGAGCCCACTTGTAATGTTTATTTGTCTAATTCCTGTTGTATTTTGGATGTAATAGAAGATGATTTATATATATGAGACCGATGGCATTTCTCATGCCATCCTTTATTTCAAAAAAAAAAAACATCAAGTGAAGATGTACGCTGTGAAGAACCACAGAGAATTCGTGACGGTAAAATCAGATTGTGGTCTATACCATGTGAAATGTAAATACGCTCCCATCAACCATTCAGCCGAGGAGATTGCAGAAAATTCGTCACTTCAAAATGTAGTTGGTTGTCCATGGCGGTTGCATGCAATTGTTCCCAAAGGCCGTAATTATTTCGTGGTAAAAAAGCTTGAAGGCGTACACACATGTGTGAATCCTACATTGACTCAGGATCACAGCAAAATTGACTCAACGATCGTATCGATGGTCATATTGGATGTTGTGAAGGAACAACTCTCAATAACACCAAGAGCCATAATTGGGTTAGTGAAGGGTAGGTTCCATTACACAATATCATATTGGAAAGCTTGGAAGGAAAAACATAAAGCAATTGAGAAACTATATGGTTCTTTTGAAAAGGCATACACTAAATTACCATATCTACTCAATGCAATTCAAGCTTCAAATCCGGGTACGGCTGTACATTGGGCGAATATTGCGACCGGTCCGGGCATAGAAACATTTAAGGGTGTTTTTTGGGCATTTGGTCTTTCCATTGAAGGATTTAAGTCATGTAGACCAGTTATAAGTGTATACGGCACTCACTTGTATGGAAACTATAAAGGCTGTTTGTTGATTGCGGTTTCACCAGGCGCAAACGGGAGGTTGTTTCCGTTTGCGTTTGCGCTAGTTGACGGTGAAAGCATTGAAACATGGACATGGTTCATGAACTGTATTCGGTGCTTTGTCACAGATCACGAAGATCTGTGTGTCATTTCTGATCGACATGCCGGGATTTTATCAGCAATGGGAAATGAGTTCGGTACGTGGAGGGAACCATTTGCATATCATCGGTACTGTATGCAACATTTTGCTAGCAATTTCCATAAAAAGTTTGGTTGCAAATTTTTGATGAATAAGTTGAAGGTAATTGCGTGTCAAAATCATTGGAAAAAGTACGAGGAAAAGATGGCACAACTTGAAGCAAGCAATGCTGATGGGGCTAACTGGTAGAAGGAAAAAGCGATCGAGAAGTGGGCACTTACTTCCGATGGTGGGCGTAGATATGGTATAATGACAACAAATCTGTCTGAAGTGTTCATCTCGGTTCTAAAAGGTGTTCGTAGCTTACCTGTCACCGCAATTATAGAACAGATATTTTTCTGTCTAAACATGTACTTCACCGATCGCCGTGAAGCCGCGCAGACACTTATCATTGAAGGTAAATTATGGGCACCCCGGATTCAGGACCTTATTGATGTCCGCCGTGAAAAATCCAATTTACACGAGGCAATAATGTTTAATGATCGAGATGGTGTTTTTGGGGTGAAAACGGGCATTAGAATGGACGGTGGATATAAAAAAGGTGGACATTAGCACACAGTGGACCTCGAGGGCCGAACTTGTACATGTGGCAAATTCCAACTATTTCACATTCCATGCTCTCATGTGTTAGCGACATGTGCTTCACGTGCGCTTGATTATCAACCATACATTGATGTCTTCTACTATACGGATTCGTTAGCAAAAACATGGGCACCAGCTTTCAATCCTAAACCAGACAAATCTTATTGGCCTACCCAAAGCGCACCGGTGCTCATAGCTGATTCAAGTCTTTGTCGGGTGAAGGGGAGGCCGAGGATTACTCGCATCCGCAATGACATGGATGCTCGAGAAGGTGGGAGTAGTGGTAAAGTATGATCAAAATGTGGAGTTAGTGGACACAATAGACGGAGTTGTAAGAAAGTACAAAGTGTGGGGACTTCACAATCTACCCACACTTGAACTTTTTTCTTGTTATTGTATTTTAGTAATGTCTAATCTTTCGTTAAGTTTGTATGAATTTATTAAGACGAATTTTTATGTTGTGTTATTTAAGGTTAAATTGTTTGGAATGAGATTTGTGGTATGAATGTTTGTTGGATGTCCGTAATTTTGTTTTAAGTAATATATCATCACCTAACATGCACAGAAAACATGCACAACTGTTTAAACAACTGATGCCGTTCTTGTGAATAACGGCATAGTAAGAAGATGCCGTTATTCGCAAGAACGACTGTGAAGACAGAAAGAATGGCAGAATTCTCAAAATTTTGATTTTTGACACATAACAGATGCCATCATCTTGGAGAATGGCATAGTTAATAGATGTCGTTATCTTGGAAAACGGCATGATTAGAAGTTGCCGTTATCTTGGAGAACGGCATACGTATGAAGATCTTAGGAGATGTCATTATCTTGGAGTGAAGGGGATTCTATGAAGATGTCGTTGTTCAAGATAACAGCATCAGTTAAGGATACCGTTATCTTGGATAATGACTGTGAAGACAGAAACATTGGCAGCCATATCCAACTTTGCTAATTTTCCCTCTTAGCTGATACCGTTATTCGCAATAACGTTACAGGATTAAGATGCCGTTATTTGCATCAGAAGATGCAATAACGACATCTTCTGATCATGTTTTTCACAACAAAACATGCACAGACCACATCAAATTCTCATACTTCGAGTAATCAAAACATGCACAGACTTGGGTTATTGCACAAACCACATCTAGTGTTCCAAAAATTTTCCATATACTTTAATTGAACAAACCATCCACATACTTCAAATATAAAATTCAATTCATCAACCCATCCACATGCAAATACTTCAACATAAAACTCTTGAAATACAAAATTCTTACACATACAAATACTTCATCAACCCATCCACATACAAAATTCAATTCACCACATTAAAATCATGTTAATCTAGTTTGGGTCAATGTGATACACTTGCAACACAATGAACACCTCATCAATTACATAAACATGAACATAGAGTCTAGCAATACTCATAAACATAAAACTCTAGAATTACATAAACAGTGAACATAGAATCTAACTAGGCGTATATTGTTGGGGTGGTCTCCTCTTTTGAAACGGGACTTTCCTCCTACGTTCCTGGGTCTCTTGAGTAGCAGGTTCACTTGGACCGACTCCTTCTTCTTCATCACCTCCACCTACTTCAAGCTCGGGATTTGCTAATTCACTTTGTGTAGGAGGGAAGCGAACTGTCTTACCCCTTCTTGGATGATGTGAAGGAGTTTGTGGTTGAGTTTGAGGTGCGGGGGGTTCTCCTGCTTCCACTGCTTGTTGTTGTGGAGGTGGAGCTCGGCTAGCGCTAGGTCGGACCTGTTGAGTTGGTACTTCGGTTGACCGCATAAGGTCATTGAATCGTGAACCATCTCCAACCTCTTCAAAAGAAGTACAACAAGTGCATAGGAGATCTCGTGCCAATTCCTTGCATGCCTTATTAGCGTTGCTCTTCAAAACACTCGCACATTTCCTCACAATGTCCCATGTGTTGTTGATCTATATTAGGAATATAAATTATTAGTAGTAAACCAAACTTTACCATTAAACAAGCATAAGAAAAATTCATTGAAATAAATTTAATTGACCAAAAAAATAATTTACCATTAAACGATATGCGGAAGCTTTCGGTTGATACATGGGTTGCGATGATGAATGTGCGGGTGGTGGTTCAACTTGGTGCGCGGGTATCGATTGTTGGATACCCGCGGAAAGATCCGTTTTAGGCACAACATACAACCTTGTGATGCGACGGTACTATGCCATATATGTGGTTTGCATTGATCCGTCGTACGACACAATACCCTCTACGACCAACTCGTACTTCCGCTCATTCCAACATGCTACATTAGCACGGTGGTGATCGACCCAATCCATATTTGGTAAACGAGCTTGACCCGTGATGTTGTCAAGTCTACGGTCGTACATTGAGTTTACGGGGACGGGCTGTTGTGCATTGAATTGGCGGAGAACGCGGTCGGGGTAATAAAACTCCACAATCGAGAAGTTTACAAGTGGATCTAATGTCAACCACAACTGATTATTGGCTGTGCAGATGGGGGGTAGACGTTGTAGCCTATCCTCTGTGTACGGGGTCCAGTGGACGTACTCTTCCCTCAACTGATCGAGTTCGTCCCTATAATAGGTGAGGACACCACGTGGGTTATCCCTCCATGTGAGCTTACCCGTCCAGTAGGCACCAAGAGGAGCTCTCAGCACGGGATTTTCCTGTTGTACTCTCCAACTTTCTGAAAGTACAGTTACTCGGGGTCGGGCGAGGTGTATTCGTTCCCAACACCATATTTGCAATATAGACATCGGCCCGGTCATTTGGATCGACCTCATCGAACAGTTACAGAGAGCACGGTAGAGGGAGGCCAGAGCCGCACTTCCCCAACTATATCGGCCGGTTGTTTGTAGGTCAGCAATGAGTGGAAGGTACATGAGGTGCACTACATCACCTGAAGAGTTAGGGAATAGAATCCATCCAATCATCGAAAACAGATAAGCACGGGTATAATTCTGGAGTTGGATGTTCGTCGGTACGTCTGGCATTCGATTAGTGAACTCCCCATCAAGCCAAGAATGTCTAATTGATTCCCCAACGAATATTCCCTTATCCTCTTCAGGCACCTCCAGCCCAAGATAATCTCGTACCAATGCTACCTTATCGAACATCAAGTTGCCGGTGACGGCCACCCCATCGATTGGAAGACCCGCAATCACAGCTACATCTTGTAGGGTGACCGTCATCTCGCCAACCGATAAGTAAAACGTGTGTGTCTCCAGCCTCCATCGCTCCACAAGAGCGGTAAGTAGGGCGTGGTAACATTTGATTTTTGCCAGCTTCGACATCCCGTAAAATCCGCTGCTTAACAAGTAATTTTGAATACGGGGGTGCGCCAGCATGATGGTGTGCATTCGGAAACTCATCTTTTCTACATCTACTTTCCAAACTGCCTGTGATCTGTGATCTTCTTGCAAATATAGAACGGTAGGATCTATTGGACCCGGATGTCCCCGTGGTCCATACGAAGAACTAGATGAAACACCCACGTCATGGGAAGAAGATGGTTGTATAGGATCCATTTGCCTGTCAACAATAACAAACACTAATCAACAACAATTTTCGAAAGAGAATTTTGAAAATAAACTAAGTATAATTCATCACAAACTCCTTATTCCTCAAATCCAAATATTGCCTGTCAACAATAACAAACTCTATCCATAGTTCAGTGTATTTCAGCTTTTCAACACTATATACATGGTTAACTCCTTATTCCTCAAATCATTCATTACATTTTTTAAAAAATGGCTTTTATCCTCACGAATTGCGTTCAACTTCACCATTATGTATACATAGATCTTCAACACATTACAACTACTTGCAATCATCATAATGACAACGAAAACACCCCCCACAAAGTATCTCCATATATTCTTTGTTTTCCTAACAACTTGAACAATTGCATCTTTTTCAACAATCCAAATTTCACATACCCTAGATCACCAACAAACCATAACTACTTTTCCAAAATTACTACTTAAATAACACAAATCTACATCACTTGTACTATACTACCAATGCACACATCTCTCATAGATCAAAATCAACATTGCAAAAAAAAATTAGGGTTTTTCGAAACTTACAACAAATTGGGATTCCGATTGATTTGGAATTCTCAATGAGAGATTGAAGAGTAGAGTCTAAGTACAAATCACTAAAATACTTCGGACTTTCGGATTTTTTTTTTTGGGGTTTAGGGTTTTGCGAGTCGGAGAGAAGGAGATAAGATATCGTAAGGGGTAGGAGAAAGGAGAAGGGGGTTTTGATTATAGGAAACTGTGCAAAACGAATATAACTGATGCCGTTATTCAAAATAACGGCATCAGTATAATCGATGTCGTTCTCTGAAAGAACGACATTAGTTGTTTTCATTTTGCAATTCTCTCTAAGCTCACAATTGAGACTGTTCGATCTTTAGACAAAAATAACAGATGCGGTTATTCCAAATAACGGCATGAAACTTTTTTTTAAAAGAGATGCCGTTATTGGGAAGAACGACATCGAAATAACCTATGCCATTTTCCCCAATAACTTTTGTTGCTGACGTGTCCTAAACAAGGGCATATCGCTAATTGTTTTGGAAAGTAAGGCAGGGCGCTAAATATTTTCAAAAAAGGGGGCAGTACGGCAAATTTTTCGTCATATAACCATGCTATTAAGACGGATCCAAACAATATAAACAGGAGAGGGTTCTACTCCTAACAAAATAATAGTAAGTTTTTACTCTACTGCAAAGCTAAATAAATGCAGTTCCCATTTAATAACATAACACATAAAATATCATCAGGGGAGCTGCAGGACATGCAGAAGGCTAGACAAGACCTTGACGGTCTTTTTCAAAAAGAGGATGATTATTGGAGGCAAAGATCTCGAGACCAGTGGCTGCAAAATGAGGATGCCAACACGACATACTTTCATAGGATGGCTAACGGCCGGAGAAGGTCGAACTTTATCTTGGGCCTTACCATTAACAACACGGCATACTTTCATATTGAGGGGCATTTCAGAGGCCTTCTTGGGCGGTCCAGAGAGTGTTTGTGCCACCTCCATGAGACCTTCTGGTCCCGACCAAATATCGTCGTTCCAGAGGAATTAGAGAAACCGTTTGAGATTAGTGAAATAATGAGGGCGATTAAAGACTTGGGCCAGGATAAATCTCCAGGACCCGATGGATTTCCAGTATTCTTTATTTCTATGTTTTGGGATATTATTAAGATGGATTTCTTGGGCATTTTTGACGAACTCTTTCAGAATATCGCTCAGATTGATCGGCTCAATTATGCGACCATAGTTTTAATGCTATCATCCATCCGGCTCAAAGTGGGTTCATTCAAGGACGCGACATCCTAGATAGTATCGCTATTGCCCATGAGACCATCTTTCAGAGCGACATAGACAGAGTAGAAGGCTTCCTTCTTAAACTGGACTTTGAGAAGGCATATGACACAGTGGAATGGGATGGTGTTATAGAGGTACTCGAGACTAGAGGCATTGGCCCCAAGTGGATCGACTGGATTAATAAGTGCATTAGGGGCGGTAAATCGTCAGTCTTGGTGAATGGTAATATTAGCAACATAATTGCTTGCAAAAGAGGTCTTAGACAAGGTGACCCATGACACAGCATTGCTCCAACCAAAATCTGCTTCGAGGCATTGGAAGTTTGGACGGTACCCACGGTATCCCCATTCTCCAGTTCGCAGATGATACACTTCTTTTTGGGAGGCCTGACATTAACGAGGTTCTCATTTTTAAAGGAATTTTGGTGTTCCTTGAGGCATGGTGCGGGCTCAAAGTTAATTATGTTAAAAGCAATCTCATAGGTCTAAGCAGATGTGAAGAGGTGGTTCCAACTTTTCTGGCCAGTGTTCTGGACTGTAAAGTCGGAAAGTTTCCTTTTAAGTACTTGGGAGTCCCATTGCATCCAGGCAAACTAACGAGGAATGATTGGATGATCCTTATAGACAGAATCAAAAGACGACTTCCCAGGTGGAAGAGGACCCATCTTTCGCTGGGGAGCAGAATCACACTTATTAACGCTGTACTCTCGAATCTCCCCATTTATTGGATGTCCATCTATGAATTCCCCAATTGGGTTATCAAGGAGATTGACAAAATTCGTAGAGACTTCTTGTGGAAGGGGAATAGAAAGGATGGCAAAGGTCTGCCATTAGTCAGATGGAGCGTTGTTTGTCGGAAAAAAGAGTTTGGAGGTTTGGGTATCCTAAATATTCGAGAAATGAACAAAGCTCTGTTATGCAAATGGTGGTGGAAAATGCATTCCTGCCGCACCCCTGCCCAAGGTAACGCTTGGCTTTGGTATAAAAGACAGACGATTCGAATTTGGGGGGGGGGGGGACAGCATCGTAGATGCATTTCTCCAATTTGGAGGGGAATAGACATGGCAGGAGACTTGTTCCACTGTCACTCCCCGAGTAGGGCAGGGAATGGAGAAAATACAAGATTCTGGCTAGATGCTTGGACTGGCCCAAATACCTTGGCCTCGCTATTCCCCGAGATATTTCAGAGGGCCATCAACAAATCTGCACTGGTGGCAGATTATTGGGTTAGAGCGTCTTGGCACATTAGGCTATTACCGACCGGTAATTCCAATGCCCATAGCAGTGTTGACCCTATTTATTCCTGGCTTGGGAATAACCCAGCTCGTATGGGTAACCAACAGGATGAGAGGGGTTGGCGCTTAGAGGATAACGAAAAATTCTCAGTCAGGTCCATGTATTCGTCCCTCTGTGACGGGGGGACTAGATGTGCCGCAAATAGAGTCATCTGGAATACGTTCGCTCCTCACAAAGTCCGGGCCTTCCTGTGGTTGGTATCCAAGGAAGCAATTTTAACTAAAGAAAATCTCACTAAGAGAGGATTAATCACTGTCATCTCTTGTCCGAGATGTGGGAGTGGGATAGAGACTATTTGTCACCTTTTTCTCGAATGCGTGCGTAGCAAAAGTATTTGAGACTTTCTTCTCTTAGGATTTGGCCTATTAGGTACCCCCGTAGATGTGTCTTACCTATGGGGAGAGGGTAGAGAGGTGGAGGTACATCGGGGACGACGAAGAGAGTGGGATTGCTTAGTGGCGGCATGTTTATGGGTCATTTGGATTGATAGGAACGATGCCTGTTTTAGAGATCATTCTTGCAATTTTGTTCAAATGATATATAAAATCTTGTTCCTTATTTCTTCTTGGTTGTCCATCCCAGGGGCAAGGAAGAAAGCTCGCACAGGTCCTCTTTTCTCTTCCAATAGCGCGGGGCCTGGATACGGCAACCACTGAAGGGAGCAGAGGGAGAGTGTAACGCCCCGAATCCCTATACTGATGATTCGTGACATAATCCAGAATTCTTCCTTCTAACATGTCTCAATGCAGGAAAAGCAGGAAAAATTAAACAAATCTTATTCCACGATATACAAGTTTAAGTGTTACTATAACTTGGTTCAGAAAATTACAGCCCATGTTTTACAAAAATATATATATATATAATCAGAAGTGGATAAGAAACGCTTGGACCTGTCGCTTGGATGCACCATCAGGCTTGAGCCTTCCTGAACTCCACGAGTCGGCATCTAGTACCTAAAAGAGTGGGCACGTCAGTAATTCTACTGACGTAATGCTGATAAAAGCAGCGATTTCTAAACCAGACAGATCAATATGAGTACAAGGGAAAAGTGGCTAGAATGAAGGGAAGGTAGGGTTGCGCCTAGTGCATCCGTGTATGATATATTCTGGTATCTAATGTACAAGTCAAAAATGTACTTAGTCTAATGCAAGCGAGACTTTGGAATGTATGCATCCCATACTACATACCTTCCAAATCTAGCTGCTGTTTCCAAGTCTAGGGATTCGAACCCTTGCTATGCAATGGATTCTAATTTGGTCTATTTCCTGTTCCCGATAGATAGATCGTGACAATGAGGTTGCAGATCAACGGTCCCACCGTTCTGCAGTCACCTAGTGGTGTCTTGGTTTGCCACTAGTGCCCGGCGCCCGGACCCCATTCACCCACTGTGACGAATTTAAAGATATACGGTCCCACCGTATGGCAGTCAACGGTCCCACCGTTCTGCAGTCAACAACCGTGACGAACTTTAAAGATATACGGTCCCACCGTATGGCAGTCAACGGTCCCACCGTTCTGCAGTCAATAGCTGTGACTAACTTTAAGATATACGGTCCCACCGTATGGCAGTCAACGGTCCCACCGTTCTGCAGTCGACGGTCGTGACGAACTTAAAAATATACGGTCCCACCGTATGGCAGTCAACGGTCCCACCGTTCTGCAGTCACCTGATTACTTATCGTTGGGAACTAATATCTAGCTAGTCCTTACTTCTATCTAAACGTATTGTGAGAGCACGGTCATAGCTAGATCCCCAGTCTAGGTTACACTAGACTCAGCGGGTTCCCTTAACGGGACCCTAGTCCTTGGTTGCCAGTCGGTGGCTCCGGCGATGCAACCACCTTGCTCGCCACTTCCCACGTCTCTAATTAGCATGGATGAAACAATTGAGTATGAGGGCGTGCAACCACCCCCTCCCAACACTCCAATCCTCACTCGAGAGCAAAATGGAAGATTATGCAAAACATCACTCATGAAGGTCCAGCGCTAGAAAAATCGCATTAATTCTTGCGTAACTCAGAATTTCGATTTTCTAGGCTCGTTGGGAAGCTTGGGGTCTCTACTACCAATCTCTAGTGCAACGCTTGGGCAATTTCCGAACACATGTATCCAGAAAAATCAAAAATGCACAAGCTGCGCAATCAGCCCAAGTATCGAACGCTGTGCATGCTAAATTCCATATAAAATCAACCCCTCATCGAAAGCTCAAGAAATTTTAGAATCTATCACTAGACACCCATCACTACCATGTGTCCAAAAATGTCACTTAAATTCTTAATATGCATGGAGCTATGGCTCCCTAACCAAAGATACACAATCCCCTCTGTTTTTCAGACAACCTTTTACTCGTGTTTAGGAATTATTTCGGAAACCTTATCAAACGTCGTCTAAAAATTCTATGATTCGGGAATCTACAAGTTGACTCCTACCACAACTTGTTCACAAAATTTCAAGGTGATACAATAAGCGCCCGCGAAGTTGTGCACCTAAGAAACTGCGCTTACCTGCAGAAATCTGCAGTCCAGACCCTCTGGACCAGCGGAGTTAAGGAATTTTTTTGAGGTAGCAAACCACTTCAGAAAAAGGTGAAATTTGGTATTTTAGTAGTAGACATATACATGGGTTCCCACAAAAAATTTCAGCCAAAGATACTTAGTCAATAGTTAACTATGATTTTTCGAATCTATGACAAAAATTCTTAAGCTGCTGTTTCTGCAGATGTCTTGCTGTCCGAAAATGTGGGGCTTGTTTGGCCCACTAAGTGTCGTCTAAATATTACAAAAAAAATCATGTAGATCCTAGATACATGTAGAAACACTCCCCCAAAGTTTGGGCTCAAGGTTCTTAGCCATTCATGAAATAACAATTCTCTAAGTAAGCTTCAAGAACATGGTTTTCTTTTAACAATTCTTGAAGAGAAAGAATATTTTACCATGAGACTACTTCTCTTCTTAACATGCTCCTCATTCATATATGATCAAACAATCTTTTTCTTGGTTATTCTTACATGCAAGAATCAAACAAATAATAAAAACTAGATTTTTTTATGAGTTTGAGAAATCACCCACTTTGAGTTGCAAGAAGAAATCCTCTTATGTGCTTTGGCTCCTAGCTCTTCAAGATTTGCTCCTTGTCCCTTCTTCACTCCTACTAATCTTCTCCAACAACCCTAAAGATATCCTCTCTTTCTTTATCCTCCCTCCCTCTTCTCTCTTCTCTTCTTTTTTTTTTTTTGAAGGAACAAGAACCCTAAAATGGAAAAGAGGATGAGAGAGTAAATGAAGTGAGTATTAATAGAGGGGAGTGGGAGTTAGGGTTTTCCCCCCTTGGAGGATGGGCCGGCCAAGGTGTATGGTGGGGATTGTTTCAAGTACAAGTGAGTGGAGGTGAAAGGTTAGATCTAGTGCCAACACCCAAAACTAGAAAGTTCCCAAGTCAACTAGAAGTCTTCCATGAAGAACTCTTCATGTGCAATTTCCACCCTTGGATCTCATCAAGATGGAGCTTTAGGGTTTGATGAGGTTAAGGTTTAGGCCTTACCCTAAGTCATGCCAACCCTAATTCTCCTATTCTAACCCTAACCTCTTAACAAAAAATAAACATGGCTATTTACCTTAATAGTTATGTACCAATTTCCATGATATAAATCTAATGGAAGTAAAATATATTCACAGGAAATATTTTATTAATTCTTTGGGATATTACAGAGAGCACATGTCTACACTTTACCTTTGTCTGCAGGACGGGGGGTGACTTTTGTTGTTGTTGCAGTACTACTACTTTTGGGTTCTTGTAGTTATAGCAGTACGCTTGATGTTATGAGACCTGCCTTTTGTACTTTGGTTGTACTATTATGTACTAGTTGTAGGTCTCACTTTTGTGTAATAGTAGTTCTCGCAGTACATTAGATGTAATGAGATCTATTGATGTATTGAAGTTTATATATGAGATTATGGGGCAATTCTCTTGCCTTTTATTTCAAACAAAAAAAAAACATAACACATAAAATGTGTTCTTTTAATTGATATTATTTCGTGTAGACTTTTCTTCAACCTACCAAGATATTTACATCTCTAAAGGCGCTAACTATCTGCAACTTGTGAGGATAAGGTGTTGCTTAAAACAAAAGGAATGAATGATACCAGTGGTTACACGTTTTTGAAAGAACAAAGATATTCCTGATCAAGCAATTAATCATAATTTTAGTCGAATGAACCAAGTTGCACTGGAAAATATGGCTATTAAAAACCTGTGTTTTGTGCACCCAGGTCTTTGAATGCTTAATTCAAGTTTTGAAATAAAACTTGGTTGTTCAAGACATGAATCGACAAATTTGAATGAGTGAAACTAATTAAAAAGAGAGCACCTTTTTTTTTGTAAGTCAGAAAATTGGGTTTCTGAAATATTCAAGTTCGTAAGAATCCTTCTGAAATAACACAGGCATGGTGGGGTTCCAAAGGTATGCAGACTTGTGTGACCAATACTGTCTACCTTCCTGAATTTTGTTTTTGTCTTGTTTATGGATCACTTGTATATATGTGTATTTCTAATTTGTAACATATGACTGTTTCATTGTATTTCAGTGTATGTTGATCCTGCTGCTCATGGTGGTATCCCCTAATTTCCATTCGGATTGATTCATTTACCAGCCTAAGCTCGAACAGGCTTACATTATTTGCAAAGGCTCTTTCGTTGCTGTTCCCGTTGCCTATCAGTCCATCATACCACAGTTTAGTTAGCAAACTCATCTGAAATCTAAAACCTTCAAATACTTAATACCTCGATCAAACTCATCTGAGACAAGAAAAAAGGCAGCAGGCCCGACCGACCACTTTGGTAAAATAGTCTCTTATTCTCCATTTCGTACTTTCTTTTGTTCTGATTTATAATTTCATGCGATCATATGAAAATTTTGAATCAAGTATAAGAGAGTTTATATTCAAGTTAGGGTGGGTAGTCTAAATTCAAGCTAACCAGTTGACCCATTCGAGCAAATATGAGCTAGCTCAAGTTGTTCTTTTGTTGAATTTTCCAAAAAAAAATTTGGGGTAGGGCTTCGGGGCCTCGGGCTAATGCTACACGCACATGCATTTTCTTGAAAATTCTACTTGATAATCACTTACATGTTACCATGTTTCGGCTTTTAAAAGTATACATCTGCTCGATATCCATTATTGATCTCTTAATTCCTTATTCCCATTTTACAAACTCTTCTCTCCAATTGATTTTCTAGAAATGCATAAACTAAAAAAGTAGAAGTACCATAACAGGTCAACTGGTGCTTCCTCTTATAACGGAAATATGCCAGAGGACTAATGGGTGCCGTGAAAATTTGCAACTAGCTAGGAACTAATGATACAACAAAATTCAAATATGTTCAACACGGTCTGTGTGCTATATATGGAGGAATAGAAATGAAAATTTGAATCTAGTATATGAGAGTTTATATTCAAGTTAGGGTGGGTAGTCTAAATTCAAGCTAATCAGTTGACCCATTTGCACTAGTAAGCATATATGAGCTAGCTCAGGTTGTTCTTTGGTTGAATTTTCCAAAAAAAAAAAAAAAAAAAATGGGCTACTACGATTGTGTGACACTTTTCAGCCATTTTTAGTGTACGTAGCATTAGGGACATAAATCTTGCAATATTTTAGCCTAAGAAGCACAGGCAAAGATACAACCAACAGTTGTACTACTAACAAAATAATTGTAAGTTTTGACTCTATTGCAAAGTTAAATAAATGCAGTTCGCATTCAATAACATAACACATAAATAAATGTGTTCTTTTAATTGATATTATCTCGTGTAAACTTTTCTTCAACCTACAGAGATATTTATATCTGTAAAGGCCCTGAGTGACTACCTCCATACTAACTCTACTAGCATCTTTCGCATGCACTGCATGTGTAGCCATAAGAAAAATTTGTACATAGACAACACCTTGTTGTTGCTGGTCAAGTCTAACTTTTAGTGTCTTCATATACTTGTATCCATTCAATTAATCAGCTCTATTCTAGTATATATCAGAACCTATCCACCTCTATTTTCCTTTACCATTTCACAACATTTTCCTTACCTAAAGAAAAATTCACAAACTTCCATCTAGTTTCCAGCCTCAACACTGTCTAATTTCCTGCATCTAATTTGCTTTTTGTTTATTAATCAGATGTATCTAGGTAATGAACTTCCAAGACTGCCATTGTATTTCATTAACTGTAGTTGATCCTGCTCATGTTTGTATCCTTTGATTTCCATTTTTTTTTTATCAAAAGATGACTAAGTCATCGTTTCATTAAAGAGATGTTAACGAAACAGTTCATAAAGATACAAAAGCAGCCCGTAGGCAAGCAATAAGGACAATCCCACACCTACGATACAACATCTAAGCAAAGAACAAGAAATATCAAAATGCAAAACAACTAAACCAGAAGCTTTGATGTCTCTATCTCCATCTTTTGGAGGAAATATCCCAACCTCCGATGGAACTACTCCTCCTCTCCTAATCACATCTTCTTCCTGGTCCTCAGCAGTCCTGTCCATTCATAACAATATAAATGAATTTTGTGCATCAGAAAGGAAAATCTATGATTAACACTATTGAAACAATAATCATTCCGATCTAGCCACAGATTCCACATAATTGAGGCAACAGCCAAATCCCAATCTAATCTCACTTCCTTTCTAATCCTGCTCGATCTAATGTCCCCCCAGACCTGTCCAAATGATTTGATTTCCATATTGTTTTGGTTTTTTTGCAGTTTGAGATTGGTCGAGTGGAAAAGCAAAAAAGAAGAAAATGTCTTTGGGGTGGGAAGTGGGGGGATGGGTTGCATCAGTTGTCGTTTGCCGATTAGTTGATAAAGTCTGCTCCTACATCAGCAATCAATTTAAATATGAAGCTAATACCAAACACAGTCTCAAGAGTCTGCACGAATATCTAATACAGATCAAAGCAGTGTTACATGAAGCTGACCAGCGGAGGATCGAAAATCCAGACTTGAAAAAGTGGCTCCTCAGTCTCAAAGATGCTATCTACGATGCAGAGGACGTACTCGACATGGTTGAATACAAAATTCTTGAAGACAAAATTGAAGGGAAAGCTGACCGGAAAAGTCACATTTTTCATACAGCATTCAAACGTGCACGTGTGGTGGTGGAAAGTATAAACTTTTCTGGTGATGAACTTGATAAGTTGAATGAGGTACTAGACAAATTGAGAAGGATTGTTTTTGATAGGGATCATTTGATTGAGTTGATCAAGCTCCAACCTACAGTCAGTCTAAGGGTATCCCAGATGATGCAGTTGCGAGAGTCGTCCTCCATGCCCATTGAATCCAATCTGTTTGGCAGAGACGAAGAGAGAGCCCTGCTAATGAAGTTTATCTTGAAAACCTCTGATGATGATGGTGGTGCATCGAGTAGCAGAAATGTCCATGTTCTTCCTATAGTTGGCATCAGGGCCGGCCCTGATTTCTCAGGGGCCCGAGGCGAACTCCCGAAATGCCCCCCCATACAAAAATAAAATAAAATAAAATAAAATAAAATAAAATAAAATAAAATAAAATAAAATAAATAAACTAAAATAAAATAAAATAAAATAAAATTTGCACATTGCTGAAAACAAATTATGTATGCAAAATATATAAACTTGTTTTGAATCACTCAAATTTAAAGTCTCATATTCAATTCAAGTCTTCAAGCCTAAACCCAAATCATTTTTTAAAAAAAAAATTGAAGGCTCAAATAATTATTTTTGAGGCCCCTAATAATAGTATTTTTCTTTTACGTGCAAAATTCGTGTCTATATTTATAAGGTAATTACAAATTTGGGGCCCCTAAAATCGCAAAAATGTCGGGGGCTTGAGGCGGCTGCCTCACCCGCCTCAAGGGTGGGGCCGGCCCTGAGTATCTGCAGTATGATACCAATCTGTGATGTGGGGTGTCTTTTTTTGGAATGATTCACCTCATACCTAATAGCACGATTCTCTTGGAGAAGATTGATCTCTCCCGTACGTGGGATTCGGATTTTGGCTAAGAAAATCATCTAGACAATTCTGACATTGTGGTTTGGGAGAATCAATGGGACATTACACTATCCCAGTTAAACTACTTGTACTATTAAACATCAGTTGTTTGGATGCATACTCATTGCCATTTTGAACAACTATTGCCACTAATGACGAGTTGATCAGATCCTTCAGCCACTTGTTGAAAGTATTTTTATCCACTACTTCTAGAGCCCCGTGACTATTGTATCATAAATGACGTTGTCAAGGGAGGAGAATGGGAGTAAATCTATATTTTCTAACTAGACAATAGCCGTACCAGATGGTCACTTGACTAGTCTAGAGAACAAGTAGAATCACATGAAGAATTACTAGATTTATTATCCGAGCAGTTTGCGAGGTTGATGTTGCCTCGGCAAAGAACGTATTCATATATATTCATTTTCATAAAGGTGGAGGCTGAGGAAGCAATGGAATGAACGAAATCTGTGAGATTCGGGGCAATGTCAACTTCTAAGCTGATACAATCATCGAGCTCTTTGACAAAGGCAACCCCACGAAAACACAGAAACAGAAATGCAATCACAACAACGTCGAGGTGCCGCAAATGTATAGAAAGATGATTCATATTAACAACCCTTCCGAACTAATTCCAATTCTTCTGAACAACTTAACAATCTGTCAAACAAAAATAGACAAACAAAAACATCACTTACACTGCCATATAAGTCAGATTAGATGCATTCAACCACCTAATCTCAACCATTGATTTTTAAATGGGAGTTATATTAACACTTCATTTACTCCACTGCATATTATTTCCACCATCAAATTCTTGTCTTATATGGCCGTGTAAGTGACGTTTTTGTTTGTCTATTTTTGTTCGACGGATTGTTAAATAGTTCAGAAGAATTGGAATTAGTTCGGAAGGACTATTAATATGAATCATCTTTATATACATTTGCGGCACCTCGACGTTGTTGTGATTGCATTTCTGTTCCTGTGTTTTGGTAGGTTTGCCTTTGTCAAAGAGCTCGATGATTGTTGTATCTTAGAAGTTGACATTGCCCCGAATCTCACAGATTTCGTTCATTCCATTGTTTCCTCAGCCTCCACCTCTATGAAAAAGAATATAAATGAACACATTCTTTGCCGAGGCAACATCAACCTCGTAAACTGCTCGGATAATAAATCTAATAATTCTTCATGTGATTCTACTTGTTCTCTAGATAGTCAAGTGGCCATCTGGTACGGCTATTGTCTACTTAGAAACAGATATTTACTCCCATTCTCTACTCTTGACAACGTCATTCATGATACAATAGTTACAAGGGCTCTAGAAGTAGTGGATAAAAATACTTTCAACAAGTGGCTGAAGGATGTGATCAACTCGTCATTAGTGGCAACAGTTGTTCTAAATGGCAATGATTATGCATCCAAACAACTGATGTTTAATAGTACAAGTAGTTTAATTGGTTTAGTGCAATGCCCCATTGATTCTCTCAGGCCACAATGCCAGAATTGTCTAGATGATTTTCTTAGCCAAAATCCGAATCCCACATACGGGAGAGATGAATGGTTTCCTCAAAATAATTGTGCCATTAGTATGAGGTGGATCTTTCCGAAGAAGGAAACCCCACATCACAGATTGGTATCATAGATACTGCAGATACTACTCCTTCACAATTACAAGGTGTGGTGTTTCGAAATAAGCATAATAGGAATAATTTTTAGTGGGATCCACATTTTAAAAAAAAGAAAAAAATGATTTAAAGGTGTGGTGTTTCATGCAGTTGGAGCTTCATGTTATTAGCTGTAGTTCCACAACTTTTGAATTAGTAACTGAAAATTTTATCTTACGAAGAAGTATTTGTAAAGTTGTCTGATTAAATTACTAATTTAAAAGTTGTGTGGACAAAGTTTTAAAATGCTAAGAACCAAACCCAAACCTCTTATATCAGCCTTCTAACCCGAATTGGAGAATAACTAGAAATTTCAATACACGATACTCCAAGATTAAAAATGCAACCAATTCAAATTATAAACATATAATCTCTACTTTGTGCTTACGATAGCCTGTTTTCGGGATCTCCTCCAACAAAAGCATAAGATAATCAAAATAAACACAACGACTGCTATAGGAGTGATAACAATCCATATGAGCTTACCAGCATTTTTCTTCATTCCTGCACAAATGATTTACTACTTTCAGAATGCAACATGGCAGATAATAGACCTGAACAGTCAAATCTAATTCAATTATATCTTGTTCAATTTCCTTATTATCTTTTCATGATTTAATTTATTTATGACACAAATATATGTTTTTTTATGGAAGACTTGTGATACATAAATGGTTTCTATCACAAATATTTCTAAATAATAATGTCTGCCAAGAATCAAAAGGTTTCTGCCACAAGTTCTTCTATTGAGAATATTAGCTGTCAACTTTATTATCATTTGATGTAGAGATAAAATCCAATCAAAACTGTCTACTTTTTTATTTCCACTAAAAAGTATATGTATTGTTCAAAGTGTGATAAGTGTCCAACAGAGTACAAGTGAGAAAGATATAGTAAGAAGCTAATGAAATTAACCATGAGTTTAGTTAGCGTATTTGTAATTGCGTACCTTGTAATTGTGAAGGAGTAGTATCTACAGGGCCGGCCCTGAGTTCTCAGGGGCCCGAGGCGAACTCCCGAAATGGGCCCCCCATACAAAAATAAAATAAAATAGAATAATATAAAATAATATAAAATAAAATAAAATAATATAAAATAAAATTTGTACATTGCTGAAAACAATTTATGTATGCAAAATATATAAACTTGTTTTGAATCACTCAAATTTAAAGTCTCATATTCAATTAAAGTCTTCAAGCCTAAACCCAAATCATTAAAAAAAAAATAAAGGGTCAAATAATTATTTTTGGGGCCCCGATAACAGTATTTTTCTTTTACGTGCAAAATTTGTGTCTATATTTATAAGGTAATTACAAATTTGGGGCCCCTAAAATCGCAAAAATGCCGGGGGCTTGAGGCGGCCGCCTCACCCGCCTCAAGGGTGGGGCCGGCCCTACTTGGCATTGGCGACGTGGGTAAGACTACTCTTGTGCAAGATGTCTACAATAATCAAAATGTGAAAGACCACTTTGATCTTAAGGCTTGGTTTGTGTGTCTGGTAATTTTGATGTGAAAAGGCTCACAAAAGAGATAGTAGAATCAGCTTCCATTAATAAACCCCATGATTTCTATAAGCTTCAAAACTTTAATAAAATTCTAGAGATTTTGAAGTGCGGGCTAACAGGTAAAAGGTTTCTGATCGTACTTGACGACGTTTGGAATGAGAACAACACAAAATGGGAGCAATTGCAAAGTGTTCTAAATTGTGGGAAGGAGGGCAGCCGAATTGTAGTTACAACTCGAATTGTAATAATAGCAAAGATGATGGGAACCAAAGAAGCGATACAGCTGGAAGGTTTAGCTGATGAGGAGTTTTGGGGGTTTTTTAGACATTATTCCTTTGGTGATGAGAATCCTGCAAATTATCCAGGCCTGGAGTTTGTTGGCAAGCAAATGGCTGAGAAGTTAAAAGGCAATCCTCTAGCAGCAAAGACAGTGGGAGCTATGCTCAAGAAGAAATAGAATTTTCATCACTGGATGGAAGTCTTGAAGAGTGAATTGTGGAAAACAAATGAACAAGAAGATGGAATCATGCAGACACTTAGATTAAGTTATGAATACCTCCCTTCATATTTGAAGCAATGCTTCGTTTATTGTTCTTTGTTTCCCAAAGATTACAGATATGAGAAGACAAAATTAGTTCGAATGTGGATTGCCCATGGTTTTATATTACGCAATGAACAACACCTCCTAGAGAACATTGGAGAGGCTTACTTTAATGAATTACTAAGCAGATCTTTCATCCATGAGATATTTGAGAATGAATATGTGATCCATGACTTACTTCATGATCTTGCACAGTCTTTGTCTGATGGTGAAATTTACATTGCAGAAAATGATAAAGCATACATCTCATCGAAGAAGGTTCGCCACATATCAATTTGTGCTAACAATCTTTCTTTGCATTGCAATGATAAGCTTGGTAATGAAAATTTAGGGAGCCTTGTTGTGTTTGATTGCTTTGTTGAGAAGACATTCGATGTGTTGAGTGAACTGAAAGGTCTACGTGTGTTGGTACTTAGGGCCGGCCCCACCCTTGAGGCGGGTGAGGCGGCTGCCTCAGGCCCCCGGCATTTTTGCGATTTTAGGGGCCCCAAATTTGTAATTACCTTATAAATATAGACACAAATTTTGCACGTAAAAGAAAAATACTGTTATCGGGGCCCCAAAAATAATTATTTGACCCTTTATTTTTTTTTTTAATGATTTGGGTTTAGGCTTGAAGACTTTAATTGAATATGAGACTTTAAATTTGAGTGATTCAAAACAAGTTTATATATTTTGCATACATAAATTGTTTTCAGCAATGTACAAATTTTATTTTATTTTATTTTATTTTATTTTATATTATTTTATATTATTCTATTTTATTTTATTTTTGTATGCGGGGCCCATTTCGGGAGTTCGCCTCGGGCCCCTGAGAACTCAGGGCCGACCCTGTTGGTATTACATGAGTTTCAAGTGGAATTGTCATTGGAGTTTATTCAAAAAATGTTGCATCTACGGTACTTGGAGATATTCAGACCTTATAATCTCTATGATTGCTCTTTTATAATGCCGGAATTAGTGTGCAAGCTTTAGCACCTGCAAGTGCTTCGGGTTTTCCTGAGGTGATGCTGGGTTTTTTTTTCTCGTGAAGGATGCTGATTGTGTTTTTCCAAATGAGATTAACAGACTCATAAAGTTGCGTCATTTAGAAGTAGGTACGACGAAAGGGATAGCTTGGATAGTATCATTAACTCTGCTTCAAGAATTGGAGTTGAAGGTTAATCAGGGTGAGAAGGGATTGGACATTGGACAGATAAGGGACATGTCAGAGCTGAGAACACTTTGTTTGGAGGGTCTTGAGACTGTTAAGACAAAGGAGCAGGCCTCTCAGGCCATGTTGAACAACAAAAGGCATCTTAAAGATTTGAAATTGGAATGGTGGGAAGTACTTGAAGGTTCTCAACCACACCAAAATCATCATATTAATCTTCTTCACAATGAGGATGAGGAGGAAGAGGAGGATGTACTTGAAAGTCTTCAACCACATAGAAATCTTGAAAAATTAAAAATCAGAGGCTACGGTGGTGGTGGTACTCCTAGTTGGTGGAATGCAAATTGGGAGTTTTTTGCCGTACTAGGCCACTTTTTGATACTATTTGCGTTTTTAGGCCAGGTCCCAAACTATTAGCGTTCGTGGGCTAGCCACTGCCACGTCAGCAGCGGCCGCTATTGGGAATAGCGGCCTCTTCATACCCACCAAATTTGTACTCCCACACTTGGTAGATTACGGGGGGATTGGGCTGAGTATGTGTAAAGAAGGTCGCTAATGCCACTAGCGACCTACTCCAACTGAGGTCGCTATACCCAATAGCGACCTCAGATGGTTCGAAGAATAAAGATAGAGAAACAGTGGGGTAGTCATAACGACTTAAAAGCAATTAGGGGCTCATCTGAGGTCGCTATTGGGAATAGCGACCTCAGTTGGAGGAGGTCGCTAGTGGCATTAGCGACTTCCTTTACACATACTCAGCCCAATCCCCCCGTACTCTACCAAGTGTGGGAGTACAAATTTGATGGGTATGAAGAGGCCGCTATTCCCAATAGCGGCCACTGCTGACGTGGCAGTGGCTAGCCCACGAACGCTAATAGTTTGGGACCTGGCCTAAAAACGCAAGAACGCTAATAGTTTGGGACCTGGCCTAAAAACGCAAATACTATCAAAAAGTGGCCTAGTACGGCGAAAAATTCAGAAACAGTGGGGTAGTCGTAACTTAAAAGCAATTAGGGGCCCATCTTAGATCGCTATTGGGAATAGCGACCTCAGTTAGAGGAGGTCGCTAGTGCCATTAGTGACCTCCTTTACACATACTCAGCCAAATCCCCTTCGTACTCTGCCAAGTGTGGGAGTACAAAATTGGTAGCTATGAAGAGGCCGCTATTCCCAATAGCGGCCACTACTGACGTGGCAGTGGCTAGCCTACAAACGCTAATAGTTTGAGACCTGGCCTAAAAATGCAAATACTATCAAAAAGTGGCCTAGTACGGCAAAAAATTTGCAAATCGGCCAGCTAATCTAATTACTCTTGAATTGTCTGATTGTTCAAAATGGGAATTCCTCCCTCCTTTGGGACACCTTCCTTTCTTGAAGATGTTGAGAATAAAAAGAATGAATGCAGTGAGAAGCATTGGCTCTGAATTTTATGCAAGCAACAGTGTTGGGTTGTCTTCTAAAACAATATTCCCATCACTGGAGCAACTTGATATCTACAATATGCCGGAATTGAAGGATTGGTACAAAATAGAAGAAGGAGGAGGAGGAGGGTTTGAATTGTTCCAACGTCTTAAATATTTCTCTATTACGGAATGCCCTAAGTTGAGAGGATCTATCTTTCAGTTTCCACCATCTAATTTTAATCGTATCTTTGTACAAATATCAGAAGTCGAAATCTCATATATTAAAGGTTACCGATCAATTGTGATCAATTGTGTCAGCACCTCCAGATTAATAGAATGGCTTCCATACCACAATCTTCTTACATTTGTTGAGCATCTGGAGATTGAAGCACCTGAAATGAGAAGCATCCCAACAGAGCTGGAGGAGTGGATTCAACATCTCACCTCTCTCCATTCTTTGTGCTTCTCTTATTGCTTGGAGTTAGAGTCCCTGTCATCCAACTTGATCAACAGCCTTTCCACTATTCAAATATTGAAAATTGCATTCTGCAAAAACATAAAGTCATTGCCGGAAGAGGGACTGCCTGCCTCCCTACAAGAATTGAATGTATGGGGCTGCTATGGTTTAGCAAAAAGATGCAGAAATGATGACTGGAAAAAGATGATTGCTCACATCCCCACCTTCACTGTTGATGAAATCGTTAAAGACTTTAACTCGGAATGGTGAATATTATTATGCTGCTGAAGAAGAAGACGAAGAAGAATTAAGGAAGGAAGGTAACAATCTATCTATTCATTTCTGACTAACCTATCATTCATTTATATTATTTCCCCTCACTTCAAATTTAATGTTTATCTTTCAACTCTAAGTTTTGAGCATATTAATTAAGTGTTTGTTAAAATGCCCCCACAATCACACCACTATTCAATACTCTTCATCTTTTGATTACTTTTCCTACTGCAAGCATGCATGCATTGAACCGATGATGCCCACAAAAGAATATCATATGCTTATTGTCTTCAACTTTTCTATATTATTTTGATTTCAAGTGTTCGACATTATCTATTCTCAGATTATAAATTTCTCATACGTTTTCAGATAGTGATGATCCAATTGAATTGCTGTTTAGAAAGCTAATCATTTTTTGCTAATTTAACAGCCAAGAAGGCAGCAGTTATGCATCTGCTGCAGAGTTCGTCCTGAAATGTCCTTCCAGGACCTCTTCATCTTTCGGCTATGAAAGGGCGAAAATGAAGGATAGAGGCAAAGGATGATTCTCAGGCTTGCTTTTGCATTTGTCATAGACTCGTTATGTTTCTTTTGGATTTTGCTGTAATAATTTTAATATAAGAACATGCACTGTTTGTGTTATTTCCTAATTTCTCTAGATCTCGTAGATCCCAATTACAAGGATTAAGTTTTTTCCATCTTGCATGGAATTTCTCTATGTTTTTTTATTTTTTTTTATTTTTGAGAATAAAGATGACCTCGTCATCATTCCATTAATGATAGATTAACGAAACAAAGTAGAACTTAATACAAAGCATAATAAAATACTAACATCTCGCATCCCATCAATCTAGTTGACTGAAATCAAAAGATAATACAAATGCAAGAGCCACAAAATAAAAGTCGTCCCCCCATTCTTGCTTGGACTGTCCGTCTACTCCCTCTCCATGCGTAGCTTCTTTCTCTGACCTGGCTGACCTGCCTATACATAAATGAAGCTGTAAATTGGATGCATAAGAACAGTAAATCTACGATTGCAAATACGAAAACACAAATTGTTTCGATCTAGCCACAAGGCCCAAATTGCCGCAGCTACTGATAGGTCCCAGGCCTCCCTATCCGCTTTTTTTATCATATCCCCTCTTCCTATTTCCCAAGCCTCAGAAATTGAGGATGGATTCTGTAAACCCAAAAACCCTCTACTGACAACCTCCAAAGTTAGTTTAGCCCTATGACAGTTGAAAAAAAATGTGATTTGTGTCTTCATTACCATTGTTGCATCTAGAGCAATCTTCATCCAGCTGCATTCCCTGCTTTAGTAGATTTACCCTTGTTAAAATAGCGTCGTTCGCTACCAGCCATAGGAAAGCTTTAACCTTCATCGGCACTTGAGTATTCCATATGATTTTGCTATCTTTGCTTCTGACCCCCCCCCCCCCCCCATCATTCAATCTGTTGTATAGGGATGCTACCGTAAAGTTTTCGTTCGAATCTAAGGACCAAGTCTTAATGTCTTCTCTGTTAGTAGTTCTCCTTCCCTCATTTTGTATTAATCTATTCAACCTTTGAATTTGAATGGCGCTCTCCTGTGTCGCTTCCTCTCCCTGCTTTAACTTCAGTCTGCCATTTCGCCAGACATCTACGACTAGCGAATCTGTGGTGATCATACTCCTTGCTGCTTCCGGGAGAAAACTCTTCAGAGTATTGTTCCCGCACCATTTATCCTGCCAAAATCTAATATTTTTTCCGTTTCCAAGTTTAACCACGGTATTTGTGTGAAAGATATTCCCCACTTTCGCCACTCCTTTCCACAAATAGGATGTCATTCCGTAAGGACTTCTTCCTCCAAATCTAATTTTTTTCCTTTTCCGATATGATCCAAAGGAAGTGGCCCACCAGCTTTCTCTTCTCCTATTCATCTTCCACCACCACTTGCTCATCGGAGCCCGGTTCATATCTCTGAGATTAAGGACTCCTAGACCCCCGAATTCTTTCCTTTTACACACCCTTCCCCAATTTACCAAATGGATTCCCTTGTTATTTTCGTCCGCTCCCTTCCAGAGGAACCTTCTTATACTCTTGTTGATCCTGTTGATAACCCACTTTGGGGGCTCGTATATAGACATGAGATACATCGGTAGGCTACTAAGAACCGAGTTGAGCTGAGTGATCCTCTCTCTAAGTGTTAGGAACCGTCCCTTCCATCCTTCCAGTTTCCTTTCCACTTTCTCTATTAAAGGTTTCCAATACTCTTTCCTTAACGCTCCTGGTCTGATGGGCGTCCCTAGATATGTAATCGGGTAAGTAGCCACCTTGCAACCCAACATATTCATGATAATGTTAATCGAAGTGGATAGGTTGTCGCTGAGAGGAGTAACGCAACTCTTCGTGAAATTGACTTTCAAACCCACCCATGTTTGAATACATCTCAAAACTAGCAAAATTGCCAAGATCTCCTCCCCCTTTGCCTCCCCGATGATAATAGTGTCGTCCGCATATTGTAGTATTGACATACCCTCCTTAATCCCTTTTATCCGGACTCTCGAGATAATCCGTTCCGCTGAACCCCTTTTGAACATTTCGGCTATACCATCTGCCACTAGAGTGAAAATTAATGAGGATAATGGATTACCCTGTCGAAGACCTCTCCGACATCTGATTCCTGTATTTTCGTTGATTTGTATAAACGATCCCCCCCCCCCCTAACGCATTTCATAATCCAAGCTCTTCATTTATCTCCAAACCCTTTCAATTGCAGGACCTCGTCCACGCAATCCCACTCCACCGAGTCGTAGGCTTTTTCAAAATCTAGTTTTAGGAGGAATCCATCTAAATTCTCTTTACTTCCTCTATACACTATCTCGTGACATGAGGCAACGCTGTCCATAATGTCCCTTCCTTTGATGAAACTGCTTTGCGTATCGCCGACCACATCGTTAAGGTGAGGTGTTAATCTTGAAGCTAGAACCTTTGTGATGATTTTAAAAGATCCGTTTAAAAGGCTAATCGTTCTGAAGTCCTCACTCCTCCTCGAATCTCCCTTTTTTGGGATAAGTACAACGTTTGCATAGTTAAGTCTGTCGATATCCATAGTTTCCGCATGAAAATCGTTGAATATTTCCATAAGATCTGTTTTGATGATTTTCCAGTATAACCTATAGAAGAAGATCGGAAACTCGTCCGGTCCTAGAGCTTTGTCTTGTCCCAAGTTCTTGATTGCTTGAAAAGCCTTCTCCTCTAAGAATTCTCCCTCGATTCCCTCGCTGTCGTCTAATCTATTGTCTTCCCAAAAGTCATGTTGAAGCCTGCATCTATGTCTATTTGTTTGGCCTACCAGCTCTTTGAATTTGCCTTCAAGCTGTCTTATGATTTCTCCTTCATCCTCGGTCCACCTGTCCCCCACCTCAATACCAATGATCCTATTTTGCCTCTTTCTTCCATTAGCAACTTTATGGAAGAACTTTGTGTTTGCATCCCCTTCCTTAAACCACTGAATCCTGGACTGTTGCCTCCAATAATACTCCTGCATCTCGGCATACTGATGTATTTTTAATCTGCTATTTGTCAGCTCCTCCACCTCATAACTCAATAAATCTCTTCCCTCCTCTGCTGTTTCAAGTTCCCTGATTCTTTCCCCCAAGCCCTCCACCCTTCGTTTGATCTTGCCAAACTCCTGTCTAGCCCAATCCTTCAGCCTCTTCCGTAACCTCCTAGTCTTCGTGATCCAATTTCCAATAGTGTTTTATTCCTCGGTATTTGCGCTCCAGGACTCTTCAATAATCTTACTTATGTTGTCGTGCATTGTCCACGCTTTCTCAAAGCGGAATGGGTTGCGTTCTTTTCTATGCTCGTCACCGCAATGTAAAGATAAAGGGGTGTGATCCGAGGTATATCTAGTGATGGTTCTGGCCGATGCCAGTGGAAAAATCTCCTCCCATTCCGTGGACACGAAAATCCTATCTAGTTTCGCAAGGATCGGAGTCCGTTGCATATTCGTCCATGTGAATCTTCTATCAGACGAATCTAGTTCCATGAGCTGCATGAGGTCTATGGTGGAGTTGAAAGAAAGTCTGTCGTTGCCGCTTGCCCCCTACCTTTGTGCTCGTGCTGAAATCTTGTAATATTGAAGTCTCCACCAATCACCCATGGGCCCGCCCATCGTTCTCTGATTGTTCTCAAATCTTCCCACAATAGATCTCATCTCCTGGAATCGTAGGGTCCATAAACGGATGTGACCACGTGACTCCAATCATCGCTTCGCCGCCTAATTCTAACAGAAATCGTGAACGCCCCAATCAACTCATCAGTAATTTCAAACTTGTCTGAGTCGACTCCTAGAGCTATCCCCCCTGAGAATCCCAATGCCAATTTGAATCGCCAATGGAGTCCTCTAAGTGATCTAATCCTCTCAAAGTCTTCCCCCCTAGGATTCTCTATTCTAGTTTCTTGTATTGCACAGGTCGACGAGTTAAACTTAGAGATCGTATTGTTAATTAACCTGCACTTCGAGCCCTGCCTCATACCCTTAACGTTCCAAAAGATGTATAACACAATTAACAATTTTACCACCCAACTCTCCATCTAGAATCTATACAGCTCCACTTCCCAGTTAGAGTAAAAAGCTACCCTTATTTCCTCTTAAGGCATTCACTGTCTGATGCTGATCTGCTATATTAGAACTCGTGGCTAGACCGAGGAGACCAGCATAATAAAGCAAAGTATCATCAGGAATATAACACAAAATTGACAAATTATAAGTAGAAATACCTCCACATGCTGATACCGGGTTTTTTGCCTTGGCCGCTGCTCGAATAAGATCTTCCTCACTTGGTCCTTGTTCGCCCCATTTTGTCGAGTTGCCTTTTGCTCTTTCTCTTGTACTTAATTGTCAGCCTACTTTCAGTGTCTCCTCCCGCAAGATCTCTTGTCTCTAATTTATCCGTGTCAGACTCCGATATCTGCGAGTCCTCACCCACTCCGTCTAGAGTTCTGATTCTTTCCTTTCTTCCATCACTAGAGACGAACTCTTTAGAAGAGACGTCCCGATTATAGTCCTCAAATTAAATCCTCTGTACCTCCTCCCTGATGTGTTCTTCTTCCTTCTGTAGCCTCTCAGTCTCTCCATCGTTTAGAGCCTCATTATTTAACTCGCTGAGAGTAACAATAGGCTGGTCTTGAACCTGTGTCCCCTTTGATTGCTGCTTAGGTTCTTGCAAGTCGTTTGATCCCAAATTCTGCTCCTGACCTCTCCCATTAAACCCTTTGATAGCCTCTATAACTGCTCTCTTGACAGATTCATTAAAATTCTCCCTACTCATCTCATTAATGCAACTCAGGCTCCTAGATACCACCGTTGAGTGTTTTAAGTCATCATTTTTCCTTTTTAGAATACCCCCATGCTCCTGCTCCCAGTTGATTTGACGTTGCGTCGATAGCACAGTGGACCCGTCGCCCTTGACAAGACCCACAAGCGGTGCTAACGTCTTTGCTTCCCTTTCACATAAATCAGAACCTTTTCCGAAGTGAACTCTGTTGTTGATGTGACTGATGTAAGGCATGACTTTATGTGTTCTCATGATGTGACCTTTGTGAGGCATGGCCTGCTATGCTTCCTCCCTGCTGAGTTCTTCCATGTCACCTGCCAGCTGTACAGCGTCAACGAGTCGAATAGGGCTCTCCGAGATTGCTCTTTTCGATCTGACCGTTCATAACCATCTGGAATATCTTTCTTTGATGAAGCGCCATGATTTGATCGCTGAAGATCCAATGGATGACTGTTGTCTTCTACCTCTCCACAATTTGTCTCTTCAGACCCCGGCGATGCCTCCTCCCGTTCGCCATGAAACGATACCCTCTTTTTTAATTACGTCACCACCTTAACTTGGTAAATCTCTCCGTCGAACTCCGCCTGAATAGTAGACGGAATTTCCTCCTTCGCTTCTATACCGATTCTAATTCGGGAGAAATCTCTTCTGCTATAGAGAATAGTACTTTTATCGATCTCAATTAAAAAACCAAAGCTCCTAGCGAGATTCTGAAATGCCGATTTAACCCAAACGTGGAATGGTAGGTTGTAAAGTCTCACCCATATCGACGGCAAAGTCTCCGTCTTTATCGCCCCCACCTTCCTCGACCAGCGAGAGAACGTGATGAAGAACTCATGTATACTTTGTCCCTCTAATCTCCTCAATTGCAGAAGCTCTTGCACTTTTTCCTCGCTTTGACAGTGTGCGACGAAGCTATTCTGCGTAAGCTGTTGCGGCTCTCATTTCCAATCTGGCGAACTCTTCGTATTACGCGTCAATAGCTTCCCGATCTCTGAGACGGTTGGGTTCCCTGTCTGAGCCTTTATCATGACGCAAAATGAGTATCTTCTTTCGAACTCAACCATTATACGTAGTAGTCTTTGCATCTTTGATTGGTATGCAATATGTGAACTTCATTTTATTTGCAAAATTTTTGAAGTGGACAATTGGACATCCTCTACTTCAAAAAAATTAAGTTTGTCGGTGACCATTTTTGAATATATATTTCTTTATGTGTAATTCATGATGGAAAATTTCTTTTGTATCTCCATTCAGGCTATGACTTGTGTACTTCTGCCTCACGTATTTTCGTAATGGTTGTGCATATTTCAACAATAAAATTTCAATATCATAATACAAGAGGCCTGGAGAGATCAAATGCATTCATTCTATACATTATATACTGATCTATAACTTTATTGTTCCTAGCTATATATTCTGCCTATAGGTGACTCTTGGATGCAGTGCTTCAAAAAATGGTTCCTCAGTTTTCAGGTGAAATCAGCAAGGTATATGTGATTTTATACCTTTTTGACATGAAAATTTTATAATGTTTCTGTTTATTGTCGGTGTTCAAGTATATCTGTTGTTTAAAAGTAGCCTGACTCTCTGGTATATGGTAGTTCTTCCCATATATTTCAGATACCCATTAGTCTTTACAGATTGCAGTTTTGGTTGCACCTTGTTTTGATGCTTCGTATCAATGGATGGGCTTGTATCCATTCAACTGTGAGCTCTACTCTATACATTCTAGACCGTATTCACCTCTCTTTTCCTTTACCAATTCACATTTTTTCGTCTTATTTCCAACAACCTTAACACTGTTTAGCTTCCTGAATCTAGTTTACTTCTTCCACCTTTTTTTTTCCTGAACAAAACGTTGGGATAACCCCTTGGTTTCATTAATAAGAGTTTAACAAAACAAGATATAAGTACAACTGTAAACCTAGGTGTCATGCCTCGCTTCCCAAAAATACGGAATACGAGTACATGACAAAAGCCCAGCGAATGACTAACGTCACTCATAAGCTGTTTATCCGATTAACCCAACAATATAAACAGTACAGAACAATTGTCCAGACAATAACAATCTCATAAACAATAATACTTGGAATTAAGCAATAAAAATATCCAAATACAATAATAACCCAATGTCTGGAAACAAATAACAATATTCGGGACATAAGTCTAATACAATAATAAATCCAATCCAAATAATAACAAGTCACAATACATTAAGTTTATTAAAGCAATAAGCAATTTAAAAGCAGTAGTCTTCAGACTGTTTGTTCTCCGACTCCAGCAGGCAATTGTTCTCCAAAATCTGCAATTTAATAAATTGCAGGAAGAGAAAAAGAAAACAAAACGTCTGTCAATGCAAGTTACAGGCCGCTTGTAGTGCAGGCACAAGTACATGGGAAAGGGATAACTAATAATATGGAATAGGCATGATAACAAAACATAACAACTAGCATGGCAAGATAAACAAGTGGAAGGAGCATGTAATAAGTGTCGAGTGAACAAGTATCATGTAATATTTGATATCAATAGGAACAATGATGAACAATATGCAATGTCGATGTTGTGTTAATCCTTAAGTCTATTATTCATTTTAATCCTAACTAATGCATGTACTACTGTGTCCCATGTGTTCCGTATCACAGGTTCGATGCATACAATCAATTTCGTTTAGACTTAAGTGGTGGGCTTTATAGTTCATGTACTCAGCACGATAACAATGTTCCATCCATAACAGTAATTTATCAATAAGATGCTACAAGATCACAAGATCACAAGAACACAAGATCACAAGATAACGGTATAGGGAACACGAGCCCCTTATCCGAGTACAGTTCCTATAATGTCCACTATTTGAGTCAACCCTTAAACCCCGACTTGTTAATTATTTTATTAATGCAACAATACAATATGCAATGTAGAAACATTAGATGAACGATAATAACAATAGGAAAACAATAGGATGATAACATGGAATATGGTGTACTAGATGTCCAAGCAACATAGTGTAGGGTATTTTACAAGTATTTGACAAGTTATACTACGAAAAACATGAATGAGCACAAAATATCATATGAACAACATGTATGTATACAACAAGAATTTGTCAACCCTAGGTCATTTCATGTCTTGTATGTCGTGAGGCAACTATGGTCAAATCATCACTATAGAGACAATATCAACAAGGGGTTTCACATACGAACTGTCTCTAGAACCCAACAAGACTACAAGCCGTATTTTGTACTTGTATATGCAAAAGAATTTAATATAAGTTACTTGCCTGTTAGACGATGAAAACGAATACCAAGAATAACGGGATGAGAATCCCCAAGCAACGAACACAAATCCGCAACAACACGATCCCACGAATACACCATAAAATATGTGCAAACCACGTGTAAAAGAGAACGAAACAACACAGCACGCGAAGAGATAGCAGCGACTGCAACAATGGCGGCCAAAGGCGGTGGCCGGTGGCGCAGGCGGCGACGCGACGGGGCGGACGGCGTCGAGCGGAACAGAGGGCAGCACTAGCGATCGAGAGTAGAAACAAGGGGCAAACAGTGGGTTTTTGGGTTCTGCTAATGTCGAGGAGAGAGAAGAAGGGAGGCCAGAGGTTGGGGGGAGTTCTGCGGAGGACGTCGACGGGAGTGGGGGTCGCTGGAGGTGAAGGGTTGGTCGGAGAAGACGACGAAGTGGGTCGGGGGTGATTGGGTTCTGGGGTTTCGGCTGCTGTGGTCGAAAGGGAAAGGGGGAGGAGCAGGGGGTTGATGGCGGTGCCGATAGAATGGCGGCGACGATGGGGTGGTCGCCGGAGGGGGGTGGCGACCGGGGTCGTCGGAGAAGAAGGACAGAGATGGCTTTGGGCAGGAATTGGCTGACGGGGAGAGAGAAGATAGAATAGAGTTTGCAGTATAGTTGTATTTATAGGGTACAATTTGGGTATTGGGTTAGAGGTTTAGGGTTCAATAAAAGTGGTTTTGGGTTAAGAACAATAAGAATTGGGTTTAGGGTTCAATTAAGAGATAGATCAAAATCAATAGGGTTCAAATAAAAAAAATATCCACAATAAATAAGAGAGCAATATGATCAATAAGAATTGCTCGATCAAAAAGAACGAAGAAATTTCACGAACAAAAATTGAAATCCAAATAAATCTATATAATAAATTACAATGAAAGCTATCAAGTGGCTGACATTCAGTCTCTCCCAAAATCAATGGACCAGATCAACTCTCACAAAACAT
This sequence comes from Hemerocallis citrina, assembly GCA_017893485.1. Taxonomy (NCBI): domain Eukaryota; kingdom Viridiplantae; phylum Streptophyta; class Magnoliopsida; order Asparagales; family Asphodelaceae; genus Hemerocallis; species Hemerocallis citrina. The sequence goes on from CM030366.1 coordinate 236,830,465, forward strand.
ATTTTCCCGCCCAAAATTTCAAACCCAAAATTTCAAACCCCCCCCTCCCTCTCTATCTTCCGAGCTGTATCTCTCTCTCTCTCTCCCTCTCATCTCTCCCGAACCCCACCCCCCCTCCCCCCACCTCTCTCTCATCGATCCCCTCCCCCGCATCTCTCTCTCATCGCTCCTTCCCCCCCCCCCGTCCCTCTCTCTCTCTCCCACATCGATCCCCTGTCTCTCTCTCACATCGATCCCTCTCTCTCCTCCAACCCGAAATCCCCCCCTTTCTCATCGTCTCTCTCTAACCCCCACAGTCCAAGGCCAAGGCCAAGGCCAATCGACCACCGAAGGGGCTCCGGCGAAGGGCGGCTAGGAGCAGGGCGGAACACGAATCTTCGGCCCATCCCAGAAGTACTCATCGAGGGATCTCGCCGCCCACACCACTCTCAAGCCCAGGTTCCCACTCTAATTCCTGATTCTTATTTGTATTCCTCAAAATCCGGATTCAAAAACCCTAATTCTAGCCATTAATTCGATATGGGAATGCATTCCTAATGGTTAAGATGTTTAGATTCTTGATTTTGGGAGTTGGATTCGTTCTCTATTGAAACTTAATTATGAATTCGCAATTCAAAACTCTCCATTGATCAAAATTTTGTATATTCGTTGATGCTATAATATATCTAAAGTTTGATGGGAAGTTTGTTGAGTAATGGTTAAAGTAATGATCAATTTTGTTGATTTGAACGTTAATTTATTTGCAATAAATGATACAAAAATGTTAACCCCGAATTGACCCGAATTCAAAACTGTTGGTTAATCAAAATTTTGTTTATTTGTGGATGGTGTATTATGTCAAAAATTGCGTGGAGGCTTTCATGTGGGATTAATTTGTTAACTGTTGTGATACTCTAATTTTAGGAAAGAAGGGCAGGACACTCAGGACGAGATGCAGAGGAGGAACCTTCGAAAGGAATTGGAAGAACGAGAGCAGAGACATTTTTCCTCCAAGGATAAGTCATATGCAGGTATTGTGAAAATATTTAAATGCATTGTTTTATATGTGTAGCTCAATTAAAATGTCTCGCGTGCTTTCATCTATGATTTTACATTTGTATTTTTAGTTAATATTTTGGCCGACTTTGTATAATTCTATAGCTTCCCCCTCTCTCTTGACCTTTAGTGCACAATAATATTAGATCTTCATTTGAGGACTCATGTTTTGAATTAATACCCATTTTAAGATTGCTTATATTTTCCCTACCCAGCGTTATCTGAGGCGATCCGAGGCGATTCCTCAGGCGTCGGGCGGTGCAGGTTGAGGCCTCATTGCTTTGCAGTACATGTGGGGTGGTGGAATTGAATGAGGCAACCGCCCTGTTACTGCCTAGAATTGCCTGGCTTGAGGATTGAGGTGTCCCGTGTCACCTTCGTGAAATGCGGTTCAAATTACTAATTTTAGACCGACACCCACTCATTTGAGCCCAAAGTCTGTTGTTCTAAGTTCAATCCCTTACTCGATTAAAGGAAAACCTGATACCCATTATATTAGAAGAGGTCTGGGTGAAGGGAAAAAAAATTTCATTTTCGTTTCAGATTACGACTGCTACGACTTGCTCTTTCCTCTTCCTTTGCAGTTTGGGCGAGATTTTTTTTTCTTTGTCTATATCTATATAATAAATTACAATGAAAGCTATCAAGTGGCTGACATTCAATCTCTCCCAAAATCAATGGACCAGATCTACTCTCACAAAACATATTTTCCCACCCAAAATTTCAAACCCAAAATTTCAAACCCAAAATTTCAAAAACCCCCCCTCTCTATCTTCCGAGCTGTATCTCTCTCTCGCTCCCTCTCATCGCTCCCGAACCCCCCCTCCCCCCACCTCTCTCTCATCGATCCCCTCCCCCGCGTCTCTCTCTCATCGCTCCTCCCCCCCCGTCTCTCTCTCTCCCACATCGATCCCCCGTCTCTCTCTCACATCGATCCCCCCTCTCTCTGTCTCTCTCTCCTCCAACCCGAAATCCCCCCCTCTCTCTCATCGTCTCTCTCTAACCCCCACAGTCCAAGGCCAAGGCCAACGCCAATCGACCACCGAAGATAAGGTCCTCGAAGTCTGACGCCTGTCCACTCTCCGCTCCTTCGTCGACTGCACCCTCGGCACCGCCGGCCCCTCCGCCGCTGTATGCATTTTAAATTTTTTAATTTTTAATTTTTGGTTCTGAGGAACTGTTAATTTTTTAGATTTTGGTTCTGAAGAACTGTTGGTTTCAGATTATAGAGGGGCATGTTGAGATGGAGAATGAGATTGCAAGCATGATGATGAGGGGCGGGCTCGGATCGAAGAATTGTTGAATAATCTTCGAGTAAGTAATTGTTTAATTGATTTATAGTTGTTAGTGTTTTGCTTACCGTGAACAATATTGATAGCTTGGTGACAATCAGATGATCTGTTGAATCAACAATAGAGGTTCATAATGCAGTTTAGATTTGTTGTTACATCTGAAAAAAGGTGAAATGCACCAAAATGTTTTGGTGGCTGTGAGGGTTGAGGGATTTCGATTTATGTTTTGGTGGCTGTAATACATTAAAGGGAGTTCTTCAAAATGTTTTAAAGTTTGGAAGAGTTTAAACTTATTTAGGTAACATAGTCTTTAGACTATTTTCAGAAGAGTTGATTATTGTTGAAGGAGTAGAATTTCTGTTCCATATATGATATAAGAACATGCCTCAGTTTAGTTTGATGAATTGATTGGTATCCTACTTTGACCAAGCCAAAGATTAACTAGAGTAGAAACATTTTGGTTGATGAAGATTTAACACTAGCAGTTGAGTTCTCAACACCACAAATAATTATTTAAACACTATTTCTCATTTGAAATTTTAACTGTATCCCATGGAAACTTAGAGCAGCAGTTCTGTTACTACCCGACTATGATAAATCATGACCAAGCAGTTCTGGTTCACAGGGACATGAAGTTATCATTAAATCATGACCATGCATCAAGAGGTTTCCCTCTAATATATTTGATCATAGCCATCCATCTGATTTTCCTAACCCATTTAAGATCTTCAGTTTCATTGAAATCAGATGTTTTATCATTCATCAAGCTATTGTTTCTATTTAACATGTGCATACACGTGCAACGAATCTGTATATGTGTGTGTAAGTTTGAACTTCCAATTAAACAATTTTATTAAAAGGAAGTATTTCATGGATTCAGAATGTGAAGATTGAACTCCAATCTGATAACAGATATATAGCTTCTAGACAGTACCTCTAAAAATTTGAACTTCTTTTCCCTGTGTTTTTATAAAAACATTTGCAAATTTAAATTTCAACCCTTTGAAATATGTAAGAAAAAAATACCAAGAAAAATATGGCCTCCACTCCTAAAAATTGATGCAACTGATGAGTTGATGAATTAAATATATGTTGAGAATTGATGGAATGCTCCTTTTGGAGTGTACATGTAGTAGAAATCATGCATGCATTGGAAATTTGGAACTCCATACCCTATTAATTTTTTTGGGTTTTTTCCACATAGGACACCTACAAATTCACTAATTGTTGATAGTGCCTTGAATACAAACGTCAACCTAACCTTTTTCGAAGAAGTTTCTGTGCATGAAACACATGGTCCGCCCTCACATTCTTGGAAGAAGCTTCCATATATGAAAAACATGGAAATGTGAACCCATTAAAGGTTGAAATTTTAACATTGGTGTGAACCCATTGTGCTGCCATTTTTTAACCAAAGATTAAGCATATAATTCATGCTTGGTTGGTAAAATAGTTTCACCATATGAAACATTGGTGTGAACCTTTTTTTTCCTTTTTCTCCCGAACTTTTTTTTTATTAAAAAAGGGTATGTAAAATTACCAAAATACCTCCCCAACGGATTTATACTAGCCAGTTTTGGGGGTATTTTGGGAAATTGAAGAAATACATATTCTATATATACAACCTCATTTCATTCAATTCTCTTCACAAGTTCACTCAACTCTCTCTGCTATTTATGAGATTTAGTAAAAGTATCTTTAGTTGTGCGTCTTTATGAGATTTCTTCTAAGTTATTATCTAGGATGCATCTTATTGATATTTATGCTATTTTTTGTTTCCTTAAGGAAATGGTCCTCCAGTTAGGGCAAAACTTTCACCAGCATATTCCACGAATTCAAAGAAAAATTCCTTCTGACAACACCGAAATGCATAGGAGACACATAAGCATTAAACAAAAATGTTCAGCTTATCCTAACAAGCTACAGTTGTAGTTTATAAACTACAATTCCCTTTTTTACCTAATTGTCTCTGAACTAAACCTCTTTATCAGGACCACCTGCAAATTGGGAAGAAGTTCTCGAGGGAAAATCCTAACAAGCTACAGTTGTAGTTTATAAACTACAATTCCCTTTTTTACCTAATTGTCTCTGAACTAAACCTCTTTATCAGGACCACCTGCAAATTGGGAAGAAGTTCTCGAGGGAATCATGAAAATGAGGGCTTCTGATGTTGCTCCAGTTGACTCCATGGAATGCGAAAAAGCGGGAAGTTTTTTGCCACCCAAGGTAATATTGTTCTCGAGATCTGTGCTGGAACCCTATACACATATCTATAGGTGCAAGTTTATGTTTAGAGCAAGCAATATATACTTTTCTACATATTGAGTGAACTGCATAATTTTCGAGGCATTTATAATGTCAATATTGATATTGTGCTCATTCTAAATAATGAGAATGCATCCACATTTTCTTTTTATTGCATTTTACAAGTTTCTTTTTAAAGAAGGATTAATTAACTAATTAAGCCTTTATCTGTTTTTTTAGGAGAGAAGATTTACAGTATTTCAGAATTACATTTAATGATAACTATGTAAAACTTGCACCGACGACATCTGTTTGATGAATTATTTTGGAAGTGCACGAAATCTGTGTGATGCTTAAGTTGTTTTTGTGTTTGGAATGGGTAGGTGAATATGCGGAGAGAGGGTTCAGTGTTCTTGGTGATGGGCGTCTGGATATGCATATGAACCAGCAGGTAAGAACATGTGAAATGCATGTTTATAAAGTATCTGGCCGTAGCAAATATTTATTTGTTATGCATATTTTCTTTGATGTTTTGCAACTTAACTCTATATGTACAAATTGTTCATGTTATCTGTTACAAATTAATGTGAGTCTACTTGCCCCAAATCTGACTTGGGGGTGTGGAATCTTCATTTTGTAGTTACTTTGCTACCTCATATCTACATAAATAGTCGAAACTAGATATGACGAGAGCAATGTGAGCACCCGCACCCACAAATGCACTCGCGCACACACATTAATGCGCTACTAATGCGAAGTGAAATCGACCACTGAAGCATTACGTTTGTTCATTATGTTCTACCATTTTGTGCTTAAGCAAAAGTAATACATATAAAAAGATAACCATTTACTTTGTGAAAACTTGAAATGATCTTTTTCTTCCATATTGCATTTTCTCGAGTTTATATTCTATAGTTGAGTATCTTTTCTCTAATTCCTACTTCTTTATTCATTTTAAGCACGACTTCGATGGATTGTTGATTACAACCTCCCAATTCAATTTTTGTCCACTAATCAGGTATTTTGTACATTACCTTCTACCATTTTTTGTAAATATGCATGCTTATTTCGACATGTTTCCTATTACCTGAGCAAAGTAGACCAAAGTTGAAATTTACCTCCAACTTCACCCTTTTGTTCTGGTTAAGATCACCAGAAGAAGGGTCAGGTTTGGAACATATGAGAATTAGCAAGTTTATTCTACTTCTTTCTTTCCTTTGTATTTAATGACAAAAATGGTACTCCATCATAATTTGGGTACACGCACTTGGTACTCGAAATCGATAATGTTTTCCATCTAATTTATGCATCTAATTTTAGGATTGATTGTTTGTAAGTGTTATTCGAAATTGATACTGTTTTCCATCTAATTGTGCATCTAATCTTGGTTTTAAAGTTTTCATCATTCAAAATTTATAGGTGTTTCTGCCTCTCTGTTGCCGCCCGCTGCCATTTTACAAGACAGGAAGAAGAAGAAGAGGAAAAGGAGGAAGAAGAAAATTAAATCTCATCCAAATCATCGAATTTCTCCGGTATTATTCCTTCACTTAATTTAATTATTTGAAAATTAGAAAGGTATCATATTCTTTTTTATTCATTTTTTTCCTGATACTTGCAATTGGCTCCGATTAAGTTTCTTCTAATTAGTAGTCAACCTCTTCCTGTCATATTAATTTCCCAAATTATTGTTTTATCCACTCTTTTACTGCATAAAACAATTTTAGAATTCATATTACTGCAGAAAAAATTCTCAAAAAATCAAGGTTTGCAAAAGGTGAAAAAGTGTCTGAAATGGTTTAGAATTTTTAGTAATCAAACCAGATTTTAGAATTTTTTTAGATGAAATGAGGGGGATAAGGTGGAAAAGTCATGGATTGTAGCGATGAGTTGCAAAAGACTTGATCATTAAAATTGTGGATATAAGGAAAATTGGTAAGAAAAGGTGATGGATTGTAGACTGTAGCAATGATCAGGTTTACCTCTAATTTCTCTTCACTGTCTCATTAATTAAGGTCACTTTAGTCTAGCTTGGAAGAGGCAAGTTTAGATGCTTTCTCTCAGTTTTGATAGCAACTATTTGTATGATGATAGTGAAGCATTGTTTGAATGGTATATTCCTCAATTGATCATATAACCTACACAAAATTTCTTACATTGCCTTAGAGGGAGAATTGATCATATTATAACCTGCACAAAATTGGTCATTGAACGACATATGTCATTGACATTAGTATTCCCGTTAGCAAGTGAATAACAGAACAAGTAGTGTGGCAACTGAAGATGACTGAAGATGATTGATATTGAATGACATAGTTAAACCTTAATTGATTGATGTACTTTTTTAAATCATCTCTCTGCTGCGAAGAGTTGTTAGATGATAAATATCGTCATGAAAGCAATGATCAAAATCGCGAAGAGTAGTTGCGAAATGGGCCACGGATTACTTTAAAACAGATCAAAATGTGATAGTAATATTGGCATTAGTGTATATATACTACAGGTCTTCCACAATCCAGCTTTGTGATAGTTTTAGGGTTGAAAACTTTTCTATTATTGAGAACAGTTTGCAGTGATTGAGTACTTGGGATATTTTCTGTAATGCTGTTACTACATGCACAGTTGCCCCTGTAAATAAAAAGATTAAACGATAAGCGATTCATCTATTTGGAATGGTTGAAATTAAATAGTTGAATGTTTACAAATGACAACCTCAATTCTCCCATTATAATATTAGATATTAGAGATTAGAGATATCCGTATCTGAATCTGCTTTTTAAAGTGCTATCTGTATCCGTATTCACATTCGAATTTTTTAGATTTGAATATCTGAATCCGTATTTGGCTGGATACGAATTTTTCATATCTGTATTCACAAAAAATTTGGATTCAGATACGGATCAGATATATCCTTATCCGGGAGCTTCCCTAATATGCATTTTTCTAAATGCAAAATGCTGAAGTATGTATATGAACTAAATAAGGACATTGTTATTCATTGTTTAACTTCATTTTATCACAGTAAATAACATTCATCATAGCACATCAAATAAATAAATGAACTCAAATCAACAATTAAAGTAACTATGATTGGATGATCAATAAAGGATACACACAGAAGTGTTCTATTCATGGACGGGTTTAGGAGCATCATAAAAATAATTTACTGCACTGAAAGAAAATTTTTAAAAAATTGTCACACAAATCTGCCACCAGTAAAATTTCAGCCCATCCCTGGTCTTCTTTCATAACTCTGCTCCAGTTTGTTGAGGAATCGATATAGACAATACCATCAGTCGAAGAAGAATCTCATGATCCTCAAAAAATACCCACTTTCAACCCAAAATAATAATATTAGCATTTACGAGTATGAATAGCATGCAAAAATGGACCCCCAAAATGGTCCACAATTGTACAAAATTGCGCCCATATCCCATTTCTTTGGTTCCGTCTTCATCTTCTCACTTAAATGGCCTCTCTCCATCTATCAGTACCTACTTACCTTTGAGTTTACAGTAAGCATATAAAAAGGACCCCACAAAACCAAGCCCCCGCCCTATAATATTTTGCTGAAAAAGAAAAAGAAAACAAAAATAAACATTATTATCAATGAGAGAAAATACAAGAACATAAATTGGTAGGTTTGATAAGAAGATTCGACTAACCAAATCAAAAGGAAGCCCTCGAAACAACAACCAACCGAGTCCTACTGTGACATAATCCTGTCACAAACAAAAGTGCAAGGAGTGTTCTCATTTTCAAGGGAGAAAAAAAGGCATGCGTAAAGGAAGAAAGGTAATTATGGGCTGGTGCTAATGAGATAAACAATTTAGATTTCTGCAAATTTGAGGGTAGTGTTTAAAAATATCGTGTAGTTTAAGAAAAATGCCATTACACATGAAAGGAGCATCACCAGCTGCATGAAGAGAAATAAGACACATATAAGTTAGACAGAGGTAAAGTAGTGGTTCAACAAGTGGCAGGTTTTAAAATATCATTATAATAAACCCCATTTGATGATGAAATAAAATACATGAGCTGCTACATCTAAAGCCTAAAGTTGAGAATTTTAAAAAAATATCACAATATAACGGCATATGCTGTTTCAGTAGTTTCTGTTTTCCAATTATCTCAATTTAAAAAAAGAAAGAAAAAAAAACTCAAACTATTACTGTAAATGAACATAGTGTGAGGTAGATGAATAAGAAATTTGGATTGAGTGTATATCAATTATCTGAACCATAAATACCTAAAATTTTATAGGCCTGTCAATTCAGGTATCAGTTAATTCTCCTTCTTAAAATCTATAATAACCTAGAATTGCAATTTAAAAATTAGAATTAAAACTATCAAATATGCACACTTTAGAACTATGCAGAATTTTCATGTGTCAAGAATTTTCTTAATTTACTCCATGCAACTATCAAAAATCAATGCGAGTGAATACCAATTTTGAACTTCTTATCTGATCTGTATTCTTTCCAAAATTTTCTTTCATTTTTTGTGCGTAAAGTATCTAACTGAAACTTAGAATTAAGCACTTTAAATTAGTTCAAATGCATAATTGCTACAGGAAAAATTACTAATGCAAATCTATTATTATGCAACTAGAACCTAATCGAGTTGTTCTTCATGTAGCAAAAAACACTGCTGTTCTTTTTTTCTTGGAGAAAAAGATAAGATAAAGAAAGTCGATGTTATCTTCTCATAACTGATCAATTAAATAAGAAATCTCTGTTGCATTTTACCACATCAAACCAATCAAAAGTATGTAACTAGCAACAAGTTAATTATTTCATCTTCAAGACAAACACAGATCTTTCCACTCACATGACACCAGTATCTTTAGTTCAAACATCTTACCTCTCAATATTGAAAAAAAGGGAAAGAGAACAAAAAGGAAAAAAGTGAAGATACCCTTAATAGATCTGACTGAATGTATTTTTTTATCTTTTTTGTATTATTCCATGTAAAGGTTTTTGTTTGCTGTTTGCTGTTAGTTATTGTTCGTTGTTTGTTGTTAGTTTTAAAACTCTCATTGTTTTGATTGATTATTGTAAATTCTTACTATTTGTTTCAAAACTCTTACTGTTTTTTTAGGTACACTGTTTGGTCCCATTTTTGAAGACTTGAAGCATTGTGTTTTTCTACAACACTGTAATTTTTTTTTTTGGTCATTCAGTTGGTTGGTGTATATTTTGGTAAAGGATGTAATAGTTGTAATATTTAGCAATTTGGGATATTATGTAAGTACCCGCAATTTGGGAGATTATATTGTGATGATATAATATAGTTATGTTAATACCCATATCCGCAATTTTGTGGAGTATTGGGTTCTGTGTTTGGTTTTCGAAAGATTTTTCGAAGGTTTTCCAAAAAATCCATTACGTTTTCAAATGAATTTTTGTTTTTTATTTTGTATCTTGCATTATATTATGATTTTTTCCCCCAGAGCCTTATATATATGATGCCTGTGTGATGCTACTTGATTTCGCCTGGGGAGGATTGATATTTATTACCTGTGATGTCATATATTTAATTGTTAGCAGAATTCCGTAAGGAATTTCTGTAAAAGGGCTAATATTTTAGGGGAGGTTCTGTCAAAATTTTTACTAAATTTTCTAAAATCTATTATGTTTTCAAACGATATTTTGGTTTTTATTTTGTATCTTAGTCATATGAAGATTTTTTCTTTCCGGAGCCCTATATGTATAATGTCTGTGTGATGTTGCTTGGATTGACCTGGGGAGGATTTATTTTTCTTGACCGTGATGATAAATTTTTAATTGTTAAAAGAATTCCGTAAGGAATTGCTGTAAAATGGCTAATATTTTAAGGGAGGTTCTGTCGAAATTTTCAGAAATTTTCCTAAAATCTATTACGATTCCAAACTATATCTTGGTCATTTGGCTAGCGACATATAAAATGCATAAATTTATATGCAGTTCATCCAACCAAATAACTCCAAATAAATTTATATGCAGTTCCAAATACGTGCCGTAGGCAAGTGCCACCGGCATACCTAGTCTATATAATAAAACACAGAGAAAGCTATCAAGTGGCTCACATTCAATCTATCTCAAAATTAATGGACCAGATCTACTCTCACAAAACATATTTTCTTGCCTAAATTTCAAACTCCACAAATTCAAAAATACACACTCCCCCCCCCCCCCCCCCCCACAAAAAAAAACAAAAAACAGCCCTTCTCTCTCTATCTAATCTCCTCGCTCTCTCCCTCTCTCCCTCCTCCTCCCAACCGCTCTCATCCATCAGCGCCGCTCTCATCCATCAGTGCCCCCCCCCCATCCTCCCGATCTCTCACCTCCAGATCTCCCGTTCTCTCACTCTCTCCCTCCCAGCGCCGTTCGCAGCTTCGACAGCCCCCGACCCAACTCCGCAGTCCCGTCTCTCCGCTCTCACCTCCAGATCTCCCGCTCTCTCACTCTCTCCCTCCCAGCGCCGTTCGCAGCTTCGACAGCCCCCGACCCAACTCCGCAATCCTGTCTCTCCGCTCTCACCTCCAGATCTCCCGCTATCTCACTCTCTCCCTCCCAGCGCCGTTCGCAGCTTCGACAGCCCCCGACCCAACTCCGCAGTCCCGTCTCTCACTGTCTCCCAACTCCGCAGTCCCGTCGCCTTCCCTCCCGTCGCCTTCCGCACAGTCCAGTCGCCATCGCACTCAAACATTTATTTCATCTCTCAGGTATACAAAATCTCAAAATCGATTTCACCTCACCTCACCTCCAGAATTTCACCTCACCTCCGGAATTAGGATGTTTTTGAATTCTTGATTATTTCTGAGGAAAGGGTTTGCTTTTATTACTGTCTTTGAATTATTTGATTTGTTATCGGAATTCTTGATGTCTTTGAATTATTTGATTTCTTTGCTTTTATCATTTTTAGCTCAGTTGATTTTTTTTACCCGTTGCCATCTCCAACCACAGGAGCAATTCCTGCACAAACTTACAACTGGAAGCAAAACTCTACCAATTATGATCAAGGCATCAAAAAGGAAGATGACATGACATATTCTGACTTCTCCTTCCAAACTAACAACAGGAGGCCTTCTAGCTTTCAGCCTTCTTCAGTATGTGCTCCTAACCTATATATTTCATATTAGTTGCTTACAGTTTTTTAGTTGCTTACAGTTTTTTCCATGTTGCTTACAGTTCATACAGTATGTGCTCTTAACTTATATATTTCTGTGTTTAGTTGCTTACAGTTTTTTCCCCAATGGATCGTAACAGGATGGTTACAAGAACACAACAGAACCAACTAATCAAACAAACAACATAAAAAATGAGAACATGGGTTTGATCAACACAAGAGAATTAAGTCAATTATACAATGTGAAGTGATGTTTAATTTGAGAATGACTATGTGCAAACTAAAAAAAAAATTATATTATGTGCAAACTGCAACTAAAAAAAAATTCAAGAAGATGCACTCAAACTTTTGTTTAGTGAAAAACTACCTCAAAGTTTCACTGGATGATGGAGTATTTGAAGTATAACTGCATTTTGTGTTCAAATATTGTTTTTCTGAATTGTAAATGTTTGGTTAAAAGGGTATGTCTAGAATGCAACAAAAGAAAAATTACCCAAAGTTACCTTAAGTTTCCATGGGCAATCAAAAAATTACTTTAAGTTTCCATGGGCAATCAAGAAGTGATGTAGAAGTGCATTTTGTGATCATATATATTCGCAATTGCCGTGGAGGGCTATTGGTACTTTTTTTGTTAGAAAAAAAAGTTGAGGGTAATTTTTTGCATTTTGGTGTAGAAGTATTGGTTGTGAATAGTATGTTGCGATGGTGTGATGGTGAATGGTAGAATATTACACCCTATATATTTCATATCATCGATTTTTTCTTTTCTATGTTTTTAGTTGCTTACAGTTTTTTCCCCAATGGATCGTAACAGGATGGTTACAAGAACACAACAGAACCAACTAATCAAACAAACAACATAAAAAATGAGACCATGGGTTTGATCAACACAAGAGAATTAAGTCAATTATACAATGTGAAGTGATGTTTAATTTGAGAATGACTATGTGCAAACTAAAAAAAAATTATACTATGTGCAAACTGCAACTAAAAAAAAAATTCAAGAAGATGCACTCAAACTTTTGTTTAGTGAAAAACTACCTCAAAGTTTCACTGGATGATGGAGTATTTGAAGTATAACTGCATTTTGTGTTCAAATACTGTTTTTCTGAATTGTGAATGTTTGGTTAAAAGGGTATGTCTAGAATGCAACAAAAGAAAAATTACCCAAAGTTACCTTAAGTTTCCATGGGCAATCAAAAAATTACTTTAAGTTTCCATGGGCAATCAAGAAATGATGTAGAAGTGCATTTTGTGATCATATATATTCGCAATTGCCGTGGAGGGCTATTGGTACTTTTTTTGTTAGAAAAAAAGTTGAGGGTAATTTTTTGCATTTTGGTGTAGAAGTATTGGTTGTGAATAGTATGTTGCGATGGTGTGATGGTGAATGGTAGAATATTACACCCTATATATTTCATATCATCGATTTTTTCTTTTCTATGTTTTTAGTTGCTTACAGTTTTTTCCCCAATGGATCGTAACAGGATGGTTACAAGAACACAACAGAACCAAATAATCAAACAAACAACATAAAAAATGAGACCATGGGTTTGATCAACACAAGAGAATTAAGTCAATTATACAATGTGAAGTGATGTTTAATTTGAGAATGACTGTGCAAACTAAAAAAAAAATTATACTATGTGCAAACTGCAACTAAAAAAAAAAATTCAAGAAGATGCTACTACTGAATATTACACATTTAAAATAATACTACAATCATTCCAATACTCATAGTCCAAAAGGTAAACATAATAGCAAAAACACACTTATGTTGGCATCATAAGTCATCACACACTAAAAAAGTAGTTAATTGGTATAAAAATCAGACAACTAATGTTACTGACGACGCGAATTATCTCAAGTATCAAATGCCAGTCAGATCGTAAAACTCCACGTGTTCCAAGAATTGGCATTCCCTATAATTAGAGACTTACATCTCACCAGGATAATGTTTGCAAAATAATTTCAGGTAAAATGCAATGAACAAAATTAATGATTGATGACAGTACCAAAAAACAGGCTGCAAGGCCCCAGCGGCAAGAACTTACTTTTTTATGTTTGGGGAAGAATGGACCAAATTACCAATCACACCTACCTAATAGGTAACCATCATAAAGAAATAATATGAAGCACATTAATTGAAAAACATAAATATGACAACATACAGATAAAAGGTGAAGCAAGAACTTCATCACTTTTTTTGATACACATAAAAATTCTCCATTTCTAATTGCTGGCTACACTTGGTTAGTTCAAGCTTCCGAGAATGAGTATAAAAAAGATAACTAAAAGTAAAAGTAGTTTAATTCAAAACTCTACCTATTAATCAAAACACAATCAAGCCTTTAGTGTGATCATCTTTTTTTCAATTCACACTTCACAGTTACACTATCGAGCCTTTAGAGTGATCATCTTTTTTTCAATTCACACTTCACAGTTACACAATTCACAATTCACACTTCACAGTTACATTTCACAGTTTTTCAATTCTTTACTTATTTCATAGAGATGGATATTAAATATAACTATGGTTATCTTAAACACAAGCATATATATATTGAATCTCTCTTTATTTTTCTACAAGACGATGCTAAATTTTCAACTATATAGTAATTGGAGTTGCAATAAAAAACAATTATTTTAGCAAAAACAAGTATCACCCTTTCTATTATTTGATGGCAAACATTAAATCAATAATGAGTAGCACCGGTAATGGGTCGGGTCGGGTCGGGTAGCTCAATACCCGGATTCGGACCCGGTCATTGACGGGTCCAAATACTGGACCCGGACTCAGACCCATGAAATTCGGGTCCGGGTCCAGGTCCGGTTCCCCTCAAGAAATGTTACCCGTTCGCTTTCGGGTCCGGGTCCGGGTCCTATTTCTAATCATGGGTCCGGTTCGGTTCCGGGTCTTTAAAGCATAACACAGTGAAAAGTGAAAACTGGTCAACTGAGCCTTCACAATGGCAAAGAAGAACTAAGAGTCAGAGCACCCCAGAATTCCATCCATAAGTTGCACTGAATATTTTGGTCAAGTCTTACTTTTTCATTCGCAGAGAATAACAAACCATCCCAATTGAGAACCTATAAATTTGTACTTTGTATAAACTAACAATCAGTATACCGAACAAATATATGGCAAACTGTACAAGAAGAACCATCCCTAATAAGAACCTATTCCTATCAGCGCTTTGAATAATTTTGCAGAAGCAACAATCAGTGAGTGAAAACTGTAAAAGAAGAAGAGGAAGACGAGAAAGGATCACACAGGGGAATACAAAATAATTATCTGAAACTTTGAACACTTACAAGCAGAACATTCATCGGTGTAAACAGGGCTTTTTCAGTTCTCCTGCCACTATAGTGATCTATAATTCTATATACATGTTCATTAGTCATTGCAGTTCACTATAGAGGGAACCGATAATAATGATAATTATGTTTTTAATTATTACTTCCTTCTGAATTTTTATTCAAAGATAATTTTAGGACGGCATCACATAGGACCTGGGACTTCTGGCAACTCTAAGTCATACCCATCAGAACTAACATGAAATCCACCACCGCAACAGTTTCAGTTTAGAAGCATACTGTGCAAAATAGTTTTTTTTTTAAAATTCAAGGTTGTAAGTGAAGCTCCTAAATTACAGACAGCCAAAAACTGAAAAATTGTGAGCATCAATACACCAAAATTATGATTTAAAAGAGTGTTTCCACCTGCAACTTTTTTTAATGATCTTTTATTGAGACTCATCACTATAGTGGCACTTGCATTTAGTTACGTGACCGACTTGCAAATTCTTTACATATTGCAACTTGCATGAAAAAAAATTGTATGTTGGTGTGTGTTCGAGTTTGTGTTTTGTTCGGTCGATTCCATGGTTATTATGTGTTTTGATGTGAATTTGTGGGTTTTGTATACCTCGAATGACAAGAATAAGGAAATTGTCCTAGGATTTCACAGGGTATTGGATTGTAAGGTAGCTTGGCTTAGAAGTGATCTAGATACTCATGATTATAGTTAGACAAAAAACGAAAGATCTAAAATCTCACTTGAGAATGTCTGCATGGTCAACCATGATCAGTATGAGGACTCTCTATCGTTGACGGGATTAGTATAGGGACTCTCTATCATTGACGGGAGCTAGAAATGATGTAAGTAGTTTTTTTTTATTTGAATAATTTTTCCGCTTTGTGGTGCACATGAGGAGTCAAGTGAGGGATTTTGGGTTTAAGGAACGTTTCTTTCTTTGTGTCATGCACACGCACGCACGTGAGAAATAACTCGCCAAAGAATATAATAGATGGTCCTGTTTTGAGTCAAGAGGAAGCTACCCGGAAAGAATATAATAGATGGTAACCTTGGCTTGATACATGACAATAGAGATTCTGAGTTTTGTATGCTTATCTTCCTGTTTGGATATTCATGCATGATATGTGATGCCCAAATTCACACTTAAGTTTTATCATTCGGTATAGTAACAAGTATTTTGCATAGGAAAATATGTACCCGTTTTGAAAATGAATATATGTATTTCACTACTTGTGAATGGAAACCATGCCACAGCTATGCAAAAGCCTCTTGCAGATGCTTAATAGGTTTTGGGTTTGAATCACTCTCATGTTATGAAGACTACTGTTCATTAAAAGATCACGATTGTTCTGATATTGTTCTTAATTATTTTACACCGAAAGAAACTGAGACAAGTAATACAGGACATGTAGCATGGAACATTAAAAAAATGCTTTTCTATTTCATGGGAACAGTAAAAAAATGCTTTCCTATTTTATGGGCCTGGAACATAACTATGTAGCCTGGAACATCAAATTTCCTATTTCATGGGCATTTGAGTTATTCACTTAGTTCGTATAGAATCACTTGCTAAGTACCATTAACATACCGCAAGGAGAAATAAAGGAGAGTTAAGAGAGAAAAACTGACCATATGGTGTATGTTGTAAGCGATTTGAAGTGCTTCGCCCCACCTGTTCATCCTGATAAGGCCCTTAATAAGGTAAAAGAGGATGTAGATATCTGGAACATGTCCTTCTCTTATCATCTCTGCATACAATTCAAATGCTTTCTCCGTCTTTGATGCTAAGCACAAACTCTCAATTAACGAAGTATTTCATGTAATTTATGCCATAGTATTGTAGAACCCCGTATTTTCAAATATTATTTTTATATTTGAAAATGAATTTATATTTAATTTTGGAGATTTAATGAATATTTTCAGAAAAATTTATCTTTTGTACACGTGCAAAACACGTGCAAATACTTTTATGAGAAGAGTGAAAATTTAGTTTTCTTTATGAAAAATCTTTATTTAATATTTGAGATTTAATTAGTATTTTTCCAGATTTTTCTAAAATTTATTGGAGCTATTTGCAATTTTTGAGAAAAGACGGACCTTTTTGCAAATTTGACATTTTTAAGGGTTAAAGTGCAAAATGCATATTCTGGACGTTTTGAACAGTACTAATTGAGATTTAGAATGTATATTTTCTTATAAAACCTAATTTAAATGAGTTTTGATGGAATTTCCAAAGAATGGTTTATATATGTAAATTGTATTTTGGAAAGGGGGGTGTTTTGCAAAGTTGCGGGTAAAACCCTAATTATCAATCCGGCATATTTAAGTGATTTTTACCCCAGCCGTAACTTTTGATAAAATATTGAATTTTGGGAGATCTATTTCGGTGGAGCAAAGAGCTTTGGATCTAGCAAAAAGGAGGATTCTTGGTGGACTATTCTCAAAATCTAATGTGAGTGATATAAAAATTTGTTTGTTGTTGATTTATGTGAGATATATAAAAATTGTTTTGTTGTTTGAAGTATGTTTTGTTGTTTGATTTGATGTTTTGCATGAAAGAAACTTGTCTTGTTGATTGATCTATGTGTGCGAGTATCATTGATATATATTGATTTGATGTTGGGAACAATTTAGATCTCGTAATGTGGTATGAATCATGTGAATAATGGTGGATGAAGTAGTAGATCTTTAATACTAAAATTGTTTGCTAAAAGCATGTTGAGATTTGTGTATGAATACCTGGACATTAGATTCATAATTCAGATTTGATTCAGATTTGTGAAGGAATTTAGATCTTGTAAAACCCTAATGAAAGAATTTGATTAGAACATGAGAACTTAAATCTTGACTTATTGATATTTTGAGTGATATACATGCCTATACCTGATGAAGATTCGTTGAGATTTATAATTTCCTGAATACGAACTATTTTCGTAAACATTGAACATTAGAAAGCTTCAGATTTTGATTTTGTATTCAGACCTAAACTTTGAAATCTGTAGGCCGACAGTCGACTGGCCTACTGTGTAGTCGACTGGTACGAGCCTGATGCTTAATTTTAGAATTGTTGAAGACGTTGTTCTGGACAGTTGACCTAGCTCGTAGGCAGTCGACTGGTCCCCTGAAGAAATTATTTTCGTAAAAAATTATTAGTCCTTCTGGACAGTCGACTTATCTACTTAGAATATTTTTGAGAAGATTATTGGAAATTACCTCGACTGATCCTTCTTAAGTCGACTGCTAAATGACTTAGTTTATTTTTTATAAAACCTTGAATCAGGTCCTCTGCACAGTCGACTTATCGTTAGTATGAGTTGACTGATACTGAAGTACATTGGTGAACTTTAGTGCTATTTCGTATGATTGGTTCTTCAGATAATTCAGTTAAGTATTAAGTTTGAGACTTTTAGTTGAGCCACTTTGTTTAGTGGAACTTTAGTTAGACCTTTTGAGTTTGAGTCTCTAGTGGTGTGTGACCCTAGTATACCGGTGCTGAGTTATTTGTTGAGGCCCACTGAGGCATTTCAGTTATTTGGATTTGAATTTAGACCGGTAGGGTATATCACTCTAGGAGATTCGTTGAGTAAACCATTAACCCAAAATGTTAAGGACAGGCACTAGTGGTGATATGATGAACGGGAACATGAGTCAAGAACCTCAGTATGGCTTTCGGTGTGGGACAATCTCCGGAATTATCACAGTAGGTTATTAGTGGTGTGGGATATGTCTCCGGAATTATCACAGTCATGTGGTGTGGGACAATCTCCGGAATTATCACGGTAACTACTTGTGGTGTGGGATTGATCTCCGGAATTATCGGGGTCGAGGTGAAGCACATGTGGTATTCGTGTGGGGTTGTGTCAATGTTTCGGTGTGGGATTTAATCTCCGGAATTATCATAGTAGATTATTAGTGGTGTGGGATATATCTCCGGAATTATCACAGTCTTGTGGTGTGGGACAATCTCCGGAATTATCACGGTAACTATTATGGTGTGGGATTGATCTCCGGAATTATCGGGCATGAGATACTAACCATGGTTTATCTTTGTCTCGTAGTAGTCATCGTGCTAGGATTAGTTCATAACGCGGGGATTGAACCCTATGAAGTGAAGACGTTAAGGGCTTGCACCGAACCTATGTAGAATGGGATGCATAGACTTCGATAAGTACGCATTAGAGAGTATGCATATAGAACTTGTGTTTTCTTGGCTTGGTTTTCTGCATGTGGTTTTTCGTGTTTTCTACACATAACACTTAGCTTAGTATCACTTGATATTTTTAAATTACTGTCATTTTGTATTTCCCACATTCCTATTTAGTACCTGTTGTATAAGAATTTATGAGTTATGATCTTTATGATGTTTGTTTGTGTATTTTTATATTTCTCACACCATTTATGGCTGACCCCGTTAGTTTTGGGGTTAGGGATCATCTCTAGCCTCACATGTTGCAGGTAGTTGCTTAGTGGTGGAGATTTGAATGCTAGAGGCATATTTGAGTCAAATTGAATCTTAAGTGCTTTGTGAAAAATTGTAATATCAGTTTGAGATAAATGTGTTGTAAATGAAAAGAAATATAGAGTTGAGTCGTTTGAATTCCGTTGTGTATTGAAAATGATTCTTGTAATAAAATGTTGAAAATTTTAGTGGTGTTGATTATGTTTAATATTATGTTGAAGTGGATCACTGGGAATGTGCCACGTAATTTCTATGTTATAAATCTAGAAATTCGGGGCGCTACAAGTATACTGACTAATTTATGAGTTGGATCTATTCTTTTGATATACTGACTAATTTATGAGTCAGTGATTGGCAATCTACCTTTGATATACTGAGTGACACTGGTAACGGGTAACGGGTCGGGTCCGGGTCGGATCCGCTTCGTTTATTGATTAATTCTCTATTGCGGGTCCGGGTCCGGGTCCGGGTCCGGGTCGGTTCCATTTTTAGGGGACCCAGACCCGACCCGAAATTTCAACGGGTAGTTAGATCGGGTCGGTTCCGGTCCAACGCCGGGTCCGGGTCGGGTTCGGGTCGGGTCCGGGTTTCGGGTTTTAGTACCAATGCTAATAATGAGCCAGCAAACTCTTCAAATCAATTAACTTATCAGTAATGAAATATTAACACCATATATAAGAAGAAAAAAATAGAAAGAGGGTCGTCTATTAACTTATTATTTTTTCTTTATTGAAACAAGACGACAAAATAAAAAAATCCATTTATATATGATAGATTTACCTTACTAAAACTTATTTTCATTATTGTTTTACTTTTGAACTTTGATAGAACTGGGAAGCAGCTGACATGGACCTCAAATTTATAAATGCAACTACATTGATGAATTGGGGTTGCAATAAGGTAAATTTATATTTACTACAACTGCACCCTATGTTAACCGTTAATTGTTGCTAATTTAATGCTTCTTTTTTGTTTCCCAGATTGTCGTCCACACTCAAAACCGTCATGCACATATTGACAGTTTAACTTTTTGTAGGGTGATGAGGAACATGTTTGGTTGAAGCCATTGTTCTGTTTAAAAGGTAATGGTTTCAAAACTATTACTATTGTTTTAATTGTTTATTATAAACTCTTACTATTTGATTCAAAACTCTAACTGTTTTTTTAGGCTCACTGTTTGGTCCTATTTTTGAAGACTTCAATCATTGGGGGACCTACAGGCAACAACCATGTATTTTTTTTTTTTTTTCATTCAGTTGGTTGGTGTTTAGTATGGTGGAGGATGTAATAGTTGTAATAATTGTAATATTTAGCATTTTTGGAGATGATGTAAGTAACTGTATATAATGATGATATAATATAGTTATGTTAATACCCGTACCCGCAATTTTGTGGAGTATTGGGTTCTGTGTTTGGTTTTTTAAAGGTTTTTCAAAGGTTTTTCAAAAAAATTATTACATTTTCAACAGAATTTTTGGTTTTTATTTTGTATCTTGCATTATATTCTGAATTTTTCCCCCAGAGCCTTATATATATGATGTCTGTGTGATGTTGCTCGATTGAGCCTGGGGAGGATTGATATTTATTGCCTGTGATGTCATATATTTAATTGTTAGCAGAATTCCGTAAGGAATTTCTGTAAAATGGCTAATATTTCAAGGGAGGTTCTGTCAAAATTTTTACTAAATTTTCTAAAATTTATTATGTTTTCAAATGCTTGGTTTTTATTTTGTATCTTAGTCATATGATAATATATTGGTTTTTCAAACGAAATCTGCTGGTTGGTTAGCCTTGAGGGCTAATAAAAGGCTAAGGCCATTTCATCATCACCAAAAAAGACAACAGGAATTTTGTTTGTTCATTTAATTTCTATCTAATCAAGTCAAACAAACCTGGGACATGAAGGACAACCATCTGTCAATACCATGCCAAATTCCCACAGATTCGCAACTCTCTTCCCTTCCCTTCCCTTCCCTTTCATGAGTAATGTTAGCTGACCACCACCACCACCCTTCTGCATCTCAGTTTGGGCCATGGCATGCTTATCATCCATGAAGTTAGCTAGCTCCCAGATCATATCCCGTTTATCATCCCTGAAGTTGTTATCATCCATGAAGTTAGCAGCATCCCTCAATTGGTCATCTCTTCTCTTCTTTTTTAACAAGAGATCATGTCCCATTTAACAAAAGTCGATGAATTCGATCGTTTCCTCAATCTCTGAATCTGCAGACAGAAAGAAGCCCACAAGATGTCCAGAAAAATTATGATATTGGTCTGCAAACATGCAGTCCCGAATTTTTTAACTAAATCTAACTAAATCTAATCAAATAGGTAATCCTAAAAATACATCTTATGTCACCCACTTATGTCACCCAATTTTTTAACTAAATCTAACTAAATTTATACCCACTTATGCAGTTCACCCAATCAAATAAATCTAACTAAATTTACATGCAGTCCTGAATACGTGCCGTAGGCACGTCCCACGGGCATACCTAGTACACTTTGAAATTTACGGGGTGTTACACTCATTGTGGTCGACGCTTCATACTCCGGTTGACAAGGCATACCCCACTATCGTCCGTGGTTGGAACAATGAATTGCGCAATTAGTTTTTAACACTCTTAGAGTTGACACATTGAGAGCCCAAATAGGTTATTTAGATTCTTGACTCATATACCGGTTTATAACTTGGATGCATAACACATGAGTAACACAACTTTAGACATGGTAATAATTTAAAATAACCATATCAATATTCTCAGCGTCATAAGACCACTCATGTATATACATGCATACTCAACTATGTAAAATAATGAATAATGTTATAGTTTAAATAAATAATCCTCCGATATTACTAACCACTGTTCACATACAATTAACAACATTCACATATCACAATTTCATAATCATGAAAACATAAAAACAATATATCACTCTCAATTTAATATTTGCACATCATCACACCGCGTCACATAAATTAATCGTAGACAATATTCACAATAATATCACTAAAAAATAATAAGTATTTTATGAAATTACATTCTGCATGGTATAAATATTCAATTACTTACTGTTGTTGGCGAAGTAATAAATTGACTATGGATCCTCCAAATGACTCCTCAATCCAAAATACATCTCTTTTATAATATAAGTCATAGATCTCTTCTACAAAATCTTTGAAATTTCTCATTTCTCTCTTTCTCCCTCTCCTCACTGCTCTCTCTCTCTCTCTCTTTTTTGGCAGCGGCCCCGAGGAAAGGAAGAGAAAGAGAAAGGGAGATCACCGGAAAAAACCCTTTATGACACTTTTACAAAATAACCCCTAATAATTATTTTTTGCATAAAAATCATATTTAACTTAAGTATTCATTATTTCTTTCTATATAAAAATATTAAATAACAATATTTTTTGAGGGGGCATTACAGAAGGTGTCTAAGTATGATCCTGAAGGGAGTACACAATTTGCTCCATTGTACGTTGAACACTTGGTTTTTATTGTTTGTTCCTCGATTCATTCCTCTAATATTGAAAATATAAAATTTGTTTATGATTAAGATCCTGATCACTCAAATTTAAAAGGTGAGGGGGGGGGGGGGGGGGGGGGGGGGGGGGGAGATTGGGTTACATGGGTGGATCATGTGTGAAAGATAACCGGCCTGAAAATATGTTTGGTTGAGAGATTTCAAGAGGGAGAAGTTGGGTTTTGCGTTTGACCCAGGATCTGAAAAACCACATAAAGATGACTTGGTCGAAAGAGGTAGATATGGCCGTTTGTTGGGTTCTTTTTTTATTCTTCTCTTTCTTTTCCTTTAAACTAGGCACTAAAAACGAGAAATATGAGTCGGCACATAATTACTTGAAGCGCTAAATCAGCAATGCCACAGAGGACGAGTACCCCGCAAAATAGCATATGGCTATTTTTTCATAGTAATCTGTGCACGTCTGAGTGTTGCACACGATTACATATTTTTCTAATAGTTATAAGTTTTAATTGAGGGATTTCAGACATATGAGCTGTTCTAAACCCGATAAGACAGACTCGGGATATCTTCTCGATTAAACTGTGGATTTGTCCCGATTGTTTTGACCAGATAATTTTCGGGAAAAAAATATAATTTCTATAAAACATATATTTTTATAGATTTTAATTTATATATATTGGTCATTTTTAATTTAAACTAGTGCTTGAATTGAATGTGGATTGGAATGATGCACAAGGGTTAGAATTAGGGTATGATGACCTAGGGTGACCTAACCTAGGGTTAGGTCACCCTAGCATCATGATGATCTTGGCTTGGATCTTGATGAAGATCCAATGGTGGAAGCAATTCACCATGTGATTGACTTCAATTCTCCATGTGTTTGACTTCATGAAGAATAAGAAGTTTCCAAGAAACTTCCAAGAGTTCTATAAGGTTTTTTTGTTGGCACCTCATCCTACCACACATCTCCACTCAACCCTACCTCCTCCCAGCCTCACCCTCCATATCCATGATGGTCGGCCACTCCAATTACCCCAAACCCTAGCTCCCCCATTCCTATAAAATCCCCATTTCCACTCACTCTGCCATTCTTTCATTTTTCCACTTGATTCCTCTTCTTCAAAAAATATAGAAGAGAGAAAAAGAGAAGAAAAGAAAGGTGAAGTTTTGAGAGTAGAAGAAGTGGTAGAGAAGGAGAGGTGTAGTAGGGTTGGGCAAGTTCTACAAAGCAAGGAGCAGTGGAGGAAGCAAGCTAAAGCTACAAGGAGATTCTCTTGCAAAATCAAAATGTGGGTGATTTCTCTTAACTCTAAAAATTTAGTTTTTGATGTGTATGTGAATTTTAGCATGTGGAAATAGTTAGAGAAATTTTGATTATCATGATTAATGGTGGCATGCTAAGAAAAAAATGGTTGTATGGTAAGAACAAATTTTCTTGAGCTTTTGTTAAGGAGCATGTTTGTAAGGGTGAGTTTGAGAAATTCTTTCTCTCAAACGGTTTGGAATTTTGGGCTCAAATTTGGGGGGATTTGTTCTTTTATGTATTTAGAGCATCCTTGAATATTTTCATAATATTTGGAAGCAATTTGATAGCCCAAACATTAGACCAAATCTCGGACAGTAAGCAGCCGAAATCGCTGCTGGCTGTGTGGAATTTGCTATGTATTTTCGATTTTGTATCTCAGTGTAGCCTGGGTATTTTGAGCTGAAATTTTTTTTAGACACTCTTTTATGTGTCTGCAACTATAGTATTAAATTTCATATTTTTCCGAGGTTGTTTGGTGCCTCACAGAAATTGTAGAATGCGAATGGTCTGAGAAGACAGAACTGAAGCTGTATGTGTTTGAGACTGAAGTTCAAAGGTGATAACTAGTTGTGTGTGTATGATCTTGCTATGAAATTTTTGGAATAGCTGTTGGTACAAATTTGTTTGATTATTCTCAATTTTTAGAATTTTTAGAGGTCATTTGATGAGGTTTCAAAAATAAACCGTATATAGTGGTATAAACCCTACTAAAAGAGCAGTTGAAAAGTATGCTATGTTTGAGGAGTCATAACTCATTGTGTGATATGAATCTGAATGCAAATTTTGAACACGGAATGGTATATGTGTGGATTAAGAATATCAAATTTCATGAGCATTGGACTTACAGTTGATTTATTATTGAATTTCAAAGTGGATTGGGTTCAGCAGATTACAAATCGACTAGTCTGTGAAGATGGGAAATTCTGGAATTATTTGTTAAGAATTTGAGAAATTGACCAACTAGAGATTTGTAGTAGGGGGTCATAGCTTTCTAACCCATATAAAATTTTGTAATTCCAGCTTGTAGGTTGAGAGTTATGATTTTCCAAAGACTATGGCAGATCCAGTCTAGTCGATGCCCTGTTTATTGAAAAATCAATCCCCCCTATGTTTGTGCACCTGATGGAATTTCGGGTTTTTGAGGACTTTAGTGATGGAATCTGGGATGTATTCAACTAAAAATTTGTAGTAGACACTCTCACATTTCCATAGAACCCGGAATCGAATAATTCCGATGAGCGAGCAAATTTTTATGATGTTGGAAAGGTGCAATGAGTGCATGAAGGAACGTACAAGCTGAGAGTGTGAGGTTTTATGGTGTCAAGATGATCGAATTTGAGGAAATGGTTAACTGGAGAGTTGTAGACTAGAATCTTATCTTTCCAAAATGGGTAGTATCAAGCAATTCCGACTTGTGTGCTGGAAGTTATGGACGTTGCAAGTTTAGCAACCTGTTGTTTAGTTTAACTTCGAACTTAAGTTAGCTCGGGGGCTTTAGTTCTTTAAAGAATTGAGAGAGTCATCCACTAGGGGATTGCAGTAGATCTCCGTACCCTTCTAGAAAGTCCGATTATGATGGATTCCGATGATCGTAGCTTGAGTTACAACTACTGCTATCTCTTGAACTATTCTATCAGACAATTGATGAGGAACCATCTGCATACCACAGTGTGGTGATCATGAGCTATCATGTTTTTAAAGATGTTTTTAGCATTTCATTTGAAACTTGGACAAGTTCCTGTGGTTAGTACTCTTGGTGGACATGAGTGAGTTGTGATATAGCTCTGGTCGGTTTGTGTTTGGTGTCTCGATGCCTGAGTCTGTCAATGGTCAGGAATTGATGATTGTGTGTGTGCTTACCTTCATTGAATTATATTGCATCCCTTTGGGCGCCGTTGACCACTCGCTGAGGGTCACGGGCCGGAAATTTTAGTCGATGACCTGCGAAGGTATTGGAATCAGTGAATGTGATTCCCGTGATGTTTGTTGTTTTGAAAGACCAGTCAGGCTCAACATTGTTAATTGACACCGATTGTGATTTGGGTAACAACATGTTTTCAATAAACTGAATTGATTAGGTTTTCTTATTTTTGTTTCGCTTGAAGACCGATTTGGTGTTAGGGGTGATTCCCTATAATCTGATTCGTTCTGAGAGTTGGCACTAGGTGGTGATGACCATGGAATTGTCTCTTCCTGTCATTAGGGATAAGTGCTACGGTGCGTATCTTGTACTGTTGATTCCTGAAGTACCTTGGTTAGAACGGGATATCGATTTCCTGGCGGATAGGGGGTTTTAGACCTTCGAGACCGTCATGTTCTATGTGGTGGACACGAACGAATCATATTGGATCTTCTGCATAATGGATATGCTGCAGTGTATTTGTAGGTTCATCACGACTTTTGAGTGGGGTCCGGACGCCGGGCACTAGTGGCAAACCGAGACACCACTAAGTGACTGCAGAATGGATGAGACCGATTAATCTGCAACCTCCCCAGCCACGCTCTACTATCAGAAACAGGAAGTGTACAATAATAGAATGCATTTCATGGCGAGGGTTCGAATCCCTGAAACTGGAGAAACGACTTGCATCAGTATTGCATCAGTAGAATTACTGACGTGCCCACTTAATTAGGTATCGGATACTGGGTCGTGAGGGTAGGAGAGCCAGGCCAGCAGGGGCATCCAAGTGGGGTGGCAGTGTACATGCCTATGATTCAAGCGGGTGCAGAAATATCAGAGTCGCGCAGCGGAAGGCTCAAGCCGAAGGGCAAGTCCCAGGGAGACAGATAGACTACTTAGCGGGATTTCGGCAGTGACCAATCGATTGCTGATCTGCAAGACAGCCGATAGCTTCACAAGAAGAGTTTGAATATTTTTGTAATCAGTTGTAATAAGTTTATGTAATTTGTATTCTTTGTTCAAGAACAAGATAAGCGTTGTAATTATTGATGTAATGATTCTATTTGGCAATAAAGGTTTTTAATTTTCGTGTTATTTACTATATTGAGATACATTTGAAGGAAAAGATTCTGGTGATGTCACAGATGTCCTATAACGGAGATCCGGGGCATTACATACATTCTTTTCCCCTTGGCCCCAGTCTCCACACCGTGCATCCACCTCCAAAGGCGGATCCAGCATGTGGAAGGGGGTCATTTGACCCCTTGAAAATTTGATTGTATTACTCTACACAAATTTTCGGTTCTTTGTAATAATTTACAACTGTCCCCCTTAAAATCTTTTAAAACTGCATAAATATTATACACACCTTGGGTGTTTGTAAACATTTACAACAGTTGACCCCCTTACACGTTTTAAATAATATTTCATGCTCTTCTTTGAGAAAATTTTGCCGCACTGCCCCACTTTTTGAAAATATTTAGCAGTCTGCCCTACTTTCCAAAACAATTAGCGATATGCCATTGTTTAGGACACGTCAGCAAGAAACGTTATTTGGGAAAAACGGCATAGGTTATTTCGATGTCGTTCTTCCCAATAACGGCATTTGTTTGAAAAAAAAAATTGCATGCCGTTATTTGGAATAACGGCATCAGTATATTTGTCTTACAAGTGTGAATCTTCTAAGTTTAAAAAGTTCTAAGTGTGAAAAAAACTTATAAACAATGTCGTTATTCGGAATAACGGCATTCGAATGACTGATGCCGTTATTGAAGATAACGGCATCAGTTATATATCAATATGCACTCTTGCCGTTGTTTGGAAACATAAAGAATTAATAAAAAGTAATATATATATATATATATATATATATATATATATATATATATCTATTTCTATTATAAAAGCCACAATAAATCTGTCCAGAGCAGATCTGGACCGTCGATCAAATCTGAATAGATCTGGACCGTCGATCGAATCTGATTGATTATATGTGAGGCTTAATCACAGCCATACATCCTTTATACAATTCCAATCTTCTCCTTCCCAAAAATCCCAATCTCTCCCAATTTCTCAAAACCCAAACCTTAACCCCAATCCCAAACCTCAATCCACCCGATCCCCCAAACCCTAATCCTAAACCCTTACGAGTCTCTTTTCACCATTATGCGATAATGGCTACAATTTTTTTTTTGGCAACCTCTCCGTTCTTCCTCACGAGCCGCGGCTTGGGCCTCGACTCCTCATTGGAGCCCCGCCGTGCTTCTCGCCGACCAGCCAGGAACAGGGAAGACGGTGATTGCAATGGGATTGGCGAAGTCAAATTTCTCATCCTGTTCTTCCCAACTGTCAGGTTTTTTCTCGACAGATTTGTGTTTGGGTTCTTGCTTTTGGTGTTTAGTTGGGAATTGTTAGTCAAAATCGCATCTTGTTGGGTTTATTTCATTCTTTTACTTTGTTTCCTAATTTTTATTGTAGATTGCATATGCTTATCTAAGTTATTTCATTTCTATCAGGTCCAAAGGAAACATGTATATTACCTTCGATAGTCGATACTGACAGGGGACTCTGAAATAAACTGTGAACATATATTTCAGTAAGTCATCATCTAAATTCAGAATTTCAGAAAATTTTCTATATCTCGAGTTAAACTACATGCATTTAGGGAAGCATGTCGTTTTGCATTAGAATTGATTCTGTTCTTGTATGCTCTGCACGCTGATTTGATCATCTCTTCTGTAAGAGGATTATATGTTAGTTTAATTCTGAAGGAACTTTCCTTCTATAATATGTGTTATATTGTGATTTTCGTTGCATTCGTCCCAGATATTGGTTCAATATCACATTCTATCATTCTCCTGTATGATTTTGCTAAAATTTAATTTTCTTGTAGGTACATGCAGGCAGTTGTCGATGAAATTGTTTTCGGAGATGTTGATTCTCTCAAGGTATCCAAATTTCTTCACACATTCAGTATGGAATTCGTTGTATGTTATCTTGTATTAATTGTTTTCATTATGTTCTAAAGCATCCAAGTGATTGGAATCTAGGGAAGCTCTTGGATGAATTTGTTGCAATTGGTGGAAGGATAGTGGCTGGTAACTGAACATTATTTTTTTAAGCTACCACATATGAGTTTTACTTATTATAATGTTTTCTATGTTATTTGTTCTGCCATTAATCCAAAATGAGGAAACGTCTAACTCAGTTGAGATGCCAGAATCATTTGCAGAGGTTATGGGAGATGATTTACTCCTATCACTTGAACAGACACGGATTAAGATCTATAAAGGCTGACAGTTTCTCCCTGCCCGACTTGCTGTCACCTCCTAATATGTTTAGAGGCATCAGTAGGAAAAATTTTATAAAAGCCACAATAAATCTGTCCAGAGCAGATCTGGACCGTCGATCAAATCTGAATAGATCTGGACCGTCGATCGAATCTGATTGATTATATGTGAGGCTTAATCACAGCCATACATCCTTTATACAATTCCAATCTTCTCCTTCCCAAAAATCCCAATCTCTCCCAATTTCTCAAAACCCAAACCTTAACCCCAATCCCAAACCTCAATGCACCCGATCCCCCAAACCCTAATCCTAAACCCTTACGAGTCTCTTTTCACCATTATGCGATCATGGCTACAATTTTTTTTTTGGCAACCTCTCCGTTCTTCCTCACGAGCCGCGGCTTGGGCCTCGACTCCTCATTGGAGCCCCGCCGTGCTTCTCGCCGACCAGCCAGGAACAGGGAAGACGGTGATTGCAATGGGATTGGCGAAGTCAAATTTCTCATCCTGTTCTTCCCAACTGTCAGGTTTTTTCTCGACAGATTTGTGTTTGGGTTCTTGCTTTTGGTGTTTAGTTGGGAATTGTTAGTCAAAATCGCATCTTGTTGGGTTTATTTCATTCTTGTACTTTGTTTCCTAATTTTTATTGTAGATTGCATATGCTTATCTAAGTTATTTCATTTCTATCAGGTCCAAAGGAAACATGTATATTACCTTCGATAGTCGATACTGACAGGGGACTCTGAAATAAACTGTGAACATATATTTCAGTAAGTCATCATCTAAATTCAGAATTTCAGAAAATTTTCTATATCTCGAGTTAAACTACATGCATTTAGGGAAGCATGTCGTTTTGCATTAGAATTGATTCTGTTCTTGTATGCTCTGCACGCTGATTTGATCATCTCTTCTGTAAGAGGATTATATGTTAGTTTAATTCTGAAGGAACTTTCCTTCTATAATATGTGTTATATTGTGATTTTCGTTGCATTCGTCCCAGATATTGGTTCAATATCACATTCTATCATTCTCCTGTATGATTTTGCTAAAATTTAATTTTCTTGTAGGTACATGCAGGCAGTTGTCGATGAAATTGTTTTCGGAGATGTTGATTCTCTCAAGGTATCCAAATTTCTTCACACATTCAGTATGGAATTCGTTGTATGTTATCTTGTATTAATTGTTTTCATTATGTTCTAAAGCATCCAAGTGATTGGAATCTAGGGAAGCTCTTGGATGAATTTGTTGCAATTGGTGGAAGGATAGTGGCTGGTAACTGAACATTATTTTTTTAAGCTACCACATATGAGTTTTACTTATTATAATGTTTTCTATGTTATTTGTTCTGCCATTAATCCAAAATGAGGAAACGTCTAACTCAGTTGAGATGCCAGAATCATTTGCAGAGGTTATGGGAGATGATTTACTCCTATCACTTGAACAGACACGGATTAAGATCTATAAAGGCTGACAGTTTCTCCCTGCCCGACTTGCTGTCACCTCCTAATATGTTTAGAGGCATCAGTAGGAAAAATTTTATAAAAGCCACAATAAATCTGTCCAGAGCAGATCTGGACCGTCGATCAAATCTGAATAGATCTGGACCGTCGATCGAATCTGATTGATTATATGTGAGGCTTAATCACAGCCATACATCCTTTATACAATTCCAATCTTCTCCTTCCCAAAAATCCCAATCTCTCCCAATTTCTCAAAACCCAAACCTTAACCCCAATCCCAAACCTCAATCCACCCGATCCCCCAAACCCTAATCCTAAACCCTTACGAGTCTCTTTTCACCATTATGCGATCATGGCTACAATTTTTTTTTTTGGCAACCTCTCCGTTCTTCCTCACGAGCCGCGGCTTGGGCCTCGACTCCTCATTGGAGCCCCGCCGTGCTTCTCGCCGACCAGCCAGGAACAGGGAAGACGGTGATTGCAATGGGATTGGCGAAGTCAAATTTCTCATCCTGTTCTTCCCAACTGTCAGGTTTTTTCTCGACAGATTTGTGTTTGGGTTCTTGCTTTTGGTGTTTAGTTGGGAATTGTTAGTCAAAATCGCATCTTGTTGGGTTTATTTCATTCTTTTACTTTGTTTCCTAATTTTTATTGTAGATTGCATATGCTTATCTAAGTTATTTCATTTCTATCAGGTCCAAAGGAAACATGTATATTACCTTCGATAGTCGATACTGACAGGGGACTCTGAAATAAACTGTGAACATATATTTCAGTAAGTCATCATCTAAATTCAGAATTTCAGAAAATTTTCTATATCTCGAGTTAAACTACATGCATTTAGGGAAGCATGTCGTTTTGCATTAGAATTGATTCTGTTCTTGTATGCTCTGCACGCTGATTTGATCATCTCTTCTGTAAGAGGATTATATGTTAGTTTAATTCTGAAGGAACTTTCCTTCTATAATATGTGTTATATTGTGATTTTCGTTGCATTCGTCCCAGATATTGGTTCAATATCACATTCTATCATTCTCCTGTATGATTTTGCTAAAATTTAATTTTCTTGTAGGTACATGCAGGCAGTTGTCGATGAAATTGTTTTCGGAGATGTTGATTCTCTCAAGGTATCCAAATTTCTTCACACATTCAGTATGGAATTCGTTGTATGTTATCTTGTATTAATTGTTTTCATTATGTTCTAAAGCATCCAAGTGATTGGAATCTAGGGAAGCTCTTGGATGAATTTGTTGCAATTGGTGGAAGGATAGTGGCTGGTAACTGAACATTATTTTTTTAAGCTACCACATATGAGTTTTACTTATTATAATGTTTTCTATGTTATTTGTTCTGCCATTAATCCAAAATGAGGAAACGTCTAACTCAGTTGAGATGCCAGAATCATTTGCAGAGGTTATGGGAGATGATTTACTCCTATCACTTGAACAGACACGGATTAAGATCTATAAAGGCTGACAGTTTCTCCCTGCCCGACTTGCTGTCACCTCCTAATATGTTTAGAGGCATCAGTAGGAAAAATTTTATAAAAGCCACAATAAATCTGTCCAGAGCAGATCTGGACCGTCGATCAAATCTGAATAGATCTGGACCGTCGATCGAATCTGATTGATTATATGTGAGGCTTAATCACAGCCATACATCCTTTATACAATTCCAATCTTCTCCTTCCCAAAAATCCCAATCTCTCCCAATTTCTCAAAACGCAAACCTTAACCCCAATCCCAAACCTCAATGCACCCGATCCCCCAAACCCTAATCCTAAACCCTTACGAGTCTCTTTTCACCATTATGCGATCATGGCTACAATTTTTTTTTTTGGCAACCTCTCCGTTCTTCCTCACGAGCCGCGGCTTGGGCCTCGACTCCTCATTGGAGCCCCGCCGTGCTTCTCGCCGACCAGCCAGGAACAGGGAAGACGGTGATTGCAATGGGATTGGCGAAGTCAAATTTCTCATCCTGTTCTTCCCAACTGTCAGGTTTTTTCTCGACAGATTTGTGTTTGGGTTCTTGCTTTTGGTGTTTAGTTGGGAATTGTTAGTCAAAATCGCATCTTGTTGGGTTTATTTCATTCTTTTACTTTGTTTCCTAATTTTTATTGTAGATTGCATATGCTTATCTAAGTTATTTCATTTCTATCAGGTCCAAAGGAAACATGTATATTACCTTCGATAGTCGATACTGACAGGGGACTCTGAAATAAACTGTGAACATATATTTCAGTAAGTCATCATCTAAATTCAGAATTTCAGAAAATTTTCTATATCTCGAGTTAAACTACATGCATTTAGGGAAGCATGTCGTTTTGCATTAGAATTGATTCTGTTCTTGTATGCTCTGCACGCTGATTTGATCATCTCTTCTGTAAGAGGATTATATGTTAGTTTAATTCTGAAGGAACTTTCCTTCTATAATATGTGTTATATTGTGATTTTCGTTGCATTCGTCCCAGATATTGGTTCAATATCACATTCTATCATTCTCCTGTATGATTTTGCTAAAATTTAATTTTCTTGTAGGTACATGCAGGCAGTTGTCGATGAAATTGTTTTCGGAGATGTTGATTCTCTCAAGGTATCCAAATTTCTTCACACATTCAGTATGGAATTCGTTGTATGTTATCTTGTATTAATTGTTTTCATTATGTTCTAAAGCATCCAAGTGATTGGAATCTAGGGAAGCTCTTGGATGAATTTGTTGCAATTGGTGGAAGGTTAGTGGCTGGTAACTGAACATTATTTTTTTAAGCTACCACATATGAGTTTTACTTATTATAATGTTTTTCTATGTTATTTGTTCTGCCATTAATCCAAAATGAGGAAACGTCTAACTCAGTTGAGATGCCAGAATCATTTGCAGAGGTTATGGGAGATGATTTACTCCTATCACTTGAACAGACACGGATTAAGATCTATAAAGGCTGACAGTTTCTCCCTGCCCGACTTGCTGTCACCTCCTAATATGTTTAGAGGCATCCGTAGGAAAAATTCTTCTTTGAAGCGTTGGTTCATCATTTGCTTTGATGATACCACAAGGTGAGAATAATGCTGATGCTTATTATGATTTTTCGTATCCATCTTACTCGATCTTAGGAGGTTTGTCAACTCAACATCTATGGCAAGTCCTTCTCTGTTCAAATTATATTTGACGAGATATTTAGCATTACATAAGAGAGAGTTGACGTGACGTCAACACTTTGGTTGTAAAATTAAATTGTCATCTTTTATGGAGCCTTGTCCTCCGTAAGATCATATTTTGATGTAAATTTGCTCAGTGCATCTATTTTGATTTTTGGCTGCTCTGCCTTATATGTGTAGGAGGGGAAGATACACTGGAACTATCAATCTACTATGCAAATACCTTCGCGACTTTCTAATTGCTTCCTACTTAGATGTTGTATAGGAATCAGGTTATGATGATAAATACATTCAAGATATTGAGGTAACCATTCAAAAAGTTAAATTGTCATCTTTTATGGAGCCTTGTCCTCCGTAAGATCCTATTTTGATGTAAATTTGCTCAGTGCATCTATTTTGATTTTTGACTGCTCTGCCTTATATGTGTAGGAGGGGAAGATACACTGGAACTATCAATCTACTATGCAAATACCTTCGCGACTTTCTAATTGCTTCCTACTTAGATGTTGTACAGGAATCATGTTACGATGATAAATACATTCAAGATATTGAGGTAACCATTCAATTTCGTTTCACTAATTTTCAGTTGTTTGTTGTATGAATTGGTTTATTTAAACGAAGGTCTCCGAGTAATTTTCATCTAGATTAATATAAACAGTCAACTACCAATTGTAAAGGATTATTTCTTATTGAGAGAGCTGCAGAGAGATTGATTAATGAAGGGAACAATATTGAAGAAGTTGATAATATATAGGTAAAAGGTATCATAATTTTGCTTTTCTTTTGAGATGAAGTTTTAAATGAAGTTTAACATTCCAAAATGCAATTTTCATCTTCTTATTTTTTTAAAAGAAATTAATGAAGTGTTAAATGATGTTTGCCAACTGCTAACTACAAGCACATTCTTTTACAAATGTTCATTCTGCCAATACTCATCCTTCTCTTATTATTCTTGGATTGCAGAGGGAAGTAATGGTGAAAATTCTGTTACAAATTCTTTGCAGTAAAACCAAATACGATTGAGAGGCACCAAAAACAAAGAAGCAGAATAAGAAGAGGGAAAAAACAACAAATAAAAGAAAAGAAAAGAAAAGAAAAGGAACAGAAATAACAAAATTACAAACCAAACTTGGTTACGTCGAGGCTTGTGTACCACACAATCTCCTTAAAACAGATTTCGCTCATTCCGGTTGCTGAAATCTGCGTAGGCGTCTGTCTCTCAGGATGTAACGACAAAAGAGTTGACGTAGGCACCACGTCACGCTCTCGAACTGGAACAACGTCTGAAGTCTATCACCGAATGACTAAGAATGAAACCTGACTTTGAAGCATAGAACAGAGTGGGAAGGAAAGAGTTTCTGGTGTGTTGATTCAGGGGAGGGGGGCTTCTATTTATAGGGCCAGGTTGAGAATTGTAACGGCAGACAACGCATTGAATGCATTCACTATAATGGCAAACAACTCCTTAATACACTGACTATAACGACAGACAGAGATTTGAATGTAGTACTGTAACGACGTACGAAATCGTTACGTGAATAAATGGCAGATAAAACCATTTCTGCGTTTAATTCAGCTGTTACAGATCGGAAAAAAAAACTGTAGCAAAATCGGTCTGGCATTTGTGTCCGCAGGACGTGCGAACACAAGTCGCATGTAATCTGGCCCTAGATTGCCCCCCTCCCCCCCCTGTGCACGCGAAAGAGAGCCTTTTGGCTTGCTATCTTATAATGCCAAAAAAGTGGTTATTATATATCCTCTTCTTTTTCCTTTGTTTTTTTCGATGTGTGACTAAAATCCCCTCAACTCATTTTTAAAGATGAAAATACCTCACTTTGGTAGACAATTTCTCATTCACTCGATAACCGTTTTAAGCAAATAAATATATGATTTTGATCTACTCACGAAGGAGAACACAAATCCATCAAGATCTCTCACTAATTCATAGAGGATCTTACTCAAAAAATTGCTCAAAAACTGGTTCGTAAATGGTGTATAAAATACCCATTTTCTAACAAACTGATTCTTTCTGGAGGGATCATTTAATAAACATGAACAGAGGCTTAGTTCATCGGTAACTTCTGCTCTTCCCATAGAGAGCTTTGTTTCTCATGAATGCTAACATGATAACACAGGTTTTTATCTCATTTTTGGCAGTTTAATGTTAGAAGCTTTGGGCACAGAAATCCTGTGGAAGAGTACAAGATAGATGGATATCGCTTCTTCATCTCAGTGCTCAGTGCGACTAGAAGATTGACAGTTGTATCGTTACTTCACTATTGGTCATCTTCAATGGAGTCGGAAGAGTTATTTGCACCGTAGAATCTGAAACATGTTAGTTTTGAAGTTTCCCTATTATGCTAATTATTTCTAATATATCTTACTTGTTTCAATGTTAATTTTAGTATCATTTTTATTTTCTCTGAGATCGGATCTTAGAATCATCAAAAAATTTCCGATGAGATTGCGTAATAATTGTGTCAATTATGTGTCTTTCACTATATAATTAGGTGCTTCAATGTAAATTCGCCGAGGAATATGTCATATTTACATGCATTACTACTACTACTATTATTGTTCTTCAATTTAACGTGCAGCCAGAAGTAATGGAGAATTGATGATTTTTTTTTAATTAGTCAAAATCGCATCTTGTTGGGATCAGGATGAGATGAGATTTTTTTTTAAAAAAATGAATAATTACTATACTGCCATTGATGTGTTAACCTGTGATTGTTGGGAAGAATTGAATACTTAATGTCTGGAGTGAGATAATAACAAAAAGGTGATAGGCAACGAGTGGGTCATGTTGTACTTTGGTTAATCTATTTTGCCTGTGAATGGATTATGAATGATGTTTTTTATTGTTTTTATTCATGTTTGGTCTTAGATTGTGCAATTGAAAACATATGTTAGGTATGCTAATCGAAGTTAATGTATCATAGCATAATTTCTTATACATATGTTTGAAGTATATGTTGTTATCATGTAATGTGCCTGAATTTGCTATTTGTAAACCGGTTAGTGATTTTGTTTGGTTGGCAGATTAGTGATTTCAAACTATTTATTTGTAGGGTAGATACTAAAAGCAATTAAATTGAGTTCATCTTGTATCTTTAAAAACATGATATGTACACCCTCTGAAGCTTCAATATGGAACGAATAATTGTTGGGTGTTTGAACGGATATGGAACACAAATACTAGCCACAAACTCACACTAACTTTCCTTTCCAAAAAGAAAAACGATACAAGCGAAGTTAAAACTTTCAGCCTCTGGCTCACTAGCAAACATGCTGACTGACCAGATCTTAGTGGCACTTGCCCTTAGCTACGACATTGTTCCAATAAAATGGAAATAAAATAGGGGCACGTCCCCTACGTGCATTTATGAGAGAAAAGTTGGTGTGGGCCAGATTTTCCCTTCATGTGGGACCCGAACTGGCCCAACCGTTTCCCACATCTGCAATTCATCGGTTACTATTCATGCCCAAAACAATCCCTAATTATAGGCTTGGATCTTATTCGGGTTATTGGGTCCAACCATCCGCATCGTAAAAATCCACCATAAACGGAATAACCCTCGCTCTTCTTCTTCTTCCTCCTCTTAATATCAATTCTCAAGACTCTGTTACTTCTTAATTAGGGTTTTGAATTTTAATCTTGTTTCAATTTTCCTTACAATTTTCCCCGAAATCTCTAATCCCCAAATTCCCCACGATTTCTAGGGATTCTCCTCAAAGCTCCAACTTTTTCCACCATGGCTTACTGCAATCACTATGAAGAAGACTGCAAGACAACTCGCAATCGCAATACCGGCCATGTGTAAGCAAACCTAATATCGAATTCGAATTTGAATTTATACAATAAAAAAATTACTCTGTGCTTTGCTTGAATTTGAAAAAGATATCTTTCCTTTTGTAGTTGTTGTGTGGGTTGCGGGAGGATTTTGGTTCAGGAGATTTACTTTGATGCCCCCAGTTTCTTCCCCGATAAGGACGGCAATGTTCGTATTTTCAATTGTTTAAATTTAGTTCTTGTTGGATTGTACCAATCTTTGGATAAGTCGCTTTTCAGGTGAATTTGTTGGAGATTTTGACAAGTTTATTAATGTGCCATATGACTGGACCGCCGTGGAGATTAAGCCTTATGCTCCCGGAGTAAGGTTCTTGAATTCGGGTTTTTCCCTTCAAAATGTTAACAAATTTTGAATGGTTTTGATAGTGGGTGTGGTATTTTGCAGGAGAATCTGCAACAGTGGTTGACAGATAAGAAGGTGGGGGATCAGTTTGTTATTCAGGCTAGGTCGATTACTGAGGTGTTCTAGAATGGTCCAAGGCAGATAACACCTGATCTGGTCTATCATAGGCAGGTGAGTAATGAGTATGCTTGGGGTTGTTTGAGTAATTTGTTGTCTTAATATAAGAATGTATGTGATAGAGTTATGTAGTTTTGATCAAAAGTTTCAAAGACGTTAGAGATCCATGGTACATTGCATGCAAAATCTGGTCAACAAAAGTCAATGTTGAAAATGATGAAGCCTATTGTCGAAAATGTAAAAAGGATAATGTTGAATATGAGTCAAGGTATACAAAACACCATAGTGTTAGTTTCCCATCTTTCCATTCTTTAATCAAATTATTTAAAAAAAATAATTAACAATAAATTTAAAAAAAACTAAGAATAACCCGTTTCAAATATGTATTTAAAATCACAATAAAACATAAAAGTGCGGAGACATAATTGACTTTATTTGATGAGGAAGCTAGATGTATCATTGGCTGTTCCGGAAAAGACCTGGAAGGAAATGCATTGGAGATGAGTAAATTTTTTTGATCAAATCACAAGATATCCAATATGAAAGAACAACTACAAGAATATTGACAGGATGTAAAATTAAAAAGGCTGAACAAGAAATTACAAGCAATTTTAAGCTCAAGAAAGTTAAAGTCGAAAGTGATGATTGATCTTATGAAGGCGATGATATCAGTCTTGGATTTACTATTTTTTTAGTTACTTTTTTTAATATCAGTTTTAAGTTCAAGAAAGTTAAAGTCAAAAATGATGATTAACCTTATGAAAATTACAATGATTATATCTTTATGTTTTAGATGAAACTAGCTCTCTCTTACATCGTTCGAATTTTGATCCATTTGTGCTTTGTTTTGATTGAAAATTTGCTAGAATTGATTAAACTTGGGTTCTGTGCACCAAGTCACGTGCACCTGGTGCACGGTAAATTCCAACTAGTATATATATATATAACTGATGCCGTTATTCGGAATAACGGCATCAGTTATAATTTTTTTTATTTTTTTTTACTTATTTATCAGAGAGGATGAATAATAAGTTACTTTTTTATTAAAAAAATTTATAACTCATGCCGTTATTCCAAATAACGGCATTGGTATTGAGAATGCCGTTATTTGAAATAACGACATCTGTTATAAGGTTTTTCATACTTGCAATTTTTCCTCTAAGTGGAGACTCCAAGCTCTCGAAAAACAAAACAACCTATGCCGTTATTCCAAATAACGGCATGCAATTTTTTTTTAAACAGATGCCGTTATTGGGAAGAACGGCATGGAAATAACCTATGCCGTTTTTCCCAATAACGTTTCTTGCTGACGTGTCCTAAACAAGGGCATATCGCTAATTGTTTTGGGATGTGGGGCAGAGCGCTAAATATTTTCAAAAAGTGGGGTAGTACGGCAAAATCTTCCTTCTTTGACCCCCTTTAAGAAAATTTTCTAGCTCCGCCCCAACCAGCAACCAGCAACCACCTCCACCCCCATCTCTTCTATCCCCACCATTTAATACTACTACTGCCCATTAAATAATTGATTTTCCCAAAATAGTCCACTTTTTCAAATTAATTACCAAAATAGATTACTTTCGAAATTAATTTTCAAAATAGACCATTTGCAGTTTTTTTTTTGCGGAAAATAGACCATTCGCAGTTCCCAACTGCAGTCTAAGTATATGCCACAATAATCAAACTCCAACACTTGTGTCAAAATAGTGTTAAGGAGAAAACTATGTTCACCTTAGACCACAGTTGACAAATGCGTTCTTGATTGTACTAAGCTCGCAGTTCCCAACTGCATTCCTAATTCAATTGGCAGTTGGCAACTGAGGTCTAAGATGAACATAGTTTTCCCTTAACACTATTTTGACACAAGTGTTGGAGTTGGATTATTGTGGCATATACTCAGACCGCAGTTGCCAACTGCGTCAATAAAAAAAAATAGAACGCAGTTGGGAACTGTGAGGGTCTATTTTAAAAATTAGTTTCAAAAGTGTTTTGTTTTGAAAAATAGTTTGAAAAAGTGGCCTGTTTTGAAAAAAAACGTCTTAAATAATTACTATAAAGTTTGAAAACCACAATTTAAAATATTTTCCTTCTTTTTCGACCAATTACTAAAAAATACACCTACTAGCTCGTATATTGGATGATACATAAAAACATGTAGTTGTCATTAAACCACGATCATCCATCAAAATTACGATTTTACCACCATTTACAATGCTACAATAGTTTCTACCTAAACACATTCAGAGCACGTGCCATGAATCTTGGAATTTAAACATAGACAAGGTCTCAAAAGTTTGGAACAAACAAAAGGAGAAGGAGAAGGAGAAGGAGAAGGAGAAGCTCTCTCATCAATGGTGGGGTTGGCATCATCAAGCGCAGAGATCCAGCTTTATCATCCCAACATCGAAGAATTTCTCACCGCTGATTCTCTTCATGAACCCGACAAGAAGCTTCACATGTATCTCTCTTTCTTTCTTTCTCATCTCAATTTCCCTTTTTTAAAGAAAATGTTGTTATGATTAATGTTAGACGCTTATTGATATGATCCATTTCCTCATCTGGGTATTGATAAAAAACAATCTTGGTAACTAAAGCACCAATTTTGATGCAATTTGCATTGCATGAATGCCTTAAGATTCTTCACTTGCTTACCCTCATATTGATTTACATTTATTAATCATAACCCATTTTCTCATCTGGGTATTGATAAAAAACAGTCTTGATGATCAAAATGCCAATTTTGTTGCAATTTTCACACACATTGTATGCATGACCCTTTTCATAATCTGGGCATTTCTGTATCCTTTCAATAATGTATGATTTTATATCAAATTTCAAGCTTAATTTGTAAGTATTCAATCCCAATTTTCTTCATATAGAGTTTCTCATGGTGATTCTGATGTTATAAGTTCATGATGTTGTTATTTCTTTAGATATATTTTTTTTGATCATAATAGATTGGCCGAAGCCCCCCCTCTGTCTCATTAAAAAGCTTTTAATAAAACAATAATCCAAACTCGGACAATGATGTTCATGCCACCCACATGCGGGCCATGAAACTCATTCTCCGATCCCAAAATGAGTCTCCCTACCGTATATGGTAGTGACTGACTCGAATTCTCAAAATACATGAACCCAATATACACAGAGATTACAACCAAAATACCGACACAAAATTGTACATGGGCCCCACATACAACCAAAATACAACACCCGATCCCAAAATACATAAAAAATAGCACATGTGCAAGTTCCAAACTCCCTCGTACTGGTCCTTCATCCCTCGTGTGGTGTACCTTTCCCTTCTTGTGGCTCCTCTTGACTGGTGGCAACGTCTTTGTACATATCCTTGATCTTCTTTGTGTTTTCTTCACCTGCCGTTTTAGACCAGAATATGATATTAGCAATGATCTTAAAAAGCAGTTGTTGATGCGTGCTGTGTCTGTGAGCTATTCTAAAAATTCTGTTGTTCCGTTCTAACCATATACCCCAGCATATAGCCGCCACCCCAATATCCCAAATTTAAAAAATGCTATTGTGAATGTGTCCCTCCCTCCACCCCCCAGGCGTCTAGTAACATTTGTGGTCATGCCCTTGGACAACCCATTCTGTCTATAAAATTCCCCCAGATCGGCCTAGCAAAGGCACACGTCACCAATAGATGGTCCACCGTTTTGTTATCCTGATTGCACATTACACAACATCCCGGACCTTGCCACTTTCTCCTAGCCAAGTTATCCCGTGTTAGAATCGCATTTCTACAGGCCAACCAATTAAAAGTCCTCACTTTGAGTGGAACTTTTGCCTTTCAGATTGGGTCGTTGATTCTAACTCTCCCATTGTTAAGCCTTTTATAAGCAGATTTGACCGAAAAGACTCCTCCTTTTTCTGCCTCCCATTTAACTTTGTCTTCATGATCATTACCGGTTGGTTTCCAATCCTGTAAGAACCCAATAATCTCCTATTTTTGTCTTCTGGCCTCGGCGGTTAATCTTCCCGTGAGTCTCGGTCTCCACTCCCCATTTCTCCAGTTTCTAGCTACCCGGTCATATTTATCCGTAGCAAATTTGTAAGCCTCTGAGAATCTTCTCTTTAAGTTAATCGGTCCGCACCATTTGTCCTTCCAGAAGCATGTGGTAGCCCCATTTCCAATAGAGAATGTAACCCCTGAGATGAAAATATCCCTAGCATGATTGACTCCTCGCCAGAACCTGGATGCTGAATCCTTGTTTTTCTGTTTCCGGTGCATGCAACCGTTCTTTAGATAGTCCGCCTTTATCAGAAGACCCCATTTTGTCTTAGTCTTATGTTTAAGTTTCCACCACCATTTGCAAAGTGGGGCTTGGTTCATCTGACGAATATTGACCACCCCCAATCCACCAAGTTCTTTTCGTCTGCAGACAATGCCCCACCTGATTAAAGCATACCCTCTCCCTTCCCCAACCCCATGCCACAGAAACTGTCTTCTGAGTCTGTCAATTTTTTTGGATACCCAGACCGGTATTTCGTAAAATGACATAAAGTACAGTGGTATAGAGCTCACCACCGAGTTGAGCAAGATTAGGCGTCCTCCAAAGGACAACATTCTACCTTTCCATCCCTCTAATCTGCTTGCAATTTTGTCGATCAGGCAATTCCAGTCTACCCTCCTAATATTTCCGGTACCGATTGGTAGGCCCAAGTATGTAATTGGTAATTTTTGGATCGGACAGTTAAGAATATTGGCAATTGTGTTCCTCCCTTCCCCTGTGTCTCCTAAAAAAGTGATTGAGCTTTTGTGGAAATTGACCTTAAGCCCCGACCACTCTTCGAATAAGTAGAGCCCCCACTTCAAGAAAGTTGCCTGCGCAATATCGCATTCACCGAAAATTAAAGTATCATTCGCATACTGTACGTTCATGACAGCAGAGATACCCCTTCTCATACCCAGACCATTAATCAATCCAGCTTCTCTGTAAGCGTTTAGCATTCGATGAAGCCCATCTCCCACCAAAGTGAATAGCAGTGGTGATTGGTTTCCCTGTCTAAGTCCCCGCCTGCATCTGATTTTCTTTCTCGGCTTCCCGTTTACTAGGATATTGACCTTGGACGTAGTTAACCAACTCTGTATCCATCCGATCCACCTGTTCCCGAACCCTCTTCTTTCCAGAATCTCCAATAAGCATTTCCATTCGACCTTGTCATATGCCTTCTCGAAATCTAGCTTCAGCATGAACCCCGCTTTCTTACGTCTCTTCGTATCTTGTATGACTTCCTGCACAAAAGCCACCCCTTCTAAGATATCCCTCCCAGCAATAAAATCCGTCTGATAATCCTCGATAATGTCCCCAATGATCCTTCCCAATCTATTAGCAAGAACTTTCGTGATTATTTTGACTGAGCAGTTGATCAAGCTGATAGGCCTGAAATCACTACCTCCCTCGCCACCTGTTTTTTCGGGATTAGGCATACATGAGCGTAGTTGAGTCTCTCCAGATTCAAGCTCCCGTCATAGAACGCACTCATGATATCCATAATGTCCACTTTGACAAAATCCTGAGCATAGGAAACCCATATGGTCCTGGTGCCTTATCCTATCCCATTTTCCACACTGTTGCCTTCACCTCATCCATTGTGAATGGATCTTGTAGAGCATCCACTCTCCGTTGTGTTTCTCCTTGCAAATCCTTCCAGAGGTTGTCATTTGATTCGCTTTGTCCCTCTCTGTGTTGGCCAAATAGCTCTTTGAACTTTACATGAACATGGTTGACTATTTGTTGCTCGTCTGAAACTGAGATACCAGCGATATCCGATGAATGAATGTAGTTTTTTCTACGTTGCATGCTAGCAACCTTGTGGAAGTATTTTGTATTCGCATTCCCTTCTTTCAGCCACTTTATCCTGGACCGTTGCCGCCACATAATTTCCTCATCTATGTAGGTTTGTTGAATATCTT
This sequence comes from Hemerocallis citrina, assembly GCA_017893485.1. NCBI lineage: Eukaryota > Viridiplantae > Streptophyta > Magnoliopsida > Asparagales > Asphodelaceae > Hemerocallis > Hemerocallis citrina. The sequence continues at coordinate 236,874,763 of CM030366.1, forward strand.
GTCTGCACTCCGTCAACCTTTGGAATTGGTTATCGTCCAGGTGGCCCGTTTCCTTCTGTCTTTCAAGTTTCTCAATGAAATTGAGGATCTTCTTTTTTCTGTGAAAGATATTCCCGAACGTTACCCTGTTCGATGTTCTTAGCCTTCTTCTGAGGGTGGATAATTTACTGTTCAATCGTGCAGCTGGTTCCGCCTGTCCATGTCCCTCCTCCCAGCAGTTCTTCACCAACGCATGACATTCCTTGTTGGAGAGCCACATTTTCTCAAAGCGGAAGATCTTCTGTCTTCTTGTCCCCTCTTCACCCGTACCAATCATGATAGGAACGTGATCTGAAGTATTTCGAATACATGACCTAGCCAAGTCCAAAGGGAATCTTATTTCCCGGTCAGTGGAAATTAGGATCCTGTCTAGCTTAGCCATGATCGGCTCCCTACGTCGGTTGGACTACGTAAATCCCCGGTCATTAATCGGGATGTCCATCAACCTCATGGTCGATATGATCCGATTGAATTTCCTCATATCGTGGCCATTGCCTAGGCCACCACTCCTCTCATATGTGTGCCTTACAATATTGAAGTCTCCTCCCACGACCCAAGGTAAGCTCCACCTCCCCCTGATATGTAATAATTCATCCCAAAACTGTTGTCTGTGGCACCTGTCATTGGGACCGTACACCGCCGTGATGGTTTGCTTCCACCCGTCCTGCTTTCTTTTGACCACAACCGATACCATATAATTATCACACCCAGTCATCCAGTAAATCAAATTTACTGGTATTGACCCCTACCATGATCCCCTCTGACGCCCCAACAGCGTTCCTTACCCTCCATTCCTGGATATGGTCTAACTTTAGACCCCTAAAAATCAAGTTAGTTGGTTGCACTAATTTAGTTTCTTCCAAACAAACAATATCGATAAAATTGTTCCTAATAACCTCCCCCACCATTCTCCGCTTGGCGCCCCTGCCAAGCCCTAACATTCCAGAAAATGGTGTTAAACATTAACACATTCTTCCCCCCTTGTACTTGTAGGGTTGAATCCAACTCTACCAGGTTTCGGGACACGCAATCAACGCTTGTCCCCACATCTAAAATCCTGTTAACCATATCAATGTTACCCAATTTCCTACCCCGAATAACATCAATAATATTGGTGTGTGCGTTATGATGCAAATCTAAACCATAGACGTTAGCAAGTTGAATAAGCACATGATCAGGGATAGAACCAAAAATAGAAATATTCGGTTTTGTACCTACAATGTTGTCATAGCCTTTTCGAATTCCCACCCTTTGATAAATTTCTTTGACGGTCATTGGCTTGTCCCCTTTGTTACGCTGTCTGACACTGCGCCTGTATCCCTCCCTAGCCTTTGCAGGTTTGTTCTTCTTACAAGTTTCGGCCACCGATGAATGTTCTGCTCTGCTAAGAGACTCTCTCGTCTCCTGAGTTTTGCTCCTCCGACTTGTTAGAGACCGTGTCTGAATCTGAAGACTCCTCCAGAATCTGCCCTTTGTTCGTCGCCCAATTGCCCAACATTGCCTTCATCCTCTTTTTGACCTCGCGCTCTACTCTTTTTTCGACTTCTCGTTTAAGCATCTCTTCCACCTGTTTGTCCCCCTCCTCATTACAGTCCGCAACCTGAATCTGATTTTCCACCTTCCTAGCACCGCACCCTGTAGATGTTGAGATGTTTGAAACTTTAAAAATCTTATCCCCTTCTTCAGAGTTTGCACCAATGCCATGTTGAAGGCCCAGTTGAAGCCCCATATCGTGATCCCTTTGGCCCAAGACGAAACCATTCGATGCGCCTTGTTCCGTAACTCCTGTGTTGTACCCCCCTGCGTAGCAACCACTCCCCTATCCCCATCGATTGGACCCCCCCTGTCGTGCCGCATCTCCTGCAACACTGTTGTCTTTGTTGTGCCCCACGCAAGCAGTACCCCCATCCTCATTGATCAGTTCCTTGGGCCCCACGCAAGCAACAGTGCTTCGTAGTTCAGCTAGGAAAGAAGGGGTAGGAGCAGATGAGCTGTCCTCCGTATGCTTAGAACCAGCTGGCTTCGCACGTGCCGCATGGAGAATAGATTTACCGAAGGAGAACTCCCCAGCCTTTGGATCTTCTCCCGCAGCATGTGCCTTGATGATGAGCGGCCCCCGATCTTTTCGCTGGACCGCTGCAAAAACCAAACCCGGTTCAGACGCTCCTAGCTCGCCTTCTTCAACCTCCAGACGCTTCTTCCCCGCAGCGATCTCGGCCCATTTCAGCGTCATCCTTCGCTCGCCACTGTCGTCCCCAAACAGGTTTTTGCTCACCGACCTCGTCTGCCGTACCTCCTCCGCCAACTCCCCTAAGCTTGCATCCTCCGTCGTCAACCCAACGAAGAATGTTTTGTTTTCCACCATGACCTTAATCATCTTAGGTAGCTTCTCGTCCCCATATGGAGCCAACCTAATCCTTGCTGCACCACCTTTCTTTCTCACTGTAGCATCGTCAAGGTCGAGGACGCTGCCAAACTCTCTGAAAATGTCTTGAAAACTGCCAACCTCCCAACAATGGAGTGGTAACCCCGTAATCGCCACCCAAGTACCTCTGACATTGCTGGGACCAGCAGCTCCTTCGTCTCCTGTCCATGGTTTAATGGATATCCCATAGTGGCCGCCAATGATCTTAAGCTCGCCGCGCCTAGCCAACGCCGCTATCCCTTCCGGCGATGGGAATTCTGCAAGCCAGAAGTCCTTAACCTTGTATAACTCCCAAGTCCTACGGTTGAAGGTGTCAGAGAGTTGTCATAGCCCAGAGATGATCTCCTCCGACGTTGGCCACCCTGTAACCGCCCTAATCACTCCCATCTTGAGTTTGATAGACTCTTTGTTCTCACTCATAACCCCAGTCATCGTCACAATGGCTCGAAGCACCTCCAAGGACTTGATCGCCGGCCTAGCTTCCATCCCCACCCTTCCTCGCTTCTTTTCGCCTCTAACCGCACATGTGTTTACTTTATGCCCTGGAATCTTGCATTCAAAACAGACGAACATGCCGTGAGAGCAATCCTCCTTCCGGTGCAAGTCACCACAGAACAAACACGGTGATTCCCTCGCCTTCGCCATCTTAGCTTCCAGCTTTTTTGAAGAGTTGGATCGGTACGTCTCCCAAACGCCCTCTTCGCCATCCTCTTCAACACGTGCCTCCCCTGCCTTTCTGCGAACCTCCCGCAAAGCTGAAAGTAGCTCATGTTTCGTGAAGTTGGTCGGCGACATAGGAGATTTGGATACATTACGAGGAGTAGGGGACTTCGTCGTCCCGCAGGTGGTAGCCATCAGGTTAGAGACTTGTCCAGCGACCAAGTGAGATGCTTTGAGTGGCTCCTGCGGGCTTTTGGAATCTGAGTCATATCTCGGAGAACGTTGGCCAGTTTTGTGTTCGTGGTGGCGAGAATGAACCTGAGATCTAAAGCGGCAGCGGCGTAGACGATCGCCGACTGTACCCAACGTAGGTCTAATATCCGCTCTTCTGGGAGATCTCCACCTATGAGTAACTCGTCGACTATCCATACTAACCTCGTGGTGAGTGTGTCTGCCACGTGGGTTGCGGCGCTCTTCGTCACTACTGGATTCTCGAGGGACCCAAGCCCTCTCTCTCCCACGGACGTTGGAAGAATCTCCCCGCATTGGTGGAGGGAAATGAAGGGATACAGGAGAAGGTCAATTTCTTTAGATATTTATAACCTATTTTCAGATTTTCTCATTTGGGTATCGATTAAAGGGCATATGGTTGATTAGGACATGTAATACATTGCAGAAGGATAAATTTGAACCCCCCCCCCCCCCCCCCCCCCCCCCCCCCCCCCCCCCCCCCACTTTTTTTAATGCAGAAAACCCCCATGAACTATTGTTGCAAAAAACCTACCCCGCCAAGGTGAGACTTCTGCTAAAGTTGAAGAAGGTTTTTGACAATAATGCGAAAAATATATGATGTTATTTTAAACAACTTGCAAAGATGAATGAGGTTATTTGATACAAGTAGAAAAGTTAGATGTGTTTTTTTTGAAAAACTTCAGGTTTTTTTTTGTAACAACCATAGTTCAGGGGGTTTTCTGCATAAAAAGGGGGGGGTCTGCAGAAAGGCCATAGTTCAAGGTTTTTTTCTTTTCAAATTTAGCCGATTGCAGAATAATCCTTTTTTTAGTTGTCTGTGAGTTATGACGCATTCACCTTAATGATGATGTTAAGTTAGCTTAGAATTTAATGAGGAAAATTGGTTCGAAGCTTCACAGGAACAAATTATTCTCTTCTGATCTCACGTCTATTATCTAGTTATGTAGTACATTTTTTACTTTATGAACTGACATAAGTACAATTTATTGGTTAGACGGGATTTGATCGATATATCTCCTATACTCACAGAAGCTGCAGGTGCCATAATTGATGTGAGTTCTTGACCACTTCCCTTTATTCCTTGGATTTGCGTTTCATATGTGTATGTGATGAAAGAAAATGGATATACAAAATGGAATTTATTGCTATTCTATGACCAAAATTGTAATTCATTTTAATTTGCCAAGTTTGGTGCTCTCTTTTCTGCAGGATTAGTATGTCCATTCACTGTGATTATTCTTTTCCCCATTTACAGGATTCATTTACTCGCTGTTTCAAATCAAACCCTCCAGAACCCTGGAATTGGAACATCTATTTGTTTCCTTTATGGTGCTTAGGAGCCCTTTTTAGATATGGGATTCTTTTCCCCGTGAGGTAAAGGCCTTTCATTAGTTTTATTTTAAATCTATGCTTAAACTGAGCTATTTGCCTTCAATTGGATTGGTTTAGAGTTGTACCTCTTTGAGTGTACATTCAACTATACTCCAATCATTCATTTAATTATATTAATCAGTGGAGATTTTTTTTTTTAAATCTTTATTTTCATCTTCTTATGTGAATAGACCTTGAGCATTTCTTTTTATGTGAATTTAAGGTTTTGCAAGAGATTTCTTGACATATAATGATTATGTTCTGTAATGCCTGAACTAATTATCAGTTAAAACCTTGTTCTATCTCATATCCTTCATATTATGTAGACTTGGGATCATGGCAGCTGGGTGGTTAGCATTTTTTTCTGCTTTTTTCCCTGTACATTTCTTAATAAAGGGTTGCCCAAAGTGGAAACGCGATGTACAGGTTGGTTTCCTACTATTTTTCCAGAACTTTTCTATTCATGCCTCTTTAGTGTGAGGATTGCTTTTGATATACCGAAGTGGCTATACGTGAAACTTTTATATGTGACGTTAACCTTCTTTATCATTCAGAGGAAATTGGTAGAGATGATGTGTTGTGTGTTTGTTGCTTCATGGACTGGGGTCATCAGGTATCATGGACCTCGCCCCAGCATGCGCCCTCAGCAGGTAATTAGCATATATAATGCCACCATTATGACAACTTTAGGTATTGAACCCTCACCATTGAACAGGTTTATGTGGCAAACCATACTTCAATGATTGATTTCATCATTTTAGAACAGATGGCTGCATTTGCTGTAATTATGCAAAAGCATCCCGGATGGGTTGGTAAGAACACTCTCTTCAGTTTTGCTTTCAACTGTTATTTATTTATATATTTTAAAATTTTACAAGTTTTGAATTAGTTGGCTTCTGATTTATATATTCTTTCTGATGTAGGATTTATCCAGAAAATAACTTTGGAAAGTTTAGGCTCAATTTGGTTCAACCGCACAGAGGCCAAAGACCGTGAAATTGTAGCAAGAAAGTAAGGTTTACACTTCTTGATTTCTATAATGCAATATGGGGGAGTGTTCATGATTTTTAATACCTCGACTTACATTTTTCAGGTTAAGAGAACATACTCAGGGTATTGACAACCCTCCTCTACTGATATTTCCAGAAGGGACCTGTGTAAACAATAACTACACTGTTATGTTCAAGAAAGTAAGAAGTGAGATAAAGTGATTTTCTTTATTAATGATTTTCAAGTGATTTTCTTTATTAATGATTTTCCTTGGCTCGAAGAGACTTTCTTTTTGTGCTTGTGTTATTCCAGGGTGCCTTTGAACTTGGATGTGCTGTTTGCCCAATTGCAATAAAGTACAACAAGATTTTCGTCGATGCCTTTTGGAACAGTAAGAAGTGAGATTCGTAACGTGAAAAGCCAAGTATCACCATTTACATTCAATGTTACTTTTGGAAAAAATGTGAGAAAATATTATCTCTTCTGATCAGAGAGCAAACCCCTTGCTGCATAGTAACTGAAATTACCAGAGCAGCTAGTTTTTTATTAGTCTTGATTCAGTATTAGGACGTAAGGTTCCAGTCAGAAGGTCTGTTGAGCAGATGTATACCATATAGTATAGGTATGATAGACCTCATCATAAAATAAGGAATCTCGTAGATTATTACTGGAAGGTTGTGGGAAGCTTTCATATGGGATGGTCTTCTATTTGGCTCGACTTTGCATGTACCTTAAAGTAATTGTAGTTCCTGAGAGCAAATTTATCATATTTCTCCATCTAGCTCAAGTTCTATAATCTATACTCAATTTCTAGTATCTAAATCGTTTCATTGTAACTACCAGGCAATCTTTTACAATGCATCTCTTGCGATTGATGACATCGTGGGCTGTAGTATGTGATGTTTGGTATTTAGAACCACAATATCTTAGAGCTGGAGAAACATCTATTGAATTTGCTGACAGGTAACCTTTGTTTTATTTGTTTTTTATGTACAATTTCTATTTCCATTTCTAAAAGAAAAACGTATTGCGTTAACTTAATTAAAAAACTTAAATTCTTGCAGAGTTAGGGACATGATTTCCACCCGAGCTGGTCTCAAGAAGGTACCTTGGGATGGATATTTGAAGTACTTCCGCCCAAGCCCTAAGTTTACAGAACGCAAGTATGTAACATATTTACATTGTTTTTCTTCTAGCAGTATTGTTATTTTGATGGGAATCACACTAATAATAACTACACCATAATAGAATATATAAATATATATATATAATGATCATGTGAGAACTAGTTCTCACAATAACTTTGTGTGAACTTTTTTTTTGAAATAAAGGATGGCATGAGAAGTGTCATCGGTCTCATATATATATCATCAACAGTTACATCCACAATACAACAAAAATCTAAAAAATTGAAAGTACAAGAGATCTCAAAATACAATCGGATTTGGAATCAAAAAGAAGAACCCAAAAATGGCATCTAAACAACACCGTCGAAAATCCCAAAAAAACCCCTAGACAACGACCGAAAGGAACAAGACTGATCAGCAGTTGACATCATCTCTAGGGAATAGAGGGCCCGCTCGTGCTTTCTTCCTCATACCTGGAATGGAAAGCCAAGAAGCAGTGACTCAGTGAGAGAAAGAATCTATGAATCAATTGCGCGAAATTAGAAGAGCGGTTTCTAAAGCATAAATCATTTCTATCTAGCCAAATGACCATAAAGACGCTGCAACAACACAATTCCATTCCATCCGTTTCCCCGGAATAATCTCACAATCTCTAAATTCTCCCCAAAGTTGGGAAACACTAAGGGAAAATCTATTGCAGCCAAAGTCGAAGAGAATTAGATCCCAAATACGTGTACTGAATACGCAATCCATAAAAAGATGATAGGTGGATTCAACATGGGCACTGCATCTAGGACAACAAGCCATCGAAATTAGACATTCCTTAAGTAAATTCTCTCTAGTTAAAATTGCTTCTTTAAGAACCAACCACAAAAAGGCCTGAACCTTATGCGGTGCGCCCAAACTCCATACTACTCGATTCTCCGCGCTCGTACCCCCATCACAAAGAGACCGATACATGAAATTGACTGAGAACTGTCCATGGGAAGCAAGTCTCCAACCCCTCACGTCCTGAGAGTTCTAATCGATATTAGTCTTATCCTCAAAAAGTGAATATAAGGGGACACATAATCTCTGAACATCAGCTTCACTAGGAATGGACAGATCGATATGCCATGAGGAGTTGACCCAATAATTGACTACCAAGGCAAATTTGTTGCGGGCGACATCAAAAGTCTCGGGGAAGAGAGAAGCTAGAGTATTGGGACCAACCCAAGAATCTAACCAGAACCTAGTTTTAGCTTCATTCCTTACACTGCGGGGTGCAGGTGCATGGAATAGTTCTCCCAATTTGTCAATCCCTTTCCAAACAGGAGAAATACCTTGACCATGCTTTCCCCCTCCCCCCCAAACCTAAATCGTCTACGTCCTCGATAACGAACCCAAACGGAACCTTGATCGATTGAAAAACGAGAACGAATTTTCCACCACCATTTGCATAATAAGGCTCGGTTCATCTCACGAAGTTATGGATTCCCTGTCCCCCGAATTCTTTCCTTCTACAAACTAGGCTCCATTTAACTAATGGAAGACCCCTCCATTCCTCTCCACTCCTCTTCCATAAAAAATCTCAATGAATCTTATCAATCTTGTTGATAACCCAGGATGGAAACTCATAAATCTACATCCAATAGATAGGTACGTTAGAGAGAACAACATTAATAAGGGTGATTCTACCTCCAAGCGACAAGTGATTTTTCTTCCATCCAGGGAGGCTTTTCTCAATACGCTCTCCAATCACTACGAATGAGCCTCCCCGGTTGCAAAGGAACTCCCAAATATTTAATGGGAAAATTCCTCACTTTGCATTCCAGAACATTAGCCAAGAGAGCTGATGAAGTCTCATCACATCTCCCAAGCCCAATGAGATTGCTTTTATCAAAATTGACTCTCAGTTCACTCCAAGCCTCATAGAACAATAAAATGCCCTTGAAAATAAGAACTTCGTTAATCTCGTTCCTCCCAAAAAGGAGCGTATCATCAGCGTATTGCAGGATAGGAATGCCACGAGTGCCATCCAAGCATCCAGTACCACGAAGAAGGTGCTGATTGGTACTGTGCAAAATTATTTCTGACAATACATCAGCGACCAGGGTAAATAGTAAGGGAGATAACGGATCACCCTGTCTAAATCCTCTTTTACACATGATGAGATTACTAGGGTCCCCATTAATCAACACAACAGAATTACCGCCGCTAATACACAAGTTGATCCATCTTGTCCATCTGGAACCGAATCCTCTAGAGAGAAGCACCTCTATAACACTATCTCATTCCACCGTGTTGTATGCTTTTTCAAAATCAAGTTAAGCATAAACCCCTCTTCTCTATCCCTATCACACTGATAGATGGTCTCATGGACGGTAATGATACTATCTAAGATATCTCTCCCGAGGATAAAACCACTTTGGGCCGAGTGAATGATGGAATTCATCCACGGATTCAATCTATTTGGCAGAACTTTAGTAATGATTTTGAATGATGAGTTCAAAAGACTAATAGGCCTGAGATTTCCAACCTTTTTAACAACCTCAGATTTGGGGATTAATACGATAGTCGCGTAGTTGAGACGATCGATCTGGACCTGGTTCTCGAACATCTCCTCGAAGATCCAAAAAAGATCCACTTAAATAACATCCCAGAAAGCCATGAAGAAAAAGATGGGAAACCCATTAGGACCAGGAGCTTTATCTTGTCCTAGCTCTTTGATGGCACGCAAAATTTCACTAATCAGAAAAGGAGACTCGAGGGCTTCTAATCCCTGAACATTCGGACGAGACCAGAAGGTGTCATCAAGAGAGCAAAACTGATCTCTCGAAACTCCTAGAAGCGTTCTAAAATGATTCTCTATGTGGCTTCGAACGGGCAATGCCTCCGAAATCCACCTATCTCCAATCTGAAGACCTGAAATGGAATTGGATCTTCTCCTTCCATTAGCAATCCTATGGAAATACGCTGTGTTAGCGTCCCCATCTAGAAGCCATTTCACTCGCGACCTTTGTCGCCAATGATCATCTTCAGCTTGAAAGATATTATCCAGGTCGGCTCTGGCCTTATGGAGTTCGACTAATTCATCTCTACCAAGGTCTCTATCCTCTTCAGATATCTCCAGTGCGTGAATACGATCCACCCGGCATTCCTTATCTGCTTTGACGCGTCTACTCTCTTCCCCTGCCCAACAAAACTCCCCCGAGTCTACGGATCTTAGCATTCCAAATTGAAACAGAATCCCTTTGAATACAATCCCTCATCAGAAGAGGTGTATCCTAAGAAGAGGTAACTAGAGGACGTAGGGTAACGTTCCTAAGCCACGCCTTTTCAAAACGGAAAGGTCTGATTCTGCTACTAACCATCCTAGTAGGTGTCAGGATCAAAGGAACATGATCAGAAGTATCCCGAAGGGCAGAACGAACCGTAGCTAGAGGAAAACGAGATTCCCAATCCTTTGAAACAAAAATACGATCCAATTTATCTAGAATGGGCCTATCTTGCATATTAGACCATGTGAATTTTCGATCGGAGAACTGGATTTCCCGAATCTCTAAATAGTTTATAACTTCGTTAAAGTTAGATCTCTCAGTCAGACTGCCCCTCTTCCTAGGTGTTCATTGGAGAATTGTATAATATTGAAGTCCCCCCCAATAATCCAATCATCTCCCCACTTATAATGAATATCGATAAGCTCGTCCCAGAACCTGGACCGCTTAACTACCACGTTTGGGCCGTAGACCATAGAGAAGACTTGACAAAAATCATCACCCTTGGATCTAAGTCTCACCGAGACAGAAAATTTTCCAAGCATGACATCAATGCACTGGAAGAGCTCTATATTGTAACCGGCACTGATCCCCCAGACTGACCAACCAAAGGCTTAGAACACCACACCCAATCCCCTTTAGGGGCCAAATTATCAAGCAAACCAGACGACGGATTTGCCAACTTAGTCTCACAGATTCCTGTAACGGACAATCGATGATAGGACAACGTATTCCTCACTTTCCTTTGTTTCTTACTACAATTTAACCCTCTAATATTCCAAAAGACGTACACCATTGGGAAACAAATGGGAGTCTCTAAGATACAGTCTATCAAAGACTATTGGGGCGCTTGACCCACTCTCGAAATCTCTTAGCACATTCTACTTGCGAAACTCCCTCACAACTCAACTCAATTCGACACACCTTGGCAAGTTAATTAACAACGAATCAGGAATAAAATCTATAATAGCATAATTATAAATAGACTCACCTGCCAAAGCTGAGACATAAACTTTCTTTTTTGCTGCTGAAGCAATGAGTTCATCTTTGGAACTTGGACGATCCCCGTGCTTTTCCCTCTGCCTGGAATTGCGCCTGAGATCCTCCATAGCCAACTCCTTCTCTTTTCCTTTGTGTGAACTTTGTGTGAACTTTTGCCATCACATAGATGTCCGAACCGTTCACATTGTTTAGAATGACTAAATTAGTGTAAATATGTAAAATCAAATCATTTGAAATTTATTTGTCCATCCATCATGTCATTATAAAAAAACAACGATATTCAGCCATACAATTTGCGACACTCTAACGCATGGAAAAACAAAACTCAAATGACTTGATTTCTCATGCGTAGACTAATTTAGACATGTAGATCAAAATGAAGGGTTTGGTTTGTTCAATTTATATCCCAAACAAAAGTTCACACTTGGTTCTCACCGTAGGAGTTCTCACATGTATAATATTTCCAAATTCTATTAGCTATTTCTGTTGTTTGTTGAGTTTTGCCAAGTTTATCAACCCAACCACCTCCTCTTCCGGATTATGATCATATATGGTTTTCATAGTTAATGAACTAATGAGCAATTTTTTTGTTGATAAAAAGATGGCATTGCCATCGCTCCATTAATGAAAAATTAACGAAACACAGTAGTTCATATTGTACATCTACTATTGTAGCTGTCACGTCCCGCTTCCCAAAATACGGGAATACGAGCATGTGACGAAGGCCCAGTGAATGATTATACATCATTCATAAGCTGTAACAGATTAATTCAACAATATACAAGAGAATACAACCACGCAGAAAAAGAATAACCACATAAACAATGAATAAACTCCAAAATAATTATGAAATAAATTTACCAAATAATAATCCAATATCTGGGATAAAACAAACTTCGGGTCATAAAAGCCCAATAATACAAAGTATGATAAAAGCAATACAATAAGCAAATAATAAGAGATAGCTATAGTAGTCTAATGGTCCAGCTCCGATCTTCAGAGAGTTCGCTTACCAATTTCTTCTGGTATTGATCCTTCGATACCTGTAAACACTTGATCTAAAAAGAAAGAAAAGAGTGTCCTTAGAACAAGTCGTGGACATCAAGTAGAAAAAATAGAGGATAAAGAAAGCATGAATATCAAAGAAAAGTCACATGATCAAAATCAAAGAACAAAGCAAAGGCATGTAACAATATCAAAGGTCTACAGTAATCACCCATGTACTGAGTGATGTCAAGTCAAGTTCAATGCAGGATCAAGCATGCAGGTTATTAACCATTTTATTAGCCTATCTAGTGCACGTACTATTACATCCCATACTACAGGTTCGGCGCAAATACATGGTGAACGTTTTAGACTGATGGTGAATTCTCGGTTCGTGTACTCGGCCTAGTGATTATCAGGCAGTGTTTTATGTTTAGGAACAGTGGTTATCAGGCGGTGTTTTATGTTTAGGGAAGTACAGGTCAGGCGGTAGGGCCCGGCGGAGTACAGTTTCCAATTGTTCATTACCAAATCTACCCATAATACATCGACTTTTAATTAGTTTATTTTTATCCTATGTGAGCATGCAAGGTGTCAATGTTGTATGATACTAAGTGTGACTAATTCTATTCGTTACAGACAAAGTAAGAAGCAAACAAGTCAATAAAACACACATCACATGATCAGGACAGCATGAACTTGCTATACTAAAATATGGATCACTGCTACTGCAGAAAAGCAAATCTGGATCCGTCGATAGTTCTAGAAACTAGACTTCCATCCGGTTCCAGCAAATATATATAAGGCATATAAAAGATACAGAAATTAGGGTGGAAACTCTATTCTATTCAGATTTTATGTTGAGGTAGCAAGTTATAATTGTGTTCACCTATTTGTTTCAGGTCAGAAAACTCATCAAATAAATCTATAAAAATTTTGGGTGATTCCTAAGCATGTCTAGTTTCAGCTAGATTTATTTCAGATTTTTATTTTACTGTTAGCATGATCAAATAAATTATAGAACAGGAGGATACGCATGCATTTGTGAATCTGAAAATTCTGACACAGCTGTACTAAAATGATAATATCTAAAAGATTACACATTGGAATTCAAATCCGCAAAAAGGATAGTAAACTAGACGTCTGAGGCTAAATTTCATGTTCAGAAAGTTGTTTCAAAATATAATAGCAACATGGTAAAAAATCTGATTCAAAATGGAACACACAGCAGTCCAGAATATATTTTGACATGAATAGGCATCAATTATATTATACAATTATATTTTTCATGCAAATTAGTGATCGAAGTGTCAATAGATGTTTAACATGCAAAATTTCAGTTTCTTAGATGTAATTTTCATTGGCACGGTAATCAGTTCATTAAATCAAAGTAATCTAACATGTATATAATTCATCAAACAATCTACAACATGGATCTAGTTATTTTTCATGTAAGTGCATATGCATGAAACAATAGAGACTAGGTTTTAGATCAAAGAGAGCGGCACGATGTTAAGAGTATGTCGGGTTAGCTCATATAAAACCTCGATAAACTTAACGGAATTGTCAGATACAGTATGATAAGAAAATGATGGGATCTACTTGCAGAGATCAAGGGATCTTGAACAAAATAAAATACTGCCTGTTAATTAGTAGATGCGAATAAATAGAATAACGGGATAAGAATCCCGGGTGACAATCCAAAACACGTGCGATTCACGTGCAAAATACCAAACAGCGACTCAAGATCTCACAACTCCACATCGGATCAGGGTAGAACAGCAAACACCAAAACCCGGATCCGCTATGCCAAAATAGCAAACACTAAAAGTGACCAATCAGCAAACCACTCCACACCGGATCCAAGGCGGAACACCAAACAACAGAGTTTGGATTGCCTAAACCCAACACACCAAACACCGAAATCCTCCCACTGTTCTTCTCCTTCCTCACTTCGACAGAGAGAGGGCGCGCGGGAGAAACCTCGGCGACCACGGTGCGGCACTGTGGCGACTGGTGACAGTAGCGACGACCACGGCAAGGGCGGCACCGATGGCGCTGCGGTCGGGAAGTGACGGCAGCGGCGGAGGACAGAGGCACGAGCAAAGCCCTGTTTCGCTCAAAAACAGAGGAGGCGAATAGCGGCTCTGGATGATGACGAAGAGGCGGTGGAGGTTCTCCGGTGGTTGCGAGGTGAAGGTTGCAGACGAGGGCGATAAGGAGGTGCGACAATGGCGGTCGGTAAGGTGGTGGAAGTCGAGGTTCGAAGGTTGACGATGAGTGGGTTCGGTGGAGATGAGGATCGGGGTGAGGATGACGGTGACGGGATGGAGATAGCGATGTGATGGGGTGAGAGCGGAGAAGGCGATGACGAGGGGTGGATGACGAGTGAACAGGAGGAGCAACGGGAGGCTATGGCTTGGGCGGATGGGGAAACCAGGAGAGAGAGCGGAAGGGATGAATGAACAGGAAGAGGGGGGTTAGGGTAGCACAGTATTAAAGACGGCTGAGGGTTAGGGGATTAATTAGGGTTTAAATAGGATATTAGAGTATTTATAGGGGGAAAGTAGGATATAGTGGTAATTGGGTATTAGACCCAATAAATAAAAAATAGATTGTATATGAATATAATTGATCAATATAAACCCAAAATACAAAATAATAGGATATCTGGTAAAATATGATTTATAACAAAAATACAATTTGTATCACATTACATAAATTATTTGAAACAATTAAAAACACCAATATTAAATAAGAATGGATTTGTTCTAATAATCATTAATGATAAATAATCACAATAACCATAAGAATAATAAAATACCAATGCCAATAAAATAATAATACTAATGTTAACAATTAATAATAATCATAACAATAAGAATAAAATACTATCAGTAATAATAATAGTGACAATAATAATAAAAAACAATAATAATAAGAGTAATAACAATAAATAATACTGATAACAACAATAGCAATTACAGAGCAATATCATTATGTAAAAATAGGAATTTATTGAAATAGTCCAAACAATAATAATATTTTTGAGGGTTAAATGCAAATAGTTGATCAAGTAGAAATGGAAACAAAGTTTATTCAAAATAATTCTAACTATTGTGTAGAAAAATGCTTTAACATAAAATCCAAAACGAATTTAACAAATAACGAATTTATAAATATCGAGATACAGAAAATACTCATAAAATACGTATTTGTAGAAATGGGGGTTACAGTAGCTCTTACATCAATTGAAGCGACAAATACAAACTATCATCTATAGTGCATAAATGAAGATACAATGATTTGGAAGACATAGACGCTCGTCTCCCCAAGCCAAGTTCGCATGGGCAATTTACTACTCTGTTCGAATCCTCTCTTTTTTTTTCACCATGTCCAACCCTGAAAAGCTGCATCATCCTACTCATCCTCCCCCATACACAACCTCTTCCTTCCACCTGTGAGAACATTCCAATCTTGAATATGGGAATAAATCTTATGCAACAAGAGTGTAATTTAATGGTTAATCTTACGAAAACAAAATTCATTGCGATCAAGCCAAACCCCACAGTGGCAGCTACTGTAATATCCCAAGCAAATCTATCATCTTTCTTAATTCTATCTATCCTGAATGAACCCCAAACCTCGGAACTTGACCTAGGACACACAGAAGTCCCACAACCTAATGCAACTATCTCCCATATGCTTCTAGCTCTAGGGCTATGGAAAAGCAAGTGATTTGTGTCTTCTTCGTCCTGTACACACTTATCGCAAATACTATTAACGATCATGTTTCTTTTCTTTAGATTTGTCTTGGTTGGAATTGCGTCGTTCTTTACCAACCATAGGAAAACTCTGACCTTTAGAGGGGTAGCTAATGTCCATATAATGTCTATCTCCTTACATCGTAGGCCCCCATCATTCAACCACTTGTACATAGACTTGACAGAGAAAATCGACCTTGAGTCGAGATTCCACCTCCTTTCATCTTCGATATCGATCGTGTATTGTCCTTCAGTCCTAATAAACGTATTGAGTTTCTATAGTTGATCTAAATTGTCCTGGTTAAGATTTTTATGAACGTCTAGTGTCAAAGTCTGGTTACGCTACACATCCGCTACGAGCGAGTCATTGTTGATGGTAGTTGACACAGTTGCTGGGAAAAGACTAATAGGGTGTTGTTACCGGACCACTTGTCCCTCCAAAATCTTGTATTTTTACCGTTCCCGATCCTGCATCTGGTATTGTCATGGTATATCGTCCCTACTCTAGCTACTCCTTTCCAAAGAGGTGAAGCTTTTCCTTGTCCTCTAGCTCTCCCAAATCTGAATTTCTTCCTTTTCTTATAGGAATCGAAAGACTTGTTCTACCAGATATTCCTCTTATTCCTCATCTTCCACCACCACTTACAGAGAAGCGTCTTGTTCATTGCTCTTAAGTCTAATATGCCCAATCCTCCAAACTCCTTATGTTTACAAACCCTCCCACTGAACGGCATGTACTCCTTTGCCACTATCACCCGCACCTTTCCATAGAAATCTTTTCATGAGTTTATCAATTTTGTTGATGACCCATTTCGGTAACTCGTACATCGACATCATATAAATTGGTATACAGCTGAGAATAGAGTTAATGAGTGTCAATCTTCCTCCTAGTGATAGGAACCGTCCCTTCCATCCAGACATCCGCTTCCCGATTTTTTCAATTAGGTAATTCTAGTCTTCCCTAGTCATAGCTCCCAGTCTCAATGACGTTCCCAAATATGTTACAGGGAACACGCCAACCACACACCCTAATTTACTGCAGATAGACGCGATAGGGTAGGAAATCTCGTCACTAATTAGGATAACACAACTTTTGACCGCATTGATCTTCATCCCTGACCATGGTCAAAGCATTTAATCAGAATACCTAATGCGGTCGCTTCCTCCTCCGTAGCTTTCCCAAATCGTCCGCGTATTGAAGAATAGATATTGGATCTATAATTCCTTTGACCGTGATACCCTTGATTGTTCCCCCGTCGCAACCTCTCTTGATCATTTCTGCCAAACCGTCGGCAACGATAGCAAACAACAGAGACGATAAGGGATCACCTTGTCTCAGCTCTCTTTGACACCTGATTTCTTTTCCACCACATCCATTGAACTGAACATTGGATTTCCCACCCTTTAAGCACATTTTGATCCACTGTTGCCATTTTAAACCGAACCCTTTTAGAGTAAGAGCTTCATCAACCGACTCCCACTCTACCGAATCGTAAGCCTTCTGGAAATCTAACTTTAATACGAAACCGTCAGCTTTTTCTTTGGATCCTCTGTAAACAACTTCGTGAGCCGAAGCAATGCTATCCATGATGTCTCTACCCTTGATAAAACCACTTTGAATTTCTCCCACCACATCCATAAGGTGTGGAGCTAACCTTTGTGCCAGGACTTTTGTAATAATCTTGAACGACCCATTAAGGATACTAGTTGGTCGCAAGTCATCAATCGATTGTACCTCTTTCTTCTTTGGAACTAAGATGATGTTAGCGTAATTTAACCTCTCAAGTGCAGCTGTTCCATCAAAAACCTCTTTAAGAATATTCATCAAATCCGATTTTATAATATCCCAGAGGCTCCTATAAAAAAACATCGGAAATCCGTCCGGTCCTGGCGCTCTGTCCTGACCTAGCTCCTTAATTGCGTCGAACACTTCTGCCTCTGTGAAGACCCCCTCAATTCCATCACTCCCTTCAATCCTTGAAGAATCCCACACCTCTGTAGAGAGCTTGCATCTATGATTCATACGACTTCCCAACAAGCTTTTGAATCTATCATCGACGTGCCTCTTAATTACATCTTCATTTTCAGTCCAAACTCCATCAATATTCAGTCCAGTGATCTTGTTATGTCTCTTTCTCTCATTGGCTATCTTATGAAAAAATTTAGTATTCACATCACCTTCTTTTAGCCACTGTATTCTAGAACGTTGCTTCCAGTACATTTCTTCCATCTGCCCTATCCGGTAGATCTCATGTCTGTTTGTCATAAGCTCCTCGTTCAAATGTATTGGTAGATTTCCTTGCTCTTGAAGTAACTCCAAAACTGCGATTCTATCTACCAAGATCTGTAGTTGTCGTTTATTCTCCCCAAATTCTTTAAAAGCCCAAACCTTCAAACTCCTGCGTAACCTTCTAGTTTTTTCAATCCAAATTTCTTTCGCCCCTTCATTCTCAGTGTCGCTGCTCCAAGAGTCCTGAATAATCATTAGTAGACCTGGGGATAAAGTCCACACCTTTTCAAATCAGAATTGATGCCGAACACTCTTGCTACCAATACCACAGTCTAGTCCCAATGGGCAGTGATATGAAGTCATACGTGTTAAGGATTTAACAAATGCCAATGGAAAATCCTCCTCCCAATCACTTGAGACTAAAATTCTGTCCAGTTTAGCTAATATAGGATTTGACCGCATATTTGACCATGTGAATCTCCTGTCGGCAATTGCTAACTCCATCAGCTCGAGCTCCTCGATGATATCGTTGAAATTGCCTCTTTCGACGCAGCCAGCCCCTCTTCCATTGTGTTCGGACCTAAATCTAGTGATATTGTAGTCGCCCCCGGCCACCCAAAGTCCTGACCACGAGTTTCTAATAGCTCTTAAACTAATGAGCAATTTATCGATGAGTTTGTGCTTCAGCTAATAAAATGAGAAGTATATGACTTGTTCTGTGTAGTTGATAGGTTTCTTCTGATAATAGTATGCTCGATAATACATTGTATGTATTTGAGTTATTGCAATAACATTTGTTCTACATTGCAGGCAGCAAATCTTCGCAGAATCAGTCTTACGCCGGTTGGAAGAGAACTAAAGTTTCTATTGGCAAACTATAACCCTCTAAAAATTGCCTATTCTTTTTACGGTATGTTCTTATCCTTCATTAGTTCCTCATTTTTATTGGATTTTGGTATAAGAGATTGAATTACTAATGTTTCAGTTACTGCACTTTTTTGCAGAAAGAGGAAGAAGCACAGCGAGGATCTTAATCAAACACAGAATCTGGATTTTCTGAACCGGATAAGAATTCTTCATTCTCTACTATTGCAATACATTTTACGTACTCTACGTTGTTCGTTTTGACATATTAGGCCCTAACAAATTACAATTTATACATAGTCCTACTGGAACCGTTATCTCCGTATTAATCCCTCGTAATTTTGGAGCACACAAATTAATCTTGGCTATTTTAAATTTATGCCATTATTCTCATACAAGCACAACAATGCATAAATCTCATACTCAAAAGGGATGAATACAGAGAGTACGAAATTGTGAGGGACTAATTGTGTAAATTTAACCTTTGTTAGGAACTACCTAACTACTGGCTGAGATACCAATTGCTATTGTTGTAAAATTGGAACCAGTCACTACATTTTTGTATGGTTACATTTGAGCAATTGCTCCTAAATAATGCAAAATTTTTGTTGGTCTTTATCATATACTTTGGGTCATTTGAGGAACAATCTTCATTCTCTACTACAAAATCTTTTGTCTCTATGATATAAGGATTTGCGCTAGTTCTTTTATCAACTCCTTTTGCATTCTCAATTGAATTCAATCGCTTCCACTATTGTATCACAATTTTTCCTGATCCTGCCTTTGAGGCTCATTCTTTACGTCATTCTCCCCATATTCTGACTAAGAGAGACCCCATTGTGTGGTTTTATGGTTAGGCTGAATTGGATCGGAAGAGGAGTTTGTTGTCGAATAGGTTCTTCTTGGCAAACCCAATGCACCTAAAACTACAAACACTATTCTTCCTGGCTAACCCAATGCACCTAAAACTACAAACACAATGAAATATCGACTGATCATGAACAAAAGGAAACACTGCTTTACACATTAGGGATATTTTTACCATATTACTGATAAAGGGTTAGTTTCATATATATATATATAGAGAGAGAGAGAGAGAGAGAGAGAGAGAGAGAGAGAGAGAGTCCCCTTCCGTTATGCACTAGGCCTCATTGCGCACTTGTGTGCACTCGGCCTTTCCGCTTTCGTATTGACGATCCGAACTGTTCATATTGATCTACACATCTAAATTAGTCTAAATATGTAAAATCAATGAGTTTGAAATTCATTTGCCCATCCATCATGTAACTATAAAAAACAACGATTTAAGCCATTCAATTTTGTAAGCTGGAGGGGCTTTAATGTGGTCGATGAAATTGTACACGAAGGTTTTCATTTACGGGCACTGTTTTCTCTGTTTCGTTGGTGCTTGTTGAATTGATCAGGATAGAGGCGTCGCATCCCTGCAGATACGAAATGAACATTACCATAGAGGCAAGGAATCGTCAACAACTAAATCATAATCCTACTCTTCGTCGTTTGAAGTTATAATATTAGATATATCGTTATTAAAGAGGCAAAATCATACTCTGACGAAGCAATCATGGAAGTTCATCCTAAGGAGAGAAGATGCCAAGGTTGGTGCATGGGGGATGTGCTCCTTCACAATCTCCGAGACGATTTCCTCTGCCTTGGGGCAGTTATCGTCGTAGAAACCTAGTTTCAAATCTTGAGCCTCGACGCAAACCCACAAACCCACAAACCCAACGCAACAACCATCATCAAATCCCTCATCCCCATTCTGCTCACTGATATAACAAAACACTAGAGAGAACTTTTGTTCCATTGTGCTGTTTTTGGAGCTTCTTCTTATAATCAAGAAAGAAAAATACAAAAGAGTGTTTCCATTCCTGGTTATGGTAGAGTTGGCTGTTGGACTACTTTCACTTTCCTATTTCTGATTTAAGTCACTTTTTTTTCCTCATGAACGTGTTCAATGTCAATTCAGCTCATTCAAAATTTAGGTTCTTCGAAGCAGACTGAGCAGGAAGCAAAAATACGAGTTAGATGTTATGTACTTCTCCTGAAGGCGAAAGGTTCAGTGTGTTCACTGCATTTTGTTTCGTTCTACAAACTGTTATGTTATGTGTCTTTCTCCTAGGCAGAAAATTTTGTTAGCTCACAAATCTCATGCACATTCATGTTGAATTATAACTGCGGAATAACTCGACAATGACGAGATGCAAGAACAATAGAATCAAAATAAGAGAACAAAGATTAACCAAAAGTAACGCACAAGAACATACAAGATTTTTTGAGGTTCACCCAAAACAATGGCTACTTTCCCGCGCAGAAGCACTTCCGCGATTTTCACTAGAAATATGAAGAATAGGTTTACAAATCTTTCAAGAACTCCACCAAGGTGTAGGGTTTCTCTCTATCTCCCTTTCTCACTGACGGCTGATAGATCTCTATTTTCTTTTTACTTAACCCTAAAATCATATATATAGGATTTCTCAACATCAATCTTAGTCGCTCATCAAAACAGTGTCGGGACGGTCGACCGCAACACCAAGTCGGTCGACCGGTTCTTTCCTTCGACTGCACGAGGTGCAACAGAGATTGTGTCCTCTCTTCAAACTTTAAACCTGACGATTCCATCTGATTATAAACCATATAGAAATTGTTGATGTGCTCAGCAACCGAACCTCTTTCCAACAACTTCAAGTTAACCAACTTCTTTAGGTGTAAGATCTGGTTCGCTGCATTCGGCTTCTCAAACATGTCTGTCAATATCTCCTTTGCCTTCTTTGCGGTCCTTGCCTTCTCAATGTGAAACAGCGCCTTCCTGCTCAGCGACAACTAATCTGCCCAAGAGCTTTCTGATCCAATCTATTCTAAGCCGCCAACGCAACTGGATCGACCTCCGCTCCTTCTGACATCATACCAAACAACGGATCATCTAGATCCTTCTGTCGAAGATACGCAATCATTT
The DNA here is from genome assembly GCA_017893485.1 of Hemerocallis citrina. Taxonomy (NCBI): domain Eukaryota; kingdom Viridiplantae; phylum Streptophyta; class Magnoliopsida; order Asparagales; family Asphodelaceae; genus Hemerocallis; species Hemerocallis citrina. Next base: position 236,896,702 of record CM030366.1, read on the forward strand.
GGATCTTCCACATTGTGAAATCCGTTCCATCGAACTCCTTGACTCTACTCTTGTCCCTCATCTCAATCAATACTACCAACCTGTAGCTCTGATACCACTTTGTCGAATTCTAACTGCGGAATAACTCAACAACGATGATGACGAGATGCAAGAACAATAGAATCAAAACAAGAGAACAGAAAACAACCAAAAGTAACACACAAGAACACAAGATTTTTTCGAGGCTCACCCAAAATAATGGCTACTTTCCCGCGCAGAGGCACTCATGCGATTTCCACTAGAAATATAAAGAATAGGTTTAAAAATCTCTTAAGAACTCACCACCAAGGTGTAGGGTTTCTCTCTATCTCTCTCTCTCTCAATGACGGCTGGTAGATCTCTATTTTCTTTTTACTTAACCCTAAAATCGTACACAATACAATATATATAGAATTTCTCAACTTCAATCTTAGCCGCTCATCAAAACAGCGTTGGGATGGTCAACCACAACACCAAGTCGGTCGACCGGTTCTTTCTTTCGATTGCAGGAGGTGCAACAGAGAGCAGATCGGTTGACTGCGCGGTCAACCGGTCGCCTCTTCAAGTATACAGGGTCCATCCAGAGAGAGTGACGGTCGACTGCCCGGTCAACCGTTTTTTTCCCCTGTACGAATGCGGTCAACTATCCACCTACGGTCGACCGCAAATCGCTTGCAGCATCTTGCTGCTTCTTCGACTCTTCTTCTCATCTGACTTCTCCAACCCCATTATCGTGTATTGGATTCACAAACTCCAACAATTCAGTGATGCGAAAAAGAAAAAGAAGTACTATTGATTGATTGTTTTATAAGTCAGAATTTTGATGCAGAACTCACATTCTTTAAAGCAAACGCAATTGTGGAAACAAAACTACACCCTTGTACACATTACCAACCATTCAAAGGCAAAGCATTGTCATTGATTTGAGTAACAAACACACAATCCAAATTTGGAATTCATAATTTCAAATACAGTAGTAAAGAAGAGGACCAGCCAAAATGTAGGTAGCTAGTCTTCATCTATTTCTTGCAATAAAGAAAATATCAGAAGAAAATAAATAAATAAAACCAAAATTCAAATTCATCAGTTTTCGGCTTATTTATTTCCCTAGCTATTCAAAAGTGCACAATTCTTCCTGATTTCACCTTCAGACCCAGTCTTCACACCAACCCTCCCCATCTTCTCCATTGCCTTCGAAAAGCCCTCGAAGAAAACCTCCGGCGAGCTACTGACAAGGTCGACGATAAGTGAATTTGTTGCAGAGTTTGTAGTTAAGGATGCGTCGGACTGGAACAAGCCACGCCTTTTCAGCAGGAGCTTGTAGTAATCTAGGTCGAATGTTCTGAAACTCCCAGGGTCCATTTCCACAATAGTTGTCGTGTCACTGGCAAACGTGCACTTGTTCGCCTTCAAGTTGGCAATGTAGTCAGGGTCCATAGATGGGTCTTCATCGCCTTTTCCAGTGAAATTGTAGAGCCGGTTGGTAAAGGATGAGCAATGTGCTACTCCAATTGTGTGAGCTCCTAAAAAAAACCCGAAGATTTTCTTGTTAAGGTTTCATATGCGTTATGTCGTCATGTTAGGATTCAGTTGTATGTTTTAATTTAATCGAGTTGAGCTGAGCTACTATCAGTACTATACTATTATCAGTTAATATGGTATAAAAAAATAGCATTGCAAACGACGAAAAAATAAACGCAAACAAACACGATATGTACCAGATAAGAAAACCAGGTCTGTTATGTTCAGTCCCTTGTTGGCGAACGATGTTTGAAGCTGACTGAAATTGAAGGATGGAGCTGGAATTTGAGCATTTGCTTCTGAAGCATTAGAGATCAAGCCATCCCTTCGCCCTGTCGGAACTTTCCAGAAGGGTCCTCCCTATCATGAAACAACATTTTACATATACGAACCCAAGTTGTCTAGTAAAAGAATAAAAATCATACATAGATACAAGAAAAAGATTGTGTAAGAGTTTTTTACTAGGACTCCGACAGCGTCTCGTGCAGTTAGAGCGATGATATCAGCACAGGAGACGATACCAGGGCATTCGGCTTCAAGAAGAGCTTTAATTCGATCGATGAAATTGAACCCACGTATGCTTCTATTCGGGAATCCTGTCTTCTCAGTCTGGTTAGTGCTCGTAAAATTTAACAGGACTGAGGCATCGCATCCCTGCAGATACGAAACAAACACTAGTATCATAAGTTAGGCTCGACTTATGACACATGCAGTGCACATGACATCAGACAAATAATACTCTTTTCAGTTATAGTTACTTGATTGGGGTTTTGCCTACCGATACTTCTGATACGTGTGAACTGTGATTCAGACCTAACAAAACAGAAACAGAAAGAGAGAGTGAACAAGAAGACACATACCCTAACAAAGCAATCATGGAAGTGCATCCTGAGAAGTGGGGATGCCAAAGATGGTGCATATGGGATGTGTTCCTTAACAAAGTCTGCGATGATTTGCTCAGCTTTCGGGCAGCTTTCACTGTAGAATCCAAGCTCCAAGTCCTGAGCCTCGGCATAAAACAACACACCCAACACAACAAACAACATCAAAGAACTCAACCCCATTTTGCTCATTGAAGACAGAACAAGGAACACAATGATGGATTTGAATGTAGGGGGTCTTATGTCACTGTTGTACTGTTTTCAGAGCTTCTTATAGGTGAAGAGAGATGAACTGTGAGTTGTAGCCCTTGGTTGTGAAAAAGTGCACATATTTCAAAGCAATGTGCTTTAATTTTAGCATCTAAAAAAAAAACCATAAATCCTATGTATCATGGTTTATAGGATTTCCTAAGACCATGATCATACTCCTTGGTCATTAAAGGCCTATATGTGACCCTTTTCGAATTTTGAAAGATTACATTCGTGAACATTGAGATGTGTTGGGAAATATTCGGTATTTTCCCGCTTCGTGAAGTTAAGATGGGCACTTAAAGATATAGATAGAAATAGATGCAAGAGAGATTTACAACTCAAATGGAGATTCTTCTGCTATACAAAGAGTAGTAGTATTACAAAAATTTGACTCTCTATAACACACTCTCACAATTTTGTGGCTCACTCAAACTTGAGAATTAGAACTTCTCAAGTTGAACCTATGTTAGATGCAACATGGCGAGCATACTAATGTGCCCCTTAACTTGACCTACCAAAATTTGAAAAGATCATATAGCTAGAAAAGTATCGCAGAGCGTTCTTACTATAACCAACGGCTACAAAATTTGAAATTTATTTAGGGATAAGGTTCTCTACAGTGATTGAAACCAGCTCAAAGTGGACCCTAATCTATATATAGACTATTAGACATAATGTGATGTAAATAGTGCTAATTAGCACTTTCTCAAAAGAAGCATGCTCCTCTTTTGATGGGGGGGTTAGAAGAATAGTTCTTTTGAGAAAGCAAAATGGATGGCATTTGATTTGCTTCAACTTGATGCAATCATTGGTGTGTATTATGGGTTTTAGCATATGAAATGGGTGAACCACACTGTAGTTTATGACATATGTTCATTACCATTGTGCCCTTTGCTTCAACTAAGGTAAACAGATACAACCACCATGCTGGCAGAAAACAGAGGAAAAACAATTAGTAGAAAAATAGAATGTAACGTTCAAAATCAGAAATAAGGAAACTAACTTAAGAGGAATTGAAAAACATCCAGAGAAAATGTGAAGCGATGACAGGGTCATCTTTTTATCAACAACAACAACAACAACCAAAAAAAATAATAATAAAAAAAGTTAAAGAGAGGGGACATAAGGAGTAGAGCTAAAACGCACTCATTCTTACCATGATCGACTAATATGAACGACTCGGCACCGGAACACACAGAAACAGTAGTCGAAAGACTGAAATAACAGTCAAACAGTAGAAACAACTAAAATGCAACACACAAACATCAAAGGGTGTCTCATACTTATGGGAGACTTTTTGATGTAAGCGGATAGAGTCAACCGACTCCAGCCTCCAGCCCGATCAAAAAATATATTGATAAACCGAAAATAACTGTACATACTTATGGGAGACTTATAGGAGAAAATTTTGTCATATAGAATAGTTTTACACGTACGATGAGAATCACTATTGATGATTGACATCGATTATGCTACTTCCTCGTTTGGAAGCTCTTTCATGCGCATCGAAAGTAGCCAATGATTATATTACTGAAAACCCGGTAGCAAAGGAACTGTATAAGTAATCAACTTCTTAATATGAATAAATCACGACGAATATTGAATTCAACTATATATAAGAAAAAACTAAATTGCACTTTATTATTCACTTTTCTGCAAAATTTCCATTGCGTTTTGGGTTATACAGTTTATTATTTTGAGCCACTTCTTAGTTGTTGCTGGCTTTTATGTATTGTTATATGGGCTTCGTATATCATGGGCTTGAAGGCTTCTTCTTATTGGGCCTACATTAGGCCTTGTTTGGAGAAGTCAAGCTGACCAAAATACACAATTCTTTATGCAAATTCCATAACTTTTCATAAATAGTATTTTGATACAAAGCAAATTTCATATACATATTCCATTTTGTTGTATACTTATATTGGGCAATCTAAACAAATGATTTGTTAATGGGATTCAAATTTTCTTTTCGCCAATCAAAATTTAACTTGCAGAAACACAAGAAAGAAAGTACTTGTAAGGTCATTTGATTTCTGAAAATTGCCAATAGAATGGATGCAAATACATGTTTTTTAGGTGATGTTTTAGAGCATCCACTATCGTTTGCTATGTCAATTACTATATTTAGCATTTAGAAATAGCCAAAGAAGGACCACGCTGCAGTCGCTAAAGTCCAAAAATAGAAGCGACGGAGCATGATTATCCATCTGGCTATTTTTTTAAATTTTTTTTTGGGTGGTCAGTAAAAAAAAATCAAAAAATCAAAAAATCCAAACAACACACCACACGGACCATGATCTTCCGCTTGGGGTGTTTTTTGGAATTTTTTTTTTTTGGTTGGTAAAAAAAATCAAAAAATAAAAAAATCCAAACAACACACCACACGGACCATGATCATCCGTGGGGTGTTTTTTGGAATTTTTTTTTTGGTAAAAGAAAAATAAAAAAACAAAAAAAAAACACACCGGATGGAACAACTTCATCCGTCTGGGTGTTTTCATGACATTTTTTTATTTTAAGAAATTTGTGTCGATGAGAGACGGAACACCATCATCCGTCTCTCATCTGATTTTTTATTTTATTTTACTACATACGGTATACCTTCATCCGTCGCTTCGTCAAACGAATGAACATCGTCCGTCTTTTATATTTAGCAATTGGTTAACGAGGCTACTGAGTTTAGCAAGACATTGTTCACTCCTATCATAAGTTTTGGAATTTTAACAAACGACTGTGAGCACTATTTTTAAATCGATTTTCAATTTTTGGATTTTTAACAAACGATAGTGGACGCTCTAAATGACATGTTTTCCATTACTCATATTTTATTGTGCAAATTTTTCGGCCAGATTTGCTCAATTTTTGGGTGTTTGAAGTGCCAGATGACATGTAAAATGTTCTCACAGTTCAACTAATGTATTAGGTGGTCCCTCCTCCTCCTCCTCTCTCCCTCCGTCCCTTAGAATTTTTTTGCCCCAGTGACCCACTTTTTAAAAATATTGAGTGATCTGACCAACTTTCGAAAATATTTACCTAACTGATTCAGTTTTGAACATATCAACATTAACCGTTATTGAAAATAATGGCATAGGTTAATACCATACCGTTGTTTTCAATAGCGACATCTGTTACAATTTTTTTGCATGCCGCTATTTAGAGTAACGACATCTCAGTTAATTTATTCTCAATCGTGTACTTTCTCTGGCTTGGAAAAAAATGCAAGTGTGAAAAAATCCTATAGCTGATGCCGTTGTTTGGAACAACGACAACAACATTACAGATTTCGTTGTTAGGAATAGCGGCATCAGTTATGATATTCATTGTTAGGGTTAACTGATGTCGTTGTTTGGAACAACGACAATAGTTCATTTTGTTACTTATACTTGGCTAATCTATTTCTATGAACTGTTGCCGCTGTTTCTAACAACGACAACAGTTATCTCATGTCATTGTTTGAAAGAGCGAATGTGGAGGAAGAGTGTAACCCCCATACCCGCAAATACGTATTTTATCTGAATATTTTCTATATTTCGATATTATAAATTCATTATTTGTTAAAATCGTTTTGGATTTTATATTAAAGTGTTTTTCTAATCGAAAATTTATTCATTTCGAATAACGATGTGTTTTGATCTTATTTTCTAGATCTTATTGATCAATTATTTGTATTTGAGTCCAAATTTTATATATATATATATATATATATATATATATATATATATATATATATATATATATATATATATATTTATTGGGTCATTTTAGCAAATTGTTAAACCCGAATAATTATTTTATTGTATGATTTTATTATTTTTATAATTATCACTATTAATTGTTATTCCATGATTATTTAATTAAAGTACATTTAACGAATTATTTTGTTTTCGTACTTGATCTGATTTTCATGGTGAATTCTAATTTAATTTCAAGCCAAGTTATATTGTTTTCATTTGTATTATTTATCTATTTATTTGGATTTCAATTTTTGTTCATGAAGTTCTTTGTTCTTTTGATTGAGCTTTATTGTCGATCATATTGTCCTCTTATTTATTGTTGGTGTTTTTATTTGAATCCTATTGATTTTGATATATCCCTTAATTGAACCCTAAAACCCAATTCCAATTGTTCTTGACCCTAAACCGCTATTATTGAACCCTAATTGTACCCTATTGTGACAGTGTAAAAATGGCCTGAGGCCCATCCAAGGCCCAATACAATTCCTACTCAGAAAAGCAAGAATACCGATCTGGTTCGGCTCCGGACCCCTTCAGGGTCGGCGCCGAACCTCGTGTTTGCCCCCACAGTGCCGGCTTCCTCGTACTGACGAGCCTCAGTATCCCCCGGAGTCCGATCCGGAGCAGTCCCTCATGCCGTCCCCCCTCTCTGGCGGGGCAGAGGGATGACCTGGCGCAGCCTAGGCCCTCCGATTCCCCCAGATGCACAGAGGACTCACGATGGGCCACGTCAGCTCCAAATACCGCCAAGGGTTTCGCCACGTCAGCCCTATACCACTCCTGGTATCACCGCAACCGCCCTAAACCCCCTGGGCCTTCTGCCACGTCAGGCCCATGGGCTTTCGGATCCAAACCCGGCCCCCAAGCGGAACCAAACCCGGTTGGGATTCTCTATAAATACTAGACCCTCATCCACCTTTTGAAGGTAATCAATCTTTTACCACTTAAATATACCTAGTTATTGCTACTCTCTCACAGAGACTGACTAGAGCGTCGGAGGGTCCGCCACCGGGACAAACCCCGGTGTTTCAGGACCGTCTGCAGGTACACAAGACCTCGGATCCGACCCTTCCGATCCGAGCCCAACCTTCAAACGCCTCTTCGAGCTCATCGTAGCCCCCAGAAGGTCAACCGAAGGTCGGCAGACGAGCGGCAATCTCCTTCAATACAAATTGAGTTCGAACTCACACCTGGTGCTTCCACACGTGCCCCAGAAATAAACAGCATCAGGTTGGCGCCGTCTGTGGGAACCGCTGCTCCAGAAGCCGATCCGACCCAGACCCTCAAAGGCCATCGACAGCCGAATCCTCATGGCAACCAAAGGCAAGGGGGCTGCTTCCTCCGTCAACCAACGGGACTCGCCCCCACCCACCAATAAAGCCAGGCCACGCCCGTCGAAACACAAGGCTCCCTCTCGGGAGTCCCAAGGGAGCGTCGGCCGGCCAGCCCAGCCCGACCTCCGGGGAATAATCCTCAACCGCAAGATTACCCGCAACAGGAGAAGGGCCGCTTCCAACCCGGCCCCGAACCGCCCGAGGCCACCGTCCGAGGTACGCAGACCCGCGCTCAGCCGAGTCGGAAGACAACCCTCGGACCAGCCAAACCGGGCCGAAAGAGCCCCCGTCACTCATAAGGAATTCCAAGACTTCCGAAAAGAAATGCTGGGAGCCCTCCGACGGGCCCCCAGGGAAGAAACCCTCCATTCGCAAACGGGGTCGGACGCCGAAGCCAGCGCGTCCCGCCCTTCAACGATCCAGCCGGGAGACGATGACGTACTCCTAAGACGCCTACAAGAAATGGAAGACCGCCTCGATCACATGGGGGACGGCGACCAAAGAATGGCTCAGGGGTACAGACCTGTCCGTCCGCCCTTCTCCGCCCCCATCCTCCTAGCGGAAATACCCCGGAATTTCCGGCCCCCTCAATTCGAGACCTACGACGGCGAGGGAGATCCTGCTGATCACATGGAGGGTTTCAAAACCCTCATGATGATTCACAGCGCCTCGGATATCCTGCTCTGCCGAGCCTTCCCCGCCACCCTTCGGGGTCCTGCTCGCGAGTGGTTCTCGAAACTCGCCCCCGGCTCCATTTACTCCTTCGACCAACTCGAGGGCAATTTTCTTGCCCATTTTGTCACTAGTCGGAAGGCCGAAAGGACCAGCGCCTCATTACTGGGGCTCAAACAGATAGAGGGGGAATCACTCAGAATGTTTGTCCGGAGGTTTACCGCTGAGGCAAGGTCGGTCTCCTCCCTCGACCCAGGCGTCGCTTCAGCGGCATTCCGACACAACGTCCGCCCCGGACAGCTGAAGGCCTCTCTGGCCAAGAGGCCCCCCATCGACTTCCCCGACCTCCTCAATAGGGTCGAGAAATACATTAGGGCAGAAGAGGCCCTCAACCCCGAAGATGCCAGGGATGCCCCCGGGAAAGGAAAGCGGAAGACCGAGGAAGGCGAACCACCGAAGAAAGCTCCAAGGGACCCGGGGGCCATAAAGAAGGTCCCGCCAGTCCCCCGCTTCGAGAGGTACACTCCCCTGACGCATAACATCTCCGCCATCCTCTTGGAAATCGAAGACAAGGGCATTGTCCGACTACCCCCCCGATCTAATAACAACAAAAATCGAGACCAGCGCTTTTACTGTCGCTTCCACAGAGATCACGGGCACGAAACCGACCAATGCCGAGCCCTGAAAGACGAAATTGAAGAACTCATTTCCAGAGGATACCTCCGAGAGTTCACCCGAGAAGGCCCACGGGATCGGCGAGACGCTAGGAACCGGAGGCAATCGCCTCCGAACCCTGCTCCAAACCAGTCCCAGGATCGGGACCCCGACTCCGAGGGAGCCGCGGATATCCCTTTCATCTTGCACTGTGTCCACGGAGGGCCGATGGGAGGCGGATCAAACACTTCCAAAAAAGCCTTCCTTCGAGAGGTGAACGCTGTCAAAGACAACCCCTCGCCCAAACTACAATCAAGGCCGGTCTCCTTCTCAGGAGAAGACCTTGAAGGTGTTCGCTTGCCCCACTGCGATGCTCTCGTCATCAACCTCCACATGGCTAATTGTGAGGTCCGCAGGATCCTCGTCGACAACGGTAGCTCGGTGAATATTCTTTTTCTCGAAGCCTTCGAAAAACTCAGGTTACCCCGAGGAAAACTCAAACCAGCTGGATACACCCTGCACGGGTTCTCAGGCGTCCCCGTCGTAATAGAAGGGATTGTTACCCTCGACGTTACCGCCGGGTCGACTCCTGTCAAGAGGACCGAATCCATGGACTTCATGATGGTCAACGTCAAGGCGGCCTACAACGCCATACTTGGCCGGCCTGGACTATGCTCCCTACAAGCGGTGCCTTCGGCTTACCATCTGAAGCTCAAGTTCCCCACCCCTCAAGGAGTCGGCATCGTCCGAGGCAGTCAAGAAGCAGCGCGATCATGCTACATGACCACCGTCGATGGAGGCGTGTTCCCCCTCGACGCCGGACGAGCGTAGACTATGGCCCGGCTATGTGTAAATCTTTTGTTTTTGGTGTAAACCCTTGTTTGTAAAGGGCTGCCTTAGCGGCCCTCCCTACCTTATACTAAAAATATGCCTTTTTATCCGAACCCCAAATGTCTCGATAATCTCAATACGAGTCCGGACCGAAGGTCCTTCCTAAGGCCCCACTTCGATCCCTCGCGGAACGATGGAGCCAGACCTTGCCTCCGACATTTCATACCGCATCACTGGCCGGAGCAAGGAGAGAAAAGGATTCCTCTTTCATACCCCTTTATTTTTCGTCCCAAAGAGAAAAAATAAAACGAAAGAAAAAACAAAGACCGTTACAAGACCGCTCCACTCTTCTCAAATCAGGTAGATCAGGGCCCCCCCCCGGGGCCCAACGAGGGACAAAGAGTACTTCGACCAAGCAACTAGGGCCCCCCCCCTCGCTGTGATATTCCTTAGCCTCAGCCCCAATCGACGGTCCAGCCACCGAACTCTGGGCGTCATCCGGTCGCGCCCACTGCAACAACAGCAACGCAGAGGGAACCCCCTCCGCCAGTCGACCCAAGGATGAAGAGAACGAGGCTCCCAGCATCGCCTTGTAACGAGGCATCTCCGTCTCCTCCTCCACAAAGACGTCGCGAGGTAGCCCCCCAGGGGAGGACCTCGGCTCCAAGGTACTTAGCCCGGCTCGTCTAATGTCCGTCCCGCCGAGCTCCCGATCCCACATCACTCTTCTCAACCGGCGCGCCTCCGCACTCAAGACGGCGAACTTACTTCGATAAAAGTTACAGGCTTCATCAGTGTCCCGAGCCCCCCTTCGGTGGCGAGCCAGCGCAGCTTCCAGGACCTTAACCTTACTCCGGAGTCGTGCCACATAGAAACTACGGGAGTCTCCTTCAGGAAGGCTAGCCGCGACCTACAAGATAACCAACCAACTCAACACTCATTCTCAAGAAGATCCAGAAATGTCCGAGGTCAAACCAACCGGCCGGTCAAAAAACTTTTCTTGCCACTATAAATCCAAATGTTTCTTACAAAAAATGCGGTGGCCAGTCCGCGGGAGGCAAACACAATCGAGGGAGAGAAAAAGAAAGACGAAAATTACACAACTCATTGACCCACCTCCGCGCCGACGGACGGATCCACGGGAGCGTCGGAAGAGGGGTCGACGGCGGGCCCTGCTTCACCCGGAGTCTTCGACGTTCCCTCGATCTCCATATCATACTCAAAATTGGACAGATCGAGGGCCGGGAAGAAGTGCCTCACGTGGCTGAGGGCCCTCTCATAGCTCTTGTCCTGGGCCGCGATCACCATCTGCTGGCCCTTGCGCAACACCTCCTCCGCCTCCTTGGTAAACTTCGTCTTCAGGGAGGCCACCTTCTTCTCCCACTCCACATCCTTGGCCTTGAGCTGGAGCTCCAGCTGCTGTTCTCTCTTATGCGAACCCTCGAGTTCGATTCGCATCTCCTTCATCTCCAGCTCGCTCTTCTCCGCCCGAGCTCGCTCTTGAGCCAGGGACGCCTCGTACAGGTTCTTGATGTTGGCCCCCTGTATACAGGCCTACAACCAACGACAGACAAAGATGAGACCTCGGCACGTAAATCAACAAAGAGGGACAGAGTCGACAGACTTACCTGCACAGTGGCCTGTGCCAGGCGGGCGAACGCCGCCTCTACGGGCTCGCCCTCCATCGCCTTGCGATCGCAAGGGGTCGCCAGCTTTTCCACCACCTCGACGGCTTGGGCCTCCTCTGTCAGGCGGTCCCCCATCAGAACCGACCAGTCAGGAGCCCACCGCTGCCGCAACAGCTCCACCACCGGATCCTCTTCCTCGGCCTCGACCCAGGGACCTTTCCCCTTGTCGAGAACAGAGGCCCCTGCTCGGCCCGGACCCTTCGAAGAAGCCACGCCCTTGCTCGTCTCAGAGCGACCCCTCTTGGTCCTCGGCTCGAGTTGAACTTCCGAAATAACAAGGGGCAGCTCCCTCGACCTCTTCGCCGCCTCCGCCTTCTTCTTCTCGGCGTTTTCCTTCTTCATGGCCAGCCGCCTTGCCTGGATCGATGCCTCATCCATACCTGCAGGAAAAACCATTAAGAGCAATGAGCAAGAAAGTAAGAAAGGACCCAGAGGAAAGGAACAACTACATACGCATAACAGCTGGGCTCAGTCCAGCGTTCGCCAGAGCGGTCTCCGTCACCTCCGTCCAATCAATGCTAGGTGACTGGCGGAGGCGCTCGACAAACCCCCACTCATCTGCCGACAGATCCCCCTGCCTCGGCGGTGGGTGGCTCGGCTTGGAGTGGTTCCATCGAGTGGGAAAGTCCCATGGCTCTTCACTCCGGATCACCAAGTACTTCTCCTTCCATCCCTTGATGGAATCGGGGTGGTGGCGAACGACCTTCCCCCCGCTCCGGGGAGAGATATAGTATACACCCTCGGCCGACGGATTGACCATCAACATTGCACGGAACACGTTCAACCGCAGGGGTACTTGCTGCTCCTCGCACATCAGCATAAAGCAGATGATCTGCTTCCAAGAGTTCGGCCCGTACTGCATGGGCGCCAAGGAGGCCCAGTTCAACACGTCCCTAATGAACGGGTGGACCGGCAACCTCAGGCCAGAGATAAAAGCGTCCACCGGGAAGACACAGTACCAAGCTGACAAGGGATCGGTGGGACGCAGAGTAGGGCTCGGCATCAGCAGTTCGTGACCAGGCCCTATATGATACGCCAGCTGCAGAACCTCTAAATCCCCGTCCTCCAAAACGGTCGAGATCGCGTCCATCATCACCCTCCCCCGGCTCGGCGAAGAGGGTTGCACTCCGAAGAGCTCTTGGTCAGAAAGATCGTCGGGATACTGACGGAAATGCTTCGGCTGGACGGGCGAGCCAGTCATCAAATTACGGAAAACAGGCGCCTTGCTCGAACCGCCGGTCCTCGACCCCGGTTTCCCTGGGGCCCTCTTCTCCTTCTTAACTCGCTCCGACGGTCCTCGACCCTGAGCGGTGGATCTCCTCACTGTATTGCCCTCGCCACTCTCCTCATCGGAAGACAGCTCCAGCACGCGAATGCCGTCCGAACCCTCGCCGATTCCCTCCGACCCACTACTCTCCACCACAAAGGGACGTCGAGTACGCGACACCCTCGGCTTGTGTATCGCTTCCCCCTCACCTACGGAGCCCTCCAAAGAAGCCAAGCCAGTATGGCCCACAACGGGCACCGATCCCTCCTCGAACACGGGCTCTTCCCACGACGTCGACGGAGAGTCAGGCTTTACTTCCCCCCTGGACGACGACGCCGACGAACCGGACTGAGCCCTATCCATCTGTGCCTAAAGATAAAACAAACTTACCAAACTAACCTGGGACCGCTTCGGAAAGGCGAACCGAGTACGGCAAACTGCAAGAGCAAACGCTGAAGGGGTGGGAGATTTTTTGAAGAAAGAAGCAGCAAGATTGTAGTGGGCGAAAGAAAAAAAAAGAGGGGGAATACTTATATAAGGGAAGAACGGCTCCTCGACTTCTGCGATTACTGTTCACTGATTGACGCACAACTGCCGCCTAGAAAATCGCGCCACGTTCTCGAAACCTGTGCGGGGGACGTCATCAGACGCCAGACTGACGGCCTAACTCTGGGGTCGGGTCGGGTGAGATACACGACCGAGAAAACTTTTTTTGATTTTAAGGCACCGTCGTATGACAGACGCCCCGGGCTCCAGCGTTCGACCGGTTCCCCTCTCACCCTCGAGCAGCCCGGGACTTACAGCCTCGGCAGCCGAAACCCCGAACTGTTCGAGGGTGGAACAGAAACCGCCATCGCCTACAACCCTATCAAGACGGACTGACAGACCCCCCTTGTTGGCCCATAACCCCTCGATCAGTTCGAGGCCGGGTCCAGTACCAGGGGAGTCTTCTCAGGAAGGCTTCACGGCTCGCCATCGCCCTTGCCTTCCAGTAATCCCTCGCCAAGCTCGAGGTCAGGTCTGGCACCAGGGAGGTCTTCTCAGGAAGGCCAACGGCTCGCCACCCCCCTTGTTGGCCCATAACCCCTCGATCAGTTCGAGGCCGGGTCCAGTACCAGGGGAGTCTTCTCAGGAAGGCTTCACGGCTCGCCATCGCCCTTGCCTTCCAGTAATCCCTCGCCAAGCTCGAGGTCAGGTCTGGCACCAGGGAGGTCTTCTCAGGAAGGCCAACGGCTCGCCACCCCCCTTGTTGGCCCATAACCCCTCGATCAGTTCGAGGCCGGGTCCAGTACCAGGGGAGTCTTCTCAGGAAGGCTTCACGGCTCGCCATCGCCCTTGCCTTCCAGTAATCCCTCGCCAAGCTCGAGGTCAGGTCTGGCACCAGGGAGGTCTTCTCAGGAAGGCCAACGGCTCGCCACCCCCCTTGTTGGCCCATAATCCCTCGATCAGCTCGAGGTCGGGTCCAGTACCAGGGGAGTCTTCTCAGGAAGGCTTCACGGCTCGCCATCGCCCTTGCCTTCCAGTAATCCCTCGCCAAGCTCGAGGTCAGGTCTGGCACCAGGGAGGTCTTCTCAGGAAGGCCAACGGCTCGCCACCCCCCTTGTTGGCCCATAAATCCCTCTATCAGCTCGAGGTCGGGTCCGGCACCAGGGGAGTCTTCTCAGGAAGGCTTCACGGCTCGCCATCGCCCTTGCCTTCCAGTAATCCCTCGCCAAGCTCGAGGTCAGGTCTGGCACCAGGGAGGTCTTCTCAGGAAGGCCAACGGCTCGCCACCCCCCTTGTTGGCCCATAATCCCTCGACCGGCTCGGGGTCGGGTCTGGCACCAGGGTACTCTTCTCACGAAGATCCAATGACTCACCATCCCATTTTCTACAACCATGAGCACTCCTCCACGGCTAGCTCCCGCACCCCCCGCAGGAGTGGGGGGCTTGTGTGACAGTGTAAAAATGGCCTGAGGCCCATCCAAGGCCCAATACAATTCCTACTCAGAAAAGCAAGAATACCGATCTGGTTCGGCTCCGGACCCCTTCAGGGTCGGCGCCGAACCTCGTGTTTGCCCCCACAGTGCCGGCTTCCTCGTACTGACGAGCCTCAGTATCCCCCGGAGTCCGATCCGGAGCAGTCCCTCATGCCGTCCCCCCTCTCTGGCGGGGCAGAGGGATGACCTGGCGCAGCCTAGGCCCTCCGATTCCCCCAGATGCACAGAGGACTCACGATGGGCCACGTCAGCTCCAAATACCGCCAAGGGTTTCGCCACGTCAGCCCTATACCACTCCTGGTATCACCGCAACCGCCCTAAACCCCCTGGGCCTTCTGCCACGTCAGGCCCATGGGCTTTCGGATCCAAACCCGGCCCCCAAGCGGAACCAAACCCGGTTGGGATTCTCTATAAATACTAGACCCTCATCCACCTTTTGAAGGTAATCAATCTTTTACCACTTAAATATACCTAGTTATTGCTACTCTCTCACAGAGACTGACTAGAGCGTCGGAGGGTCCGCCACCGGGACAAACCCCGGTGTTTCAGGACCGTCTGCAGGTACACAAGACCTCGGATCCGACCCTTCCGATCCGAGCCCAACCTTCAAACGCCTCTTCGAGCTCATCGTAGCCCCCAGAAGGTCAACCGAAGGTCGGCAGACGAGCGGCAATCTCCTTCAATACAAATTGAGTTCGAACTCACACCTGGTGCTTCCACACGTGCCCCAGAAATAAACAGCATCACCTATAAATACAACTCTACTACAAATCCTAAAAATTGCACACTTTTAAAGCCCTAGCCGCTTATTCTCTCTCCTCTCTCCTCCCGTTTTCTCTCTCTCCTTGTGTTTTCCTGCCCAATTCTCCCTAACCCATTGCCGACCTCATCTCTCCGATGCCATCTCCGGCCGTCCCATCCCACTCTGGTGACCCCCGTTGCCACCCCTTCGAGCGATGCCTCCATTCGCGACCCACACCTCTGGCGACCCTCCCTCTCCCGTCGCCTCCCACCCACATCAGCAGCCAAACCCCATCCTGTGCTCCCTTTTCCCGATCGATAGCTCACCCTCGCGCCACCGTCGATGCCCTGCGTCGATCAGCGCCGCCCTGCGTTGATCAGCGCCGCCCTCCCCCGCTGCTCGTTGGCCAGATCTCGCTGTCTCTGCTGCCATTGTTGACGTTGCTGCTATTGCCTCTTTGGTTGCTGTGTGTGACTGGTTTGCTCTGTGGGTTCTTTTATTGCACGTATATTGTACGTGTGATTGTGTGTTCATGGGTCCGTTGCTTCAGGATTCTTATCCCGTTATTCTTGGTATTCGTTTTCACTGTCTAACAGGAAAGTCACCGTCCTCTTGAATTGTTAATTGTATCAAATTCAATTTTCATTGAAATTTTTGCAAGTAGATCTCTTTGTTATCGTATTACCTATTGTTCATCTATTCGTTGGGTCTATTGAGGGTTTACACGAGCTAACCTCAATATTCTTGACATCGTGCCACTTTTGACTATAAAGTTTGGATCTTTCATGTGTGCATATAAAATTGATACTAGGGTTGTTCATATAATTGACACACAAATAAACCATTGTAGAGATAATTGCTAGGTTGTATGTTGTTTTGATCGATTGATAATTGATTGATTGATGATAAATTGAATGTATGAGCGTGTTCTAGTTTATTTATCATGTTTTGACACCCTTCATGTTGATTACACAATTTATTGACTAGAGAATCGATACACATATTGTTTAATTAATTAATTTTCATGAAAATACCCCCCCCCCCCTCCCCCCCCCCCCCCCCCCCCCCCCCCCCAAAAAAAACCCTGTATATGCATGCTAACCTGTATATTGATTGCTGTTTTGGAACTAGTAAACCACCTTAAAATGAAATACTTTCTGAATATGAATTGTAGCCTTATCTTTCTAGTTTCCAGATCATCTTGAAATTTCGAATTCCGAGTTTTGTAGCAAAAGTTATGCATATTTTACTACAGCTGTGTTTTTAATTTCAGATTTTTAGATTCTCATACCTTTCATGTTTAAACAGTAAAAAGACTGATCAAACGATAAAATTTTGCTATGAAAATTTCCAGATTGTTGCTTAACATGTTTAGGAGTCCAGAAATTATTTTTACTGATTTTAATATTGAGTTTTTGCTGATTCTAAAATTAAAACAACAAGATATCGAATTTCTACCTGAACATAAAACTTGTAAAGAAACATGTGTTTGACCTAGCTACTGTTGTCGGAATTTGAACTTTAGATATGCGTTGGAACCGTGTGGAAGTCTAGTTTCCAGATTTTTTGACGGATTCAACTTTCAATTTTCGAGTCAGCGAGAAACTCTATTTTTGTACAGACTACGCTTGCTGTCCAGAATTTTGGATTCTACCTTTTTATTAGATTAATTATTCCTATGTCGTATTATTACATGAATTGATGTATGTATGTTGCATTGCATGATCATAGTGTCCTATTGTCATCATTCTAATTGTCCTACTTCATGTTATCACCCTATTGTTTCCCGATTGATACTATTGTTCATCTCATGTCTTAGTTGCATATTGTATTGGTGCACTGATAAATAATTAACAAGCCGGAGTTTAAGAGATTGACTAGAGTAGTAGATATATAGGGACTGTACTCGGATGATGGCCCGTGTTATTATTGATATCATCATTGTGTAAAAAATTGCGCATTGACCCGTATTATTATTGATATCGTCATTGTGTAAGAAATTGCACCTTGACCCGTGTTATATTGTTATCGTCATCATACCTAGTACATGAACTAC
Source organism: Hemerocallis citrina (assembly GCA_017893485.1). Lineage (NCBI taxonomy): Eukaryota > Viridiplantae > Streptophyta > Magnoliopsida > Asparagales > Asphodelaceae > Hemerocallis > Hemerocallis citrina. The sequence continues at coordinate 236,914,331 of CM030366.1, forward strand.
AGAGTCTACCACTATAGTCTAAACGAAATTAATTGCATGCATCGAATCTATGGTACGGCACACATGGGACACAGTAGTACGTGCATTAGTTAAGAGTGAAAATGATTAATAGACATAAGGATTGACACATCACCGACATTGCATATTGTTCATCATTGTTCGTATTTATATCCAATATTGTTTAAGTGTTATTGATATTAACCGTTGATTACCGTTACCGAATATTGATTCACCGTTACGCCATTGCATTGATTACCATGTTAATGATTATTACTATCATGCCATGTTATTGATTCCTATTGATCCATTGATTCATTGTTATACCGTTTTTCCATTGTTCCCTGCTTTCTCTACTTACTGTCCATGACTTGCTCTGAGGATAATTTTTTTTCTTCTTTTTAGATGAAGTGTATACAGGTAATGAAGGAGAATTGCCTGCTAGAATTGGAGAACAAGCATTCTGAAGATTTCTGCTTTTAAATTGCTTATTGGTTTAATAAACTTAATGTACTGAGACTTGTTATTATTTTGGATTGGATTATTATTGTTTTAGGCTTATGTCTCGAATTTTATTTTTGTTCCAAATGTTGGATTATTATTATTGTATTTGGATATTTTTATTATTTCATTCCAAGTACTATTGTTCATGAGATTATTATTATTTCTTGCACAATTGTTCTGTATTGATTATGATTTAATCGAATAAACAGCTTATGGATGACGTTAGTCATTCGCTGGACTAATGTTACGTGCTCGTATTCCGTATTTTTGGAAAGCGGGGCATGACAAAGAGAGTTTAATGAGTAGTATAACTGAAGCCGTTATCTCCAACAATGACATCAGAAATGCTAATGCCGTTCTTGGGAATAACGACATTATTTATAAGTTGTTTCAGCACTTAAAATTTTTTCCAACTCATAAGCTTCACACTTGTATAAGAAATGTACTGATGTCGTTTTTCCAAACAACAGCATGCTAAAAAAAATCAAACTGATGCCGCATTTTCGAAGAACAACATGGTATTAACCTATGCTGTTATTTTCAATAACAGTTAATGCCGACGTGTCCAAAACTGGGTCAGTTGGGTAAATCTTTTTCGAATTAGGTTAGATCGCTCAATATTTTTTAAAGAGTGGGTCAGTACGGAAAAGAATTCACGTCCTTCCCTCCCTATCCAAACCCCCTCCTCCCTCCTCTCTCATTCCTTTCTCCTTCTCCCTCCCCCGCCCACCCTCATCCTCCATCCTCGACTCTTCTCCTTCCTCCCTCCCTTCCCCTCCTCCACCGACTGTAACTTCTCCTACTTTCCTCCCCAAACCCCCTCCTCCTTCCATCCCTCCCTCCTTCTTCCTCCCCGACCGAGCTCCTCCTTCCTCTCTTCCTCCCCGCCCTCTCTCCCTCCCTCTCTCCCTCAGCCTCCCTTCCTTTCCCGACCGAATGACTTTTTTGGGTTGGGGAGAAGATCGTTGGCTCTTCCTTCCTCTCTGTTGATAAGTAAATAATTATAGACATTATAAAAAAAATGATGCCATAAAGAGAATAATAGAAAGATAGGATTATGACATACAAAGAGTGTTAGGAATGCTAGGTTTATGTATATGAGATTACATTTGAATCAAGTATGAATATATATAGGCATACGGGAGAATGTCAAGTGTCAATAATCCACTTCTAATAGAGTTTAGAAGAAAGATTAAGAGTTAGAATAGGAAGGGTCCAGAATATGAAGAGTTTGTTGCGTATTTGAAAGGTTGGGTATAGGAAAGGTTGATTGCACACATATCTTTATCATGTCCCCGCAAGATGGAGCACCGAGAGGTGATTCCAATCTTTTTTGCTATTTGTTGGAAGCGAGAACAATGATGTAGGAACGACGCTCAATAACACAAGTAGTGCTCTTCAGCATGAAGTAGTAGAAATAGTGGCGCTCAGTGATGGCGCATGAGACGATGCTCAATGGCACATGGGACGGTGCAAGGAACGAAGCTCGATGGCGCAAGGAACGACGCACGATGGCATAGAGGATGACACACGATGGCATAGAGGACAATGCACGATGGCACAGGGACGATGCTCGATAGCATAGAGGACGGTGCACGATGGCGCAAGGACAACGCTCAATGGCTTGGGGAGCGGCGCTCGATGGCATGGGGATGACGCTCGATGGCGCGGAGACGGTCTGACTATTGAATCTGGGTAGTATAGAAGTAGTGATATTCGGTAGGAAGTAATAGAAGTAGTGGTGGGATGGCCCTGAGTAGATGGGATGGACATCGGAATCTCTCGGGATAGGGACAATGGCTGTAGAAACATAAAACCTTTTTTTTCATGGCTGCAAGACTAGTATTTGGATCAGAGCTCTGATACCATGTTGGTAAATAAATAATTATAGAAATTATAAAGATAATGATACCATAAAGAGAATAATAGAAAAATAGGATCATCACATACAAAGAGTGTTAGGAATGTTAGGTTTATGTACATGATATTACATTTGAATCAAGTATGAATATGTCACGCCCCGCTACCCAAAGGAATACGGAATACGAGTGCGTGACAAAGCCCAGCGAATGATTCTCATCATTCATAAGCTGTAGGATCGACTCAGCATCATAACAAGAATATACTCATCCACGCATGCATGAATAATTTATTAATCCACAGAAAACAATTGAAACAAAACATAATTATCCCAAAAATTTTCAGATCTGAATCCAAAGATAAAACTTCGGGACTACAAGCCCGTTACAAGTTTCAAGTAGCAACAGAAATAAATAACTCGAATACAAAATAATTAAGCAAGTTTTTTCCCAAGCGAAGCCTAGAACGTCTGCTCACCAATTCCAACAGGCAATTCGTCTCCAAAATCTGTATAAATATAAAAAGGAGAAATGGAGAAACAAAGACAAACGCCCTTAGTGCAAGTTAGGGCTGCAAGTAGTACAAGTAAGGGTATGAAAATAAGTACAAGAAATATGAAACAAAATTTGGAATAAAAAACGTATAACATGATATGATAAGGATGCAATAAGTAGTGAAGTTCAAGAGACTAGCTAGTAAGTAAGACAACTCAAGTAACAAGATTTGGTAACAAGTACTAGTAGTGGAACAAGTGACAAGTGAACATGTAATTGTATCAAGCATCAAGTAACAAGTATCACGTACAAGTGTCAAGTAACAAATATCAGGTACAAGCATCAAGTAGGGTATCAAGTGTATTCAAGTGACAAGTTATTTTTAAGTCTAATGTTTAATTCTATATAGGTAGCATTTCATGCATCCATACTTTTACCACGTGGTTGCTACTTACAAACAGTTACGTTTAGGCCTAGTGGTGGATTTTATAGGGCGGTGTACTCAGGTATCAAGTATCAAGTAAGCATATTCATGAATCGGGTAATCATATAGCTAGTTCATGTGTCAAGTAATAACATGACAAGTCATGAATCAAACGATAATTTACTAGTTCATGAATCGAGTAATAACAAGTCCATGAATTGAATAACCATATACTAGTTCATAAATCAATAGTAACTAGTTCATGAATCAAATAATCATATACTAGTTCATGAATCAATAGTAACTAGTTCATGAATCGAATAATAATATAACTAGTTCATGAAGCATGTATCAAGTGAAAAACACGGCCCCTCTTCCGAGTATACTAACCTATATTGTCCACTACTATGGTCTTTTCCTTAAATCCTGACTTATTATTTATTATTATCATCAAACAAAAATAAAAGTGTGTGAAATAGGTCAAGTAAACATGATCGAGAATAGGGAACAAGTTTAAGATAATTAGAAGGCATATTCGAGGGTCAACACAAATTTAAATTATCAAGAACTACGAGAATTTCAATTCTGGACAGCATGACGTTGCTGCACCAAAACTGCGATTGCCGTTGCTACAAGATAGAAAGTGTGGATTCGTCAGAAGGTCTAGAAACTAGACTCCTATCCGGTTCCAACTCATATAAATAAGATACATAAAAGTTGTAGCATCAGGTGTCAAAACAACAAACTACACAGGATTTGTGTTCAGTCAGAATTTGTAACACTGAGTTTATACATATGAAACAGTTTTAAAAATTCATTAGTTAATTCCAGAAAAATTAGAGAATGTTCTCTAGTGTGTCTAGTATCAGCATGCAAAATTTCAAGTCATTGTCTTACAGGTAGAATAGTTAAATTAATTGTAAAACAAAGTGATACAACAATTTTTATGAATCTGCGATTACAGATACAGCAGCAATAAAACTGCGATAACTCACAAACCATAACTCGGAATTCAATTTCATTAAAAGATTAGTAAACTGGACATTTGGGGCTAAATTTCATATTCAGGACTCAAGTCCAGATTCTGATGTTATCGGGGTCAAAACAGCAAGCAAAGACAAGAATAGTAGCATATGTGAATTTCTTCTATATAAAAGTAGGATGATTAATGAATATTATGAGACTAATTTAGTGTGTGATACAAAAGTGATGTAATGGATATCAAATCAGCAAGTCACATTTATTCTTCAACTCAAGAAGGTAAGATCAACACATACATCATGCACACACATCTACAAGTCTAGATGATTCTTAGTTTCATGTGTTCAAATAATTAGGAGATCAAATAGATCCAACAAGATGGGAAATAAATATATCAATGAAGGATTATGACTCTTATGATCATGGAATTTATAAGGAGTAAGATTATCAACTATAAGCCAAGAGGGGAGTCACAACTACGATCACAACTAGATCTACTTGCAGTATCTTCAAATAAAAGCTTGTACTAGAACAATAAATTGTACACGAAGATACTTTCCTTGATTAGATGAGAGCGTTGATCGACGATCGAGATCAGATGGATTGGATCGGTGCGGATCTTGATGGAGATCAAGATCGATGAAGATCGACAGCTCCGATCAAATTTGATCGGATCAGATGGTGTCACAATCTTGATGAGATCGCGTGGCCGAGATTCAAAACAGCCTTTCCTTCTCCTTCCTTTGATCAACAGAAGCGACGTTGGTGGGGGCTTCTACCAGCGATGCGAGCGACGACTGCGAAGGGAACTCGATGCAGGAAGGCGACGATGGCGATATTGGGGAGGCAACGGAGGTGCTCTGCTTGGGCAGGAAAATAGGGGAGGATGAAGGAGCAACGGAGAGGCGAAGCTTCGAGGTTTCGGGGATGGCGAGGTAACGAGGGGATGAGTAGAGGTAGGGGATGAAAACGAGGATGGGCACAAGCGATGGGGTGATGGGTTCGGGAGTGAGGTGAGGCAAGGAAGACGATGAGTGCACGAGGAGGAAGACGAAGATGGAGGATGAGGACGACGGTAAGGTGGCGACGAAGGCGAGGGTGATGGGAATGGGTGGAGTTGAAGGACGGCGACGGAATTCGAAGAGTCGGGAGGAGGTGAAGAAGCGGAGAAGGTGAATAGTAGGAAAAAGGGTTGGTGGCTGCTGTTAGGTTTACACAGTGAATAAGTTAGGGTTAATTAGGGTTAGGAGTAATTAGGTTTATATAGTATAGGGTTTCGGGTTGTGGGTTATTGGTTAACGGGTTTGAGTAGGATCCAAAAAGAGATTGAGTCAAAATTCACTATAATTAGGAAAAATGAATTAGATGAGATGAAACAGTCAAATCCCCATGAAGAACAACAAATTAGAAAGGATTGGGAAGATGCAATTGAAATAAATATTGGCACAAAATTGAGTCAAAACAAATGAAATGATTTTTATTAGAACTGGAAATAAAATACAGATTCTCAAATTGAGAAACAGAGTACAATGGAATAAAATACGGTAGAGAAATACAAATACAGGGAACAGGGGTTACAGAATATATGTAGGCATACGAGAGAATGTCAAGTGTCTCTAATCCACTTCTAATAGAGTTTAAAAAAGGAAGATTAAGAGTTAGAATAGAAAGAGTCAAGAATATGAAGAGTTTGTTGGGTATTGGAAATGTTGGGTATAAGAATGGTTGATTGTACACATATCTTTATCACAACCTTCCCCCACCAAAATAGCTCCCATAATATCTAAATGACTACCACCATCATCCAATAATCAAGAAAATCAACTCCTACTTGTTGTGCGACGATGGTAGTCAAGCTAGTTCAAAACTTGGACTCAATTTTGACCTATTCAGATCAGATTGGGTGGGTGCATGGGATCTCTCTCATGTCCGTAGGTGGTGTTTGAGGTACTATTAGGGGCGATGACAGTTGCAATTATGGTTGGAGGCGACATTGAACGATGGACAACCTTGGTGATCAGAGAAAGGGTTCGACTTTGACCTATTAAGGTCGGACTGGGTGGGTACCTAGGGTTTCTCTCATGCCAGTGGGTTTGAAGGTGGCATTCGTGTTACCATTGGGGCAACGATAAGTGACGATTGAGATTGTGGGTAACAATAGCGATGGACAATGTAAGTAATGAGAGAAATGACTCAATATTAACTTATTCATGTCATATTGGAGGGATGCATGTGGTTCCTTTCGTATCTATGTGTTTGGATGTGGCATTTGTGTTACACTTGGGGGCGATAACAGCTGTGGTTGCGGGCGGTGGTGGCAATGAACAGTAGTCAACCCAGGGGATGAGAGCAATGACTCAATTTTGATATATTCAGGTCAGATTGGTGGGTTTCCGTGGCGTCTCTCGTGTCAATGTGCTTGGTGATGACGTTTGTGTTATCGCTTGCAGTAGAGATGACATTCGGTTTGGTTCAGCACGAGAAAGGCTTGGCCTGCCACAAGACTGGTCCAAACTGGACTCGAACCACCTCAGCAGATGGGCTGCTCCTTTGCAGTCGAACACCCACGTTGACCCAGCCTAGTTATGGCCCAGCCCCAGGTTGAATCGGGACCGGATTGAACCGGCACGGTCTAGTACGGGTCAGCTATATGTGTGTGTGTGTGTGTGTGTGTGTGTGTGTGTAAAAGGGATATGAGCAACATGCTCATTTATAAATGAGCAAGTGATTATGTGGCATGCATGTGATACATTTGACAACTAACCCTTTTAAGGATTTTCCAATCACATGCATGCCACATCATCAATTGCTTATTTACTAAATGAGCAAGTTGCTCATACCCCTTTTTCCCTATATATATATATATATATATATATATATATATATATATATAGAGAGAGAGAGAGAGAGAGAGAGAGAGAGAGAGAGAGAGAGAGTTAGTCTATTATGAGATGGTGAGATGGGCTCCTTATCGTGAGCGGGAGATCACGATCGTTCGATTGCAGGCCGATGGTCAAGATCTGATCCGACTATCAACTGATATGTTGAAGGGCAAAATAGTCATTTCTCAGCTCAGATCTTTCTCATCTGAGCTACTCTCTCCCGTTCTCTCTCTTTCTCTCCTTGACGAATTCGAAGTAATCTCAGCGCCCCCGTAAAAAACCCTAGCTTCGATGCGTCGCCCATCTCACCCGTTCTCTCTTTCTTCGATGCGTCGCTCATCTCTCCCATTCTCTCTCTCTCTCTCTTCGATGCGTCGCCCATCTCAGTTCCTGAGCATTTCGAAGCTAGGGTTTTTGATTTTGGGGTTTTGAGCGGTTTGGCTGCTATCGATACCCACCCGATCGAATCTCTCTCTCTCTTCGATGCGTTCTCTCATCTCTCCCGTTCTCTCTCTCTCTCTTTCAAAGCTAAGGTTTTTGGTTTTTGATTTTGGTCCATTGAGGGGTTTGGCTGCTATTGAAACCCACCGATCAAAACCCTAACTCCACCTTTCTTCTCCACCCCGACATCTTCGAATCATGTATAATTTTGTGAACATTTTTTTTCCCAATTTTTTTTTCTTTCAAATCCCTTATTTTGTAAACTCTTTATTATTAATTAATTTGTCAGGTAATATTTTCATCTCAAGAATAGTGTGTGGAACAAGGTGATCAGCTACAATATGTCAGGGAAGTATTCGAATCCCATTTATCCATTTTGGGGTTTGGTCTTTCTATATTTTAGGTTTGATTGTTGATAGTTCGATTGGTGGTGGTTCACAATGTGAGAACTGTCAGTATCATTCTATTTTATGTTTGGTTTACTGTTAACCATGACTTTATTATGCTATAGTAGTATACTTGTAGCGCCACGAATTTCTAATATAAGAGCTTAGAAAATACGTGGCACATTCCCAGCAATCCACTTCAATTGTAATAATAACACAAACAACACCACTAAAGTTTTCAACTTTTATTACAACAATTATTACAAATCACAGCGGAATTCAAACAAACTCAACTCATAATTTCTTTATTTACAATACCAATTTGTCTCAACACTGTTAATACAAATTTACACAAAACTCTTATGAGACAAATATATCTCAAAACCAACTTAAGCATTCCATCTCCAACTCTAAGCATTAACCTGCAACATGTGAGGCTAGAGAGAGTCCCTAACCCCCAAAACTAACGGGGTTAGCCATAAATGGTGTGAGTGACATAAAATCAAACAAGCAACATAAATGAACATAAATCATGATATTCTCAACGAAAAGGTAGTAAACCAAATATACCAAAATAAGAAGTAACGAGAAGTGAAAAACAGGTGATACGAAAACCAATGGTCAAGTGTGGAAATCAGTAAAACCAAATGCATGAAAATGAGTCAAGAAAACACAAATGCTATATGCAGACTACGATGATTACTAAGAGATAAAGATAGACTATGAGGATTAGCCCATGCCCGATAATTCCGTGAGTGATCCCACATCTCAAGTAACCACTTGGATAATTCCGGAGATCATCTCACATCTAGACATAAACACATCATCACATGAATACCCCACAAGCGTCGCCTCGACCTTGATCATTCCGGAGATCAATCCCACATCTCAAATAACTACCTGGATAATTCCGGAGAAATATCTCACATCTCAAGTAAATCACTTGGATAATTCTGGAGATTAAGTCTCGCATCTAAAGTCATACTGAGGTGCATAACTCATGTTCCCATTCGTCATAACACTACTAATGCCTATTCTTATTGTTTTTGGGTTACTGAATTACTCAACAAAATCTCCTAGAGTCGGTGTACCCTACCGGGATAACTCAAAACTGAATAACTGAATATGCCTCAACGGGCCTCAACAAATAACTCAACAAATATCTCAACATCGGTATCCTAGGGTCACCTACCTCTAGAGACTCAAACTCAAAAGTCTAAACAAATTCCACTAACAAGAGTGGCTCAACTAAATATCTCAAAATCATATTCATAACTGAATATCTCAAAATCAAATACTGAACATCTCAAAATCAAATACTGAATCAAAGATCAAATATAGACTGAATTATCTGAAAACCAATCATTCGAAATAACACTAAAGATTACAAAGATTCATCAGTACCAGTCGACTGTACAGTAGACCGGTCGACTGTCCAGAGATCAAATATCCAAAATTTTATGAAAATAGACTAAATCATAACAGTCGACTTAAAAAGGTTAGTGGTCGACTGTCCCGAAAGGGCTGAACAAAATATTTCTCAGTGGACCAGTCGACTGACAGTAGTCTAAGTCGACTGTCCAGAACACATTTTACAAAAATAAATCTCAGTGGATCAGTCGACTCCTAAGAGTCAAGTCGACTATCCAGAACGCTTCTCCGAAGACTGAAGGTGCATCAGTAGAGTCGTACCAGTCGACTGCATAGTAGGCCAGTCGACTGTCGGCCTACAGTTCTCTTATTTTAGGTCTAGGTACAAAACCCAAACTGGAGTTCCAAAGATTTATTGTTCACGAAATATAGTTCGCTCTCAGGCAAAATAATCAAACCTCAAATAATCTCCATAAGGATACATTTCTCAATCACCCAAGTGTCGAAATTCAATTCTCAAGATCCATAATCACTAATCTTTCCATTAGGGTTTCTCAAAACTAATTCCTTTCACAACTAAGATCAAAATCTGATTGTATACTCCAGATCCAGATGTTCACCATCCGATCACAACCATGATCAATTCTTAACATGCTTTCAAACAATATAATTTCATAACTCAAGATCTACTCAATATCCATAAGTTCCACAAACATGGTCCGACAATAACAATGGTTCGTATACATTCACATCACAATACAAGGATCATATCATTCATATGGCGAAATAAAGCTAAACGATGTCATTCACAAAAATCAAAACAAACAATGTCATATCATTCACAAAATCAAGCAACAACACAACAAATGTCACTCACCTTGTTTTAAGAAAATCCACAAAAGCTTTCCTCCTTGCTAGATCCAAAATTCTCCTTTTTGCTTCTCCAAAACAAGTCGCCAAAAATAATGACGGCTGGAAGAAATATCCCTTAAATATCCGGGAATAGATTTTAGGGTTTTACTCGCATTTTGTAAAACAATCCTTTCCAAAAATACAATTTGCATGTATAGATCATTCTTTGGAAATTCCATCAAAACTCATTTAAATTTGGATTTAATAAAAAATATACATTCTAAATCTCCATTATTACTGTTCAAAACGTCCAGAAATTGTATTTGCACTTTAACTCTTAAGATTGTCAATTTTACAAAAAGGTCCTTCCTTTCTCGAAAATTGCAAATAGTTCCAATAAATTTCAGAAAAATCTGGAAAAATACTAGTTAAATCTCAAATATTAAATAATGATTTTTCATAAAGAAAACTAAATTTTCAAACTTCTCATGAAAGGAATTGCACGTGTTTTGCACGTGTACCAAAGATAAATTTTTCTGAAAATATTCATTAAATCTCCAAAAATAAATTTAAATTCATTTTCAAATATAAAAAAATAATATTTGAAAATACGGGGTTCTACATCACTCCCTCCTTAGAAGAGTTCTGTCCTCAGAACTACTACTAGTGAGTCCAAACACATGTCATCAAAAGAAATAATATCTCATAAATAGAACATAGTCCAAACAATATATCAACAAGGAATTCAAATATCTCATAATGGAAACATAGTTCAAACAATTGCATCGGACAATTCAATCAAAATAAGAGAATACAACTCAAACCAAAGTATTATCATAAAAGAATTACAATCACATAATAGAAATACACTCATACAAACAGTTCAGGGAAATCCTTCTGCATGCGGTCCTTGGGCTCCCAAGTAGCCTCCTCGAACTGCTGATTCCTCCACAATACCTTGACCATAGGTATCACCTTGCTCCGAAGAACTCTCTCTCTACGGTCAACAATCTCAACAGGCTATTCCTTATAACTCAAGTTCACCTGTAGATCTTCAGGAACCTCTACCAACTGGTGATTCTGATCTGGCACATACTTCCTTAACAATGACACGTGAAACACATCATGCACCTGTGCCAACTCCTCTGGAAGCTTCAATCTGTAAGCGGTCTTGCCAATCCGCTCCACAATCCTGTATGGACCAATATACCTTGGCGCCAACTTGCCTCCCTTACCGAACCTGATCACTCCTTTGGTCGGAGAAACCTTGAGAAAAACTGCATCCCCAACCTCAAACTCCAAGTCTCTTCGTCGAGTATCAGCATAACTCTTCTGCCGACTCTGAGCCTCGACTAACCTCTTGCGAATCAGCTCAATCTGCTCTGACGTCTGCTGCACGATCTCAGGACCATACATCTTCCTCTCACCAACCTCATCCAACAAACAGGTATCCTGCACCTCCGCCCGTACAAAGCCTCATACGGTGCCATCCCAATACTCGCATGGTAACTGTTGTTATAAGCAAACTCAGCCAATGCCAAGTATCTCTCCCAACTACCACTGAAATCCATAATACAAGCCCTCAACATGTCCTCCAGCACTCGATTCACCCTCTCCGTCTGACCATCGGTCTGTGGATGAAAAGCGGTACTGAAATCAGTTCTGGTGCCCAAAGCTTCTTGTAGGCTCTTCCAAAACCTTGAAGTAAACCTCGGATCTCTGTCGGATACAATCGACACAGGAACTCTATGAAGTCTCACAATTTCACCAATGTACAACTCAGCCAATTTCTCCATCGACCAAGTAATCTTCATGGCTAGAAAGTGAGCCGACTTAGTCAAACGGTCCACAACAACCCAAATCGAGTCATTGCCCTTCGAACTCCTCGGCAAACCTGTGATGAAATCCATACTGATATTCTCCCACTTCCACTCCGGAATGGGTAACAGCTGTAACAAACCTCCAGGTCTCTGATTTTCTGCTTTGATCTGCTGACAAGTCAGACACCTTGCCACAAAATCTGCTACATCCCTCTTCATACCAGACCACCAAAAGTGCTGTTTGATGTCCCTGTACATCTTCGTGCCTCCTGGATGAACTGACAACAATGTACAGTGTGCTTTCTGCAATATACTCTCTCTCAAATCTACATTATCTGGAACACACAACCTTTCACCCATCCGAAGAACTCCATCTTGGACACGAAACTCTGATAGCTTGCCTTCTGAAACCTGATGCAGCATCTTCTGAATCTCTGCATCTGATCTCTGACCTTCCACAATCCTCTCTCTTAAGGACGGCTGCAGCCTCAACTGAGCCAAAGATGCCCCTAAACCTCGCAGTACCACCTTGATACCTGCCTGATCAATCTCTGCTGCCAACTCCTTCCGAGTGGTGATCAACCTTGATAAACTACTCTTCCTGCTAAGTCCATCAGCCACCACATTCGCTTTGCCCGGATGATACTTGATCTCGGGACGAATGTCTTCCAATACCTCCAACCACCTTCTCTGCCGAAGATTTAGATCCTTCTGTTGATAAATGTATTTCAGACTCTTGTGGTCGGTGTACATATTAACCTTCTCACCATAGACATAATGCCTCCACAGCTTCAAGGCATAAATGATAGCTGCTAGCTCCAGATCATGCGTCGGATAATTCTTCTCATGCGGACGCAACTGCCTCGAACCATAAGCAATGACCTTGCCTTCTTGCATCAAGACACATCCCAAACTTTTGAGAGACGCATCACTGTAGATATCATAATCTTTCCCTGCTTGCGGCAAAGCTAAGATAGGTGCAGTAGTCAACCTTTCCTTTAACTCAAGGAAACTCTCCTCGCACTTATCTGTCCACACAAATGCCACACTCTTCCGGGTCAAACCTGTCAATGGAACTGCAATCTGAGAATAACCCTGAATAAATCTCCTGTAGTATCCAGCTAAACCCAAGAAACTTCTGACTTCCTTCACAGACGTTGGCCTGGGCCAATCCTTCATTGCTGCAACTTTCTGGAGATCAGTAGCTACTCCCTCCTTAGAAAGAATATGCCCAAGGAAAGCTACCTCAGACTTCCAAAACTCACACTTCGACAATTTGGCATACAAGCTATGCTCCTGCAACTTCTGTAATACCGCTGTCAAGTGCGTAGAATGCTCCTCCCCCGACTTCGAATATACCAAAATATCATCGATGAATACTACCACGAAGGAGTCGATAAATGGCCTCAAAACCCGATTCATCATATCCATGAATACTGCTGGCGCATTCGTCAACCCGAATGGCATTACCAAGAACTCATACAGCCCATGACGAGTCCTGAAAGCTGTCTTACTCACATCTTCCTCCTTGACTCGCACCTGATGATACCCTGACCTCAAGTCAATCTTCGAAAACACAGCTGCTCCTTGAAGTCTGTCGAACAAATCATCAATCCGCGGCAACGGATACTTGTTCTGAATAGTCACCCTGTTCAACTCCCGATAGTCAATGCACATCCTCATTGACCCATCCTTCTTCTTGACCAACAACACTGGCGCTCCCCATGGAAAAGAACTCGGCCTGATAAGCCCCTTGCTCAACAGCTCCTCAATTTGCTTCTTCACCTCATCTTGCTCTACAGGTGCCATCCTGTACGGAGCCTTGGAAATCGGCGCACTCCCCGGCTGAACATTGATGCCAAACTCCACATCTCTCTGCGGCGGTAATCCTGGAAAATCATCCAAGAACACCTGAGGAAAATTTTGAACAACCGGAATGCCCTTGACTTCATCTGAAATTGCCATCTTAGATACCATTACAGTCGCCTTCGGAATCTTCTTCTTCCCTTGAAAAGTCACTGCAGGTCCACCTGGTGCTTTCACCAATACCTCCTTCTGCTTGCAACCAATTGTGGCATCATATATTGCCATCCAATCGATGCCCACGATGACATCCACACCCAACACTTGCAGCTCGATCAAGTCGATGCCGAACATCCTTCCACCAATCTCGATATCACAGCCCTCGTAATATCGATCCGCAATCAACTCCTCACCTGACGGCGTTGCCACCGACAAAACCCTGCCTGGGAACAATTTAGGTTCCAAACCTAAGATCCTTGCAAAATTTGGCGATACAAAAGTGTGCGATGAACCAGTGTCAAACAAAACCTTTGCCTTTATTCCATTTATTAAAACAACTCCTGTTACAATAAGAATGATACTCAATCTTAAATTATTCTCAAATAAAGGTTTTATTCATTACATTGATTCAAAATAAAATTCAAAATTCTTGCATACCCTGTATTACATTTTCCGAGTTACCCGCATCCTCCTCGGTTAATGCAAATACTCGCCCTTGCCTCTTCTAGATTTTGCTCCCACCTGAACCATCCTTCTTCAGTTGTGGACAATGGGGCTTAGAATGTCCTGTCTGCCCACACTGGGAACAAATATGCTCTGCCAATTTCGGACATGCTGACCTGTAGTGCCCTGCCTCCTTGCAGTAGTAACAGGTCACTCCCTGAGCTGCAGGTGCCTTCTGCACCGGTCCACTAAACTTGGCCTGCTTCGCGGGGAATCCCTTCCCACTATGGCCCGATGCTGGCCTCTTGTTCCGGTTCCATGTATCTTGTTTCTTCTGAAATTGGTCCATATCCTCCTCAGTCATTGCTGCTCTCCTGACCAGCCTCTCGAATCTCCTGATACCCAACGGAACCATCCTCGACCTCAAGTTTGACCTCAAGCCCTGCTCAAACTTTTTGGCCTTCTTCGCTTCGTCAACAACTAGCTCGGGTGCATACCTCGAAAGTTGAGCAAACTTGGTCTCGTACTCCCGCACGGTCATGCTGCCCTGCTGAAGGTTCATGAACTCGGTCGCCTTCTTCTCCTGAACATCTAGAGGAAAGAAACGATCTCTGAACTCCTCCAGAAAAGCTTCCCAAGTCAACTGCTGATCTCCCAGAGCCCTTTTTATTGACTCCCACCAAACACCAGCGTCCTTCTCAAGCTGCATCGACGCTAACTTCACCTTGCTGGCTGCTGGAGTCTCTGATACCTCGAAGATCGTCTCCATCTTCCGAATCCAATCATCTGCTGCTATTGGATCTGCTTGCCCCTCAAAGACTGGCAGCCTCATCCTCTTAAAGGATTCAATCTGCTTAATAGGATCGGCGTTCACCAATCCATGCCCAGCTCCGTGATTCGGCTGCGGATTCTGCTGCTGCGCTTGCTGCTGCGCCACATTGAGTGCCATCAGCGTATTCAACGTCTGATATACTTTGGCAAACTCAGCTTCGAGGTCAATTCCCGTTCCCCGAGAACTACCAGATCCATCCTCATTATTGCCACCATTCCTGCTCCTGGGTGCAACCATTTTGAATACTGCAAAACGAGGAAAAACTTAGAGCATCACACACACAATTCAAACTCACATCAATAACCTTTGGCAAAATCTCAGTTGAATCCCAAAGGTAAAACATCATATTCAATTCTATGTGATACTCACTCTTTAATGTCCACACCTAGGTACACACCCTCTAGTGTCCACACCTAGGATATTTTTATGTCATGTTTAGTATTACTATTGAAGCGTTGCTCTGATACCAATCTCTGTAGCGCCCCGAATTTCTAATATAAGAGCTTAGAAAATACGTGGCACATTCCCAGCAATCCACTTCAATTGTAATAATAACACAAACAACACCACTAAAGTTTTCAACTTTTATTAAAACAATTATTACAAATCACAGCGGAATTCAAACAAACTCAACTCATAATTTCTTTATTTACAATACCAATTTGTCTCAACACTGTTAATACAAATTTACACAAAACTCTTATGAGACAAATATATCTCAAAACCAACTTAAGCATTCCATCTCCAACTCTAAGCATTAACCTGCAACATGTGAGGCTAGAGAGAGTCCCTAACCCCCAAAACTAACGGGGTTAGCCATAAATGGTGTGAGTGACATAAAATCAAACAAGCAACATAAATGAACATAAATCATGATATTCTCAACGAAAAGGTAGTAAACCAAATATACCAAAATAAGAAGTAACGAGAAGTGAAAAACAGGTGATACGAAAACCAATGGTCAAGTGTGGAAATCAGTAAAACCAAATGCATGAAAATGAGTCAAGAAAACACAAATGCTATATGCAGACTACGATGATTACTAAGAGATAAAGATAGACTATGAGGATTAGCCATGCCCGATAATTCCGTGATTGATCCCACATCTCAAGTAACCACTTGGATAATTCCGGAGATCATCTCACATCTAGACATAAACACATCATCACATGAATACCCCACAAGCGTTGCCTCGACCTTGATCATTCCGGAGATCAATCCCACATCTCAAATAACTACCTGGATAATTCCGGAGAAATATCTCACATCTCAACTAAATCACTTGGATAATTCTGGAGATTAAGTCTCGCATCTAAAGTCATACTGAGGTGCATAACTCATGTTCCCATTCGTCATAACACTACTAATGCATGTCCTTATTGTTTTTGGGTTACTGAATTACTCAACAAAATCTCCTAGAGTCGGTGTACCCTACCGGGATAACTCAAAACTGAATAACTGAATATGCCTCAACGGGCCTCAACAAATAACTCAACAAATATCTCAACACCGGTATCCTAGGGTCACCTACCTCTAGAGACTCAAACTCAAAAGTCTAAATAAATTCCACTAACAAGAGTGGCTCAACTAAATATCTCAAAATCATATTCATAACTGAATATCTCAAAATCAAATACTGAACATCTCAAAATCAAATACTGAATCAAAGATCAAATATAGACTGAATTATCTGAAAACCAATCATTCGAAATAACACTAAAGATTACAAAGATTCATCAGTACCAGTTGACTGTACAGTAGACCGGTCGACTGTCCAGAGATCAAATATCCAAAATTTTATGAAAATAGACTAAATCATAACAGTCGACTTAAAAAGGTTAGTGGTCGACTGTCCCGAAAGGGCTAAACAAAATATTTCTCAGTGGACCAGTCGACTGACAGTAGTCTAAGTCGACTGTCCAGAACACATTTTACAAAAATAAATCTCAGTGGATCAGTCGACTGCTAAGAGTCAAGTCGACTGTCCAGAATGCTTCTCCGAAGACTGAAGGTGCATCAGTAGAGTCGTACCAGTCGACTCATAGTAGGCCAGTCGACTGTCGGCCTACAGTTCTCTTATTTTAGGTCTAGGTACAAAACCCAAACTGGAGTTCCAAAGATTTATTGTTCACAAAATATAGTTCGCTCTCAGGCAAAATAATCAAACCTCAAATAATCTCCATAAGGATACATTTCTCAATCACCCAAGTGTCGAAATTCAATTCTCAAGATCCATAATCACTAATCTTTCCATTAGGGTTTCTCAAAACTAATTCCTTTCACAACTAAGATCAAAATCTGATTGTATACTCCAGATCCAGATGTTCACCATCCGATCACAACCATGATCAATTCTTAACATGCTTTCAAACAATATAATTTCATAACTCAAGATCTACTCAATATCCATAAGTTCCACAAACATGGTCCGACAATAACAATGGTTCGTATACATTCACATCACAATACAAGGATCATATCATTCATATGGCGAAATAAAGCTAAACGATGTCATTCACAAAAATCAAAACAAACAATGTCATATCATTCACAAAATCAAGCAACAACACAACAAATGTCACTCACCTTGTTTTAAGAAAATCCACAAAAGCTTTCCTCCTTGCTAGATCCAAAATTCTCCTTTTTGCTTCTCCAAAACAAGTCGCCAAAAATAATGACGGCTGGAAGAAATATCCCTTAAATATCCGGGAATAGATTTTAGGGTTTTACTCGCATTTTGTAAAACAATCCTTTCCAAAAATACAATTTGCATGTATAGATCATTCTTTGGAAATTCCATCAAAACTCATTTAAATTTGGATTTAATAAAAAATATACATTCTAAATCTCCATTATTACTGTTCAAAACATTCAGAAATTGTATTTGCACTTTAACTCTTAAGATTGTCAATTTTACAAAAAGGTCATTCCTTTCTCGAAAATTGCAAATAGTTCCAATAAATTTCAGAAAAATCTGGAAAAATACTAGTTAAATCTCAAATATTAAATAATGATTTTTCATAAAGAAAACTAAATTTTCAAACTTCTCATGAAAGGAATTGCACGTGTTTCGCACGTGTACCAAAGACAAATTTTTCTGAAAATATTCATTAAATCTCCAAAAATAAATTTAAATTCATTTTCAAATATAAAAAAATAATATTTGAAAATACGGGGTTCTACAATACTAGTCTGTTATATTCATGTGATTGTGAGTTCGCTTCTTCGTTGGATAACTTGGATTCTAGTTTTACAAGTGATGATGAGATGGATTATGTTTCTGAAATTGCACACTATGAATCATTTATTTAATGATTTGTAGGAGTGACTAGTGATGAATTAATCCTATCTGAGCTTTATTTTTCCTCATTGGTTATAAGTTTGGGTTTTGAGTATGGTGGATAATGCTTATCGAGGTTGGAGAGATCAGAACGATATTTACAAACTGGGAAGAAGGGTTTAGGATGTTTTTCGGGGGGATTGTTTATGAAGAGGGTGGAAGAATATATTTTGTATGTTTTATATTTTTAAAATATGATAATATCTTAATTTATCAGTTTTAAGTTAACTCTCTTCACTGTACTTATCTTCGCGTATCGAAGTCTCCAATAACATGTGCTAGAGTTACTTAAGCCGTTGTCGCCAATAAATCTGACTCTTTCGGTTAAAGAATTCAATCGGAGACTTGACCCTACAATAAGCAACCCTAACCTAACCCTAACCCTAACCCTACCCTTCAACCTTAACCCTACCTTTACCTATAACAATCTATAACCTAGGTTATTTTTTTAATTTTTAGCTCATTAATGGAGATTTAATGGAGATATAAGTTGTTAAGTTTTTTACATCTCACAATTCCAAATATTTTTAATGGAGATTTAATGGAGATTCAAATCCAAAAAAACCTCCATTACATCTCCTTTAAATCTCCATTAATGAGCAAAAAATTAAAAAATTCACCAAGGTTATAGATTGTTAAAAGTAAAGATAAGGTTAGGGTTGGAGGGTAAGGTTAGGGTAGGGTTTGGGTTAGACTTGCTTATTGTACAGTCAAGTTTCCAATTGATTTCTTTAACTAAAAGACTCTGATTTAATGGCGACAAAAACTTATGAAACTCTAGCACATGATATTGGAGACTGCGATACGCGAAGATAAGTACAGTAAAGAGATAATTAACTTAAAATTAATAAATTAAGATATCATTACATTTTTAAAATATAAAACATACAATATTTTTTCACCTTCTTCATAAACAATCCCCCCCCCCCAACATCCAATTGAAAGGGAAAAAAGCTCAAATCAAACATAAAAAATCAAAGCCAAGTTTTTTGCTTTAAGCCTCTGTTTCAGACAACGACTTAGGTTATAGAAAGTCGTTGTTTGAAACAACGACTTCAATTTGCTTAGCCTTAAGCCTATGTTTCGAACAACGTCTATAGGATATAAAAAGTCGTTGTTTGGAAACAACGGCTTCAATTGGCTCAAATATTTTTAACCTTAAGTTGTTGTTTCCAACAACGACCTAGGTTATACGAAGTTTGAGACAAATTCAATTAAGAGAGCAATGACTTTTTGCTCAAATTTTGCTTAGCTTTAAGTCGTTGTTTTCAACAACGGCCTAAGTTAAAATTTTGCCAAAAAAATCTCATAATTCCCAAGAAAATTTTACATCGACCCATTGTTTCCAACAATGACTCATTTGCAATGGAGTTTTTTATATCTCATAATTCAAAAAAAGTTAAAGGAAATTTAATAGAGATTCAAATCCTAAAAAATCTCCATTAATGAGCAAAAGGAAATGACCTAGGTTATGGATTATTAGAGATAAAGGTAGGGTTTGGGTTGGAGGGTAGGGTTTGAGTTAGACTTGCTTATTGTAGGGTCAAGTCTCCGATTGAATTCTTTAACCGAAAAACTCCGATTTATTGGCGACAACAGCTTAAGTAACTCTAGCCATGTTATTAGAGACTGCGATACGCGAAGATAAGTACAGTGAAGAGAGAACTAACTTAAAATTGATAAATTAAGATATCATCACATTTTAAAAATATAAAACATACAACCCCCCCCCCCCCCCAAACCCCAAAAAAAAGGGGAAAAAATCAAATAAAAAAAAATAAAAAAAAATCAAAGACAAGTTTTTGCCTTAAGCCTCTGTTTCGAACATCGAATTAGGTTATAGAAAGTCGTTGTTTGAAACAATGAATTCAATTTGTCGCAAAATTTTGCTTAGCCTTAAGTCTCTGTTTCGAACAACGACCTAGGTTATAAGAAGTCATTGTTTGAGACAAATTCAAGTCAGAGAGCAAGAGTTTTTTGCTCAAATTTTGCTTAGCCTAAGCAATTATTTCCAACAACGGCCTAAGTCAAAATTTTGCCAAAAAATTTACAAGTTCGTCAACTGCAGGAGAAAGAGAGTGTGAGAGAGTAAATAAGATTGAGAGTTATTTGTGTTGAAATACCCAAATTACCCCATCACCACTTAAGTAGAAGAAGGGGCTGATGGGCGGAATCGATCATGGCCGTTGGATCTTGATCAATCTGATCCAACGCCCAAAGAGGAGTTTGCAATGGGTCTGTGCAAACAGACCCGTTTGCAATGGAGCGTTGCTCTCTCTCTCTGTCTCTCTCTCTCTCTATATATATATATATATATCTATAACTATTATAATGGGAGAGATGGGGTTGGTAAACAAACAAATCCTAATTTGTTTGTGAGCAAACCCGTGCATCGCACGTGCTTTTTTTTGTCCTTTTTCATTCCCCTCCACGTGCATCGCACGTGCATGATACTAGTATATATATATATTCTAACCCCCATCCTACCTATTTATAACCAACTCCACATCCTCACCTCTCTCATCTCATAAATGTGAAATTAAAAATTTTCTAAGTTTAAAATTCAAGTACATTTAGTCTCACATTGGTGATGTAATACCCTGTATTTAGAGAGAGTATATACATAATAAAATGGGCCCAGAAATATTACATATATATACACATATATATGTATGGGCCAAGAAAGAGTGCGTTGGCATTAATGGGCCGGATGTTGCTGGTTGTGCTTCATGTGAGACTCACATGAAGGAGTGCACACGTGAGAAGTGCATGGTGTGTGAGTGTGGGTAGTTGACATTTATCCCACTTCAGTAGAGAATAGGAGTAGTGTTTATACATAGTTTGCCAATAATCTATAAGTACAAACTAGCTATAAGTTAGGTTTTGTTCTTGCGCGCGTACAGAGCTGCTTGGGGCGTCACATGTGAGATGAGAGAAGTGAGGAGGTGGAGTTAACTATTTATAACTAGGATGGGTAGACTAATTGAGTAGTGGGTAGTGAGCAATTAATTTTGTTGTTCCAACCCATTTGTTATAATATTTGAAATATTAACCAACTTATTTTATAAAAAAAAAAAAAATCAAAAATCTCATAGGCCTGGCCCCCAACCTGGGGGCCTAGGGTCGGGTCCGGGCTTCTCCTTCCCCACTCTAAGTCCGGTCCAGCTCGGCCCGCGAAATCCACTAACCCGGCCTACCAAAGCACGGGCTGGGGTCAAACCCCCCGGTTTTCAGCTCGGTCCGACTCAGGTGGCCCGAATACCACCCCTAGCTTGCGGCGACAGTAGTTGTGGTTGCGAGAGGCGCAACAATGAACGATGTACAAGCGACGCGACGATAGAAAAAGTTCAATTTTTTGACCTATTCAGGTCAGATTAGGTTGAAGCGGGGGACTTGCGTTGGCTGGATCAGTTGACAAATATGATTATGTTTTGTTATATTATTTGATTGTTGGTTGTTATTATTTTTGTAGGGAACTCCCATGTTTTGGACGAGTTCTCTTTTTTGCGGAGTATAGGTTTCATGACCTACCATGTTGAGTTTCTTAAACTTCATAATCCATCTTTGGTTGTATGTTTTATTAAACTCTTTTTAATAGAACGCGAGGAGATTCTAACTTGCAGTTAACGATTAAAAAAAAACTAATATATTAGGTGATACATAACGTACAATATATTCTGATAGTCCAATTAATGTGCATCGCAGCTTACCACTTAACTGGTTATGCGGCCACTTAGTAAGAGATGATCGAGATGATTCATAGAGTAATGTTTTTTTTTAAGGAAAAGGTGGAGTATGGCCACCCTGGTTTATTAATAAGAAATTAATGATACATACCTAATCTGAGCCAGATTACAACCTACAGACAGGAAATATAACATATATGAAGCAATACGATCCGTACAAACAACAAATCCCTTCAACAACTCTGGAGGGTGGGCCGACAAACAAGCTCGGTCCAGCAAAATTATATGTACGTCAGTTTAACTTCGTACACTGCGTCTACGATATATGCACACCTACCTGAAACTAATCTGGCAGAATTTTAACACCCGCTGATCTCCGCCTTCTCCGCAGCGAGGAGACCCGTCAGTTTAGATTCGTAGAGTAATGTTAAATCTAGCTGTCTTGAGATGGATGACAGTAGAAGCTGGCTAGTTATGTGATGTGACACCCATGATCTTTTCTGCCATTTGGAAAGCATATATACTTAATTTGAAGTCAATGGCCTAGATTGTCTAAGATAACTTCTCTCATCTATAACAACTGAATAAAGCTTGAATTTCTTGAAAGTCAATTGAACGATAAAGGAACACTGTTTCTCGTTTACTAACCAAGGATTATAAGAACTTTAATTTTCCAGCCTATATGTTCTAAATTTCTTGCCCTAATCTTATGATATAAACATGTGTTGTCAACCTTTTTAGAAGTCTTGCATCTTATGTTAGAAAATGATTAATTGTTGACATCTTAATTTGTAATTATATGATATTTTTCAACACTTATCATGTTCATGCTACTACCAAAAACTTCATTGCCTTTTGAATGCTTCTTGGTGTTTTCAAGGCACATTTTTGATAATCTGTTATAGTTAGAATTTCAGTCCCTGCTTAAATTACTCCCTCACAAATTATTATTTGTTTATGTAATAGTCCTAACATGCCTTGCTCAATAGCGCCTCGATTATCATTAACAGAACGATGAGTACAGTCATCTTATAAATAAATAAATAAATAAATAAAATAAAATAGCATCTTGATCGTCTAGTTAATTTACACTTTTTTTTAGCAAGGTTAACTAATGTATGCGTTCACATTTTGTGTTAGGTTAATACAAAAACACGATTTCTAGGATAAGAGTGTATTGAGTGCAAAATTTTATACTAAAAAGAAATGTTCAATGCAAGGATCACTTTCTAATTTGGAAATGATAAATTGCAAAATGAACAGATTTTCAATAAGGATACTGATCAAACCAGGTGCTTTGTGAAAAGAATATTGTATTGAGTTTGTAGAGTAAATAGAAAGCACCTATATGAATGGCAGGAGAGGTTGCTAGCTTGAGGCACAGGTTAACTTTGGTTAACTCGATGCTCTCGGCCTCAGTACTTCATGTCATTCTTTGAAGTTCCAACATGGGTCATCAAAGGACATTATTGTTTACGTACAAATTGTTAATCCAATCTATGCTGATATATAAATAAGATATTTACAAGGGAATAATATGTCAAATGGCCAAGTAATTTCTCCTAACCTAAGATACCCAATTAGTTTAACAGATCATTTCATTTAGATTATGCCTCAATCATGTTGCGAAAGATTTAGCTATAATTCATGGACAACGAATAACCTCACGTTCGTGATACCAATCCTCGTTAAATTTTATATATTTCATGACCAAACCAACCAAACACTTCAGTGGCTTCTACACATGGCATGACCACCTTTTTTGAATTTGATATTCAGATCCTCGAACTCTACCATGTTGTATACTCTCTTAAATGCTCCTTATCATTTGCTTAATTTCAAACTTGTAAATAAACTTATTCTTAATTAGCATGATTTGAAATATGAGATCTCGCTTTATCCATCTTAAATATTGACCATCCGAGCTACAACTTTTTTCCATTTATAAAACTATATAAACTTAGCATGGGATATTTCAGGGGTAGTAACCATGTAGGGGCATGTGGGTACGATTATACCAGCTCTAAAACACCGGATCTTATCAGAACTTCGAAGTTAAGCGAGCTTGGTCGAGAGTAGTACTAGGATGGGTGATCTCTTGGAAAGTCCAAATGTTATACCCATATCTTTAATGCCATCTTTACTTCAAAAAAATCAAGTGGGGGCCTATGACTAGACCGAAATAAGATTTGTGTCCTAAGTATGAATATTACATTTCCTATTTTAATGCATAAAACACTTTCATTGACGTCTGGGAGATAAAGCAAGAACGAAGAAGAGGCTGTGAATGGATGAGGCGGATTTTGTCAGGTCGGAAGTATCTTGGAAAATGGAAGGCCCAAGGTTGATATATCATATGAGTGGGTCAAGAGATGCTTGTTCGGGGTATTGGATTTTTGTCTTGGATACTAAGTTCAATAAGAAGACGATGAAGCCAAGGATGTCGAAGAGACGGTTAAATGGAAGATGAGAAGCAATAATTGCATGGCAGACGGGTGTGCGGTCGAATGTGAAGTCGACTGCACAGTTGACTGTGAGGTCGCCCAACATCCCTCGGGTTTGGCTAGAGTCAAATACGGTCAATTGCACTTTGGGCAGTCGACCGCGGTGCGGCTATTTGTGTTCGGGTGTGGGTCTTGGGGATTCATTTAAAGTCCGACTTCTTCTCCAAGTTAGATTGTACGCCTTCTACTGTGTTACTCCTTCAGAAAACGTTGGATGACTATTGTATCAAGATATCAAAATAGGGCTTCTCTAGATCTCTATATATTATTGTAATTAACATTTCTAATATTATAATGGGAGAAGCCCTTAGTGTCATTTATAAATATACCACTTTATTTGTAAATCTACCACTTTACGTGTATTGCATGCGCAACTCAAACTCTCTTATTATACACTTTATTTAAATCTACCAATTTACGTGTATTACATGTATAACTCAAAATTTCTCATTATACTTTTTTATATTACTTTAAAAAATGTGTATTTATTAACACGTGCTATATTATATTACTTTAAAAACTATATATTGATTAAAACGTGCATCGCACGTGTTAACTACTAGTCTAATGGGAGCCAAAAGAGAGAGTACTTCATTGAAGAGAGTTTAAGAGGTTTTCCTATTGTAAACAACCATTATTTTCTAGTACGGCTAGAGAGAGAGTCATGGTGAGAATTATAAAATTCTTGTATCTTCACTGGTTGAATAATATATCGGTTTCTTCGCCCCCATATTAGGGCTTGCCGAACCAGGACAAAAATTGCGTGCTCTGTAATACCCTGATTTTTCAATTAATGAGAAATTATTTATTTTGCACGTGTTGTGCACGTGCAATATTTTTTGGACTATTTTATCATGATGTGTATGTTTGAATATAATTTTCTCAAATTATTTTATTTGCAAAAAGCCTTCTTTAAAAGCCTTATTTGATCTAGCTAAAAAGCCTTTCCTTAAAAAAGCCCAAAAGCATTTTTATTTTAATTATTTTTTATAATTATTTTGGCCCAAAAAGAAAGCCCACGAATTGATTTATTTTAATTAAACTTGTCATGTAGAAGACTTTTTTAAACAAAATTATTTTTATACAATTTTGGAATGTACAAAATTTGGCCTAGTTGCATGCACGTGCACTACACGTACACGTGCAATGCACACTCATTATGCTTGGCCGGTAGCAATCTTTTGGAGGGAAAGTTGAATTTTTGGGTGTGGAGAACATGGGGGTAGTTTCAAGGAGGTGGGTAGTTTTCCTAACTCCTACTTGAATCTAAGCCCTTCATTTTGCAACCACCAAGATGATCTTAGCCCTCCATTCCCCTCACTTTTTTTGTATAAATACCCCCCTTTCTCATGGCTAATTTTCATATGCAAAGTGTAATTTCTAAAGCAAATAGTATTATAATTGTGAGTTATAAAAGATAAGAGAGTGTGTGGTTCTTTGGTTGCTTTGAGCTTTCGGCCAAGGGAAGAAGCATTCGGTGGGAGCTTGAGGAAGCTTTCGGCTAGGGTTTGGAGGCTTGGAGTGGTGCATTCTTTTGGCTAGGAGGAGGTGTTCTCATCTACTTGATTGCTTTTGTTTGTGTTTCTCTCCAATTGAGGTGGGTAAAACAATTCATGTTTCTAATATAGGGTTCATGCTAGTATATTGATAACATTATACATGGAAAATACTAATAAGAGACCACTCTAATTAAAAAGTTGGTATGTGAATGACTTAGAATGATGTGATTAATTGTGAATGTGAATTGCTTGCATGAAATTATACCATATGAAGCACTTTCTATGATTATTTAGTTTAATTGAATAATGATGCAATGTGATTAGCATGATGTGTGAAAATCTTTATTAATTACTTGCAAATTGTGTGGTTGAAACATGACACTTGGTAAAGATAATAACACTATGGAATTTGAATGGAAAAGTATATTGAATGCTTTGAATTCATGCGTAGAAGTGGCATAAATGAACCAAAGAGTTGCTTGTTGTCATTAAATTAGAAATGTACCAAACTTAGTAATTGTTGAGTTTCACCTATTCATGTGCTATATGAATTCTTTTGCTAGTATGAGTATGGGGAAATCCAAGGTTGTGTTGTGTTGTGAAAATAGATTAATAACCAGTAAATTATCATGGAAAATTTTGGGATAAAAGAGAGATTAGAAGAACAATCGATTATTTTCAATGTCGAAAATAAAGGATTTGCTAGTTTTAATAAACAAATAATTAATTTGGGTGGAGAAAATGTGTTTTTAGTACAAAAATTTATTTTACACTTACTGTTTTGAAGATGGAATAAAGAAGATTAAATCTGGAGTTTTTCAGTGGTTTATATGAAGGCAATATGAATCAAATTGTGTTGAACATCGAGTTAATTTCTACAAACAGTGTGAATATGAGACAAATGGTTTTTAACCTACACTGTGACAACCTGAGCCAGTGGCTCAGGCGGTCAGTGGTTCTGTTCGGTTTCCCTGAGCGGTGTGGTTCGAAACCCGGCCTCACCATTTTTTTTAATTACTGTGTATAACTATATATGAACAGCGAGGTGATAGTACTTATACTTAATCACCCTCTTCTAATCGCTAGCACCGATTGGCCTATCGGCGGGTGCTCTGGCCTTCTTCTCTACCGTGCTGGGTTCGAATCTTTCCCCTAGCACTTAGGGAAAAATAATTTTTTTTGGAGTTTTTGATGTCCAAAAAATGTGAGAAAAATATGGTAATTTTCATAAAAATACAAGGAATTTTATGGGATTGAGTTGGGTATTATTTGAAGAAAATATAATGTAGTTTATGAACAAATAGTATAATTAAAGCTATGGTTCTAAGACACTTTTATGGAAATTTTCTCTTTATAAAGATATAATGAAATGGGTTTATTAAGAAGTAATTGACACAAAAGAGTTTGTGGTGTGACATGATATTATAAACTTTGTACTTGAGGATATTGTGTTTAATTGTAAAGTGCATGAGTGCATTGTATGATATTGGAATTTAGAAATCATGTTGATGAAATTGTTGGCCATGAATATGAATTTTTTTATGAGTTTTAAGTATTCACTATGGACTTATGAACAAAGAGTAATCATGAATAAGAAAGAATATGAAATGTGACATGGAAGTGGTTATGACTTAAGGATTGTGAAATGAAATTTGAAATAGAGTAGCTAAGTCTCCCCGGCATTGAGAAAAATGAATTGAATTGAAATTAGACCAAGGTTGGTCACGTTGAAATAAATGAATAAGTCCGGTTGATGGAGAGGCTAACTCTAGTGATTATTTTGTTCATGATTTTTAAATAAAACTAAGGACTAGTGCATAGTGAAGACGTGATGAAAGTAAGAGAAAAACACTGAGTATAAGGGCCCTGGGTAGCGGCGAGAGCGTATCCCAGGAATTCCCATGACGAGTCTGGGTGAGGATACTGTTCCAGAGTACCGTCCCGGTGGCGACGCTCGTGGGATGTTTGAAGACTACGGGTGGTGTCATGTTTATGGTGAGAGCGTATCCCAGGAATTCCCATGATGCGTCTGGGTGAGGATACTACTCCAGAGTGCCTAAACATGAGTTCGTAGGTCAGATAACATCTAGGATACTTACCGTAATTACAGTAGTAGATCAGATCATAACGGGGGATTGAACCCTATAAAGATGAAGAACGAATAAGGGCTTGCCCTCGGACCTATGTAGTATGGGATGCATAGACTCCGAACAAGTGCGCATTAGCGTCATATAACATAAGTAACTGCATTAAGGACTAAGTGCACAATCATGACACGACATCAATAGGGTAGTCCCTTTAGTTGAAATGTGACAAGTTTGTGTTTGCTAAATATGAAATGTTAAGTTATACTATTTCCGGCAAGCGAGGACGGCCGTGTATAATGATCGTCGGTTGAATAAACTGACGTACCCACAGTCTAACATGCAGGTAAATGTTATGCTAAAGATTAAAGAGGATTTGGATGCTTAAAGATTTTTATCAAGCTGTTGTACTTGTATTTAATTGTTGTATTTTACTTCCGCTGTGCAAAGGAAAGATGTAATTATGATGTAAACTCTGATGTATGATGAAAAGTTTTTATTTCCCTGTAAAAGTGTACTAAGAAAGTGAAAAGATCCTGTAGAACATCTCGAATTCAGTGTATTTGGGATTCGGGGCGTTACAGAGTGGTATCAGAGCCACGCTTTCTACACTTTCACACTTGTACAAATTTATAGGGAACGACACCCTAGAAGTGGACATTAGAGTGTGTGTTTGAATCTAGAGATTTAAATGTAAGTGACTTACATTTGTGTTGCTCTGAGATTTATGCCTTCTTCTCTCTATTTCTAAGATGGCTGATCACTTCGACCCTGCTGGAGGCGACGACTGGCACATTATTGAGGAAGAGTACCATCCTGGACAGGCAAATTCCGAGGACGAGTACTACCCTGGACAAGCTGATTCTGATGATGAGGAGTACCCTGAATTCCGAGAGATCACCCCACCTCCGGATTCATCTGATGATTCTTCTTCCGACGAAGAGGAAGTACCAGTTCCCAGTGGTCTTGTGGCTTCTCTTCAGAGGCAAGTGGAAACCCTGAAGGAGAGAGTTGGTTTGTTGGAGGCTCAGCTGGAGAAGCGGAAGGCTGACTATTCTGTTCTTAGCCATCGGATTTGGGAACTTGAGAAGAAAAAGAACCTAACTGATGTGCTGAAGGATGAGGTTGACGAACTGCGGGAAGAACTTCGAGCAGCGAAGAGGACCCGTAGGAGTTAGAGTGTTGTAGCTTCTGTTTTCTTTCATTCTGATGTTTAGAGATGTTTTTAAATTCGAATGTATAAACTTTTGGAATTCAATGAAATGGAAGTTGGTTTAAATTCTTGTCTTATACTTCGAATTTGACGGATCTTTTGCATCAGAATATGTCGAGAAGAGGAGCAAGGAATGGGGAAGGTTTGGATCTGGAGACTGAGCTTGCTAGGGTCTACCAGACGCTGAATGCAGTGGCTCAGAACCAAGCTAGGGGGCCGGCAAATCCAGTGCCCGAGGCGATAAAGCTGGTGGAATCATTCAAGAGAATGAAACCACCCGTATTCGAGGGAAAGTCAGACCCAGATTCGGCTGACAACTGGATACGGCAAGTGGAGACAATCTTCGAGGTGTTGGAGACACCGGAGGGTAGCAAGGTCAAGTTGGCAACCTTGCAGCTGGAGAAGGATGCAGCAGTTTGGTGGCAATCTGTGAAGAGGACCATGGGAGGTCTGTTGTTTGGCTGGGAGGAATTTTTGGAGGAGTTCCGCAGCCATTATTTCCCCTCCGACGTCCAGGAGAAGAAAGCGATGGAGTTCCTGTCGCTTCAGCAAGGCAGCATGTCAGTGAGAGCCTATGAGACCAAGTTCACTCAGCTCTCCAGGTATGCTCCAGAACTGGTGGCGGATGAGGCCAAGAAAGCTCGCAAGTTCGAGCATGGTCTGAGGCCTAGCTTGAGATCTCGTATGATACCCCTTGGTATCAGGAGATTCGATAAGCTGGTCAAGAGGGCGGCAGCGACGGAGGCGGATATGGAGCAGTTCCATGTTGTTCAGAACAGGAGGAACAACTGGCAGCCCGGGAAGAGGCCTGCACATTCGGGGAGTTTCAGGGGGCAACCATCTGCGCAGAGGTTCAAACCGACAGGGGCGAACGCTGTGAGTGTGGCTGGGAGGCCTGGAAACAATGTGGTGAGACCTTTTGCGGTGACTTGCTACAACTGTGGTGAAACGGGACACTACAAATCTCACTGTCCCAAGCTACAGGGTGGAAGCAGCAACGCACCAACGCAGCAGGCTGGGAAGAGGCCGTACCAATCAGGGCGAGTATTTGCCTTGACAGAAGCTGATGCTGAGGAGGCAGATCAGGTCATCTCTGGTACGAGGGCTGGTGTTTAGAGTCTTTGTCATTTCCTTTCCCTTTGTTTAGTGAGGCTGTTATGTAATGGTGTATATTATGTAACAGGCGAACTCTATCTTAATGGAATTAAAGCTGTCGGATTGTTTGATACTGGATCCTCTCATACTTTTGTGTCTCCAAAGTTTGCTAAAGTGTTGGGAGTTGAACCGAAGATTTTCCCAGGCAAGATCTTATCAGTAGCTACTCCGTCAGGGGAAACTTTAACCACTGATCGGTATTATGCTGATTGCGAGATTGCGATTGGGGATAGAATCTTTGGCATTGATCTGATCGAGCTGACTATCTTGGGAGTCGATGTTATCATTGGCATTGATTGGATGTCGGTGTACAGTGCAAGCATCGAGTGTAAGACCAAGACGGTGACAGTGAAGGCTCCAGGTGGACCTGAAGTCGTGTTCCAAGGGAAGCGGAAATGTTCTAAGCTGGTGGCTACTATCCGCAAGGAAGAGACTCCTGTGGAAGTGCAAGGGATTCCTGTGGTTCGGGACTATCCGACTGTGTTCTTGGAAGATTTTCCTGGGTTACCTCCGCATCGTGATGTAGAGTTCAGCATCACTGTTCAACCGGGAAGTGCACCCATTTCTAAGGCACCTTATAGGATGGCTCCAGTGGAACAGGATGAGGTGAAACGGCAGATTGAGGAACTGTTGGGAAAAGGCTTTATTCAACCTAGTGCGTCACCTTGGGGAGCACCAGTGCTTTTGGTAAAGAAGAAGGATGGATCGATGAGAATGTGCATCGATTACCGAGAGCTGAATAAGGTCACTGTTCAGAATAAGTATCCGATTCCTCGAATTGATGACTTGTTCGATCGTCTACAAGGAGCGGCCGTATTCTCCAAAATAGATCTTCGATCAGGTTACCACCAAGTTCGAGTGAAAGCTGAAGATGTGCATAAGACTGCATTTAGAACTCGGCATGGGCATTACGAATTCTTAGTTATGCCATTCGGAGTGACGAATGCACCTGCAATCTTCATGGACTTGATGAACAGAGTTCTGAGGCCGTTTATTGATTCTTTCGTCGTGGTGTTTATCGACGATATTCTTGTGTACTCCAAGTCAGAGGAGGAGCACACTGAGCATCTGGCAGCAGTGTTGCAGAAGTTGGAAGAGCAGCAGTTGTATGCCAAGTTATCCAAGTGTGATTTCTGGAAATCTGAAGTGGCATTCCTAGGTCACATCCTTTCTAAGGAGGGAGTGGCAACTGATCCTCAAAAGATAGAGGCAGTGAGAGATTGGGCAAGGCCTACTACAGTGAAGGAAGTCAGAAGTTTCCTTGGGATGACTGGATATTATCGGAGATTCATTCAAGGTTATGCTCAAATAGCTGTACCGCTTACAGGGCTGACCAAGAAGAATGTGAGCTTCAAGTGGACCGAGCAATGTGAGGCGAGTTTTCAGGAGTTGAAAGATAGACTGACTACTGCACCTATTTTGGCTTTGCCTAGAGCTGGTGTTGAGTATGATGTTTATAGCGATGCTTCACATCGGGGGCTTGGTTGTGTCTTAATGCAAGAAGGAAGAGTAATCGCTTATGGGTCTAGGCAACTACGACCACATGAGAAAAATTACCCGACTCATGATCTGGAGTTGGCTGCGATTATTTTTGCTTTGAAGCAATGGAGGCACTACGTGTACGGTGAGAAGCTGAATATGTACACGGATCACAAGAGCTTGAAGTATATATATCAGCAGAGGGATCTAAATCTGAGACAGCGGAGATGGTTGGAAGTGCTCGAGGATATGCGACCTGAGATCAAGTATCATCCCGGAAAGGCTAATGTCGTTGCTGATGCACTTAGCCGCAAGAGCAGTTTGGCCTGTTTGATTACGACTCAGAGGCATCTGATTGAGGAGCTGGACCGAGCTGGGATTGAGGTTGTCTTGCAAGGATTGGGAGCATCTTTGGCTCAGTTGAGGCTTCAGCCTACTTTGAATGCAAGGATCATTGCAAGTCAGGAAGTTGATGCTGATATTTTGGAGATGAAGGAGCAGGTTGGTGCTGGCAGGTTGCCCGGATTTCAAATCAGGGATGGAGTGCTGTGGTTCGGAGATAGGCTGTGCGTTCCAAATCAGGCGGACCTGAAAGAGAGTATTCTTCAGGAGGCGCATGCTACTCTTTTGTCGGTACATCCTGGGAGTACTAAGATGTACAAGGACATCAAGCAGCATTTCTGGTGGTCAGGTTTGAAGCGGGATGTGGCTGAATTTGTCGCGAAGTGTGAGGTTTGTCAGCAAGTCAAAGCCGAAAATCAGAGACCCGGAGGTCTATTACAGCCGTTACCTATTCCGGAATGGAAGTGGGATAACATCAGTATGGATTTCATCACGGGATTGCCTAAGAGTCCTAAAGGCAATGATGCTATTTGGGTTATAGTCGATCGACTTACCAAGTCCGCTCACTTTTTGGCGATGAAACTCACTGCTTCGATGGACAAGTTGGCTGAGATGTATGTTGGTGAGATTGTCCGACTTCATGGCGTCCCTTCAACCATTGTGTCTGATCGAGATGCGCGGTTTACTTCGCATTTCTGGAGGAGTC
Source organism: Hemerocallis citrina (assembly GCA_017893485.1). NCBI lineage: Eukaryota > Viridiplantae > Streptophyta > Magnoliopsida > Asparagales > Asphodelaceae > Hemerocallis > Hemerocallis citrina. The sequence continues at coordinate 236,947,649 of CM030366.1, forward strand.
TTCAGGCAGCTTTGGGTACCAAGACGGATTTCAGCACTGCTTTTCATTCGCAGACCGATGGGCAGACCGAGAGAGTCAATCGTATTCTTGAGGATATGCTTCGGTGTTGTATACTAGACTTCGGAGGCAGTTGGGAAAGGCATTTACCCTTGGTGGAGTTTGCCTACAATAACAGTTTTCAGGCCAGTATTGGGATGGCGCCGTACGAAGCTCTGTATGGCAGGAAGTGCAGGACTCCTGTTTGTTGGTATGAAGTAGGGGAGCGTCAGTTGTTTGGTCCTGAGCTTGTGCAACTGACTTCTGAGAAGATTGATCTGATCAGGAAAAGGTTGGTGGAAGCTCAGAGCAGGCAGAAAAGCTATGCAGACAACCGGAGAAGGGACCTTGAGTTTGAGGTTGGTGATTTCGTCTTTCTGAAGGTATCACCCAGTAAAGGTGTGGTTCGTTTTGGCAAAGGCGGGAAGTTAGCCCCGAGGTTTATAGGCCCATATAAGATATTGAAAAGGATCGGGAAAACTGCTTACCGGCTTGAATTACCGGAAGAGTTGTCTCAGGTGCACAATGTCTTTCATGTGTCTATGCTGAGAGGTTATATTCCGGACCCGAGTCATCATTTGCCTGAAGTGCCGGAAGGTTTGCAGTTAGACCTGAATTACATCGAGTCTCCTGTTGAGATTGTTGACCGTAGGGAGAAAGTCTTGAGGAATAAGACGATACCAATGGTCAAGGTAGTCTGGAGAAACCACTTGGTTGAAGAGGCTACTTGGGAATCTGAGGAGAGGATGTTGAAGGACTATCCTGAGCTTTTTGCTTGATTGTATTTTTTTTATCTTTTGTTCTTGTTGTGTGTGTTGTATTTTGTTTGTTCTCTCGCTCTTGATTGTAGTTCCGGGGACGGAACTATTCTAAGGAGGGAGTGCTGTAATACCCTGATTTTTCAATTAATGAGAAATTATTTATTTTGCACGTGTTGTGCACGTGCAATATTTTTTGGACTATTTTATCATGATGTGTATGTTTGAATATAATTTTCTCAAATTATTTTATTTGCAAAAAGCCTTCTTTAAAAGCCTTATTTGATCTAGCTAAAAAGCCTTTCCTTAAAAAAGCCCAAAAGCATTTTTATTTTAATTATTTTTTATAATTATTTTGGCCCAAAAAGAAAGCCCACGAATTGATTTATTTTAATTAAACTTGTCATGTAGAAGACTTTTTTAAACAAAATTATTTTTATACAATTTTGGAATGTACAAAATTTGGCCTAGTTGCATGCACGTGCACTACACGTACACGTGCAATGCACACTCATTATGCTTGGCCATGAAAACTACCCAGTAATAAAACAAAGTTTAGACATTCCACGAGTACGGAATCCAGTCCCGGAGATCCACCGGCCGACAATACAGAATCCTCGTCGTGCGAACATCCTGCAAGTGTCCTTCTAGCCCCGGTATACACAAATACACTGGAGTACAGCCTACTATCCGCCCGACTATTCATGATCCCAAAATTTACTGCCCGATCAATCATAATTCCGGATTTAATTAAGGCTCGCCTCAATCACAAGCAACCATAGTCCTGAAATTAACTGCCCGACTGGGTCTATAGTCCCAGAATCCACCGTCCGACTATATAGAGGCCCTCCACTTACGTTTGCCCAAGTTTATTACATCTTCACTTAGTGCTTAATTCTTAAGTTTGAACATGAATAAATACTACTAAGAGCTAGTTTAACCTCCAGTCGGGCTTACATAAAAATACTGAGAACGACATCCTTATTGGCCACTTCTCAAAAATCAATTATTCATTACCATTACTTTTGCCTTTACCTGTGTATCACTAAGCCTCTAGAATCAATATATTTCCATATTCAACAACTTGGGGTACTCATCCCCTTATAATTCATATTCTCAAATTTCATGTATTCATAATTTATTCAAATTCTTTGATGCATTCTTATTCATTCATCAATAGGTACAATCTCAACCTATTCATTTTCACAAACACTTTTCATATTCATCCAAAACTTTCTTGAATCAAGTTAATTAAGTGATATGGCTAAAAATGGGGTTTAATCGGAACCGTCCAAATCAGGCGCGAATCTTGAGACCTGAGGGTAGAACAGTAATTTCACCCACAAAAGGACCAAAACGGATATTGGATCTGCCCTCCTAGGGCCCAATAATCCGCGAATGGATCCACCACCAAGAGGGTGCGGGTCTCAACCCGCTGCGCACCCAATCCATCAAGATAGAGTCAGGGTCCCTGATTAAACACGATCAACGGCCCTGATGGACATCTACCTTTTCACGGGGGATTAGGGATTAAATTCCTTATCTGATTACAGGGAATATATCCTATCAGATTACCTTCCTCATCTGATTATGGAGGACATTCCTTATCAGATCACGGGGATTACATTCCTAATCCGTTCCCTAAGACGCCTATAAATACCCCCATCCATCTCCATTAAGAGGTAATCAATCTTTCACCAGTTTTTTACGCTCTTTCATAGTCTGCCAGATTACTGACTTGAGCGTCGGAGGGTGCGTCGCCGGGAACAACCCCGGTGTCTCGCACTTTTTGCAGGTGCACGGCAGGAACGACGAACGAGGCCCGACGGAATAGGTACGCAGGTTTTCCTATTCAGTTTCCCCAAGAATCCACAAGTTCTATCTGTTTGCCCCCACACCAAATTTAGCGGCAACAGATTGGCGCCGTCTGTGGGAAACAAACGAATAGAGACCTCTCCCCTTCCCGGTGAACAGGTTTTCTCCTGCCATGCCGCCACGCAAAGTTAGATCTAGGGGCTCCAACCGAGCGCCCAACCCTGACCAGCAAGAAGTCCTTCCTGATCCCGCTCAGCAACAAGGGCAACTCCCTCCTACCATAGAGGAGCCGCTCCAACGGAACCCTCCACCTCCTGATCCAAAGGGGCCTAACCCCCAGAAACAGCCCCTTCACCAAGAGAACATCTCCATCCACAACGCCTCCAGTGCTTCCATGGCCTCCCATCATCCCCGGGCCTCTGGTCGCCACAATGCCCCTCCCAAACGCCCGGAAGATGATGACCTTCGTCGCCATCTGGACGAAAAGCGGGCTCGGGGGGAAACCTCGCGCCAGCAAGAGCGATCCCCCCGTCACCGAGAGCACAGGAGGTCCCCCATCCGAAGAGGGAGAAAGGACTCCCCCGATTATTACCGAAGAAGGCACTCTCCCGCAGGTCGGCAGCAGCCTAGGAACAATGAGGCACCCATCACCCGTGCCGAGTTCCAGCAGTTCCAAGCAATGGTACAACAGGCCCTCAACCTCCGTCAAAATCCCAACGAGCCGAGAGCCCTATCCCCTCCTCCGGTCCGAAGCCCTCACCAACGGTCCCCCTCTCCTCGTCCTGCACCAACCAACTCCCGACGCACCCCGAGTCCTCGTCGCTCCCGAAGTAACCGCCGCCGCAGCCCTCGCTCCCCCTCATACGAAGACGAGTCCCGTGGCCCGGCGAATTACCGTCGGAGGGATGACATCATGGACCGCCGTCTCAACGAGGTGGAAAAGCTCCTGGGTCAGATAAACCGAGAAGAGGAACTCAGAGGGAGGACCCTACGTCCTAGCCGGCCCCCGTTCTCCCGAACCATAGTGGATGCCCCTATACCGTTCGGTTTCAAACCTCCCCAATTTGAGAATTACACCGGCGAGACCGATCCAGTTGATCACATCGAAGGCTTTAAGACTTTAATGCTCCTCCACCAAGCTTCCGATGCCCTCCTCTGCAAAACATTCCCCGCGACACTCAAAGGCCCGGCTCGAGAATGGTACTCTCGTCTTGCCCCGGCGTCGATATTCTCCTTCGAACAATTCGAAACCCTCTTCATCACCCACTTTGTCAGCAGCCGAAGGACCGAGAAAACCAGCATCTCACTATTGCATCTCCGTCAGCAAAAGGGGGAAAAACTGAGGGACTACGTGAAGAGGTTCACAGCTGAAGCTAGAACAATTGCCTCCCTCGACCAATCGGTCGCTACCGCAGCATTCCAATCCAACATTCTCAATTCCAACCTCCGCTCCTCCCTCGCCAAGAAACCCCCACATGACTTTTCCGATCTTCTCCTTCGCACCGAAAAATACATTCGGGCCGAAGAGGCCGAGCAACAACCCAACTGGGAAGTGCCCGCCTCCGGGCTTAAAAGGAAGGGGGCAGAGGAAGAAGGAGCCAAGAAGCTCCAGAAGGATAATGCCGGCCAGCGCCGACCTCCCCCTAGATTTGAGAAGTTCACTCCCCTCAACGCTAACCTCTCAGCCATCTTCATGGAGGTCAAAAAAGACGGGGTCTTGCCTCCGGCTCCCAAAATGAATACTCCCGCCAAGAGAAGAGATAAAGAGAAATGGTGCCGCTATCACCGGGACCACGGGCATGACACCAACGACTGCCGTGCCCTGAGGAACGAGATCGAAGCCCTTATCCAAAGGGGACAGCTAACGAAGTTTGTAAAAAAGGACCGAGCCGAGCTCCCTCCCCCGCCTCGGGGGGCTAACAAGCATCCGGAAAGAGAAGAGACGCCAGACTTCGAGGAAGAGCGAGTCCTCCACCTCATCCATGGGGGTCCGATGGGAGGCTCCTCGAACTCCTCCCGAAAAGCGTTTATCAGAGAGGTCAATTCAGTCCGAACCACGCCTCCTCCCAAGGGCCTCGGAGTCCCAGTTACCTTCTCCGACGAAGATCTCGAGGGAGTTCGTATCCCACATTGTGACGCTCTCGTCATCAGCCTCCACATGGCAAATTTCAAAATGGAGAGGATCTTAGTTGACAACGGCAGCTCCGTCAACATCCTATTCCTCTCCGCTTTCAAAGGCCTAAAGCTCTCCAGAGACAGACTCAAGCCCGCCGGTTACACTCTCCATGGGTTCACGGGGGTTCCGGTAACTATAGAAGGGGTGATCACCCTCGATGTAACTGCCGGCCAAACCCCTACCACCAGGACGGAGCCGATGGACTTCATGGTAGTGGACGTTCCCGCCGCCTACAACGTCATTTTGGGCAGGCCCGGCCTCGCGGCTCTGGAAGCAGTTCCCTCGGCATATCATCTGAAGATGAAGTTTCCCACCCGATCCGGGGTCGGAGAAGTAAGGGGAAATCAGGAGCAGGCCCGGAAATGCTACATGACTTCGACCCTTGGGCCCGTCCTCTCTTTAGAGACCCTGGAGATTCCCCAAGATTCCACAAGACCGACCTCCGAGCCAGCGGACGAACTGGAGGAGGTGCTCTTCTCCGAACAAGAGCCGACCCGCAAGTTCTTCGTAAGCAAGACCCTCCCGTCCGCCCTATACTCAGATATTGTGGAATGCATCCGAGCCAACCAAGACCTCTTCGCATGGTCCGCAGCTGACATGCCCGGTATCTCCGAAGAACTCTTAGTCCACCGCCTGAGTGTTGATCCGGGGTCCAAACCGGTTCAGCAGAAGAGGCGTAAGTTCGCCCCCGAGCGACAGCTCGCTATTAAAGAAGAGGTAGATAAATTGCTGAAGGCCCGATTCATACAGGAAGTAAACTATCCTGAATGGTTATCGAACGTAGTAATGGTGAAGAAGTCCAACGGAACATGGAGAATTTGCATTGATTTCACCGACCTCAACAAAGCCTGTCCCAAAGATCCCTTCCCTCTACCGAGCATCGACACTCTGATTGACGCAACCTCGGGACATGAGCTTCTAAGCTTCATGGACGCTTTCTCGGGTTACAATCAGATAAGGATGTTCCCACCGGATATCCCAAAGACATCTTTTGTGACCGACCAAGGCCTTTATTGCTACAGAGTCATGCCATTCGGCCTAAAGAACGCAGGGGCAACATACCAGCGCCTCGTCAACAAAGTGTTTCAGGCTCAGATCGGCAGAAACATGGAAGTGTACGTCGATGACATGCTGGTGAAAAGCATCCGAGGTGTTGATCATGTGACCGACCTCCAAGAAGCATTTGATGTTTTAAGAAGGCACAATATGAGACTCAACCCGAACAAGTGTGCGTTCGGCGTCTCATCAGGCAAGTTCCTCGGCTTCATGGTTAGCCAACGAGGAATAGAGGCGAATCCGGAGAAGATCAAGGCAATACTGGACATGGCCCCCCTAGAAATGTCAAAGAAGTTCAGAGGTTGACCGGTCGCCTAGCCGCCATAGGGCGCTTCCTGTCGAAGTCCGGGGAGAAGTGCCTCCCGTTCTTCAAAGCCCTCAGGGGGGCTAAGGGATTCGAGTGGGGGCAGCAGCAACAAGACTCCTTTGACCAGCTTAAAGCCTACCTCGTCAATCCCCCTCTCCTTAGCAAACCAGTACCCGGCGAACCGCTCTACCTCTACCTTGCAGCTTCCGAACAGACGCTCAGTGCGGTCTTAGTCAGAGAAGAAGAAAGGGCTCAGAAGCCCATATACTACGTCAGCAAGGTGCTCCGGGATGCCGAACTTCGGTACCCGAAAATTGAGAAAATGGCGTATGCCCTGGTAATGGCCGCGAGAAAACTTAGACCCTACTTTCAGTCTCATTCGGTGGTCGTCCTTACCGACCAGCCACTGAAACAGATTCTTCACAAACCCGAGACTTCTGGTCGCCTCATGAAGTGGTCGATCGAGCTGAGCCAGCACGATATAACTTATCAGCCTCAGACTGCAATCAAGGCACAGGCACTGGCCGAATTCATAGTTGAGACTACAATCCCCGAGTCTGGCCAAGCAACAAAGGGACCCCCCGTCTGGTCGGTCTACGTTGACGGGTCCTCTTGTAATGAGGGAAGCGGGGCAGGAGTCATCCTGGCAGGACCAGATGGCTTCATCCTCCAATACTCCCTCCGGATAAATTTCAAAGCCTCGAACAACGAGGCCGAATATGAAGCACTAATAGCCGGGCTTCGAATGGCCCGAAATGCTGGGGCACATCGGCTACAGATTTTCAGCGACTCCCAGTTGATTGTTAACCAGGTCCTCGGCGAGTATGAAGCCCGCGACGATAGAATGGCTAAATACTTGTCCAAAGTAAAGAGCCTCATGGCGCTGTTCGACGAGGCTCTCATCCAAAGGATCCCTCGAGAAGAAAATGCTCAGGCCGACGCCTTATCCAAGTTAGCCTCCTCCTCCCTTCAAGGTCTGGAACAGACCGTTTTGATAGAAGTCCTCCTGAAGCTGAGCATAGAGGACGAAGCGCCAGACTCCGTTGAAGCATTGCCCGTCCTCCTCGAAGACAACTGGATGAAACCCATTATCGAATTCCTGAGGAACGGACTCCTCCCTGAAGATCCGAGGGAAGCACGAAGAATCAGGGCCCGAGCCGAGCGTTTTACTCTACTCGAAGGCATCTTATACAAACGCTCCTTCACCCAAACGGATGGTCGACCGTATCTAAGGTGCCTCTCCCCCGAGCAAGCCGACTATGCCCTGCAAGAGCTCCATGAGGGGATCGGCGGAGCCCATTCTGGATCCAGGGCTCTAGCGCGCAAGGTATTGAACTATGGATATTACTGGCCCACTCTCCTACGGGACGCCGAACGACACGTTCGGTAGTGCAGCTCCTGCCAAAAGCATGCAGACATCCAACGCCTTCCACAGGCACCGCTAACCTCCCTATCAAGTCCCGTTCCCTTCGCTATGTGGGGGATGGATCTACTGGGACCATTTCCTCCAGCCCCCGGACAGCTAAAGTTCCTAGTCGTGGCAGTCGACTATTTCTCTAAGTGGATAGAAGCCGAGCCCCTGGCTACGATCACCGAACATAGGGTCGTTCAATTCTTCTGGAAAAATGTGATTTGCCGGTTCGGCGTTCCCCGAGTCATAGTCACAGATAACGGGACACAGTTTACTGGGGCCGCCTTCCGAGCCTTGTGTGAAGACCTTTCCATACAACACCGATTCTCCTCCGTCTCCCATCCCCAGTCGAACGGCCAGGCTGAGAATGCCAACCGACAAATTCTTGCGGGAATCAAGAAGAGGTTAGATAAGTGTTCCAAGGGACTATGGGTCGATCAGCTGCCGAACGTGCTCTGGAATCACCGCACCACCAAGCGGACCCCAACAGGCGAGAGCCCATTTAATCTCACCTATGGGGCCGAAGCCATCATCCCCCTAGAAGTCGGGATACCCTCTCCTCGCCTGATCGCTTATGAAGAAGAGCAGAATGCTAGAGAACTCAGAACAAGCCTAGATCTGATAGACGAAATCCGAGAGAGAGCTGCCATACGCCAGCAAGCTTACCGAAGAAGGATCGAGCTGGCATACAACAAAAGGGTCCGCCCAACGGACCTCAAAGAAGGGGATTTAGTCCTTCGGAAGTTGACCATCTCGTTCCCCGGGCAGAAAAGCAAGCTGGCCCCGAACTGGGAGGGACCGTACAAGATCTCGAAAGTAATTCGCCCCGGTACGTACAAGCTAGAGGATCTCGAAGGCAGAGAAATTCCCCGGACTTGGAACGCCGGCCATCTTTTGAAATACCAAGAGAAGGCAACTACGTCTCTCCAAGTAACTCGAGATGTCGAACCGTTCCCCTCCTCTCTCTAGTCATAATTTGTCCTTTTGTGCTTTCTTTTATTATTGTAATAACGGCTAGCAACTTTAGAAGCAGCCGATCATTAGATGTTAATAAATGAAGTTTCTCCATGTTTTCACTACTATTACATCCCTCTGCTTGTAACCCCTTAAACTGACAATGGTTCCGGAGTCCAACACTTGGCTCGATTCTACTTCGCGAGCTCGCTCCTAAGCGAGCTAGAAGTAGCTCGCCATTCGAAAATGCTCCCACAACCGTTGAATGGTACGGAGTCCAACACTTGGTTCGAACCTACTCCGCAAGCTCGCTCCTAAGCGAGCTAGGGGTAGTTCGCCATTCGAAATTGCTCCTACACCCCTTAAACTGACAATGGTTCCGGAGTCCAACACTTGGCTCGATTCTACTTCGCGAACTCGCTCCTAAGCGAGCTAGAAGTAGCTCGCCATTCGAAAATGCTCCCACAGCCGTTGAATGGTACGGAGTCCAACACTTGGTTCGAACCTACTCCGCAAGCTCGCTCCTAAGCGAGCTAGGGGTAGTTCGCCATTCGAAATTGCTCCTACACCCCTTAAACTGAGAATGGTTCCGGAGTCCAACACTTGGCTCGATTCTACTTCGCGAACTCGCTCCTAAGCGAGCTAGAAGTAGCTCGCCATCCGAAAATGCTCCCACAGCCGTTGAATGGTACGGAGTCCAACACTTGGTTCGAACCTACTCCGCAAGCTCGCTCCTAAGCGAGCTAGGGGTAGTTCGCCATTCGAAATTGCTCCTACACCCCTTAAACTGACAATGGTTCCGGAGTCCAACACTTGGCTCGATTCTACTTTGCGAACTCGCTCCTAAGCGAGCTAGAAGTAGCTCGCCATTCGAAAATGCTCCCACAGCCGTTGAATGGTACGGAGTCCAACACTTGGTTCGAACCTACTCCGCAAGCTCGCTCCTAAGCGAGCTAGGGGTAGTTCGCCATTCGAAATTGCTCCTACACCCCTTAAACTGACAATGGTTCCGGAGTCCAACACTTGGCTCGATTCTACTTCGCAAGCACGCTCCTAAGCGAGCTAGAAGTAGCTCGCCATTCGAAAATGCTCCCACAACCGTTGAATGGTACGGAGTCCAACACTTGGTTCGAACCTACTCCGCAAGCTCGCTCCTAAGCGAGCTAGGGATAGTTCGCCATTCGAAATTGCTCCTACACCCCTTAAACCGACAATGGTTCCGGAGTCAGGGATAGCTCACCGTCCTAAAAAACGCTCCGACGACGTTAACCTAATCAAGCAAGTGCACAACTTGGCTCAACGTTACTTCGCGATTTCACTCATGATCGACCTAAAAGAAGCTCGCCATTCGGAGTTCGACAGTTCAGAAGTTACCCCATGACAGACAACATTCACAGCAATAAAACACGCAAGTCCGGCAATAACGCATTTATTGATGAAACAGATGTGATACAAAGGCGAACACAAACAGGAGCACAACTCAACAAAGGGAATTTACAGTACCGACTCGTCACACTTAACGAAAAGCGAAAAAAAGAGAGAGCAAAGAACTCGCGGAACCGACCACTTCAGCGCTTCTTCGGAGCTGGAGCATTCCGCTTCAAGGACACTCGAGAGTGACGACGCTTGTCCCCGGAGCGCGACCCCAAGCCGGCAAACTGGGACGTATCCTCGGCACCGCTCCTGGCAGCTACGCCGACGGACGCCCCGCTCGAGGAGATTGCCACCGAGCTCTGTGCGTCCCCCAGGCTTGGTTGGCCGATCTGCTGACGGGTCGCCATCTCATAAAAAGTAATGCCCCGCTCACTCTCAGCGCGAGTGCATGACGTGCTTCGAACGTTGATCGGCCCTGAATGTGGCTTCAGACGAGCCACTTCCGCCTCCAACTCTGAGATCCTGTCCCGCAACGAGTCATCTTTAACGTCGACTTCGAAACGTGGGGGTATCGCGGAGTCCGGCACCCCAGATCGACTAGCGACGAGGCACCGAAGGTGGGTGACTTCGATGCTTTTATCCACCGTCGCCCTCTTGAGCGCTTCGACTTCGGCAGTCAACTCGACTCGTTCAGTCGTCAACTTGGCCACCTCGGCCGTCAGCCCCTCGCCCTCACTCCGGAGCTTCGCCTCTACGGACTGCAGATGCTGTATCTCGGAAAGCAACTCGTCCTTCTCCGCTGTTATTTTGGACAAATTATGACGAATGCACTGAACACGAATCTCATTACTGAAATCAGTGGGCAAGTGTTCACCTTCGGGTATGAGCTCGGCGATTCGGCTTTCCAAACGACGAATCTCGATATCACGCCGGCCAAGGACGAGCTGGAGATGCTTCCTCTCGCTCTCGGCTCGGCGCAATCCGAGCTCGACCTCATAAAGTTTCTCCCTACACCTAGCCAGACACAGCCTCGTCGCCCCTAGTCCAGCCTCGGCTCTAACCTCTTCGTCCGGGCGGGAAAGCTCGACGTCTTGGGGGATCACCATAAGCTGCAAAGAAATCGGAGCAATCAGCAAAAACGTTGAGCGTGGCCGAAGCACCGCACTTGGAAAAATTTTCATCTCTAAAAACAATGATTAACAGTTCGGCAAAAGAGGGGGCACAAGACAAAAACTTCCGAGCACCGACACTTGCAAAAATTTTCCTTTCATTAACATCAAAAGAAGCGGTGGCCAGTCCGCTATTAGGCGTTACAAAGTTCGAAAGGAAAAACAAAAAAAAAAGGGGGGAGCAGAAACAATCAAAAACAACAAAACGAAAGGCAGATTCAGGGCCCGACCTCTTTCCCCGGGCGACGAGGCGGAGTAGGCGTCGACTTCCCCGAAGGAGACGCCGCCGCCAACGGAGTGGTCGTGGTGCTCGGGACCTCGCCAGTAACCCCGGCATCGGCATCAGCGTCGCCCTCCTCCTCCTCTTCCTCTTCCCCTTCGGACTCAGGGTCGAAGCCCTCGACGTGTCCGGGGAAGAGTCGCCATCCCGAGACGTCCACCCCGGGGTATGCCTCTCGCACCCGGTCGAGGGCAGTGGCGAAAGCCTTCGCCATATTCTGTGCGAGGTACCCCTGGGCCTTCTTCAAGGTGGCGTCCTCCACCTCCTTCACAGCCGCCGCCTGCTTCGCCTCGGCCTCGGCCAACTGATTGGCCGACCCCTCCTTCTCCCGACGCAGCTCGTCCTCCAGCCTCTTCACTTCGGCCTCGAGGTGCTGGATCCTCGCAGACCGACCTTCATGCTCGACTCGGAGCTTGTCGAGCTGGTTCGACATCCGAGCCTTCTCATTCCGAGCCTGGTCGGACTCTTGCTTCAGCTCCTTCTCGAGGGCGGTCAGCCTTTCGGTGAGGTGACCGAAGTGGACGACGATCTGCAAGGGAAAGAGGAAGAGCTCAGAGAGTTAGAAAAATTTTGTGATTCAAGATGAAACGAATGAAGGGAACTCGGAACTTACCGATACCGCCGAACGAGCGATCTCGATCACGTCGTCGCCTTGCCTCCCCGCGTCCATGGCGGCGCGGTCCTTCGGGGTGGCGAGATGCTTGACGGCCTGCATACTCGCCAACGAGTTCCCGAGGAACCCATCGAGCCTCCGGACCTGCCAGTCCGGAATGTGGATCCGCTTGTGCTCCTCCGTCAGGAGCTCCTCGCCTGCTACGGTTAGCGGCGGGGTCGGCATGGCGAGCGCGGAGGCAATGGGGAAATCCCCCACAGGAGCAGTAGCCGAAGGCCCCGCCACGGTGACGACCGGGTCGTCAGCAACCTCCACCACCTGGTCGGGGGCCGCAATCCTCGGCACCTTCGAGGTCGAGGGCAGCTTCGACGCAACCCTCTTGCGCTTCCTCGGCGCCTTACTGGCGAGCCCCGCCCTGAGCGCCAACACCGCCTCATAGTCCATAGATTCTGCATCGGGAACAAAAAATGATTAACACAAAAAACAATAAGGCAGCAAGTACGGAAAGAAGAATTTGACGAGAGCCGCGTACTAGGATCTACGCGGCCGAGCCCTCCCCTGTAAAGAACGTCTTCCGTCAAATCCTTCCAGTCGTACTTCGGCCGGTCGAGAAGGGTCCGGACCGCCCCTTCTTCTTCTACTGAGAGTCTCGGCAGCGCCGTCGCCCTCTTGGTCACCCCTTCTGCCCAATTGGTGGGGATCGGCCAGGCCTCTCGACTCCGCACGACGACCCACTTCTCTCGCCAGTGCTTGATAGAGTCTGGGCAAACCACGAGCCTGCCGCCGTGCCTCGGAGTCAGATAATACCGGTACTCCGACTTGTTCCCTTGATGGAGCCGGTATATCGTCCGAAGCACGTTCAGCTGCGGTTCGATCCCCGCGGCCTGACAATGGAGAACGAAGCCATTAATCACTCGCCACGCGTTCGGCATGAGCTGAATAGGGCAGACCACGTACCAGCTCACCACGGTAATTGCGAACGCGTGGAGAGGTAGCCGGGCACCGGCGATAAAGGCATCAACCGGCCAGCAACACATGGTCACTGGCAGCGGCGAATTGGCCCTAACCCCGGGGCCCGGCAGCATGATTTCGTACTCCTCCGGGATGAAAAAAGCGTCCCGGATCGCCACCAACTCCTCCTCGCGCAGGATCGACGCCGCATCGTCCGCCTCCGTCGTCTCCCTCGCTTCATTCTCCTCGAAGGTCCTCTCCCTCCCATGGATGATTCGCTCGGCCTGGTCCTTCGGGAGCTCCCGGACCCTGTGTAGTCCAGTCAGCGGACCCGGCAGCTATCCGAACTCTCCCATCCTCTTTGGATCCTCGACAATCGAATCCTTGCCGAACACCTTGCCCTTGGTTGGAGTCGGAGTCGAGGCTTCGGCGCCTATAGGGGAGGACTCGGACCCAGAGACTTCATCTGAGACAGAAGCTACAGACATAGTTTATAAATTACCTCGAGAGAAAGAGCTTCCGAAAAACTTCGCCTGAGCTAACGCCGGTGCCGGAAAAACTCGCCTGAAACACTAGAGAACGCCTGAGCAGATGAGAGGAGAAGTGAGAAATGGGAGGGGGGGTGAGGATTTATAGAAGGGGGGCACTCCCCACGAGGCTAATGGGCTTGTACGACCGGCCCATCTAAACCAAGCGGCGGAACGATCCCAATCGACACCTCGTTAACCGCAACGAATCATGAGATGCATTTAATGCTATCCCATCTGATGGAACCCCAGAGGTCACAGCATTTAATGGGCGTCCCATCTGTCAGGGTTGTCAGAAGTGTCAGAATTATCAGACGTTCAAATGGCGCACAGAAAAGACAAACTCACATAAACAACAAGTCTGGGTGTTCGGCACCCACTGCCGAGCATTCGTGACACCGACCATGTTATAGGGGAAAAAGTCACGTTCGGCACCCACTGCCGAGCATTCGTGACACCGACCCTGTTATAGGGGAAAAAGTCACGCTCGGCACCCACTGCCGAGCATTCGTGACACCGACCCTGTTATAGGGGAAAAAGTCACGTTCGGCACCCACTGCCGAGCATTCGTGACACCGACCCTGTTATAGGGGAAAAAGTCACGTTCAGCACCCACTGCCGAGCATTCGTGACACCGACCCTGTTATAGGGGAAAAAGTCACGTTCGGCACCCACTGCCGAGCATTCGTGACACCGACCCTGTTATAGGGGAAAAAGTCACGTTCGGCACCCACTGCCGAGCATTCGTGACACCGACCCTGTTATAGGGGAAAAAGTCACGTTCGGCACCCACTGCCGAGCATTCGTGACACCGACCCTGTTATAGGGCAAAAAGTCACGCTCGGCACCCATTGCCGAGCATTCGTTACACCGACCCTGTTATAGGGGAAAAAGTCACGTTCGGCACCCACTGCCGAGCATTCGTGACACCGACCCTGTTATAGGGGAAAAAGTCACGCTCGGCACCCACTGCCGAGCATTCGTGACACCGACCCTGTTATATGGAAAAAACAGGTTCGGCACCGCTGCCGAGCGTTCGTGGCACCGACCCTCTTATAGGGAAAAAACAGGTTCGGCACCGCTGCCGAGCGTTCGTGGCACCGACCCTGTTATAGGGAAAAAACAGGTTCGGCACCGCTGCCGAGCGTTTGTGGCACCGACCCTGTTATATGGAAAAAACAGGTTCGGCACCGCTGCCGAGCGTTCGTGGCACCGACCCTGTTATAGGGAAAAAACAGGTTCGGCACCGCTGCCGAGCGTTCGTGGTACCGACCCTGTTATATGGAAAAAACAGGTTCGGCACCGCTGCCGAGCATTCGTGGCACCGACCCTGTTATATGGAAAAAACAGGTTCGGCACCGCTGCCGAGCGTTCGTGGCACCGACCCTCTTATAGGGAAAAAACAGGTTCGGCACCGCTGCCGAGCGTTCGTGGCACCGGCCCTGTTATAGGAAAAAAATACAGGTTCGGCGGATCGCCGAACTCGCTCCTGACGCTCGCAGCCCTGCCGAACTCGCTTCCCTCTCTGGAAAAACTCGCCGAACTGCACATGGACTTCGGCCCCTTCGCCAGCGAACTCTAGGGGGGTCTAAAGCGTGCTCCAAGCATACAAGACCCCCGAATGACGAATTGACACTTTGCGAAGTTAATAGGATATCCCTGCAAGAACATCACATGACCATAAGAGTTCAGGAGCGACTCAGAGTGCAATCCGCTTGAAAAATCACCAAACTACCTCCTTCAAGATTCAAAACCTTCCGTTTGGGCCCCGATACAACTCTACCAGCCATTAAAAACAGCTAAACTACTCCTCAAAGGCCGATCAAGCTCAGCCTTTAGGAGTGGGGGGCTCGTGATATGGCTAAAAATGGGGTTTAATCGGAACCGTCCAAATCAGGCGCGAATCTTGAGACCTGAGGGTAGAACAGTAATTTCACCCACAAAAGGACCAAAACGGATATTGGATCTGCCCTCCTAGGGCCCAATAATCCGCGAATGGATCCACCACCAAGAGGGTGCGGGTCTCAACCCGCTGCGCACCCAATCCATCAAGATAGAGTCAGGGTCCCTGATTAAACACGATCAACGGCCCTGATGGACATCTACCTTTTCACGGGGGATTAGGGATTAAATTCCTTATCTGATTACAGGGAATATATCCTATCAGATTACCTTCCTCATCTGATTATGGAGGACATTCCTTATCAGATCACGGGGATTACATTCCTAATCCCTTCCCTAAGACGCCTATAAATACCCCCCATCCATCTCCATTAAGAGGTAATCAATCTTTCACCAGTTTTTTACGCTCTTTCATAGTCTGCCAGATTACTGACTTGAGCGTCGGAGGGTGCGTCGCCGGGAACAACCCCGGTGTCTCGCACTTTTTGCAGGTGCACGGCAGGAATGACGAACGAGGCCCGACGGAACAGGTACGCAGGTTTTCCTATTCAGTTTCCCCAAGAATCCACAAGTTCTATCTGTTTGCCCCCACACCAAATTTAGCGGCAACATTAAGATTAAGACATAATCTCTTTAAAATTTATCTTTGAAAATCAATCTCATCATCTTCCTTTGATTTATTTTGAACTAATGTTAACATCTTAATCCTATATATATATATATATATATATATATATATATATATATATATATATATATATATATATATATATATATATATATATATATATGTGTTACCGCTAAATCTGGTGTGGGGGTAAACAGACAGAATTTGTGAGTTCGAGGAAAACCTGAATAACAAAACCTAACCTGATCCGTCGAAGATTGATCGTTGACTCCCGCCGTTAACCTGCAAAAAGTGCGAGACACCGGGGTTGATCCCGGCGACGCACCCTCCGACGCTCAAGTCAATAATCAGAAATGATTAAGAAAGAGCGTAAATTGAGAAAATACTCATTACCTCGTAATGGAGATGGATGGGGGTATTTATAGGCGTCTTTGGGACTGGATTAGGAATGTAATCCCCGTGATTAGATAAGGAGTATTCTCCTAGTAATCAGATAAGGAATTGAATCCCTAATTCCCAGTGAAAAGATAGATGTAAATCAGGGCCGTTGATTAAGATCTAATCAGGGACCTTGATTGTATCTTGCTGGATCGGGTGTGCAGCGGATTGGAACCCATACCCAGTTGATGTGGATCCGTTCATGGGTTATTGGGCTTTGAATAAAGACCCAGTTTCCATTTCAGACCCGTTTGTAGATGAAATTACCGTTTTACCCCTGAGCTTTAAGATTCGTGTCCGATGTGAACGGTCCCGATTTAATCCTATTTTTAGCCATATCACGAGCCCCCCACTCCTAAAGACTGAGTTTGATCAGCCTTTGAGGAGTAGTTTACCGTTCTAATGGCGTACGGGATTTTATCGGTGTTCTTAAGGGAGTTTGGATCTTGTTCGGGGGTGTAACGGTGTTATTCTGGGCTTGTAAAATACCCAAAATATCCTCAGAATTTTCTGGATTTTTGGTGATTTTTCCAGATTTTTCTGAATTTTTTTGAATTTTTTATTCATTTTCCGAATTAAATAATTAATTATCGAAAATATTAAATAATTATTCTAATTAAATAATTACATTTTTCAGAATTTAAAATAATTTTTCTGAATTTATAATTATTTTTTAGAATTTTTATTTAATTTTTTTCGATTTTAAAACATTTTTTCGGATTTTTTGAATAATTAAAACAAATAAATAAATAATTAAATAAATTTAATATTACCTGGACACGTGGCGCGATCGTGTGCGTTGATCACGATCAAGCGAGCGCGCATCGGGAGGAGAAAGAGGAGGCCATTTTTTGGTGTAATAGGATCGGTGTCAAGAATGTTCGGCAAAAATGGCCGAAGTCTACGTGGACGCCACGTGTCAAGTCAACGGTTGACTTCTTTTTTTTTTTTTTCTTTTTTTTTTTTTTTCGCGCCAGGTCTGTTTCTTCTTCTCCTCTTCTTCGTTCTCCTTCGTCTTCTCCGTTCTCGAAGCGCCAGAGGCTCACGAAGTGGAGCTCGACGTGGGAGTTCGTCCTCGGAGGTCGACGAGGAGTAAAGCTCGAGGTGGGGAGCTCGACGGTGACGGCGATTATGAGTAGAGGGGGAGCTCGATGGTAGCTCGAGCTCGGCGAAGACTTGGCACTTAGCGAGTGGTGACGGTGGCGGAGCTCAGCGGCGACGGCGTGGGGTTCAAGCGACGGCCATGGCCCCGCCACAGTCGGCGAAGGAGAATTCGAGCTCGACGGAGCTTCGTCCCCGCGGAGGTTGGCGAGGTTGTCGAAGGAGGAAGCTCACGAGGTTGGAGCTCAGTGAGGGGAAGCTCGACGATGAAGGAGGTGAAGTCGCTGGGAATGAGGCTCGGATTTGAGGGGAGCTCGACAGCGGAGCCATGGGGACGGAGCTCGCATAGTTCGGAGCTCGTCGAGGCGGTGACGGAGCTCGATTGTGGGAGAGCTCGACGCGGTGGTGAGCTTCGGTGAAGATGGAGCTCGTCGACGCCATGGCGATGTGTTCGAGCTCGGCGTCGGAGGCAGTTGGCGACGGAGGGGGGAGCTCCTTAATGGTGAGGTTGAGCTCGCGAGAAGGTGGGTTCGGAGCTCGACGACGGAGTGAGCTCGGTGACGGAGAGGGTGGAGTTCGTCAAGTTGGCGAGGAGCTGTGGTCGAGCTCGGCGAGGGGAGCTCGTGAAGGAGTGGAGGTGGTCGGCCATGGAGGAACTTTGTGATGAGGTGGAGCTCGTTGAACGAGGGTGAGGTCGAGCGTGGCGAGCAAAGATGAGGTCGAGCTCGGTGATCGAGCTTGACGCCATGGCGAGGCTCGGCGAAGAAGTAGGAGCTCGGCATGGTAGAAGAGCTCGTCGGAGTTCGACGACGAAGGGGGTGAGTTCGGCGTTGAATGTGGAGCTCGGCCATGGCGTGTTAGGCGTGGAGCTTGAAGATGACGAGCGGGTTCGTTCGAAGAAGAATTGGATTCTTCCTCTCTGGGGTTTTGGCGCCAAACGTAGGAGGAGAAAGGAGGGCGACGTGGCAGTTTGGTTTGGGTTCGGGTCCCCTTAATGGGTCCGAACCCGGCCCCTTGGTTTTTTTTTTTTTTTTTTTTTTTTTTTTGCTTTTTGTGGGTCTGTGCTGGTGCCGAACTCAATTGGTGCCGAACTCAAGCCCGTAAAACGGTCGGTGTCAAGAATGCTCGGCAGCGGGTGCCGAACTCAAGCCCGTAAAACGGTCGGTGGCAAGAACGCTCGGCAGCGGGTGCCGAACTCAAGCCCGTAAAACGGTCGGTGGCAAGAACGCTCGGCAGGGGTGCCGAACTCAACTGGTGCCGAACTCAAGCCCGTAAAACGGTCGGTGGCAAGAACGCTCGACAGCGGGTGCCGAACTCCAATTTTTCCTGCAGAGTTCTTCTTGATATTCCCGGTGCTACGGAGGTCGGCTCGGGGCGTGCGACCCCTTGTTTCGAAGCTAATTCGAAGATCTACGACTTTTCTTTAGGAGTGAGATGAAGATTCACCCTCCTTCCTGGTCAAAACAGCCAGTGAATATCCTTGTATACATGAGGTTGAGGAGAGTTTTCGATGTTCCCAGTGCTACGGAAGTCGGTTCGGGGCGTGCGACCCCTTGTTTCGAAGCTAACTCGACGATCTACGACTTCTCTTTAGGAGTGAGACAAAGATTCACCCTCCTTCATGGTCAAAATAGCCCCGCAACATTCTTGTCTTCATGAAGTTGAGGAGTATTTTGGCTTTTTGCTTGGGATCGGCGGCAACTTTGTTGGAGAAGAATGGGAGGAGAGAGAGAGTTTGGGTTTGGATCCTTAACGGGTCTGAACCCGACCCTATAGCCCCCCTCTTCTTTTTGTGTTGTTTGTTTGGTTGCTTGTATATGAGAGCGTTCGGCGAAGGGGTGCCGAGATCCGATTTTTCCCCCGTAACGAGGTCGGTTCCGAGAACGCTCGGCAGTGGGTGCCGAACTTGATTTTTCCCCCGTAACGAGGTCGGTGTCACGAACGCTCGGCAGTGGGTGCCGAACTTGATTTTTCCCCCGTAACGGGGTCGGTTCCACGAACGCTCGGCAGTGGGTGCCGAACTGGAATTTTCCCCCGTAACGGGGTCGGTTCCACGAACGCTCGGCAGTGGGTGCCGAACTGGAATTTTTCCCCATAACGAGGTCGGTGCCACGAACGCTCGGCAGCTGGTGCGGAGCTTGATTTTTTCCCCCGTAACAGGGTCGGTTCCATGAACGCTCGGCAGTGGGTGCCGAACTGGAATTTTTCCCTGCAGAGTTCTTCTCGATGTTCCCGGTGCTACAGAGGTCGGCTCGGGGCGTGCGACCCCTTGTTTCGAAGCTAATTCGAAGATCTACAACTTCTCTTTAGGAGTGAGACGAAGATTCACCCTCCTTCATGGTCAAAATAGCCCCGCAACATCCTTGTCTTCATGAAGTTGAGAAGTGTTTTGGTCGTGGGAATTTTGGAAGAGGAGCTCCACTCCTAGGGGCGGAGAAGCTGTGCTGGGAAAACTCTTGTGCCAGGAAGACCCTTGTAAGAGCCGTGGGAACACCCATCCTTTGAGGTGAGCAAAACGAAGAGTTTGGCTTTAGGAGAGAGCCATTTGGAAGACAAGTTTGAGGAGCAACTCTAGGAGAGAGTTGTGAGCTCTGATCTTGTTGAGAAGAGGTCCGCTTCGGAGGCGAGCGGAGCAAAGAGCTCGGATCTGGAGGAGAGCTATTTGTGAGGCAAGTGTGAGGGGGAACTCTAGGAGAGAGTTGTGCTCCAAACTTGTTCGAGGAGAGGTCCACTTTGGAGGCGAGCGGAGTGAAGAGCTCGGCTCTAGGAGAGCCATCTGGACGAGGAGTTTGAGGAGCAACTCTAGGAGAGAGTTTTAGCTCCGAATTCGTTGGAGAAGAGCTCCGCTTTGGAGGCGAGCGGAGGGGAGAGCTCAATTTGTAGAAGAGCCATCTGGAAGAGGAGTTTGAGGAGCAACTCTAGGAGAGAGTTTTAGCTCCGAACTCGCTTGAGAAGAGCTCCGCTTTGGAGGCGAGCGGAGCGAAGAGCTTGGCCCTGAGAAGAGGAAGGGGAGGAGAGGCATTCGGGTTCTCTCCCCTGCCTCGTTCTTTCGCACAGTGAAGAAGAGCAGAAGTGTTGGGTACTTTTGGCAGGAAGACTGAAGAAGGAGAAGAATGAAGGAGCTAAGAAGGGTATGGGTCGAACCGTTGGTATTGGATCTGACCCTGACCCGTTAGCCTCTTTTTCTTCTTGCTCTTCATCTGCTTTGCCGCTCGGTAGATGCATCTTGTTCGGTAGATCCGAGCACGGATTTTGGGGCACATTTTCCGCCACTTTGCTTCTCGGTAGATGGGTAGCTCGGCTCAGATGGTCGTGGGGGCAGTTCGGAATGGCCATCTTCCTCCGGCCCGTTTAAGGACGAGCCGGTGAAGTAAAGTCGAGCCATAGGACCCCGACCATCGTGAGGTTAGTTTGAGGGATGCAGGAGCAGTTTTGAATGGCGAGCTACTTCTAGTCCGCTTAGGAGCGAACTTGCGAAGTAGAATCGAGCCAAGTGTTGGACTCCGATCCATTCAACGGCTGCAGGAGCAATTTCGAACAGCGATCTACTCCTGGCTCGTCTGAGGACGAGCCGAGGAAGAAGAGTCGAGCCGAGTGCTGGACTCCGAACCATTGTGAGGTTAGTTCAAGGGATGCAAGAGCAGTTTCGAATGGCGAGCTACTTCTAGTCCGCTTAGGAGCGAACTTGCGAAGTAGAATCGAGCCAAGTGTTGGACTCCGATCCATTCAACGGCTGCAGGAGCAATTTCGAACGGCGATCTACTCCTGGCTCATCTGAAGACGAGCCGAGGAAGAAGAGTCGAGCCGAGTGCTGGACTCCGAACCATCGTGAGGTTAGTTTGAGGGATGCAGGAGCAGTTTCGAATGGCGAGCTACTTCTAGTCCGCTTAGGAGCGAACTTGCGAAGTAGAATCGAGCCAAGTGTTGGACTCCGATCCATTCAACGGCTGCAGGAGCAATTTCGAACGGCGATCTACTTCTGGCTCGTCTGAAGACGAGCCGAGGAAGAAGAGTCGAGCCGAGTGCTGGACTCCGAACCATCGTGAGGTTAGTTTGAGGGATGCAGGAGCCGTTCCGAATGGCGAGCTACTTCTAGTCCGCTTAGGAGCGATCTTGCGAAGTAGAATCGAGCCAAGTGTTGGACTCCGATCCATTCAACGGCTGCAGGAGCAATTTCGAACGGCAATCTACTTCCGGCTCATCTGTGGGCGAGCCGAGGAAGAAGAGTCGAGCCGAGTGCTGGACTCCGAACCATTGTGAGGTTAGTTTAAGGGATGCAGGAGCAGTTTCGAATGGCGAGCTACTTCTAGTCCGCTTAGGAGCGAACTTGCGAAGTAGAATCGAGCCAAGTGTTGGACTCCGATCCATTCAACGGCTGCAGGAGCAATTTCGAACGACGATCTACTTCCGGCTCGTCTGTGGGCGAGCCGAGGAAGAAGAGTCGAGCCGAGTGCTGGACTCCGAACCATTGTGAAGTGCTTAGTAAGTTGTGGGAGCAGCCATGTAGAAGAAGCTGGACTCCGAACTCGTTTAGAAGAGGTCCGCCTTGGAGGTGAGCGGAGCAAAGAGCTCGGCTCTGGAAGAGAGCCATTTGGGAGAAGGGTTTGGGAGCAACTCCAGGAGAGAGTTGTGCTCTCCGGACTCGTTGAGAAGAGGTCCGCTTTGGAGGGGAGCGGAGTGGAGAGCTCGGCTCTGGAAGAGAGCCATTTGTGAGATGAGTTTGAGGAGCAACTCTTGGTGAGAGTTTTGAGCTCCGAACTCGTTGATAAGGGGTCCGCTTCGGCAGCGAGCGGAGGGAAGAGCTCGGCTCTGAAAGAGAGCCATTTGGAAGACAAGTTTGAGGAGCATCTCTAGGAGAGAGTTGTGAGCTCCGAATTCGATGAGAAGAGGTCCGCTTTGGAGATGAGCGGAAGTGAAAGCTCGGCTCTAGGAGAGAGCCATTTGGAAGACGAGTGTGAGGAGCATCTCTAGGAGAGAGTTGTGAGCTCCGAATTCGATGAGAAGAGGTCCGCTTTGGAGGGGAGCGGAGTGGAGAGCTCGGCTCTGGAAGAGAGCCATTTGTGGGATGAGTTTGAGGAGCAACTCTTGGTGAGAGTTTTGAGCTCCGAACTCGTTGATAAGGGGTCCGCTTCGGCGGCGAGTGGAGGGAAGAGCTCGGCTCTGGAAGAGGGCCGTTTGTGAGACGAGTGCGAGGAGGAGCTCTTGGTGAGAGTTGTGAGCTCCGAACTCGTTCAGAAGAGGTCCGCCTTGGAGGTGGGCGGAGCAAAGAGTTCGGCTCTGGAAGAGAGCCGTTGGTGAGACGAGTGTGAGGAGGAGCTCTTGGTGAGAGTTGTGAGCTCCAAACTCGTTGAGAAGAGGTCCGCCTTGGAGGTGGGCGGAGCAAAGAGTTCGGCTCTGGAAGAGGGCCGTTTGTGAGACGAGTGCGAGGAGGAGCTCTTGGTGAGAGTTGTGAGCTCCGAACTCGTTCAGAAGAGGTCCGCCTTGGAGGTGGGCGAAGCAAAGAGTTCGGCTCTGGAAGAGAGCCATTTGGGAGAAGAGTTTGGGGAGCAACTCTAGGAGAGAGTTGTGAGCTGCGAGCTCGTCGAGGAGAGGTCCGCTCCGAGGTGAGCGGAGTGAAGAGCTCGGCTCTGGAAGAGAGCCGTTTGGGAGAAAAGTTTGGGGAGCAACTCTAGGAGAGAGTTGTGCGCTCCGAACTCGTCGAGGAGAGGTCCGCTTCGAGGTGAGCGGAGTGAAGAGCTCGACTCTGGAAGAGAGCCGTTTGTAAGATGAGTTTGAGGAGCAACTCTTGGAGAGAGTTTTGAGCTCCGAACTCGTTGAGAAGAGGTCTGCTTCGGCGGCGAGCGGAGGGAAGAGCTCGGCTCTGGAAGAGAGCCGTTTGTGAGATGAGTTTGAGGAGCAACTCTTGGAGAGAGTTTTGAGCTCCGAACTCGTTGAGAAGAGGTTCGCTTTGGAGATGAGCGGAAGTGAAAGCTCGGCTCTAGGAGAGAGCCATTTGGAAGACGAGTTTGAGGAGCATCTCTAGGAGAGAGTTGTGAGCTCCGAATTCGATGAGAAGAGGTCCGCTTTGGAGATGAGCGGAAGTGAAAGCTCGGCTCTAGGAGAGAGCCATTTGGAAGACGAGTGTGAGGAGCATCTCTAGGAGAGAGTTGTGAGCTCCGAATTCGATGAGAAGAGGTCCGCTTCAGAGGTGACCGAAGTGAAGAGCTCGGCTCTGGAAGAGAGCCGTTTGTGAGACGAGTGCGAGGAGGAGCTCTTGGTGAGAGTTGTGAGCTCCGAACTCATTGAGAAGAGGTCCGCCTTGGAGGTGGGCGGAGCAAAGAGTTCGGCTCTGGAAGAGGGCCGTTTGTGAGACGAGTGCGAGGAGGAGCTCTTGGTGAGAGTTGTGAGCTCCGAACTCGTTCAGAAGAGGTCCGCCTTGGAGGTGGGCGGAGCAAAGAGTTCGGCTCTGGAAGAGAGCCATTTGGGAGAAGAGTTTGGGGAGCAACTCTAGGAGAGAGTTGTGAGCTGCGAGCTCGTCGAGGAGAGGTCCGCTCCGAGGTGAGCGGAGTGAAGAGCTCGGCTCTGGAAGAGAGCCGTTTGGGAGAAGAGTTTGGGGAGCAACTCTAGGAGAGAGTTGTGCGCTCCGAACTCGTCGAGGAGAGGTCCGCTCCGAGGTGAGCGGAGTGAAGAGCTCGGCTCTGGAAGAGAGCCGTTTGTAAGATGAGTTTGAGGAGCAACTCTTGGAGAGAGTTTTGAGCTCCGAACTCGTTGAGAAGAGGTCCGCTTCGGCGGCGAGCGGAGGGAAGAGCTCGGCTCTGGAAGAGAGCCGTTTGTGAGATGAGTTTGAGGAGCAACTCTTGGAGAGAGTTTTGAGCTCCGAACTCGTTGAGAAGAGGTCCGCTTCGGAGGTGAGCGGAGTGAAGAGCTCGGATTGAGGGAGAGAGAGAGAGCTCAGCAATGATGGGTTTCGGCGAGGAGCGTGCTCGGAAATCGGAGCTCCGGAGTGTGAGCTCGGCATGGCGA
Source organism: Hemerocallis citrina (assembly GCA_017893485.1). Taxonomy (NCBI): domain Eukaryota; kingdom Viridiplantae; phylum Streptophyta; class Magnoliopsida; order Asparagales; family Asphodelaceae; genus Hemerocallis; species Hemerocallis citrina. The sequence goes on from CM030366.1 coordinate 236,972,147, forward strand.
GGAGTTGGAGTAGAGTTCGAGCTCGGCTCTTGAAGATGAAGCTTGATGATGGAGCTCGGTAGAGGAAAGCTCGGCATGGGTTCGGCGAGGAGCGTGCTCGGAAATCGGAGCTCCGGAGTGTGAGCTCGGCATGGCGTCCGGAGTTGGAGTACAGTTCGAGCTCGGCTCTTGAAGATGGAGCTTGATGATGGAGCTCGATAGAGGAGAACTCGGCATGGGTTCGGCGAGGAGGTGGCCGATGATGGCATTGTTGGCCATGGTGAAGCTCGTCGGTGGAGAGGTTGCTTCATGCGGGAGCCCCCCGCACCGGCATTCTGAGGACCGGTGGGGCCCTTGGGGGGTTGCCGGTTCGGAAGAGGAGGTTGGTCCTGCTGGACAGGGTCCTCGGCGGGCGGAGGGAGCCCCCCCAGTTGTTGAAAGGGATGGACCGGGACTTCTTGCTGGTCCGCGGGGTTGGGTGCACGATTGGACCCTCTGGATCTGACCTTTCTGGGAGGCATGGCTGGAGAAGAGCTAGTCGACGGGAAGAGGAGAGGCAGCTATTCGTATGGTTTCCCACAGACGGCGCCAATCTGTTACCGCTAAATCTGGTGTGGGGGTAAACAGACAGAATTTGTGAGTTCGAGGAAAACTTGAATAACAAAACCTAACCTGATCCGTCGGAGATTGATCGTTGACTCCCGCCGTTAACCTGCAAAAAGTGCGAGACACCGGGGTTGATCCCGGCGACGCACCCTCCGACGCTCAAGTCAATAATCAGAAATGATTAAGAAAGAGCGTAAATTGAGAAAATACTCATTACCTCGCAATGGAGATGGATGGGGGTATTTATAGGCGTCTTTGGGATTGGATTAGGAATGTAATCCCCGTGATTAGATAAGGAGTATTCTTCTAGTAATCAGATAAGGAATTGAATCCCTAATTCCCAGTGAAAAGATAGATGTAAATCAGAGCCGTTGATTAAGATCTAATCGGGGACCTTGATTGTATCTTGCTGGATCGGGTGTGCAGCGGATTGGAACCCATACCCAGTTGACGTGGATCCGTTCATGGGTTATTGGGCTTTGAATAAAGACCCAGTTTCCATTTCAGACCCGTTTGTAGGTGAAATTACCGTTTTACCCCTGAGCTTTAAGATTCGTGTCCGATGTGAACGGTCCCGATTTAATCCTATTTTTAGCCATATCAATATATATATGTCTTTCTTAAGTTCACATTTTATCTAATCATGAATATGATCTTTACTTTCCCAAAATATAACTTAAAACAGCGAGAATATATTTTCAATCAAGTCATTTAAGTAACATTGCAAAACAGTAAATTCAAAGTTAGAAAACCGCATTTCATGCTATTTGTAAAAATCATAGAAAATTGTATAGTTCACGAAACTTAGCGTTCTTTATATCAAACTGAAGGTATACAAGTCTACTTTCATTTTATAGTTATAAGTTTTCTCGAAATACCACATCTATAACCCTGAATTCTTCAAAATATAAAGTGGGTTCGAGATACTGAAATACTGCTACTGTACAGTCTTGTAAAATTCATATAAAATCCAACTGTTTATGAAAATTTGATTTCTTGGACCTTTCGGAAAGGTTAACGTGTCTACTATTATTTCTTAGTTCTGACTTTCTCAAATTATTTCATTTACAATGCTGAATTAATTAAAAATCGAAAGGTGTGCAGAATTCCTGCAACGAGTCAACTACTAACCAGTTTTGAGTTTAGAATTTATTAAAATAGTAAACGAACTCCAAATCTTATGAAATTTTAAAGGGATGCTACTGACATATACAAGATGATCCCAAAAAAGTTTTAGTTCCAGATTCCAACTATTTATTAGATATGATTTTCTGAAGTATAAACAAAATTTAAAGTAGTAACTTTTTTGCATGAATTAGTAACTTTGTGTACAAATCTATTTTTATATCATTTAATCTAATCAAGATGTACTACCATGCAATTAAACAACATCAATTCAACTTATCTTCATGAAAATCTTTCAATTAGCATGCATCTTCATTCTAAATATCATCATTTTAATTTAATCACTACTCATATGCATATCAAGTTTATCTATCAATTTATCTACACATACATGATACTATAAATTAGAAAGCTCAAGAAGACACCCACCTCAAATGAAGATTCTAAAGTAAAAGAAGACTCCTAGAAGTTGCTCCTAGCTAGCTCCAAGAATGAGACTTTCTTCTTCTCCTAGCAAGCTCTCCTTCCTCCAAGCAAGAACTCAAATAATTAATCTCTCTTTCTTATTTTTATCTTTTGTTTCTTTTGATCTTTGGTGCAAGATTATGAAGGAAAGAGGGTGGTATTTATAGGGTTTGAGAAGTCTTTTCTACTACTCAAATTAAGTGTTCTAATTCATAACCTACATAACCCCCTTCACTAATTACCCACTCACCATTACTCTCACAAACTCCCAACTCTTCCTATTCTTATGCATGGTTAACTCTTCTTGTGACTTTTGGGTTGCACTACGTGCACGTGCAACCCACAAGCACACACTCTCATTTGTTAGTTGTTATTTATTTATTTGTACATGTTGTTTACATGACAAGTGTACAACTAATTGTAGGATTTTTCTTAGTGGGCTTCCTCTTGTGGGCTTGTTCTATTTTTATTTGTTTAATTTATTTTAATGGGCTTAGAGTCTTCTATCAGGCTTATGGGTTCTAATATGCAACAAAAATGAATGAAAGGAAATTGTGCATAACTTTTAAATAAAATTGAGAATAAAAAATCATAAGATAAAATTGCAAGTGTGTTGCACGTGTAAAAATAAGAAATTTATTTTTCATTTAAAAATTTTATACGGGATGTTACAGCACTAGCAGCAGCAGGTTGCGATCGACCGACCCTGGGGTGCGGTTGACCGCCCTACTGTGCAGGAGTTCCCGAGAGGGGGACGGTCGAACGATCTTGGGGGTGCGATTGATCGAATGCGGCGCTGATTGATTATTTGGGTCAGGTCTTGGTGATTCGTGAGAAGCCCAAATTGTTCTTCGAGTCAGATCGTATGGCTCTTATCGTAGGGTTATCTCTTCAGGAACATCTAACGACTATTGTAACAGGAGATCAAACTAGGGTTTCTCTAGATTTCTATATATTGTAGTTATTGACCTGCATTGAGAGCCAACAGAGAGAGTACTTCAGTGAAGGCAGAGTTTGAGAGCTTCTCCAATTGTAAACAACTAGTACTTTCTGGTGAGGCTTGAGAGTGGGTCGTGGTGAGAATTATAATATTCTTGTATCTTCTCTAGTTGAATAATATCTCAGGTTTCTTCTCCCCGGATTAAGGTGAAAGTCCCAATCGGGACAAACTTGTGTGTGCTTTGGTGTGTTTGGTATGATCTCATGAGTGCTTGATAGTTTGTGTTGATTGCATCGAATAAATCAACAAGATCCCCAATTAGATTTTCCTAAGAAATCCTAACAAGTGGTATCAGAGCAATCAGGTTCGTGGATTTGTTCAAGTTCCTTGGAGGAGATGGCAGATCAAATCACGAAAATAAAGCGGTTCAAAGGAAAGATCAACTTTGATCTCTTGAAGGTGGACATGCATGAACCTAGAAGGAGATAAAGGGAGACTAATCGACACAAAGCAGAAGAATTTAGAGGAGATTGTTCAGAAGCCTTGGGTTTAATCTGTATTTATTCGATGAGCGAAGTCAGGTATAGAAGAAGCACGGTGAGTCTTTAGGTAAGATTCAGAACTGACTACTCAAGATCATCATTACAGGGTCGAATGCATCAGAAAGGAAAGTTGTGGAATTTTTCAATGAAGGAAAGTACCGCCCTTCTAGATCATGTAGTGGAGTTCAATATGAAATTATCATAACTGAGGCATTCAACTCAGATGATCTAAAGATTTCCAAATCGATATATTCACCACCAAATCTATCCAACACGATAACCTTGCTAGATGAGAGATCTACCAAGGAAAAGTTTTTCATAGCAGGTATGATCAAGGGGTTGGAGGAGGTGCACTTAGGAAGGAGAGTCAGAAATCGGCGTGAACTTCTGTGAGATGCTTGAATATGTATTGTACTTTGAATGGAAGGAAAAGTGTATATAGAGGTAAAGTCTGTGGCCACCAGTGCAAAGGGATTGAACATTACATGAGAGATTGTTGCAAGCAGTTGAGTCAGAAGGGCACCAAATCCAATACCGTTGAATCAGGTGATGGCTTAAACAGTGCGTTTGTTCCAAGTCCTTTAGATGTGAATTGTTGTTGTTCTTTTGATTCAATTAGTTCTTGTCAAATTTCCTCCGAGAGGGAGACAATTTCTACTTACAATTTTGCATCATGTCATTGTATGAGAACAAAGGTTGATAAGATTTGTGAAGTAATGGTTTCTACTTACAAGTTTTCCTCATGTCGTTATGTAAGAACGAAGATTGATAAGACTTGTGAAGTAAGGAGTGAGAAAACAAATGAGTTGAAGATGACAGACGGAAGGGGATACACACTAAAGGAGGGCATGTATATTCTTTTGATGAAGCAGAGCCTTATATCCATGAGAACTCTAGAAGCACAAGTTTGCAAGTACACAGATCCAGGTGGAGTTTGTTCAGTTTGGGAAAGTTATCGTAAAGTGATGAAGGGTGGGAGGGGGATTGAGCAGGGTCAGCACAACCTCTACTAGCTTTGGAGGAACAGAAAAACTTGTGTAAGTGTTTTGAAGTCCATTTTTCCCAAAGCACCATCTAATATGTCGTCACTAGAATCATCCGAGCGAGATTGCGACGTTCGAATTTCGTCGGAAGGTGGTGAGAGCTTTGATGTAGGTGGAGTTCGTGTGGAGGGTGACAACTCCATAATTACATCTACTGTGGTGTGCCTTTGAGGGGGGCATACAGCTGGAGAAAAATCGGTGGGGATAGATTCAACTAGTAGAGGAAGTCATCGAAACGAGTTGTTTGCAAGAAGAGAAGAAAAAAAGTCTAGAAGGTTTTAAATCACACAGATGTGGATTCATGGGTATGCAATCCAAGGTGGAGATTGTTGGATTTATTTCTTGGATACTATTTTGGATAAGAAGACGATGAGATGATGGAGGAATAGAGACGATTAGAGACGGAGTGGAAGCAAGGGGAAACAGTCAGCAGCAGGTTGCGGTCGACCGACCCTGGGGTGTGGTCGACCACCCTATTATGCAGGAGTTCCCGAGAGGGGGACGGTCGAACGACCTTGGGGGTGCGGTCGACCGAACACGGTGCTGATGGATTACTTAGGTCGGGTCTTGGTGATTAGTGAGAAGACCAACTTGCTCTTCAAGTCAGATCGTACAGCTCCTATCGTAGGGTTATCTCTTCAGGAACATCTAACGGCTATTGTAACAAGATAGAAAACTAGGGTTTCTTTATATCTCTAGATATTGTAGTTATTGACCTCCATTGAGAACCAAGAGAGAGAGAGAGTACTTCATTGAAGGCAGAGTTTGAGAGTTTCTCCAATTGTAAACAACTAGTACTTTCTGGTGAGACTTGAGAGAGGGTCATGGTGAATACTGTAATATTCTCGTATCTTCTCTAGTTGAATAACATATTGGCTTTCTTCTCCCTCAGATTAAGGTGAAAGCCCCAACCGGGACAAACTTGTGTGTGCTTTGGTGTGTTTGGTATGATCTCATATGTGCTTGGTAGTTTGTGTTGATTGCATCGAATAACTCAACAAGATCATCAGTCAGGTTTTTCTAAGAAATCCTAACACTTTCTGTGTTTGGTGTGATCTTCTATTTGCTTGGTGGTTTGTACTGATCGTGTGTCATAACTCAACAAGACCCTTAAGGCATAATTCCCTAATAATTGGTGTCAGAGCTTCAAGTTTGTGGGTTAGTTCGAGTTCCTTGGAGAAGATGGAAGATCAAGCAGTTTAACGGTAAAATAAACTTTAATCTTTGGAAAGTAATATGTATGATACATAAGTTCTAGAAGGCTTGAAACTATCCCTTGAAGGAGATAAAGGGAGACCGATTGACATAAAGCATGAGAATTAGGAGGAGATTTGTTCAGAAGTCTTGGGTTTAATCTGGATGTCATTGATGAGAAAAGTCAAGTGCAACCTCATAGAGGAGCGAAGCGCGACGAGTCTGTGGAAAAGACTCAGAACTGACTACTCGGAATCGCCGTTGCAGGATCGGGTGCACCAGAAGATAAAGTTGTCAGGATTCTCAATGAAGGAAAGTAGCGCTCTTCTAGATCATATAATGGAGTTTAATACAGAAGGGCGGTTAACGCAGATGAGCTAAAAGCTTCCAACTTGATATATTCATCACTAGTTTTATCTAACTTGTCAATCACCATGCTAGACGGGAAATCTACCAAGGAGAAGTTTTTTGTAACAGGTATGATTGAAGACTTAGAATAGGATGCATTTAGGAAGCAGAGTCAGAAATCAGTGTCTACTTCTGTAAGTTACTTGGAGGTGGATGGCACTTCAAATGAAAGAACAAGAGCACGTAAGTGTAGTACCCGTTGCCTGCAGAGGTGTAACACCCCGAATTCCAAACAGACTGAATTCGAAGTTCCACAGGATCTTTACACTTCTCTTCGTACAATTTTATAAGGAATTAAAAACTGTATTACATCAGAGTTACATTTACATTACATATTTACAGCGGAAGCAATTTACAACAAATTACATGAATAGAAATGTACAGTACTTGAATCATTCTTTAGTCTTGATAATCACTTTATCCTGCGTAGAAACTGTGGGCACGTCAGTTGCTTACAACAAACCACAAACCACAAACTTGATCACAAACAAAACTACATGGGACTACCCTATTGATGTCGTGTTGTGAGGTGCACTTAGTCCTTAATGTAATTATGTATGTTACATGACACTAATGCGCACTTGTTCAGATTCTATGCATCCCATACTACATAGGTCTGAGGTCAAGCCCTTAACCATTCTTCATCTTGTAGGTTTTAATCCCTCGTCATGACTTAAACTACTACTGTAACTACGATAAGTATCCTAGATGTTCTATGAGTTACGAGCTCATGTCTAAACAGCCTGAAAGGGAATCTCACGTCATGTCACGATGCATCGTGAAGAACCTATGGACAATTCAGCCTCCATCATGGGACATGACACCATCCGCAGTCACCAAACACCCCACAAGCATCGCCTGCGGTACGGACTCCTCGAGACATATCTACGTCATGACACAATGCATTGTGTACATAGCCTGTGAATATTCTCACACTGTAGATCCGAGGCCCTCATACTCGTGTTTCTCTCTTATTTTCATCACATCTTCACTATGTGTCTAATCCTTAGTTATTTGAATCATGTATAAAATCAATTCTATAGATTAGCCCTTCCACTATACCGGTCTTAATTATTTATATAACATGACCAAAATCTTAGTCTTTTCATTTCAAATCTCATTTCAACAATCTCTTTTTCATTGCCGGTATGAGTCTTAACTACACTCTAGTTCTCAATTTCGATTCATAATCACAAAAATTGAGTTCTCATACTCATATAGTCTTCTTCATAGTTCAAATAAATTTTCATCTCTTTTCTATAATTCAACTTCATACATAGGTTCAATTCCAATTTATAACATTCTCATTCAATAATTCCATTTAATGTCCGGACTATTAAAAATCATATTTGCATTTATCTTTCAAGTGCATACATTACCAAATAAAGAACAAAATCCATAAACGAATATGTTGCAAGTTTTTTTTATACAAGATTCTCTTTTATAATTTGGTATAACTCCTTATGGATAAAAACTACTTTTTATACTTATGCAAATATCAATTATATAGAGTTTTACTCAATTTTTACTTCTCACACTCTTTAATTTAAGTCAAAATAATGTGCAAATATTTTTCATGAAGTCCATATATTTTATAATAATTATAATATTTTTTCCCGAATTTTAAAAATTAAAAAAATCACAAAAAACATCAAAACCGAATTTTTTTTTGAAATGCCAAGCCCAGGATTCGAACCGACGACCCAAAGCCAAAGCTGCGCAGGCGCTAACCAGTAAGGATAGGGTGCAACCACGTCACGTAGAGGGTTTAAATCCCTATGATTCTGTTTTTCTGAACTCAGATTTTCCCAAAAAAAATAATAAAACAAAAGCCTTTGTTCAGTTTCAAACCCGAGACCCAAGACCAGACCCACGCTATAGTAAGCGCACCCAAACGCACCCGCTAACCAAATAGTCCAAGTGGCTAATTTGATATGAGTTGGGTTTTTAGGGGTTTGATTCGAGTTTCGGTTCATTCGAATTTTTATTAAAATAACTATTTTCAAATTCGTTTCTTCTCCACTTTCATTCAAAATTTCCAGAATAAAACTTTTATGCATTTCTAATATATCAGTAACTTAAAACTCAATTTTTGACATAAAAAGTGTAATTTTCCTCTTTGAATATAATTTTGTCTACAATTTCGAAAATGTACATACAAATGTTGTTTCTTTTATACGTTTGCATTCAAACTTCTCACATATCTCCTTTATTATTTTTATTATTATTAACCAAACACTTCAGTAACCATTATCCCTTTTTCATATCATTACCAAGTGAATTAGCAAAAAATCATCTTTATGCATGGTTATTATTTCGACCAACTAAACATACAATCATGTCTCCTTAGTTTAGCACAATCAATCAATTAAAGCATGGTAGCATGGTCAATTCTAAACTAACAATCTCAATTTGCAACTAATTACCATTTTTTTCACATACAATCAACCACTGCAATTTTGTCTCATTTTCACAACATATGGCTAAATTAATCTAAAGTTTCTTCTCAATTTTATTAACCATACCCTAGCATGATATCTAATTAGAAGTTTAAGAAAATAGCCCACCTTTAATTGAGAGAAAACCAAACAAAACTCCTAGGGATCTCCTACAACGAGCAAGTGAAGCCTTCTCCTTCTAGATCGAGCCACCAAAATCCATCTCCTCCTTGTGCTAGATAGAACCCGAGCCTTTCCTTCTTGTTCCTTGGTGTAGTCCGGCCTCCCCTTGAGTTGAAGAACACACACTAGCACTCAATCTTTTAAACTCACAAACTACTCAATCGTTTGTCTCACTAAATTGTCTTTCTTTCTTTCTTTCTATTCTTTTCTTTTCAAAATTTTAAGTGTGAGAATGAAGAGTGTAGGGAGGGGTATTTATACATATTTTGAGGGTGGATGGAGGGCTAGGATGAGATCAAATGGTTAAGGATCAATGGTCTAGATGAACTAGGGAGTTATAGAAACTACCCATGATGAAGCAACCAACTATCCACCACTCTCATCTCTCCCACTTTCCCAATCCTATCCAGCCTAGGGTAAAAGTGTGCAATGCACACTCTAGTGCATGCACGTGCCAACTAGTATCCTTCTTTTGCAAGTTTGTTCATGTGAATTAAATTAATTGTTCACTAAACTTGGCTACACTACAAGTTAGATTAATAAAAAGAGAAATTAATTTAAATGGGCTCACTAATGGGCCAATTAACTATGGGCTCTTCTAATTAGATTAATTAATTAAATAAGAATGGGCTAAAAGAGACAAATAGGCCTAGAATTTAATTAGACTTTTAAAATAGTCTCTTTGGAAAATAAAGAGAACAATTACTTGTTCATGCTATAAAGAAATATTTTTATAAACGAAATTATACATATAAAATTATACGTGCAAAATAAGTAAAATCACAAACTCTACATAAATAGAAATTTAGGGTGTTCCAAGAGGAGTTGAGCATTACAAGAATGATTGTCACAAATGGTTGAGTCAGAGGGATGTCAAATGAGTGCCGCTAAATCAGGTGAAAGCTTAGACAATAACATTGTTTCAAATTTTATAGATATGTATTCTAGCCGGTATCTTGATTCGGGAGTTGGTGTATGCTACTTAAAAGTTCACAGGAGATCGTTGTGGGAGAACAGTGGTTGGTGAGTTTTGTGAAATTGTGGGTGAGGGAACAATCGAGTTGGAGGCAATAGATGAAAATGGAAATATACTAGAGAATGTTATGCATATTCCTCGGTAGTAACAGAATCTTGTATCATTGGGAAGTCTTGAAGCATAGGGCTGCATGTACACAGCTCAAGGTAGAGTTCTATCAGTTTGGAAAGGTCCTCCTAAGATAATGAAGGGAAGAACGGGTGTTCAACACAACCTCTATAAGATTTGTGAGAACAGGAAAACTTGTTCTAGTATTTTAAAGTCCTACATTCCTAAAATGCTATCTAGTTTGTCATTACTAAAATCACCCGAGCGAGACTACGACGTTCGAATATCGTTGAGAGGTGGAGAGTGCCTTAAGGTAGGTGGAGTTCATAGAAAGGGTGGCGCCTCCGTGTCAATGGCTATTGGTGTGTGCCTTTGAGGGACATATCAATTAGAGAAACACAGTTGGAGGTAGATTCAACTAGCAGAAGAAGCCACAGACGTATGTTATTTGCAAGAGGAGAATAAAAGAGTCTGGAAGATTTAAATCACACAGGTGTGGATTCATTATATGAAGTCCAAGGTGGAGATTGTTGGGTCTATGTCTTGCATACTAAGTTCGAAAGAAGACGATGAAGTGATGGTTGGACTGAAGATGTGAAGCAACATCAGCATGGCAGAAGGGTGTATGGTCGACTGAGTGAAGTCGACCGACACCCCCTCAGGTTTGCCTGGATCAAATACGACCTACACCTACCCTAGCCGCTCCTTTGCTCAGGCTCCACTTCCAGGACTGCTTCGTTAATGTATGCCGTTTTTTTCTTTAGATTTCATTTCATTTTATACCTATAGAGTATGTGAAGCTAAACTTGAAATGAGAAACATCATTAAACGCTTCATACTTTAAAAAAAAATTCCAAAAAAAATATTTTAATTATTATTGTTAAAAAGAAGTAACTCAAAGGAACATTGAGGAATGAAGAGAATGAATGCAGTGCAAACGCTAATAATCTAGTATGTACATAAATGTTTGTAGGGATGTGATGCGTCGGTTCTACTAAATGGCACTAAGAACATCCCAGCTGAGAATGACTCACCACCAAATTTAAACGTGAGAGGATATGGCACAATCGAACAGATTAAGGTTAAATTAGAGGTAGCCTGCCCTGGGATTGTGTCGTGTGCGGATGTTCCAGTTATAGTTGCTAGGGATGCAGTTTTTCTGGTAAGAGACATCACAATATATTATCTACTTCTCCATATAATATGGAAGAACTCAAACTGTCGTATTTTTTATAATTTGAGTTTAATTATGTGGAAATGTATTTTATAATTTGTTGTGCAGACCAAAGTGTTGGGATTGGGGCGTCAACCAATGCCCAATGTCGCAGCGGAACTAAATAGAGCAATGAGGAAGTCGAAGTAGATGAGACGAATCAATTGAGCAAGCAAGTAGATCCACCAATCAAACACAAACACATCGATGACTTATCCCGGCTAGCTTTTGCTTAATCCGGGGAAAAATTTAGGGAGATCTGATATTCAACTAGAAAGGATACAAGAAGTTATTGATTCACTCAATACAAGGAATTAAACTCACTCACCAAGAACTATCTCTCTCTCGAGCCTCTCTTTTCAATGGAGAAAATAATTTATGAAGTGCTCTCTCTCATATTGAACGAGTTTACAATATATATAGAAGAGTATACAGAAACCTAGGTCTAATCTTGATTCTCAGTCGTTCGATATAACCTGGAAAAGAAGTAACTGAATAAGAGCCGTACGATCTAACTTGGAGTTGAAAATTGGGCTGAAACAACCTAACAAATCGAAGCCCAAAAATGAATACAGCGCGGCGGGCAGTCGACCGTCCAACAAGACCGGTCGACCGTCCACCTCTCGGCCAAACCCAGTGCAACTACGATCGGGGGTGCGGTCGAGGGGTGCGGTCGACCACAACATAGGACAGTCGACCGCAACATAGCCTGCACCTTGCTGCTGCTGTTTTCTTCTACTCTCTTCGACGCTTCGACCTCTGTGCTTCATCTTATCTTCTTCTAATCTGAACAACGAGTATTCAAGACACAATCCTAACAAACTCCAGTTTGGATTGCATACGAGTGCTATCACATGATGTGTTATCTCCAAACTTTAATGAACTCAACTTGTTAAAAGGGACTTAGAACAATAGCTTCTTCTTCTAGTTGAAATGATCTCTACCAAATCTCACCGAATCCAGTATACCCCTTCAAGAGTACACCTCTGTAGATGTACTCACGAAGTTGCCAAACTCCGCACGAACTCCACCTACCCTTAGACTTTCTCCACCTCTCGACAATATTCGAACATCGTGGTCACATCTCGATGAATATAGTCGAGGCAAACTAGCTGAGCTTGCGGGAATAATGGGAAAAGAAGCAACACTTGCGCAAGTATTTCGGATTCTGCAAAGCTTGTAGAGATTATTTTGGCTTGGCCCAACCACTTTCATACCTCTAATCACCTTACGACGGCCCTGAAAAATAAACAGAACTCCACCTCGAGCTGTGTACCTGCAGCCCCATGCATCAAGAGTTCCCAAGAAAATCAGATGTAAAATCAAATCATTTGAAATTCATTTGCCCATCCATCATGTGACTATAAAAAACAATATTTTTTAGCCATACAATTTTGTAACACTTCAATGGATAGGTAAATGAATTTCAAATGATTTGATTGTACATATTTAGACTAATTTAGATGTGTAGATCAATGTGAACGGTTCAGATCGTCGATATGAATGCCCGAAGGCCTAGTGTGCACAACCGAAGCTTTCCCTATATATATATATATATATATATATATATATATATATATATAATGAAACACAAAGAAAGCTATCAAGTGGCTCACCTTCAATCCCCCCTAAAATCAAAGGTCCATATCTAACATCACAAAGCATATTTCCCCCCTCAAAAGTTTCCCTCCAAACTCAAATTCAAATCCCCACCTAAAACAACTTCTATATTTATTTAATTATTTTTTTTTCTCTCTTTCTCTCTCTCCCTCTTCTATTCAAAAAATTAAGAAAATAAAATTTTTTAAAAATTTCAAAATTAAAAACTAAAAAAACTAAAAAACTAAAAAAATTAAAATTTTAAAAACTTAAAAAATAATTCAAAAAAATCATATAATATGTTTTTTGCTCTATGTTTGCTACTTCAATTAATTTGCTGGACTTCCAAAACTATTTTATATGATCAAACAAGGTGTACCGTTTCGAAGACGTGCCGAATGCACGTGTCAACGGGCAAACCTAGTGTATATATATATATATATATATATATATATCTATATAATAAAACACAAAGAAAGCTATCAAGTGCCTCTACTTCAATCCCCCAAAAATCAAAGGTCTAGATCTAACCGCACAAAACATATTTTCCCCCCAAAAGTTTTCCCCCAAAACTCAAATTCAAATCCCCACAAAAAACAACTCCTATATTTATTTAATTTTTTTTCCTCTCTCTCCCTCTATCTTCTATTCAAAAAATTAAGAAAATAAAAATTTTAAATTTTTTTAAAAAAATTAAAAATTAAAAAACCAAAAAAATTAAAATTTTAAAAACTTTAAAAATAATCCAAAAAATCAAAAAATCATATAATATATTTTTTGCTGGACTCCCAAAAGTTTCTCATATAATATATTTGCTACTTCAATTAATTTGCTGAACCTCCAAAACTATTTTATATGATCAAAAAAGATATGCCGCTCGAAGACGTGACGTAGGCACGTGTCAACAGGCAAATCTAGTATATATATAAATATCCACACAAGTGTTACCACTTGACTGGTTATGCGGCCACATAGTATGAGATGATCGAGATGAGTCATTGAGTAACGTTGAATCTAGCTGTCTTGAGATGGATGACATTAGAAACTTGTCAGTTATGTGATGTGACGCCCATGATCTTTTCTGCCGTTTGGAAAGCAGATATATAAAATTAATTGGAAGTCAATGGCTTAGATTGTCTATGATAACTTCTATCATCTGCTACAACCGAATGAAGCTTGACTTTCGTTCAAGTCAACTGAACAAAAAAGGAACACTGTTTCTCATTCACTAGACCATCCAAAGTCGTTTGCTATAGTTATCCAATTTGCCATTTTTTGAGAAACAAATCGTTGCAGTCGTTTGCTATTTTATTATATTTTGATAAAATTGCTATAGTCGCTTCTCATTTCTGAGAAATAAAATTGCAATTCTAAAATTATAAGAGATGTACGGGACAACATTTCTCATCCCAAATTTTTTATTTTTTTTAATAGCGTCGGACGGTACAACATGTACCGTCCCAATTATTTTATTTTTTTTAATAATGCCGGACGGTACAACATGTACCGTCCCAATAATTTTATTTTTTTAAATAGCGTCGAACGGTACATGTTGTATCGTCCCAATTATTTTATTTTTTAAAAATATCAACGGACGGTACAATATGTATCGTCCCATAATTTTTTTATAAATAGATCAACGGTCAGATTCGCCGGAGGAAAAGAAACAAAAAACAAAAAAAACAAAAAAAAGGAAAAATTCTCGGACGGGACAACATGTCCCGTCTAAGAAATAAGGAGGGGTTTAGTGGGTAGGTTAGGTTAATTAATTAGGTTTAGTTGGTTTTTAATTAGGTTCAGGTATTATTATATTATTTATTTTATTTAATTAACATATTTTATTTAATTAACATAGTTAATCAGTAATTAAATTTTTTTTTTTCAAACGAAAGAGACGGGACAACATGTCCCGTCCCTCTCAAATTAAAAAAAATAATTGCGCGGCGGTAAATGTTATACCGTCCCACGCAAAAAAAAATTAAAATTTGAGAGGGACGGACATGTTGTCCCGTCTCTTTCTTTTTTTATTTTACGCGTCAACGGACGATACAGCATGTATCGTCCGACCATAAAAATGAGAAAAATATAGCAAACAACCACCGCAGAACATTTCGCTATTTGCTACTACTGTAGCTGCCATTTTTCTTAAAATGAGAAATACCATTGTGGATGCTCTAACCAAGGATAATAAGATTAATCTGACTTGTGACGAACGACCCAATTTTTTTAAAAGATCAATTTGTAGAAAAAAAAATATGCAAATTAACGTTACTTGTTCCTCATGTTATAACATTATCAAGGATACAAAACAATTATCTATCCTAAGGCCATTCTAACTTGGAAAGTAGTGAGTCTAAGATCTAGATATTTAGAGGGTCCTAAATTGAGTGCAGATATTTGGAGTCGTTGGAGGGTAGAATTAGTCAGAAAAGCGGATAGAAAGATCTGGGATATTTCTCAGCAGCAACCATGTGTGGTCTATGGCTAGACCGTAATAATTTGTGTTTCCGTAATATCACATATAGATTTTCTGTCACGTTGCATAAAATCTTATTTTTTATTCATGATTGGGAAGGTTATGCAGTGAAGAAGAAGATGATTCGCATGGAAGAGGAGGAGTAGTCGGGTACACTCACGGGATGAGGATGGTCTTAGCCACTTATTGATTGTTTGTATATGTATCTGTGTCTTCTTTTGTGCATTAGAGACTATAGTTTGGGATGTTATGTTTTGGATGTTTGACTGTTGAGTAGCTTGTTTGTAATTAGCACAGTTGTGTTTCGTTAAGTTTTCATTAATGAAGTGATAACGCAGTCATCTTTTAATTTAAAAAAAAAAACAAAACAAAACCCAAGGATAATAAGAATTTAATTTTCTAGCCTATATGTTCTAAATTTCTTGCCCTAATTTTATGATATAATTGAACATGTTGTCAACCTTTTTAGAAGTCTTGCATCTTATGTTAAAAAATGATTGTCGACATCTTAATTTGTAATGATATGATATTTTTGAACATTTATCATGTTCATGCCGCTACGAAAAATTTCATTGCCCTTTGAATGCTTCCTCGTGTTTTTTAAGGCACATTTTTTATCATCTATTATAGTCAGCATTTTAGTCCCTACTTAAATTACTCCCTCCCAAATTATTATTTGTTTATGTAATAGTTACTGGCTCGTAACATACCTTACTGAATAGAACTTCTGGTCTTATTTTTTTTTTTTTTATATATAATCAAGGATATGGCTCTAACGCCCCAGCCTACTATATAAATAAGAAAAGTAATTGGTACAACAACCGTTAATTTTACACGCTGTAAAACTGAGACAACTCAAAATACAACAAAGAACAAAAAAGACAAGCAATCAAAAAGCATTACCTAACTAAACAAGAAACAATTTCTATCAGTTGAACGGCCGGAGAGCACTGAGAGGAGAAGAGCTGAACCGCCGAACAAGCAAACATGGCCAACTCATGTGACTACAGCACCGAAAAGGAAAGAACGAACCATCAGAAAAGTACCACCAAGGCAGCAGACACCGGTAGGCGTGCCAGCTCAGCTGAACACCCATCAACACTGCGACGGCTAACCGACCATGCGAGAAGGAGCTATCGAACACTCCATTACCCTAACACCGTAGGGCAGAACAGAGTATCCCAACCCAAAGAAGAAAAAACACCAAAAGGCTCAAGAAGCCACCCATAGAGAGCCATAATAGCAACCACAGACAACACAATAAAAAGAGCCTGAAAGGCCAAAGAACCATCACTTAAACAATCTAGGAGGAAGTCCAACCTAAACTGCCAGAACCCAACAGAATAAGCAAGCACCTGAGGTACCAAATACAGAACAAACCCAGGTTGCTAAGGGGCATACTCAAAAATAAGTAAGAAACATCAGCTAACAAAAGAAGAACCTGTGAGCAGTAAGCGATGCTGCATGAAATGCACAAAATAAGAGAAGCAAATAGAAAGCAACACATAAAACAAGTATTAATTAACAGAGAGAACTGAATAAAAGAACAACGAGTAAGCTACTTTGGCTGAACAAAATAAAGAAAGCTGACAGCCAAAAGAAGAAAAAGTAAGTCCACTGCCCAGAAGGACTATGCCAAACAAAATCAGAACCTCCAAATAAACATCCCACAGTCGGAAAGATGAAGCCGAGACAGTCTCAAGCCTGCATAGCATAAGAGAAGAAGGAACAAAAAAGGAAAGAATAACCTGGTAGCATGAAAGAGAGAGTCGAAATGATAAAAAGTTGCAAACATAACTACATTACGGGTTGTTAATAAGCACATAGGTAAAAAGAGAGTTAGTAGAACGAAATAGCTGAGCAACTTCATCTAGCTGATGAAGATGTAAAGCCTATATTTAATGTTGAGGTAAAGCAGAGGGCTAGTGGTTAGAGAAGAAGATGAACTCATTTATAATCGAATTGATAGGTTTGGAGTTTATGGAAAAAATGCGCGAGTTTCTTTCCTTCCAAATGACCCAGATAATAGCTGTGATAGAGAGCACCCATGATTTGCGGACTCGTTTCCTAACAGTATGAGCCTCCCAACTAGATAAGAAAGAGATAGGGAGAGATGAGACCTGCCAGGCAATCACGTTGATTTGCCATAGCGATCTAATAAAAGCACAATAAACAAAAAGGTGATCAACATCCTCTTGACATTGTGAGCACAAGGAACAAAGTTAACCTATAGCAAGATTTCTTTTGTTGAGAACCTCCACAGTAAGGAGCTTGTTTTTGATAGCTAGCCAAAAAAGAATTTTAGCCTTAAGGGGAGCACAACAACTCCAAATACTCTTAGCGAATGGCGACTTGAGGCCTACGTGGTTAAGCAAGTTATAAAAGGATCGGACTGAGAAGGATCCGGAACTGGTCCATCGCCAGATAACATCTTCCTTCGGATGCCTGGGAAAGTTATCCAAGCTAGAGGAAAGAAGATTGAATTCCATTAGAAGAGAGGGAGGGAGAGGGTTGGCAAAAGGGATATGCCAAGTGTTAATGCCGTTATGGAAAGACACATAGTCTGCCACTGTAGCAAGGGGGTTGAGAACGTTTTGAAAGAGAGCTGGAAAGGCCGAAGCCAGCTTAATATTACCAATCCAAAGATCCAACCAGAATTTGGTGTTGGTGCCCTCCGCACAAACATCACTAACACTACATTGGAAAGGAGCCGCTGCTTTCCACACTCCCTTCCAGAACGGAGAGGCTCTGGAGGAGAGAGAAGGACGAAAGTCCGAAACCTTGTGGCGCTAAAAACATTTGTGAGTAATCAATCGAGCCCAGAGCAGCTGGTCCTCTTTGAGAATACGCCAAAGCCATTTGCGTAAAAGAGCCAGGTTCTGGTTTCTGAGGTTAAGAATTCCCAGGCTGGCATCTGCCTTGGCAGTACAGACTGATTTCCAATTACAGAGATGCGTGCCAGGTCTATAAGAGTTAGCACCAGTTCAGAAGAAGTTGCTCCTAATCTGATCAATTCTCTTGATAACCCAAGAAGGAACGTAGAAGAAAGAAACCATATATAGAGGTATAGAGGAGAGAACCGAGTTCACCAGAATAAGTCTGCATCCTCTAGAGAGCTGCTTTCCAGACGAAACATTGAGCCTAGATTCAACTTTGTTGATCTTCGGAAGCCAATCCGATTTATGAAGCTTCCTCCATCGCAAAGGGATGCCAAGATACGTAACCAGAAAAGAAGAAGACGCACAATTGAATAATTGCGCAATCTCAAACTGGCGATTGTTAGAGCGGCCAAGCCAGAGGACCAAAGATTTTTGGAAATTAATTGAAAGACCAGAAGCGCTTTCAATGATGTAAAGAAGGAGTTTCAGGTTACGGAGTGTACATCCGTTAGGTTTGGTAAAAATGATAGTGTCATCGGTGTATTGTAAGTTAAGAACACCACAAAAACTGTGGGAACTGCCTAGTCCTTCTATGACATTAGCATCCCAAGCATTACGAAGCAGTCTACTGAATACATCTGCCGCAAGAGTGAATAAAAGGGAGGTGATGGGGTCTCCCTGACGGAGACCACACTTACATATGAATTTGTTGCCTTCCAATCCGTTAATCAGAATGGACGAAGTACCAGCGAAGAGACTAGATTTAATTCAGGCGATCCACCTAGGACCAAATCCTCGATGGAGGAGGATATAAAAAAGAAAATCCCAACTAACTTTGTCATAGACTTTTTCAAAATCTAGTTTTAACATAATGCCCTCCGAATTGGACCTGTGACATTCGGAAATGATTTCTTGAGCCGAAGCCACGCTATCAAGGATGAAGCGATCCTTAATAAAACCTGTCTGGGCATGATCAATGAGGGGGGAAATGACATTGCTAAGACGGTTAGAGAGAACTTTCATAATGATCTTGAATATGGAATTAAGAAGGATAATTGGTCGAAAATAAGTAACCAAATTATCTCCCACAATTTTGGGCACGAGCACAATATGCGCATAATTGATACGATCAAAGGAGAAGGAACCTTGATGTAGCTCCGCAAACATCTCTACGAGATCATCTCTGAGATGCTCCCAGAACTTTTGGAAGAAAAATAAGGGAACCGGAAATCCATCAGGGCCTGGAGCAGAATCACTTTTAAGAGAGAAGACAGCGAATTTTATCTCCTCCAGGGAAAAAGGAACTTCCAAAGAAGACAGATCATGGGATTCCTGCCCATAGAGTTGGGCCCAGTCCAGTTGGATGGAACGAGTTTTAGAGGATCCCACAAAGTTCTTATAAAAATTAAGGAACACAGCATGAAATTGAGAATCAGAAGTAAGTTCAAGATTGTTATCCATAATGGACGAAATTCTATTGCATCATTAACGATGCGATGCAAAACTATGGAAGAAGGCTGTATTACCATCCCCTTCCTTGAGCCAACGGATCTGATCATTATGAAGGAGGGCTGCGTATTCAAGCTTACAAGAACTCCTTTCGATACGGAGAGAGTCAGAGATATGGCCAAGTTCTTCAAGCTTATCAATGGATTCAATGGAGGCAAGAAAGAGTTGCTTAAGGCCAAATGCGTTGGCAAAATGCTCTTTGCGCCAGATCTTGCAACCATGTTTGATAGCGTGTAGCATAAGCAAGATGCGGCTGAGACCGAAGGATCCCGTAACTGCTGAAAGGCAGTCGGTGATGAGATTCACGAAAATTTGGTCTTGCAACCAAAACTTTTTAAAACGGAATTTGAAAAGTTGAGCGAAGTTATAGTTCGAATGCAAGGCAATAGGAATGTGGTCAGAAATAGGATTCGGCAACGTGCAAGAACTTCTCGTCTTGTTATTTTACACTTTTTTTTGTTGCCAGGTTAACTAATGTATGAGCTCACATTTTGTGTCAGATTCATACAAAAACACGATTTATACGGGAAGAGTATATTGAGTGCAAAATTTTCGAGGAAAAAGAAATGTTCAATACAAGGATCATTTTCCAATTTGGAAATGATAAATTGCAAGGTAAAGAGGTTTTTAATAGGGTTACCGATCAAGTTAGAGAATCCACATCAATGAGTTTCATTTGAGTTGCCATTTTGAGTTTCAGCAATCCAAAGGACATTTTTTCTTAAAAATTAGATGTTATTCTACACCAATGTAATCATTTGGATTGCCAAATATGTGTATAATAGTATATTAATAGTGTATAATAGTGTATATATAATTATAATATTAATTTATATATATATTATTATACACTAATAATATAATATTATATAATTATAATATAATCTATATAATATATAATATAATATTATACACAAATAATATTATAATAGTGTGTGTATATATAATTTTATACAATTTTTTGTTAGTTATTATATAAATATATATCTATATAATAAAATACAAAGAAAGCTATCAATTGGCTCTCCTTCAATCTCCCCAAAATTCGAAGGCCCAGATCTAACCTTACAAAACATATTCCCCCCCCCCCCCCCCCCCCCCCCCAAAAGTTCCCCCCAAAACTCAAATTCAAGTCCCCCACCCAAAACAACTCCTATATTTATTTAATTTTTTTTCTCTCTCTCTCCCTCCCTCTTCTATTCAAAAAATTAAGAAAATAAAAATTTTAATTTTTTTTTAAAATAAAAAATTGAAAAACTAAAAAAATTAAAACTTTAAAAACTTTAAAAATAATCCAAAAAAATCATATAATATGTTTTTTGCTAGATCCCCAAAAGTTTCTCATATAATATGTTTGCTACTTCAATTAATTTGCTGGACCTCCAAAACTATTTTATATGATCAAATAAGATGCACCGTTTTGAAGACGTGCCGTAGGCACGTGTCAACGGGCAAACCTAGTATATATAATAAAACACAAAGAAAGCTATCAAGTGGCTCACCTTCAGTCCCCCCAAAATCAAAGGCCCAGATCTATTTCCACAAAACACATTTTTTCTTCCAAAATTTCAAACTCCAAAACCAAAATTTTTCCCCCAAAACTAAAAAACTCATTACTTTATTACTATCTTTCTCTTCTCTCTTCACTTTTTCATATTTCTCTCTTTCTCTCTCTCCCTATCTCTCTCTCTCATTTTTTCTTTATTTACTTAGAAATTTAGATTTTAAGATTTCGGGTTTGTAAATTTTCAAAATTTTTATATTTTCTTTTATTGCAAATGTTATATTGAAAGTAGCAAATATCTCTTCAACGGTTAAATTTCATCATTTTTCACACTTAAAGTTCTAAGAATTTAGATTTTACAACCCCCCCCCCCTCCTTATAATTATTTTTCAACATATATTAATGGAAATATGGACTTTATTTTACAACTAATTATTGTCATACTATTCAAACTTGAGCTACATAATTGTTGTTTTACGGTTTATAGGAATTTTCGTGTTTTGTATCGTTTCGAAGACGTACCGTAGGCACGTGCCCACGGGCAAATCTAGTGTATATATATATATATATATATATATATATATATATATATATATATATATATATATATATAGAGAGAGAGAGAGAGAGAGAGAGAGAGAGAGAGAGAGAGAGAGAGTCTCCTTCGGTTGCACACTAGTTTTGGTGAGCACTCCGTGAACACTCACGAAATAGAGCACCTATGAAAAATCCGAACTGCTCAGATTGTTCTATATGCCTAAGATAGCTTAAAAATAAAAAATCAAGTAATTTGAAGTTCATTTTCCCATCCATCATGTTGTTAGAATTTTCAGCCATACAATTTTGTGATGATGTAAATCGTAGGCAAATGAACTTCGGATTTTGTCATAGGTGCTCTATTTCGTGAGTGTTCACGGAGTACTCACCAAAGTAGTATGCAACCGAAGATATATATATATATATATATATATATATATATATATATATATATATATCAATCAAAGCCTTAAATTTGGGGGGAAATGAAGAAATATGAATGATGGGACATATAGCATTGTTATATATCCTTAATTACCGTTAATGAAACGATGACTGTGGTCATCTTTTATCCCAAAAAAAAAAAAAACACTGTTATATACTGTGCCAAATTTGATAAAAGAAATAGTTGTTTTCAAATTTGGCAACCCAAATGCCAGGTTGATGTGAAAAAATTTTGTTATTTGGGTTGCCAAATTTAAAAATGGCATACCAAAACTGTCATTGGTGTGGATGCACTTAGGTGCTTTATGAAATGCATACGGGATTGAACTTGTGGAGAAAATAGAAAGCCCCTGTATCAATGACAGGAGAAGTTGCTTGCTTGAGGCGCAGATTAACTTTGGTTAACTCGATGCGTTCGGTCTCGATTAGTTCATGTCATTCTAACTTTGGTTAACTCGATGCTCTCGGCCTCAGTTCTTCATATCATTCTCTGAAGTTCCTGTTAATACTGATTTGGGAAAATTAGGGTTAGGGTTAATCTCTAGCCGCTTAAGATATTATACCCTGCTTATCAGTATTGGAATATCACAGAGCACTATCTCTAGACCAGCTTATAAAGAGATTAGACTGGGTTTAGGGTACTGGGCTTTTAGCCCACTCAACCCGTTCCAATAATTAATACATAACACGTGTAAACCCGTGTTGCCCCATAGAATAATATACACAATATTATCCTATTATATTGAGAATATACATATACATCCAACAGTTCCAACATGGGTCATCAAAGGACATTATTGTTTACGTACAAATTGTTAATCCAATCTATGCTGATATATAAATAAGATATTCGCAAGGGAATAATATGTGAAATGGCCAAGTAGTTTCTCCTAACCTAAGATACCCAATTAGTTTAACAGATGATTTCATTTAGATTATGCCTCAATCATGCTGCTAAAGATTTAGCTAATTCATGGACAACCAATAACCTCACGTTCGTGATACCAATCCTTGTTAAACTTTATATATTTCATGACCAAACCAACCAAACACTTCAGTGGCTTCTACACATGGCATGACCTCCATTTTTGAATTTGATATTCATGTCCTCGAACTCTACCCTGTTGTATACTCTCTTAAATGCTCCTTATCATTTGCTTAATTTTGAACTTGTAAATAACCTTATTCTTAATGCATGTTGTAGCATGATTTCGAACATACGATATCCCTTTGCTCATCTCAAATACAGACCATCCGAGCTACAACTTTTTTCATTTATAAAACTATATGAACTTGGCATGGGACATTTTAGGGGCAGCAATTATGTGGGGCTTGTAGCTAGACCGAAATGAAACTTGTTTGAATAGTAGATTTTTTGTTTTAATGTATAAACTCTTTAATTGACGCCCAGGAATGAAGAAGTGGGTGCGAACACACGAGGCGGATTAGGTCAGGTCGGAAGTATCTGGAAAAATGGAGGGCGCAGGGTTGTTATATCATATGAGTAGGTTAAGAGATGCTTGTTTGGAGCGTTGAGTTTATGTCTTGCATACTAGTTCGATAAGAAGACGATGAAGGGAAGTAGGTCGAAGCAACAGTTGGATGGAAGATGAGAAGCAATAGCAGTTTGGCAGAAGGGTGCACGATCGACTGTGAGTCGACCAACACCCCCTCAGATTTGGCGGGAGTAACGCCCCATTTTTATTTTTTTTTCTCCAACGTCAATTCTTTCAATTTCTATATCACTTTAAACATAAACTAAGATAGTTATATTTCAATAAAAATTTTGGTAAAATTTTTCCTGAAATTTCTGCCCCGAAACACAAAAAACTTACGGAATTCTGCTCTAAATTCCGTAGCTCACATCACAGGCAATAATATCAAGGGCTCCCCAGGCCAAAATGAGCAAAAACACACAAGCAATATAATATCATGCTCTAGGGGGCCAAACTCATAGCAGAATATCAGTTACCAATTAAAAACCATAATTTTTTTTTGAAAACGTAGTAAAATTTTTAGAAATTAACTTATAAATCACACCACAGACCTCGGTACACCACAACGAAATGGGTACGGGTCACACGCATACCATACCACTCCACACTATACTCATCATCATCATCCATCTGCTTATACATTTAAAATGCAATTTAAACCATGAATTCCACTATTCACATAACTGAACTTATACATAAAATTTAAAGTAAATGACTTCACTCTACGAAATCTACGCCTCACCTCTGCACTGCTGAGGACCTGTAACAGTAGAGAATCTAGGGTAGTCCAGGAACTCCCTAACCCCCCAAACACTAAGGAGTTAGCCATTTCTGGTGTAAGTATAATTCACTAATCTAATAAATAAACCAAACTATATAAAGAAAATAAATTAAACTTAAAAATATCAAGGTAAGAAGATTTAACCTGAATCTGAACATTAAAGCATCAAGAATACGACTTTGTATCAAGCACTCGACAAATCTGCATTCATCTACATATATATATTCATAACTTCACATCCTTCGCTAAATGCATCATATTAATATATGACTGCATATATATAAATATATATATATACAACTCCTTCAATTCATACTCAATTACAAAGCAACCCATTAATTCACATTCCATTACTTTTCATTTTGAATTCTCCAACACAAATACTCATCTGTTCACAATTACCATCGCCTTATCATTTCTTTATTTTCATAAATAATCACATAAGGTCACTGCCACTTTTCTTCACACTTATTTAGCAACGCACTTCATTTACCATTCATTTACATCTACGAACTCACGACTCATATTCTTTCATACTCATTTTCATTCATAAACATTTTCTTTCTCCTTCTCATGTCACATAACATCACACTCATCAATCTTGCAATACGCGGATACTTATTCCTATCATATTTATTCTCCTCTCGTAACTTCACATTTATTCCATCATAAATTATTGTATTTCCTCACATATAATTGTTCTGCCGTAATTCGTTACATCCCTTCGCATTCAGGGCATTATGTCCACATGTGGTCAATCTCATAATACCATATTCAGTCATTTATTATAGCACTTATCATAATATTTCGTAATAGAACAACTTTCATTCTCATATTACATACATTACATTCATACAATCAATAACGTCACATATATCTTCATAACATCTCGTTACAGGTATTCATCTTATTGCATATCATCACATGCGTCTATTTTCATCGCATCTTATTCATATGCATTCTCATTCCTTCATACAACTTTGGGAACTTCTCATTCTTATTGCTAATAAATCATACTATCATTTTCACTTACCTCTCATGTTACGATTAACTTCATTTTCATTCTCATAAATTTATACTCCGCATCCCAAACATAGTTTGGGTAATAATATATTGCACCCCGAAGTCGATAGCGTGGGTAATAATCACGGTACCCCAAGTAGATCTTGGGTAATAACTCATCACATCTCAAGCCAATAGATCAATTATTAATTCACTTTACTTTCATTCCATCCCACAACACATCTAACATATCAACAACCCATCAACCCATCCTGAGAGTTGTGCCAAGGCAGATAGTTCCCACCATTTCCAAGAAAATAGCGGGCGAGTAGTTCCTCCGCACAATTCCAAGGTACAACAAACTCATAACACAACAGGATTCTCTATAATAACCATTTTCATAGCTATTCTCATATTACATCTGCTTCACTTCCATTCATATAATGTATAAGACATTTTCTTTACTTACATATTTCATTCCCACAATACACGAATACTTTCTTTTCTTTTTCATTCTCATATCATATTTCTCATCACCTGTTTCCTCCGCTTTCTCATATTTATGTCATATCATACGCCATCTTTACTTTCTCATTTTCATTTTATAATACAATGAATTCTACTTTTCACTTTCTATCTCATAAGACAATTCACTTTAACTTTCATTCTTTTTAGATAATACACTGCACCCCAAACATAGTTTGGATAATATACACCGCACCCCAAAGCCGATAGCTTGGGTAATAATCACTGCACCCCAAGTAGAACTGGGGTGGTAACTTATCACACCTTAAGCCAATAGCTCAATTATTACTTTACTTTAAATTTCTTTTTACCTTACATTTTACTCCTCATTTTCATCACCTAATATCGATATTAGATTAACAATCCACCAACTCATCCTGGGAATTGCACCAACTCATATCACCACATATTTCTCGTTTCACAATCATTCTCACAGTACATTTTATTAATACTTTAATTCTATTCATCTAATACTATATCATACTTATTATCTTACTTTGCTTCTCATGTTTAATCACATGCTTCCTTTACCAATTATTTTTACTTGCATACTCATGAATCACATTCTTTCATGCTCTTCATCATACACTCATTTTCTTTCACTTATTCATTTCCACCCATACACTTACTTCACCATTTCATTTCATTTACACCAAGTACTTTCTTCTCTTTCTCATTCACATTTCATATCATATTCATTTTACTCCAAGTCTATCCTAAAGTATCAATTCTCTCTCAGGTCTACCCTGAGATATCAACTCTCTTTCTCTCTCTCTCTCTCTCTCTCTCTCTCTCTCTCTCTCTCAGGTATTCCCTGAGGTATCAGCTCTCTCTCTCAGGTCTACCCTGAGGTATCAACTCTCTCTCTCAGGTCTTCCCTGAGGTATCAACTCTCTCTTCGGTCTATCCGGAGATATCTGCTCTCCCAGGTCTGTCCTGGGGTATCAACTCTCTCTTAGGTCTACCCTGAGGTATCATCCCTCTCTCCGGTCTATCCGGAGATATCTGCTCTCCCAGGTCTGTCCTGCGGTATCAACTCTCTTTCAGGTCTACCCTGAGATATCAACTCTCTCTCCAGTCTATCCTGAGATATCTGCTCTCCCAGGTCTGTCCTGGGGTATCAACTCTCACCAATCGAATTTATTGCTATTAACATTTTCTTTTCATATTTTCATCTCCGTTTATCATCATAGCATCTCATCTTTTATTTGAACTTATTCACATAAACAATGATCACCATCTCACTTACCCTTTCAATGCATCACATAAAAGAAATATCATTGTAATTAACATATAGAATTATCACGTCATGTGATTACACACCACAACTGTACTGTATTATTTATTTGATCAGTACCTCACCCATCATGAATATACCATACTATTTATTATCTCATTCTCACATGTTTGCATACACCCAGTAGATTAACACATCACAACACCATATACATATATATATACACACAATACATTACCATCACACTGAATATTCAAAATCACATCAATTCACCATATACCGGCATCCTTATATACATATAACTCATCCCTATATATAACTAATCCATCGTCTATAAATTTATATCAATACACAAGAGACGAGTATTTAATCGTCATATTGCACACCAACACCGAGCACTAATTTCCATTTACACATACACCTTATTCCGGAACTCATACCAATCATTCAGATTATACTAAAATTTTCTTAAAACAACAGATACATAAATACATTCATACTCACCTAGCCGCTCGGGAAGACTCAAAGCATCACTTCTCCATCCCGCACCCGAAGCCGTTAACATCTCCTATTATCAAGTTTCAAAGCAATTAAGGCTCAAAACATCCAAATCAACTACAGAAAATAACAACACTAATTCTAATATCACTCAGGCATTTTATTGAACGTTTGGGATGTACACGTGCGTTGCACGTAATATTTAAATTCCTACGGGATGTTTATCCCCAAACAATTACTAAAATCACCCCCAACTTATTCTAATAATTCTACTAAAATTCTACTACTATGAAGGAGATAATTCTCACATATATAATTCTCTTTTACAAATCCAAAACCCTAATTTATTAACAACTTACATTTTCTCTAACAACTTGCTAATTCCTTGCATCTAGCCTTCCCAACATCTCCTAATCTTCCTACCATAAAATTCCCACTCAAAAGAAGTTAACCACACTCAATTTTATACAATAAAATAATTTAGGGTTTACCTTTTCGAAATCCTTTCGAAAATCCGATGCTACCACGATGTAGAGCACCCTCCAATTAGTCTATCCCTCGATTTAATTTGAAAATGACGAAGAAATGAAGTGGATTGAGCGGGGAGAGAGAGAGCCGAAGTGGGTTCGGGGTGGGGGGTTTTTCTTTTCTTTTCGGTTGGGAAAGGAATGGGAGAAAGAAGAAGGAGAAGGAAGGAAGGGGGGGGGGGTGTAAAAAAGTAAATAAATAAATAATTAGATAAATAATTAATATGAGGAAATATTTCATATAAGCCCCCAAGTCTCATTATATTTCAAATAAGCTCCAAATCTCTATTTTAATAATACCTACAAAATACATTAAAACTACCTCGTAATAATCCTTCAAAATTATAAAATAAAGTAGACAATATTTATTCACATAAAATCTCAGCTCATGACTCCAATATATCAATAATACTAATCCAACTCAAATATCAACCCCAATATCAATATTTAAATAAAATATGTCAAAAATAATTTTCACCACTCCAAATATATAAAAACAAGTATTTTCGGTATTTTACAAATTCGAGGTATTACAGCTGGAGTCGCGGCTGTGTGTTTGGGTGCATGTCTTGGGGATTTGTTTGAAGCCTGACTTCTCTCCAAGTTAGATCTTAAGACTCCTATCGTGTTACTTTTTCTTCATGAAATATTGGATGGCTATTGTATCAAGATATCAAACTAGAGTTTCTTTAGATCTCTATATATAATTGTAATTGACATTTATTGAGAGTCAATAAAGATAGTACTTCATTGAAGAGAGTTTGAGAGGTTTTCCGATCGTAAACAATTAGTATTTACTGGTGAAGCTAAAGAGAGGGTCGTAGTAAGAATTGTAATATTCTTGTATCTTCTCTGGTTAAATAATACCTTGGTTTTTTCTCTCCCAATTTAGGGCTAGCTTGCTAGAACCGAGACACATATTGTGTGTTTTGTGTATTTTGTGTGATCTTCTATTTGTTTGGTTGTTTGTATTGATCATGTCACATAACTCTACAAGATACCTAGGGAATAATTCCCTAACAGTTGGTATCATAGCTTCAGGTTCGTGGATTTGTTTGAGTTCATTAGAGAAGATGGCAAATCAGGATCACGAAGATCAAACAGTTTGACGGTAATATCAACTTTAATTTTGGAAGATGAATATGTATGATACATCATTGGTTCTAGAATGCTTGAAACTAGCCTTAGAAGGAGATAACGGGGGACCAATTGGCATAAAACAAAAGAATTGAGAGGAGATTTGTTCAGAAGCCAACTTGAGTTTACTCCGGATGTCATTGACGAGTGAAGTCAGGTGCAACCTCATAGAGAAGCGAAGTGCGACGAGTCTGTAAGCACGACTCAGGTTTGACTACTCGGAATCGTCATTATAGGATCGGATACACCTGAAGAGAAAGTTGTCGGGATTCTCAATAAAGGAACGTACCACTCTTCTAGAGCATACAGTGAAATTCAATACGGAGTTATCTGAACTAAAAGTGATTAACGCAGATGATCTAAAAGCTTCCAACTTGATATATTCACCACCAAATTTATTTAACTTGTCAATCACCATGTTGGACGGGAAATCTACCAAGGATAAGTTTTTGACTGCAGGTGAGACTAAGGGCTTGGAAGAGGATGCACTTAGGAAGGAGATGCAGAAATCGATATCTACTTCTGTGAGTTGCTTTGAGGTGGATGGTACTTCGAATGGAATGGCAAGTGCACGTAAGGGTAGGATCGGTTGCCATCATTACAGAAGAGTTAGGCATTACAAAAAGGATTGTCACAAGTTGTTGAGTCGGAAGGATGTCAAATCCAGTGCTGCTAAATCAGATAATAGCTTAGACGGTCATCTTGTTTCAAATTTTAAAGATGTGTATTCTGGATGGTATCTTGATTTAGGAGTTTTTTCTCATATATGCTCCGAGAGGGAGATATATGCTACTTACAAGTTCATTAGATATCGTTGTGTGAGAATGATGGTTGGTGAGTTTTGTGAAGTAGTGGGTGAGGAAACTGTGTGCCAGCAGTCGCGGTAAGATAAAGGATGCAAGCGTTATCCGGAATGATTGGGCGTAAAGCGTCTGTAGGTGGCTTTGTTGGAAAATAATCTATGTGGGCTAACATATGTGACTAAATATATAATTTCTATTCTAAAGTCTAACCCAAATTAAAGTGATCTAATCAAGATTAAGTAATGGGTTAAAAGCATATAATTTAAAGTGTGATATAACACGTGTAGAGACTGTAAAATAAATTTCTTATTTTGTGATGGGCAAAATTGAAAATCAATAATTATCAATTAGGGTTATGGTCCCCTATATATACGCATCTTCTTATTCCATCTGTCATTCCATCAACAGAAGAATAGAGAGACGGCCTCTCATAAAAGTGTGTATCATATAGGAAGATCCAAATTCTCTGTGTAATCTCCATCAATGGCTTCAGGTTAGTGCTTTTGCTTTTAATGTTCTTCTTCTTTTGATTTAGCAAAGATCTATAGTCTCATGATTTAGGAATTTATATTAAAACACTTTTGTGACATGATTAAGATCTAGATTCATAGAAACATGTTTTAGGTTGTTATTAATGTTTTATGCATGTTCTTAAGTGTATATAAAATTCCATCAGGCTTTTCAAGTCTGACATCAAATCCCAGGGCTTAACCCTGGACAGGCAGTGGAAACTTTTATTGCAGCTAAATATCCCTTTTTCTTCCAAATATTTCTACGAATACGATTTTTAGATAGAAGTACGCTGAACAGTCGAGTTGGAGGCACCAGATGGAAATAGCTACACACTATAGAATGTTATGCATATTACTCAGTTGAAACATAATCTTGTATCATTGGGAACTCTTGAAGTAAGGGACTGTAGGTACACAGATCAGTGTGGAGTTCTATCAGTCTAGGAAAGTCATCGTAAGGTAATGAAGGGAAGGAGGGGTGTTCAGTACAACTGTAACAAGATTTGTAGGAACAGAAAAACTTCTTCAAGTGTTTTTAAGCATGCGTTCCTAAAGTACTATATAGTTTGTTGTCACTAGAATCATCCATGCAAGACTACAATGTTCGAATATCGTCAAAAGGTGGAGAGTTCCTTGGGGTAGGTGAAATTTGTACGGAGGGCGGCACCTCCAAGTCAACTCCTACTGAGTATGCCTTTGAGGGGCATATCAACTGGAGAAAAACAGGTGGAGGTAGATTCAACTAGCAGAAGAAGCCACATAACCGAGTTGTTTGCAAGAAGAGAATAAAAGAGTTTAGAAGATTTAAATCACACAGGTGTGGATTCATAGTATGCAATCCAAGATGGAGATTGTTGGGTTTATACTTGCATACTAAGTTCGGTAAGAAGACGATGAAGTGAAGGAGGTTGAAGCGACAGTTGGATGGAAGATGAAGTAATAGCAACATGGCAGAAGGGTGTGTAGCTGACTGTGTGAAGTTGACCGACACCCCCTTAGGTTTGGTTGGAGTCAAATATGGTTGAATACACATTAGGCAGTCGACCGCATGATGGTTGTCTGTGTTTGGGTGCGGGTATTGGAGATTCATTTGAAGCCCAGTTTCTTTTCCAAGTTAAATCGTACAACTCCTATCGTGTTACTTCTTCTTCAGGAAATATCTAATGACTATTGTATCAAAATATCAAACTAGGGCTTCTCTAGATCTATATGTATTATTGTAATTAGCCTCTATTGAGAGCCAAGAACGAAAATATTTCATTAAAGAGAGTTTGAGAGGTTTTCCTATTGTAAACAATTAGTATTTTCTAGTGAGGCTAAAAAAAGGGACCGGTCGTGGTGCGAATTGTAATATTTTTGTATCTTCTTTAGTGAAATAATATCTCGATTTCTTCTCCTCCGGATTAGGACTTGCCCGAACCGGAACAAATATTGTGTGCTTTGTATTTTTGGTGTGTGATTTGTAATGATCGCGTCGCATAACTCAACATGATCCCTAGGGCATAATTCCCTAACATGGGGTTCTTTAGTTACATAGTTTTGATGGAGTGGTAGTGGTTTTGATTTGATGACTACTTGTATTTGGACTTATGTTGTAACTTAATATTTTATATTTCATTAACATTTCATTAATGAAGCTCATTAATGAAGCGATGATGTCGTCACCATTTATCTTATAAAAAACTATATATGAACTTAAGGACTGGGCTATCTCCACAAAATTATAATTACTTGGGGTTGATATCATGAGTTTCTTTTACAACAAGGGTGTGTTTGGATGTCGGTAAGTGGCAGATTGGATTTAAAATCCATGAATTTTTAGTGCTTACCGGGTATGTTCGACGCGGAAGTGATTGAAAAATGTTTCCTACTATAACGCTACAATAGTAACTGAGTGCTATAGTAGGACCAAAAAAACTCAAAGAAAAGCACCGGAACTCAGTAAAAAGTGGCTGTAAGAGTACTGTAGCACTACTATAGCATTTTTATATTATTTTCTCTCTTACTTTTTTATTCCATCCAATCAAATAATTTCACCTAACCCTCTATATTAAATTTCTTTCTCTTTCTTCTGTATTCTACAATACAATAAAATTACATTCAACCAAATCAATATTTCAGAACTCAAATTCAAAGATTTCTTTTGTTTACAGTAATCTTACAATCATGGAAATATTTTACAACAAACCAACCAAACACACACACACCCCAAAAAAGGGTACATGTAATCAACTTTCCCTTAGTTGTAAGGGGAAAAAAGGGAATGGCTCTATGTTAGGTACTACAGCAAGCATACAACAAAGTTTCAACCCCTCTCAAAGAATCTATTACAAAGTACCGAACGTACCTCTTAGCTAAAAATTATATGAAATAAAATGCCTCTACCTTACCTTCTTCTCATTATAAACCTATACTAATCCCTAACACCACTTGCCAAATTTTAAACACATTGACAATATTTATATACCGGCAAATGCCAGCTGCCCTAAGTGTTGTGCCTCTTCAAATTAAGCTCAAACCCTTCACCTATATATACATTAATTAGTTGAGGTCATTCTCATATTCACATCATCGTAAAACCATCGATTCAGTATATCTAATCATCTTATGGCCTCTATGGCACTCTTCAAGCTCTTCTTCTCCTTGACTCTTGTTGCCATTGCCAATGCAAAAGGACTCAAGGTAGGGTTCTACAAGGCAACATGCCCGAAGGCCGAGCAGATCATTCGCAAAGAGATGATCGAGATAATGTCCGTCGCACCTACCCTAGCCGCCCCTCTGCTCAGGCTCCACTTCCATGACTGTTTCGTTAATGTATGTCGTTGTTGTTTTTCCTGTAAATTTAATTTATTTTATTTTATACCTACAGAGTAGTATGTATGTGAAGCTAAACTTGAAATGAGGAACATCATTAAATGTTTCATGCTTTTATTTATTTTTTTTGTGGATAAATTATTTAAATTATTATTGTCAAAAAGAAGTTACTCAAAGGAACATTGTGGAATGAAGAGAATGCGTGCAGTGCAGATGCTAATAATCTAGTATGTATATAAATGTACATGTGTAGGGATGTGATGCGTCGGTTCTACTAAATGGCACCAAGAACAACCCAGCTGAGAAGGACTCACCACCAAATTTAACCGTGAGAGGATATGGCACAATCGACCGGATCAAGGCTAAGTTAGAGGTGGCCTGCCCTGGGATTGTGTCGTGTGCGGATGTTCTAGCTGTAGTTGCTAGGGATGCAGTTTTTCTGGTAAGAGACATGATCACAATATATTATCTACTTCTCCCTATAATATAAATAAAAGAACTCGATCAAACTGTCATATTTTTTAGAATTTGAGTTTAATATACTAGTATAATGTACGTGCGATGCACGCCTAAAAAAAAGTATTAATCAAATTAAATGAATATATATATAATAAGAAAAGAAATCGTTTATATTTGCATGTTAGTTTTGGGCTACACATGCCGTGCACGTTTATATTTATTGAGTATAGTTTGAATGTGTATTGTACGGGTTTGTTTGATTACGACGTTGGGGTTTGTTTAGTTACAAACCCCAACTCTCCCATTAAAATAGTAGAGATGTGGAAATTAATGTATTTTATAATTTGTTGTGCAGACCAAAGGACCATCTTATGATATACCGACCGGTCGGAGAGATGGATCAACATCGCTGTTCTTCACTGCTATAAACGACCTTCCAAGGCCAGTATATAACTTTGCTCAGTTGCAGACTAACTTCTCCTCTATGGGTCTGACTTTGAAAGATCTCGTTGTTCTATCAGGTTAATCCATTATGACTATCGCTTTTAATTTCCATGTATGATCACAGTTTTTGATGCATCTACTTCATCACTGTATTATATGAGATTTGGTGATCACTTGGAAACAAGTGTCATGATATACTATGAATAGTATAAGAATCAATGAATGCTTTAGTAGTTACTAGTCCTTTTTCTTAGTGTATACGACTACTGGCATTTTTTCACATGCATATATCATACTACTTGCTCATTGATTTATAACTAACAATATTGGTACAATACTTTCTAACTAATGTCATCATATATACTAACATATAGGTGGCCACACCATTGGCACCTCTCACTGCTCCACCATCGCACCGAGGCTCTACAACTTCACCGGAAAAGGCGACGTGGACCCAACGCTCGACCCAAACTATGTGGCAAAGCTTAAGATGAAGTGCAAGCCCAATGATGCCACCAGCCTTGTGGAGATGGACCCGGGTAGCTTCAAGACATTTGATACCTCCTTCTTCAAACTTGTGACAAAGAGGAGGTCTCTCTTCACCTCTGATGACAGTTTGCTCACCAACCTTGCAGCCAAGAAGTTGGTGCTTAAGTTTGCCAATAGCCCGAAAGAGCTCTTCTTCCAGGAGTTTGCGGTGTCAATGGTGAAAATGGGAAATGTCGGTGCCCTCACCGGGAACCAGGGTCAGATCAGGAAGCAGTGCGCAAGGTTGAATTAGAAGAAGAAGAAAAAATTTGAATTAATTGTGTTTTGTGGAGAGTGGGAGCTGATTTTATGTGTAGGAATAAATGGAGAGAAAGTAAATTTTCAAGTACGGAATTTATTTGTTTATTTTGCATTTATGTAAGTTTTTTTTTTTTCCTTTCATTTTTCTTACCAAATTTATGTAACTGTATGTTTTCCATGTAATAAAGAATTAATGAATCGAATGAAATTACTATGTGTAACATGTTACTGGTGTTATTTGTACTATTTGTTTCGTTAATTCTTGATTAATGAACCGGTGACGAGGCCACATTTTTATCAACAAAAAAAAAACATGTTTCTGTTATTGTAGCATTCAAAAAATTGGTAAGTGATCTATGGTTGTGTAGCTCGATCGACATGTAGTGCAATGGTGAATACGTACGGGAAAATGCGAGTTTCATAGCTAAGTGAGATCAATAGAGGAGTAGCATTTTAATTTTTCGCTACCAAAATATTGTTCTGTTCAATATGGAAGTAAACCAGTTATCTCTGTATCACTTTTATATGCTTGCTATTATTTGAAAGATTATTTTCTGTTAAATACATATAGTGTGTATTCTTACAGATATACTCCAAATATATAAATTTCTATTGTTCAGGAAGATATTTTCGGAAGTTGTTAACTTTCCAATATCGCATAGTAAAAGTTTTCTAGAGCATTTTCATAAATTGTTAAATTTCAATCCTCTTATGCAAGCGTCGCTTAGTAGAAGGTAAAACTTCTCCCAAAATGTTGACGATTTATCCTCTATATTGGGTTGATAATATGTCTGCGGGCTGTCCTTGTACTGTTTATTTGTCTATTTTGTTAATTATCATTAATAAAACGATAAGAGTATTATCTTTTTATCCCAAAAAAAATTTTAAAAAAAAATTTAAATAAAAAAATATCTCCTAGTACGTAAAAGACCCGCTTGCTTTGCATTAGACTGAAACCTATTTTCAAAAGAAACAGAAAAAGAAAAATACGAGAGTGAGAAGAAAGAAAACTCGTTTCATTTTGTTGTTTATCTTAGTTTTACTCCGTGTTAAATTGTTTGTACAACCTGTAAGACTTCCTTCTATTAATAATATTAGGTTGGAGCCTTAGAGCATCCACAGTCGTTTTCTAAAATTCTCATATTTCCAAATTATAGCAAACGAAGCCAAAAAAGACGCTGCAGTCGTTTCTCAAATGTCCATATTATGGCAAACTTGCTATTTCCATTTCTCAAATATGAGAAACGATCTGAGCTTTCTCAAATTATAAAGGACGGGTATGATACCCCGTCTCTTCTATATAATATTTTTTTAATCCTATCGGACCGACGATCATATATCGTTTCTCCTATTTTCTTAATTTTTTTTATTTTAAAGGTCGGACGGGGAATGATACCCCGGACGGTGTATCAAACCCCGTCTCTCTCTTTTTTTTTTTCTTTTTTTTTAATAAAACGAACGCTCAGGATTGAGCGATAGGAAAAATATATATATATATATATATATATATATATATATATATATATATATATATATATATATATATATATATATATATATGGTGGGACGGGGACACATACTCCGTCCGGGGTATGATACCCCGTCCATGAAACATGCAAGCATTTAATGCTGTGCAGGCTCTTATTTAGGAGTAGTTAGTATATAAATTAGGTTTAGTTAGTATATTAATTAGGTTTAGTTATTTTTATATTATTTAATTTAGTTAATTAATATAGTTTAATAGTTAATAAGTAATTAACTTATTTTAATTTATTTGAAACGATCGGACGGTATGATACCCCGTCTCTCTAAAAAATAGAAAAAATATAACAAACGACGACTGCAGTGAACGATCGTATTTGCTATTACTGTAGCTGCCATATTATACCAAATGAGAAAAACGACTGTGGATGCTCTTATGGCTCTATTCTCTTTATCAGAAGAAAATTAAAAAAAAAAAACCTAGGTCGACAGCAATATTAATGTCATGTCAACTTAGTGATGATACAATCAGAAGTTGGTAGGTGTACAATCAGAAGTTGGTAGGTTATCATCCTCTAAACTAGGCTAGGATTATTGTATTAGTTTTTAAATTAAGAATCTTGAAGAGTACGTAGAAATTTCAAACAAGTAATTAAAAAGAAGGACAAACAGTAGAGGAAAACGCAATTAAGAAACCCCCCACCTCTATCATTCTCTTTTGGCACACAAGTCCTTTCTTCTGTTAATGCTATAATAAGTTTAAAATTAAAATTAAAAAAAATCAAAGCTTCAAATCTGAGGAGATAAGACTTTTTTTTAATTAAAATTGCAAATATTACGGAATTTCTTAAACAGAAAAAACGGATAAATTCGTTGTTTCAAAAGAAGGCTTTCGGGGTAGAGGGTTTATAGAAGGTTTCTAAATTAAAATTATAAAATGTTAGGGTTTTTTTGCCCCATATTACAATGTAATTTACTGTAGGCCGAGCAGGAGTTGGGGGGTGGGGGGGGGTCGAGTTAAAGCTGTGATTGTTTCTATACCGAACGTTTTTTTAGTAATAGATGTAGTAGTAGTATAGATTTTTGTAATTAATTTATTTCGTTAATTTATCATTAATAAAATGGTGACTATCGTCACTTTTGTTCTAAAAGAAAAATAGTAAGTAATTTTTTACGGGTTTGTGAGAGAGAGTGAGAA
Source organism: Hemerocallis citrina (assembly GCA_017893485.1). NCBI lineage: Eukaryota > Viridiplantae > Streptophyta > Magnoliopsida > Asparagales > Asphodelaceae > Hemerocallis > Hemerocallis citrina. The sequence continues at coordinate 237,010,019 of CM030366.1, forward strand.
AATTTTGCCGTATTGCCCCACTTTTTGAAAATATTTGGCGCTCTGTCCCACTTCCGAAAACAATTAGCGATCTGCCCTTGTTTAGGACACGTCAGCATAAACCGTTATTGGAAATAACGGCATAGGTTATTTACATGTCGTTATTTTCAATAACTGCATCTATTTTACAATTTTTTTTCCATGCCGTTATTTGGAATAACGGCATCAGTATATTTCTCTTACAAGTGTGAATCTTCTGACTTTAAAAAATTCTAAGTGTGAAAAAAACTTGTAAATAATGCCGTTATGCTGAATAACGGCATTCGAATGACTGATGTCGTTATTGAAGATAACAGCATCAGTTATATATAAATGAACTCTTGCCGTTGTTTGGAAACAGAGAGAATGAATAATTAGTTAATTTTTAAAAAAAAAATTATAACTGATGCCGTTATTTGGAATAACGACATCAGTTATATATTTTTTTTTTAACTTATTCGTCAGAGAGGATGAATAATAAGTTACTTTTTTATATAAAAAAATTATAACTGATGCCGTTATTCCAAATAACGGCATCAGTATTGAGAATGCCGTTATTTGAAATAACGGCATCTGTTATAAGGTTTTCACACTTGCAATTTCTTCTCTCAATGGAAACTACAAGCTGTCGAAAAATAAAATAACATATACCGTTACTCCAAATAATGGCATGACACTTTTTTTAAATATAGATACCGTTATTGGAAATAACGGCACGTAAATAACCTATGCCGTTATTTTTAATAACGGTTTATGCTGATGTGTCCTAAACAGGGATAGATCGCTAATTGTTTTCGAAAATGGGACAGAGCGCTTAATATTTTCAAAAAGTGGGGTAGTACGGCGAAATTTTCAGAGAGTGAACCCTTTAACAAATGGAAGTCAAATGCCAAGATGTTACATTCCATCTAATTAACAACCAGTGATTAAAAGATTGGTTAAGAATGTTAAGCCAAATAATCATTGGTTGCATTGCAAGAACATGCTATTGTTCGGTCTGTGATTTTGTTTGAATAGACCGTTAGAGTCTATGACTATATGAGATGCAAGAACATGTCCTGTGCATTTTTGTTTGTTATGCTTGAAAGTGAAATTAAGATAACAACCATGTAATGTAGCAGTTCGCACATAAGTGGCATGTATTAGGTCAAAAGGTTTCCAGATTTTAATAATACAGTGCATGTTTGTTAACACAGGAATAAAAAACATGAAAGTCAACTTTTCTTGATGGAGGAAACCGTCCGTGGCAAAAGAAAAAATCACAATATTTCGATTAATAAAAAATTAATGAAAACAATAAGTAAAAAACCGTTAAAATAATATAATTTAAGGCTTAATTGCTAAAATTAGGACAAAAATTATTATAATTTAGGCTTAAGATACAATCCATGAAGCCTTAGAGTTGAAAATGCAATCATATTCATAAACCTCTAATAATTTCTAATATTATAATTGGAGAATACCTTAGTGTCATTTGTCAATCTACCAATCCGTGTATTGCACGTGCATAACTAATACGAAAGAGGTCTCAGGTTCGAGTCCTCGCTACGTTAAAATTTTTACTTTAATTTTTTAATATATTAATTGTGCATCACACGTGTAAATTACTATCTATCTATCTATAATATAATATATATAGTAACTATTATAATGGAAGAGTTGGAGTTGAAAATCTATCTATTTACGTGCAACTCCAACTCTCCCATTAATACGCGCGCGCATCGCACGTCTATATTAGTAGTGTGACAGTGTAAAAATGGCCTGAGGCCCATCCAAGGCCCAATACAATTTCTATTCAGAAAAGCAAGAATACCGACCTGGCTCGGCTCCGGACCCCTTCAGGGTCGGCGCCGAACCTCGTGTTTTGCCCCCACAGTGCCTGCTTCCTCGTACTGACGAGCCTCAGTATCCCCCGGAGTCCGATCCGGAGCAGTCCCTCATGCCGTCCCCCCTCTCTGGCGGGGCGGAGGGGTGACCTGGCGCAGCCTAGGCCCTCCGATTCCCCCAGAGACTCAGAGGACTCACGATGGGCCACGTCAGCTCCAAATACCGCCAAGGGTTTCGCCACGTCAGCCCTATACCACTCCTGGTATCACCGCAACCGCCCTAAACCCCCTGGGCCTTCTGCCACGTCAGGCCCATGGGCTTTCGGAACCAAACCCGGTTGGGATTCTCTATAAATACTAGACCCTCATCCACCTTTTGAAGGTAATCAATCTTTTACCACTTAAATATACCTAGTTATTGCTACTCTCTCACAGAGACTGACTAGAGCGTCGGAGGGTCCGCCACCGGGACAAACCCCGGTGTTTCAGGACCGTCTGCAGGTACACAAGACCTCGGATCCGACCCTTCCGATCCGAGCCCAACCTTCAAACGCCTTTCCAAGCTCATCGTAGGCCCCAGAAGGTCAATCGAAGGTCGGCAGACGAGCGGCAATCTCCTTCAATACAAATTGAGTTCGAACTCACACCTGGTGCTTCCACACGTGCCCCAGAAATAAACAGCATCAGGTTGGCGCCGTCTGTGGGAAAAGCTGCTCCAGAAGCCGAATCTTCATGACCTCCAAAGGCAAGGGGGCTGCTCCCTCCGTCAACCAACGGGACCCGCCCCCACCCACGATTAAAGCCAGGCCACGCCCGTCGAAACACAAGGCTCCCTCTCGGGAGTCCCCAGGGAGCGTCGGCCGGCCAGCCCAGCCCGACCTCCGGGGCATAATCCTCAACCGCAAGATTACCCGCAGCAGGAGAAGGGCCGCTTCCAACCCGGCCCCGAACCGCCCGAGGCCACCATCCGAGGTACGCCGACCCGCGCTCAGCCGAGTCGGAAGACAACCCTCGGACCGACCAAGCCGAGCCGAAGGAGCCCCCGTCACTCACAAGGAATTCCGAGACTTCCGAAGAGAAATGCTGGGGGCCCTCCAACGGGCCCCCAGGGAAGAAACCCTCCATTCCCGAACAGGGTCGGACGCCGAAGCTAGCGCGTCCCGCCCTTCAACGATCCAACCAGAAGACGACGACGTACTCCTAAGGCGCCTACAAGAAATGGAGGACCGCCTCGATCACGTAGGGGACGGCGGCCAAAGAGCGCCTCAGGGGTACAGGCCTGTCCGTCCTCCCTTCTCCGCCCCAATCCTCCAAGAAGAAATACCCCGGAATTTCCGACCCCCTCAATTCGAGACCTACGATGGCGAAGGGGATCCTGCTGATCACGTGGAAGGTTTCAAGACCCTCATGATGATTCACAGCGCCTCGGATCCCCTGCTCTGCAGAGCCTTCCCGGCCACCCTTCGGGGTCCTGCTCGCGAGTGGTTCTCGAAACTCGCCCCCGGCTCCATTTACTCCTTCGACCAACTCGAAGGAAATTTTCTAGCCCATTTTGTCACTAGCCGGAAGGCCGAAAGGACCAGCGCCTCATTACTCAGGCTCAAACAGGAAGAGGGGGAATCACTCGGGGTGTTCGTCCGGAGATTTACCGCGGAGGCAAGGTCGGTCTCCTCTCTCGACCGAGGCGTCGCTTCAGCGGCATTCCGACACAACGTCCGCCCCGGACAGCTGAAGGCCTCTCTGGCCAAGAGGCCCCCCGTCGACTTTCCCGACCTCCTTAATAGGGTCGAGAAATACATAAGGGCAGAAGAGGCCCTAAATCCCGAAGACGCCAAGGATCCCACCGGGAAAGGGAAGCGAAAGACCGAGGAAGTCGAACCACCAAAGAAAGCTCCAAGGGACCCGGGGGCCGTGAAGAAGGTCCCGCCAGTCCCCCGCTTCGGGAAGTACACCCCCCTGACGCATAACGTATCCGCCATCCTCTTGGAAATCGAAGACAAGGGCATTGTCCGACTACCCCCCCGATCTAATAACAATAAGAATCGAGACCAACGCTTTTACTGCCGCTTCACAGAGATCACGGGCACGAGACCGACCAATGCCGAGCCCTGAAAGACGAAATTGAAGGACTCATTTCCAGAGGGTACCTCCGAAAATTTACCCGAGAAGGCCCACGGGATCGGCGAGCCGCTAGGAACCGGAGCCAATCGGCTCCGAATCCTCCTCCGAACCAGACCCAGAGTCAGAACCCCGATTCCGAGGGGGCCGTAGATATCCCTTTTATCTTGCACTGCGTCCACGGAGGGCCGAGGGGAGGTGAATCAAAAACTTCCAGAAAAGCCTCCATCCGAGAGGTGAACGCTGTCAGAGACGACCCCTCACCCAAACTACAATCAAGGCCGGTCTCCTTTTCAGGGGAAGACCTTGAAGGAGTCCGCCTGCCCCACTGCGATGCCCTCGTCATCAACCTTCACATGGCTAATTATGAGGTCCGCAGGATCCTCGTCGACAACGGTAGCTCGGCGAATATTCTCTTCCTCGGTGCCTTCGAAAATCTCAGGTTACCCCGAGGCAAACTCAAGCCAGCCGGGTACACCCTGCACGGGTTCTCAGGCGTCCCTGTCGAGATAGAAGGAATTGTTACCCTCGACGTTACCGCCGGATCGACTCCTGTCAAGAGGACCGAATCCATGGACTTCATGGTGGTCAACATCAAGACGGCCTACGACGCCATACTTGGCCGGCCCGGACTAGGCTCCCTACAAGCAGTGCCTTCGGCTTACCATCTGAAGCTCAAGTTCCCCACCCCTCAAGGAGTCGGCATCGTCCGAGGCAGCCAAGAAGCGGCGCGGTCGTGCCACATGACCACCATCGGGGGAAGTGTGTTCCCCCTCGACGCCGAACCAGCATAGGTTATGACCCGGCTAAATGTAAATCAGCTTTTGTATAAACCCTCTCTTGTAAAAAGCTGCCTTAGCGGCCCTCCCTACCTTATGCTAAAAGATATCCCTTTTTGTCCGAACCCAAATGTCTCGATAATCTCAATACGAGCCCGGACCAAAAGTCCTTCCTAAAGCCCCTCTTCGATCCCTGACGGAACGATGGAGCCAGACCTCGCCTCCGACATTGCGTACTACACTACTGACCGGAGCGGGGAAGGAAAAGGATTCTCCTTTCATACCCCTTTCTATTTTTCGTTCCAAAGAGAAAAAATCAAACAAAAGAAAAACAAAGACCGATACAAGACCGCTCCACTCATCTCAAATCAGGAAGATCAGGGCCCCTCAGGCCCAACGAGGAACGGAGAGTATTTCGGTCAAGCAACTAGGGGCCCCTCCCCTCGTTATGATGCTCCTTAGCCTCAGCCACATTCGACCCTCCAACCACAGAGCTCAGGGCGTCATCCGGTCGCGCCCACTGCAACAGCAGCAGCGCAAAGGGGACCCCCTCCGCCTGTCGACCTGCGAGGGAAGAGAACGAAGCACCCGACATCGCCTTGTGACAAGGCACCCCCGTCCCCTTCTCCATAAAGGTGTCGCGAGGTGACCCACCGGGAGAGGACCTCGGCACCAAAGTACTAAGCCCGGCCTGTCCAAGGTCCGCGCCGCCAAGCTCCCGGTCCCACACCGCTCTTCTCAACCGGCGCGCCTCCACGCTTTAGACGGCGGACTTATTCCGACAAAAGTTACAAGCCTCATCAGTATTCCGAGCCCCCCCCCTCCAGCAACCAACCGACCGGTCAAAAACTTTTCTTACCACTGTAAATCCAAGTGTTTCTTACAAAAAATTGCGGTGGCCAGTCCGCGGGAGGCAAACACAATCGAGGGAGAGGGAAAGAAAGACAAAAATTACACAACTCCTTGACCCACCTCCGCGCCGGCGGACGGATCCACGGGAGCGTCGGCCGAGGGGTCGACGGCGGACCCTGCTTCGCCCAGAGTCTTCGACGTCCCCTCGATCTCCACATCATACTCAAGATTGGACAGATCGAGGGCCGGGAAGAAGTGCCTCACGTGACTGAGGGCCCTCTCATAGCTCTTGTCCTGGGCCGCGATCACCATCTGCTGGCCCTTGCGCAACACCTCCTCCGCCTCCTTGGTAAACTTCGTCTTCAGGGAGGCCACCTTCTTCTCCCACTCCACATCCTTGGCCCTGAGCTGGAGCTCCAGCTGCTGCTCTCTCTTATGCGAACCCTCGAGTTCGATTCGCATCTCCTTCACCTCCAGGTCGCTCTTTTCCGCCCGAGCTCGCTCTTGGGCCAGGAACGCCTTGTACAGGTTCTTGATGTTGGCCCCTTGTATGCAAGCCTACAACCAACGGCAGACAAAGATCAGGCCTCGGCACAAAAATCAACAAGGAGATACAGAGTCGACGGGCTTACCCGCACAGTGGCCTGCGCCAGGCGGGCAAACGCCATCTCTACGGGCTCGCCCTCCATCACCTTGCGATCGCGAGGGGTCGCCAATTTCTCCACCACCTCAACGGCCTGGGCCTCCTCTGTCAGACGGTCCCCCATCAGAACCGACCAGTCAGGAGCCCACCGCTGCCGCATTAGCTCCACCACCGGATCCTCTTCCTCGGCTTCAACCCAGGGACCTTTCCCCTTACCGAGAACAGGGGCCCCCGCTGCGCCCTGACCCTTTGAAGAAGCCGCGCCCTTGCTCATCTCGGAGCGACCCCTCTTGGTCCCCGGCTCGAGTTGGACTTCCGAGATAACAAGGGGCAGCTCCCTCGGCCTCTTCGCCGCCTCCGCCTTCTTCTTCTTCTCGGCATTTTCCTTCTTCATGGCGAGCCGCTTTGCTTGGATCGATGCCTCATCCATATCTGCAGAAAATAACCCTTAAGAACAATGAGCGAGAATATACGAAAGGATCGAGGGAAAAGAAACAACTGCATACGGAGAACGGCGGGGCTCAGTCCAGCGCTCGCCAGGCGAACCTCCGTCACCTTAGTCCAATTAATACTAGGGGACAAACGAAGACACTCTACAAGCCCCCACTCCTCGACCGTCAGATCTCCCTGCCCCGGCGCAGGATAACTCGGCTTGGAGTAATTCCATCGAGTCGGGATGTCCCAGGGCTCTTCACTCCGAATTACCAGATACTTTTTCCTCCAGTCCTTAAAAGAATCAAGACGGCTATGAACAACCTTCCGCCTACTCCGGGGGGAGATATAGTAAACCCCCTCGGCTGCCGGGCAAAGCGCCAGCAACGCGCGGAACAAAGCTGATTATCTGCTCCCAAGAGTTCGGCCCGTACTGCATCGGCGCCAGGGAGGCCCAGTTCAACACCTCCCGAACAAACGGATGGATCGGCAACCTCAGTCCAGAAATGAACGCGTCCACAGGGAAGGCACAGTACCAAGCAGACAAGGGATCGGTTGGGCGAAGGGTAGAGCTCGGCAGCATCAACTCGTAACTAGGCCCTATGTGGTACGCCAATTGCAAAACTTCCAAGTCCCCGCCATCCAAGGCGGTCGGAATCGCGTCCATCAACACTCTCGTCCGGCTCGGCGAATAGGCCTGCACGCCAGAGAGCTCCTGATCGGACAGGTCGTCCGGATACTGACGGAAATGCTTCGGCTGCGCGGGCGAACCAGTCCCCTTGTTCGAGCCACTAGTTCCCCACTCTACCTTCCTCGGAGCCTTCTTCCTCTTCTCGGACCGCTCCGACGAAGGAGTGAATAAGGTCCCCCGACCAGTCGGCATGGAGTTCGGACCTACCCCCGGAACCATGGATCTCCTTACAATGCCGCCCTCGCCTCTCTCTCCCTCGGCAGCCGACTCCAAAACACGGACGTCGTCCAAACCATCTGTCGCTTCCTCCGACCCACTACTCTCCACCACGAGGGGACGACGAGAGCGCGACAACCTCGCACCATGGGCCGCCTCCTCAACCACCGGTTCCTCCCACGAAACCGTGTCAGAAGACCCGTCAGCATGCACTGGCTCCTCCTCGAGTACGGGCTCCTCCCAGGACGTCGAGTCAGAGATAGGCTCCACCCCCCCAGACGTCGACGCTGACGAGCCAGACTGAGCCCTATCCATCTATGCCTAGACTAAACAGGCTTGCTAACTCACCTAGGGTTACTTCGGAAGGGCGAGTCCGGTACAGCAAGACGCGAAGATGAGCGCGGAAGTATTGAAAAATTTTATTTTGAAAGAGAAAGGAGCGGACAAATAGGGGAGAGGGGGGACTATTTATGGGAGATAGAAGCGACTCCTCGATTCCCGCGAGTACTGTTCACCTATGCGACATGCAACTGCCGCCTAAGAATTCGCGCCACACCCTCAAAACGTGCGACGCTGACATCATCCATTGACAGGCTGGCAGCCAGTCACGGAGGCCAGCGCAGAAGAAGTATTCGGAGGAGGGAACATTTTTATTTTTAAGATTTAAGGCGCCGTCCTCAGACAGACGCCCCGGGCTCCGAGACTGGGCCGGTTCCCCTTTCACCCGCGAGCAGCTCGGGGCTTACAGCGTCATCGGCCGAAGACCCGAACTGTTCCCGGGTGAGACCGAAACCGCCTCAACCTGGAGCCCTGTTGAGATACAGAATAGTCAGCCTCCCATCGGAGAACTACTCATCTACCCAGGGCCCAAAGCTTCGAGACGCCCCCCTCGGCAAGCACCTCGGTCAAAAGCAGATCAACACCCGAAGGCCAAAAGAAGTGCTCCATTCCGAGCCAGTTGATGCAACTGCAAAGGCCCAGCCTACTCCAGCAACCGAACCTTCGCAGTTGCAAACAACCGGCCCGGAACGCCCTTCATCCCTCTCGGAAGGATAGAACCTCCGCTATTGCAGACGGCTCACCCTTCGACGTTCGGTCGCTATCCCTCTCGCCCGGACCCCCCCTGGATCTGACCGCCACCTCAGGGCCATCAGATCCAAGAGAAGATCGGGCGACAAAGAAGCTACCTCTCCGACAAGACCAGGGGCAAGAATTTTCAAAAAAAAAAAAACAGGCGTCCGCCGAAGCAGACACCTTTATGGGCCAAACAGACCACCTTTGCCTGGATTTGAACCACAACGAGAAAAAAAGGGGGGGGGGGGGGGGGGGGTACTTATAAGCCCCCCCCAGGGGCCGGCCATTATGATATGGGGAAAGCCAAACGACGGAAGACCATGCGCCATACCGTTACTTAGCGGCGCCATTAACGCACCTGGGAAATGGGAATCTTGCACAGGTCCCCAGGCGCCCCCAAAATGCTCCGCGAAAAAACGGACCACACTACTCAGAACAACCCCAAGGCACAACGGTTCGCCCCATAAGCGGCCTGTAACTCCCCCTCACCAACTCGAGGTCCGGTCTGGCACCGGGATACTCTTCTCAGGAAGAAGCAACGACTCGCCTTCGCCCTCACCGACCCGTCATCCCTCGCCAGCTCGAGGTCGGGTCTGGCACCTGGGTACTCTTCTTCGGAAGATCCACCGGCTGGCCATCACCCTTACCAGCCCATAATTCCCCCTCGTCTCGAGGTTCGGTTTGGCATCGGGGTACTCTTCTCAGGAAGAAACAACGGCTCGCCTTCACCCTCACCAACCCGTAATCCCTCGCCAGCTCGAGGTCGGGTCTGGCACCTGGGTACTCTTCTTCGGAAGATCCACCGGCTGGCCATCACCCTTACCAGCCCATAATTCCCCCTCATCTCGAGGTTCGGTCTGGCACCGGGGTACTCTTCTCAGGAAGAAACAACGGCTCGCCTTCACCCTTACCGACCTATAATCCCTCGCCAGCTCGAGGTCCGGTCTGGCACCGGGGTACTCTTCTTCGGAAGATCCACCGGCGGGCCATCACCCTTACCAGCCCGTAATTCCCCCTCGTCTCGAGGTTCGGCCTGGCACCGGGGTACTCTTCTCAGGAAGAAACAACGGCTCGCCTTCACCCTAACCGACCCACAATCCCTCGCCAGCTCGAGGTTCGGTCTGGCACCCGGGTACTCTTCTTCGGAAGATCCATCGGCTAGTCATCACCCTTACCAGCCCATAATTCCCCCTCCTCTCGAGGTTCGGTCTGGCACCCGGGTACTCTTCTCAGGAAGAAGCAACGGCTCGCCATCACCCTTGTCGACGCGTAATCCCTCGACCTCTCGAGGTTCAATCGAACACCAGGGTACTCTTCTCTGGAAGAGACAACGGTTCGCCATCACCTTCACCTGCACTTTGACCCTCGACTAGCTCGAGGTTCTATCCAAGCTTCAGGACAGCACCACCAGGAAGGCCCTGTAATCCGCCCTCCCATTTTTTACAATCATGAACACTCCTCCACGGCTAGCTCCCGCACCCCCGGCAGGAGTGGGGGGCTTGTGTGACAGTGTAAAAATGGCCTGAGGCCCATCCAAGGCCCAATACAATTTCTATTCAGAAAAGCAAGAATACCGACCTGGCTCGGCTCCGGACCCCTTCAGGGTCGGCGCCGAACCTCGTGTTTTGCCCCCACAGTGCCTGCTTCCTCGTACTGACGAGCCTCAGTATCCCCCGGAGTCCGATCCGGAGCAGTCCCTCATGCCGTCCCCCCTCTCTGGCGGGGCGGAGGGGTGACCTGGCGCAGCCTAGGCCCTCCGATTCCCCCAGAGACTCAGAGGACTCACGATGGGCCACGTCAGCTCCAAATACCGCCAAGGGTTTCGCCACGTCAGCCCTATACCACTCCTGGTATCACCGCAACCGCCCTAAACCCCCTGGGCCTTCTGCCACGTCAGGCCCATGGGCTTTCGGAACCAAACCCGGTTGGGATTCTCTATAAATACTAGACCCTCATCCACCTTTTGAAGGTAATCAATCTTTTACCACTTAAATATACCTAGTTATTGCTACTCTCTCACAGAGACTGACTAGAGCGTCGGAGGGTCCGCCACCGGGACAAACCCCGGTGTTTCAGGACCGTCTGCAGGTACACAAGACCTCGGATCCGACCCTTCCGATCCGAGCCCAACCTTCAAACGCCTTTCCAAGCTCATCGTAGGCCCCAGAAGGTCAATCGAAGGTCGGCAGACGAGCGGCAATCTCCTTCAATACAAATTGAGTTCGAACTCACACCTGGTGCTTCCACACGTGCCCCAGAAATAAACAGCATCAAGTAGTTATTATAATGGAAGAAGGCTTTAGTGTCATTTGTAAATCTATCAACGTGTGCATTGCATGTGCATAACTAATATGAATGAAATTTCAGGTTTAAGTCCCTACTTACGTGCAACAATAAGTAAAAAAACCGTCAAAATAATATAATTTAAGGCTTAATTGCTAAAATTAGGACAAGAATTATTTAAGCATAAGATACAATCCATGAAGCCTTAGAGTTGAAAATGCAATCATATTCATAAACCTCTAATAATAATGTCTAATACTATAATAGAAGAAGGCTTTAATGTAATTTGTCCATCTACCAACCCGTACGAGGCACGTACTAATAAACCTATGAAATTTGTAAGCTGCCCGTGCAAATTGATTTTCCGTTCTCAATTGCTATAAAAAAAAAAAACGCCTGTTTTTTTGAGGGAAAAGGTGGAATAAGGCCACCCTGTTTCATTAATAAGAGTTTAACGAAACAAACCCAGAGTACTGGGCCCAAATACAAACTACAGACAGAAAATAAAACATATATGAAGCAACATGACGCGTACAAACAATAAATCCCTCCAACAACCCTGGAGGGAGGGCGGACAAACCAGCTCGGTCCAGCCAAAGCGTGAGTACGTCAGTTTAGCTTCGTACAGTGCCTCCACGACACATGCACACCTACCCGAAACAAGTCAGGCAGGATTTTATCACCTGCAGCTCCCTTCATTCACCTCGCTGGAGGGACCCCATCTTTGGGCCCAAGCTCCACCAACGTGCAAAACTACCTAACTCCCAGTATCTTCACACGCACTACCAACCCTCGCAGGTTACCATGAATGGCCCCGAGAGTGTGGACATGGTGGCAAGCGCGCAGAACATCTGGGCACCCAACCAGCAAATCATGGAGGGACCCCATCTTTGGGCCCAAACTCTAGAAACGTTCAGGCCCACCTAACTCCCGGCATCTTCACACGCACTACCAACCCTCGCAGAACGCCAAAAATGGCCCTGAGAGTGTGGACATGGTGGCAAGCGTGCATAACATCCGGGCACACAACTAGCAAATCGTGGAGGGACCCCATCACGGGTCCTACCCCACAATCGAACAAACCTACTTGCTACACACCCCCAACCACCCTACCACAGCAAAAACAACCACTGGCCCGCCGAATCACCGGCCTCCCCAAGTGGGATCTGGGCACAGTGTGTGTGTGCACAGTGTGGAGCAAAGTGTGTGTGTGTGTGCGGGGGTGGGGGTGGGTGGGGGGACCTCACCCACGGGATCGACGGCAGGGCGTCGTCGCTGCGAGCGGGGATTCGGCGGACAGGGCGCGGGAAGGGACGTCGTCGGCGCGATCTCCACCTGACGTCGTCGTGGGTGAGGTAACATATACCGATATGTTTATGCTCACCCCCAACAAAACAGCAGCCGACAATATCCATTTCCACCTACCCCAATCAATCACTCCCTCCACCCCAATCGCCGGCCGATCTCCGCCTTCTCCTCCTTCCCTTCCAAGTCTCACCATCCTCCTTCTCCTCCGACCTCCAAACCCTCCAAAAAAACCTCAACTACACCTTCAAAACCCTTGACCTCCTCCGCCGCGCCGTCACCCACCCCTCCTACTCCCTCGCCAACTACCGCTCCCTCTCCATCCTCGGCCTCTCCACCATCCACTCCTCCGTCACCCTCGACCTCCTCCAAACCGACCCCGATGCCGACGCCAAGCAACTCAGCCGCCGCATCGAGAGTTTCGCCGGTTCCGCCGCTTGCGCTGCCACGGGGGCGAGGCTGGGGATAGATAGGATCGTGAGAGTCGCGGCGGGGACCAACAGGACGGCACCGGCGGTGGTTTGCGGCGCGTTTAAGGGGGTTTTGGGAGCGGTGGACGCCACGGGGAGCTCGCCAGTCTCGACGAACGGGGAGGCACGTCGTCGGCGCGAACGATCGCCCGTCTCCGCCTGGCGTCGTCTGCGTCCACTGGTCGCCGTGGGGAGCTCGCCAGTCGCGACGAACTCCGCACCCAGCGCGTCGGCGCTTCGTCTTCAACGCGCCGCCGCGCTCCGTCGTGGCTTCGTCTTCAGCGCTCGTCGTGGAAAGGCGAGGGAGAACGCCGAGGTGCGAGGGGGGGGCGGCGCTGAGGGCGCCGCCGCCCCCAAACAGTGTAGATCTAGGGTTTGTTTAGAGGGGGGTTTTTTGAACGGGAGTTGGTGAGAGGGTTTTTTTAGGGTTGAGAAATGTTAAAAAAATCACGCCTGTTCAACTCACTCTCCCTCTCTATTTCTCTCTCAAAATCACGCCTCGCCTCCCCCTCCTCATACCGCGCAACCCTCGACTACCATCTCCCTCTCTCGCTCTCCGACCCCGACGACGACGACCGCCACTGGTCCGGTGACTTCGGATCCAAATACAACCTTCTCTTCACCTCCACTGGCCCATCCACCCTCTCCCAGGACCCCTATGTCCCCCACGTCTCCTAGCTCTCTACACGAATCTCAAAGTGCCCTGTCTCCTACTCCTTCCCCCTCGGCCCCGGCCCCGGCCCCAAGTTCCTCTGCAATCATGGTTCGTCACTAATCCCCTCATCTTCCATTCGATTCAATTTCCATCCTTTTCTTTTTTCTATGGCTACATTGAACTAGGGTTCAGATCCGATGAATTTAGATCGATGATAATAATTATTATTATTTATCCTGGATTAAACTAGGGTTGTGATTTATTATATTGAATTGTTTGAACCACAAAGGAAGCATCTTTACCATAAAAAGGTGTGATCTTTTAGGAAATCAACTATCAGTTAATAGTGGCACAAGAGTGTTGAAATTTCCCAAAATCACTACTTTGATAAGGAACTGATTATACGTTCTCAAACATTGGTTAATTAAGATGCAAATGCATGTTTTTGTTTGGGTTTGAAGCTTTTTTTGCTCATGTCCTTGCACTGTTTTCAAAATATTTATCATTTATTTGGAAAGAATATTTTTTCAAATGTTAAATTGGTGTAATAGTGAGTGTTTGGTTTAATTGCGTGCTTGATCGGAAATCGGTTGCGGTGGAGGTGCAGAAGGGTTTATTTGTTATGAGGCCTTTCTTATGCACATTAATTCTCATGTTCCATTCAGGAAAAAATACTGTCCCTTAACATTGCTAATTTTAGATCAATTCATGACTGGTAGTGGTAAATTAGTATAACGTTATCGATGTAGTATGAGCAAATTTCATTCAGTTTCTTATAAAAAGACGAAAGATTAGTTTAATAGTTCTGTTTCTTTTTCTTTTACAAAGCAATAAGTTAGTTGAAAATTTCCCTTATTGCACTAGAACAACCATCTCATCACAAACATCATTATGCACTTAACTTCCATGTTTCATGTTTTATCTCAAGATAAAGATGAGCTTATACTGTAATTGGCAAAGAGCAATACAGTGTAGCAAAAAGGACTATTAACCAGTAACAAAAGACATGCAACTACGTCCTCCTTCAATTCAACTAAAAACACAACATGAACAACTCAATGTCCTACTAAACGAACCAAGAACCATACAAATTCCTCAGCTCCATGTAAATTTCCTACTGAGTACCATATAACTAGAACTAACAATCAAAACAAATAAACCCTTCCACAACTCTAGAGTACCACAAAGGAAGCATCTTTACCATATAAAAAGTGTGGTCTTTTAGGGCATCATCTATCAGTTAATAGTGGCACAAATTATATATATTTTTATATGATTTGTATCATGATTTAACAAGAGTGATGAAATTGCCCAAAATCACAACTTTGATACGGAATTGATTATACTTTCTGAAACATTGGTTTAAATGCATGTATTTGTTTGGGTTTGAAGCTTTTTTTGCTCATTTCCTTGCATTTTTTTAAAAATATATATCTTTTATCTGGAGGAATATTTTTCCAAATGTTAAATTGGTGTAATAGTGACAGCGTTAGGTTTAATTGCGTGCTTGATCGGAAATCGGGCCCGGTGGAGGTCTATAGGGCTATTTAGGATGTGGAAGGGTTTATTTGGTTAGTTTCACATTGACAATCAACAAGTCATAAGGACAAACAATTCCATGTGTTAGTGTGTATCTTCCGGATCATGTATTCAGTCATGAACAATTATATGTTGCTCTTTCTAGGGGAGTTTCAAGATCTACTACAAAACTTTTAATTAAGAATGGTGTGGTGGGGTAAAAATGGCTTGGGGCCCAACCAGGGCCCAATACAACTCTCACTCAAAAATGGTGGAAACAGCGGTCTAGTTCGGCACCGAGCCACTGCTGGGTCGGCACCGAACCTCCAGTTCACCCCCACAAATCTGGACTCCTCGTATCCGATAAGCAGCGATGGCCCTCGGCCTCCGATCCACGACAGCCCTCCAGACCGTCCTTCCATCCTGGTGTAGAAGGGAGATGACTTGGCGCACCCTACGCCGCCAGATTCTCCCAGAAGCACAGAGGCCCCATGATCTTCCATGTCAGCTCCAAATACCACCAAGAGCTTTACCGCGTCAGCCCTATACCACTCCTGGTACTGCCACGTCAGCCCTAAACCCCCTGGGCCTTCTGCCACGTCAGGCCCATGGGCTTTCGGGTTCAAACCCGGCCCCCAAGCGGATCCAAACCCGGTTGGAATTCTCTATAAATACTAGCCCCTCACCCACCTTTTGAGGTAACCAATCATTTGCCACTTAAATTCACCTAGTTATTGCTACTCTCTCACAGAGACTGACTAGATCGTCGGAGGGTCCGCCACCGGGATAAACCCCGGTGTTTCAGGACCGTCTGCAGGTACACAAGACCTCGGATCCGAATCCTCTGATCCGAGCCGAGGCATCCACTGCACTCCGAGCCCGTCGCAGGAGCCGTCAGGTCACTCCGAGGGTCGTCTGACAAGCAGCTTTCTCCTTCAATATAAATTGAGTCCGAACTCACACCTGGTGCATCCACACGTCTCCCAGAAATAAACCGCATCAGGTTGGCGCCGTCTGTGGGAACACTGCTTCAGAGGCCGACCCTAGCACGACCATCAAGGCACCTCGACAGCCGAACTCTCATGGCCTCAAAGGGCAAGGGGGCTGCTTCCTCCGTCAACCGACGGGACTCGCCCCCACCAATTGCTAACGCCGGTCTACATACTTCAAAACACAGGGCTCCCTATCAGGGATCCCAAAGGAGCGTCGCCCGCCAAGTCCAGCCCGACCTCCGGGGAGTCATCGTCAACCGACAGGTTAGCCGCAGCAGGGGAAGGGCCGCTTCCAACCCGGCCCCGAACCATCCGAGACCGCCGCCCGAGGGACGGAGGTCAGCACTCAGCCGCATCGGAAGGCAGCCTTCAGACCGACCAAACAGGGTCGAGGGAGCCCCCGTCACTCACAAGGAGTTCCAAGACTTCCGGAGAGAAATTCTCGGGGCCCTCCGACGGGCCCCCAGGGAGGAAACCCTCCACTCCCAAACTGGGTCGGATGCCGAGGCCAGCGTGTCGCGCACGTCAACTATCCAGCCAGAAGACGACGGCGTACTCCTAAGGCGCCTCCAAGAAATGGAGGACTGCCTCGATCATATAGGAGACGGCGACCGACGAGTGGCTCAGGGGTACAGACCCATCCGTCCTCCCTTCTCCGCCCCCATCCTCCAAGCGGAAATACCCTGGAATTTCCGACCACCTCAATTCGAGACCTACGACGGCGAGGGAGATCCTGCTGATCACATGGAGGGTTTCAAAACCCTCATGATGATTCACAGCGCCTCGGATCCCCTGCTATGCCGGGCCTTCCCCGCCACACTTCGGGGTCCGGCTCGTGAATGGTACTCAAAACTCACCCCCGGCTCCATTTACTCCTTCGACCAACTAGAGGGCAATTTCCTTGCCCACTTCGTCACCAGCCGGAAGGCGGAAAGGACCAGCGCCTCTTTACTTGGGCTCAGACAGATAGAGGGAGAGTCCCTCAGAGTGTTCGTCCGGAGGTTTACCTCGGAGGCAAGGTCGGTCTCCTCTCTTGATCCTGGCGTCGCCTCTGCGGCCTTTCGGCACAACGTCCGTCATGGGCAGCTGAAAGCTTCTCTGGCGAAGAGACCCCCCGTCGACTTTCCCGACCTCCTCAATAGGGTCGAGAAATACATTAGGGCAGAAGAGGCCCTTAGCCCCGAAGATGCCAGGGAGGCCAACTCGAAGGGAAAACGGAAGGCCGAAGAAGTCGAGCCATCAAAGAAGGCTCCGAGGGACGCGGGGGCCGTAAAGAAGATCCCGCCGGTCCTCCGCTTTGAAAGGTACACTCCCTTAACGCATAACGTATCCGCCATCCTCTTAGAAATCGAAGACAAAGGCATTGTTAGACTACCTCCCCGACCTAACAACAGCAAGAACCGAGATCAGCGCTTCTACTGCCGCTTCCACAGAGACCATGGGCACGACACCGATCAATGCCGGGCCCTGAAAGACGAGATTGAGGAACTCATCTCCAGGGGGGTACCTCCGAGAATTCACCCGAGAAGTCCCACGGGATCGACGAGATACTAGGAGCCGGAGGCACTCGCCTCCAAACCCTACTCCGAACCGCATCCAGGGTCGGGATCCCGAGTCCGAGGGAGCCGCGAATACGCCATTCATCTTGCACTGTGTCCACGGAGGGCCAATGGAAGGGGAATCGAATACTTCCCGAAAAGCCTTCATCCGAGAGGTGAATGCTGTCCAAGGCAACCCCTCTCCCAAGCTACAGCCAATGCCAGTCTCATTCTCAGGGGAGGACCTCGAAGGTGTTCGCCTGCCCCACTGCGATGCCCTCGTCATTAGCCTCCACATGGCTAATTGTGAAGTTCGCCGAATCCTCGTCGACAACGGCAGCTCGGTTAACATTCTTTTCCTCGAAGCCTTCGAGAATCTCAAGTTACCTAGAGGCAAGCTCAAGCCGGCCGGATATACCTTGCATGGGTTCTCCGGCGTCCCTGTCGTGGTAGAAGGGATTGTCACCCTCGACGTTACCGCATGATCGGCTCCCGTCAAGAGGACCGAGTCTATGGACTTCATGGTGGTCAACGTCAAGGCAGCTTACAACGCCATACTCGGCCGACCCGGGTTATGCTCCTTCCAAGCAGTGCCTTCGGCCTACCATCTGAAGCTTAAATTTCCCACCCCGCAAGGAGTCGGCATCATCCGAGGCAGCCAAGAAGCAGCGCAATCGTGCTACATGATCACCGTCGGGGGAGGAGTGTTCCCCCTCGACACCGTCGAATTCGAACCAGAGAAGGACGGCCCTACCCCCGGACTTGCCGTCGAGCCGGAGGGATTCCCCTTTGACACCGAGCACCTAGTGAATTCTCGTGAGGGACGAGCATAAGTTCTAACTTAGCTAGAAGTGAACCTTTTGTAAAGCTTTCGTATGTAAAGGGCCGTTTTAGCGGCCCCCCCTATCTTATACTAAGGAAATCTCTTTGTATCATACTCCAAATGCCTCGGCAGATCCGACCTAATACCAGATTAGGGGATCGACACCCAAGACTTCACCACGCCCCCCGCCGATCCCTCACGGAACGATAAGGCCGAACCACATCCCCTTTATCATTTCGTATACTATCAACCGGAGCAAAGAGTGAAATGAATTCCTTATTCATGTTCCTTTATTGGGTTAGGAGGAAACAAACAAAGACCGTTACAGAAATACTCCCCTCATCTCAAACAACAGGAAGCCACCCTCTCAAGGCCCCTCTGGTCCGACGAACGGCGGGATCACTCCAATCGAACAACTGGGAACTCTCTCCTTGTAATAATGGTCCTTCGGTTCGGCCACGGTCGATACACCGACCACGGAACTCTGGGCATCGGTGGGCCGCATACGTTCCATTAGCGACCCCACAGAGGGTACCCCCCCCCCCCCCCCCCCGCTCGCTGACCACCCGAGGAAGGTCTCGAGACGCCCAGCATCGACCGGTAGCGATGTATCTCCACCTCCTTCTCCACTAGCACATCGCGAAGTAGCTTCTCAGAGGAGGGCCTCTGCACCGAGGAACTCGACATAGCATATCCGAGTCCGACACGCATGAGTTCCCGATCCACCATCACCCTCCTCAGACGGCTTGCCTCCTCACCAAGGGCTTCAGACATGTTCCTGTAATAGTTAAAGGCCGCATCGGCGGTACGGGCCCTCTCACGGTACCGAGCCAAAGTGGCCTCCAATGCCTCCACCTTGCTCCGGAGCCACGCCACGTCGGAACGACGGGGGTCCACCTTGGGAAGGGAAGCCACAACCTACAAAGAGAACCAACTCAACGCACATAAGCAAGGAGGTTCGGAGATATCCGAGGTCAAAACACTTGGCCAGTCAAAAATACTTTTTTATAAATTATGCTGCTTCTTACAAAAAAGGCGGTGGCCAGTCTGCGGAAGGCAAATACAATCGAAGGGGGGAGAAAAGAAAGATAAAACTATACAACTTGATTTCCCACCTCGCCATCGATCGGGTTCACAGGAGGGTCGACGGCCGGGTTGCCAATGTGACCTTCTTCGGCAGGAGTCTTCGGTGTCCCCTCGATCTCCATATCATACTCAAAGTTGGACAGGTCGACGGTCGGGTAGAAGTGCCTCACATGACTGAGGGCCTTCGCGTAGCACTCATCCTGGGCCTTGATCACCATCCGCTGACCCGCATCCGTCAGCTCGTCCCTCTCCTTGGCAAACGCAGCCGTCAACTCCTCCTTCTCCTTGGCGAACTTCTTCTTCAAGGAGACCACCCTCTTCCCCCACTCGGCGTCCTTGGCCTCGAGCTCCATCTTCATCTGCTGCTCCCTCTTATGCGAACCCTCGAGCTCGATCCGCATCTCCTTCATCTCCCGCTCGCTCTTGTCCGCCCGAGCCCGCTCTTGTGACAGGGACGCTTCGTAGAGGTTCTTTACGTTAGCTCCCTGCATACAAGCCTACGACCGACAAGCACAGATAAGGAGAAAACTCCTGAAGCAAGATTAACAAAAAGGATGAGGTCGACAAGCTTACCAGCACGGTGGCCTGCGCCAGGCGCGTAAATGCCACCTCTACGGGCTCGCTCTCCATCATTTGGCGATCGCGAGGCGTCGCCAGCTTCTCCACCACCTCTACGGCCTGGGCTTCCTCAGTCAGACAGTCGCCCATCCGAACCGACCAGTCCGGCGCCCACCGTTGCCGCAACATCTCCACCACCGGGTCCTCCTCCTCAACCTCTACCAAGGGACCTTTCCCCTTGTCGAGATCGGATGCCCTCGCTGGGCCCTTACCCCTCGAAGGGACCGCCCCCTTGCTCGTCTCCGAGCGAGTCCTCTTAGCCCTCGGCTCGAGCGGGGCCTCCGAGATAACAAGGGACGGCTCCCTCGGCCTCTTCGCCGCCTCCCCCTTCTTCTTCTCGGCGTTCTCCTTCTTCATGGCGAGCCTCCTTGCTTTGATCGATGCCTCATCCATATCTACAGAAAAAGCCATTAAGAGCAATGAGCAAGAAAGTACGAAAAGACCGAGAGAAAAGAAACAACTACATACGCAGAACGGCTGGGCTCAGTCCAACGCTCGCCAGGTGGGCCTCCGTCACCTTCGTCCAATCGATACTAGGGGACAAACAGAGGCGCTCGACAAACCCCCACTCCTCGGCCGTCAGATCCCCCGGCCTCGGCGCAGGATAGCTCGGCTTGGAATAGTTCCATCGAGTCGGAATGTCCCAGGGCTCTTCATTCCGGATCACCAGATATTTCTTCTTCCAATCCTTGATGGAGTCCGGGTGGCTGTGAACCACCTTCCTCTTACTCCGGGGGGAGATATAGTAAACACCCTCAGCCGCCGAACTGATCATCAGCATCGCTCGGAACACGTTCAACCGCAGGGGTACCTTTTGTTCCTCGCACATCAGTACAAAACAGATTATCTGCTTCCAAGAGTTCGGCCCATACTGCATCGGAGCCAAGGAGGCCCAGTTCAGCACTTCCCGAACAAACGGGTGGACTGGCAGCCTCAGTCCAGAAATAAAGGCGTCCACTGGGAAGACGCAATACCAAGCAGATAGGGGATCGGTTGGGCGCAGAGTAGAGCTCGGCAGCATCAATTCGTAGCCAGGACCTATGTGGTACGCCAGCTGCAAAACCTCCAAGTCCCCACCCTCCAAGACGGTCAGAATCGCGTCCATCAACACCCTCTTCCGACTCGGCGAAGAGGCCTGCACGCCAAAGAGCTCCTTGTCGGATAGGTCGTCAGGATACTGACGGAAAGGCTTCGGCTGCACGGGCAAACCTGTCCACATGTTGCGGTAAACAGGCCCCTGGCTCGAACCACCAGTCCTCGGTCCTGCCTTCCTCGGAGCCTTCTTCCTCTTCTTGGTTCGCTCTGGCGAGGGAGTGAATAAGGGCCCCAGACCAGTCGGCATGGAACTCGGACCCGCACCCTGAACTGTGGATCTCCTTACGGTGCCACCCTCGCCTCCCTCCTCCTCGGAAGTCAGCTCCAAAACACGGACGCCGTCCGAACCATCATTCGCTTCCTCCGACTCGCTACTCTCCACCACGAAGGGACGTCGGGAGCGTAACGGCCTCGCACCATGTACCTCCTCCTCCTCACCTACTGGTTCCTCCCACGAAACCGAATCAGAAGACTCATCAACGTGTATTGACTCCTCCTCGAGTACGGGCTCCTCCCATGACGTCGATTCGGAGATAGGTTTCACTTCCCCCCTAGACGTCGACGCTGACGAACCAGACTGAGCCCTATCCATCTGTGCCTAAACTAAACAGACTTACAAACTCACCTGGGGTCACTTCGGAAAGGCGACTCTAGTGCAGCAAAAGGCAGGGACGAGCGCTGAAGTGTTGGGAAATTTTTGAAAAAGAAAGCAGCAAGAAAGGAGTGGGCTGAAGGGGGAGAGGGGGGAATATTTATAGAAGATAAAAGCGACTCCTCGATTTCCGCAAGTACTGTTCACCTATTGACATGCAACTGCCGCCTGGGAAATCGCGCCACGACCTCGAAACGTGCGCTGCTGACGTCATCCAATGCCAGGCTGGCAGCCAGACGAGGGGGTCAGTTCAGAGGGAGTATTCGGCGGAGGGAACATTTTACTTAAGATTTAAGGCGCCGCCCTTAGACAGACGCCCCGGGCTCCGAGGCTCGGTCGGTTCCCCTTTCACCCGTGAGCAGCTCGGGGCTTACAGCCTCGACGGCCGAACCCCGAACTGTTCAAGGGTGAGACAGAAACCGCCATCACCTGGAGCCCTATTGGAATGCAGAGTGGTCAACCTCCAATCGGAGACGACCCATCTATCCGAGGCTCTTCAGCCCCAAGTCCAGGATATGGTTGATGTCCCTCCCATCTGGATCTCTCTCGGGCCAAACAACCATATCAGGGTCGTCTGACCCGAAAAAGGATCCAGACCAGAAAAAGTTTTGATTCAAAGTTTTAAGGCACCGCCCTCGGCGAGCACCCCCCGGGCCCCGGGTTTCGGTCGGTATTCCGCCGACCCACGGGCCCCGGTCGAAAGCAGATCAACACTCAGAGATCGGGAGAAGCGCACCATTCCGAGCCAGCTGATTGCAACTGCAAAGGTTCGACCTGCTCTGGCAACAGAACCTTCACAGTTGCAAACAACTTGCCCGGAACGCCCTTCATTTCTTCCGGAAGACAGAACCTTCACAGTTGCAAACAACTCACCCCTCGGATTCGGACGTGGATCATCACCTCTTCCACCAAGATCTTCTGCCTACACAGAGGCACCACCAATCCGAGGCTCCTCATCTACCGGTTCGAATTTCGGTCGTTACCCCTCTCGCCCTGATCCCCCCTGGATCTGGCTGCCGTATCAGAGCCATCAGATCCAAGAGAAGATCCGGGCGGCAGAGAAACCACCTCTCCGACACGACCGGGGGTAAAATTTTGCAAGAGACAGACGTCCGCCGGAGCAGACACCTTTGAGGGCCAATAGACCACCCTTACTGTGATCTATCCCACTGCGGAGGGAGGGGTACTTATAGCCTCCCCCATAGGCCGGCCTTTATGACATGGGGAAAACCAAACGACGGAAGACCATGCGCCATGCATTTATTAGGCGGTGCCATTAAGGCCCCTGGGAAATTGGAACATCACACAGATCCCGGGGCGCCTCCAATGCTCCGTGAAGACAGCGGGCTACCCTGCTCAACATTCCCAAGGCACAACGGTTCGCCCACAACCTTGCCGACCAGTAACCCCTCGCCAGCTCGAGGCCAAGTCTAGCACCAGGATAGTCTTCTCAGGAACGCTCCACGGCTCGCCATCGCCCTTGCCAACCCGTAATCCCTCGCCAAGCTCGAGGTCAGGTCTGGCACCAGGGTAGTCTTCTCAGGAAGGCTCAACGGCTCGCCATCCCCCTTGTTGGCCCATAAGTCTCTCGCCAGCTCGAGGTCGGGTCCAGCACCAGGGTAGTCTTCTCAGGAAGGCTCCACGGCTCGCCATCGCCCTTGCCGACTCGTAATCCCTCGCCAAGCTCGAGGTCAGGTCTGGCACCAGGGTAGTCTTCTCAGGAAGGCTCAACGGCTCGCCATCACCCTTGTTAGCCCGTAAATCCCTCGCCAGCTCGAGGTCGGGTCTAGCACCAGGGTAGTCTTCTCAGGAAGGCTCCGCGGCCCGCCATCGCCCTTGCCGACTCGTAATCCCTCGCCAAGCTCGAGGTCAGGTCTGGTACCAGGGTAGTCTTCTCAGGAAGGCTCAACGGCTCGCCATCACCCTTATTAGCCCATAAATCCCTCGCCAGCTCAAGGTCGGGTCTAACACCAGGGTAAGTCTTCTCAGGAAGGCTCCACGGCTCGCCATCGCCCTTGTTAACTCGTAATCCCTCGACGGCTCGAGGTCAGGTCTAACACCAGGGTAGTCTTCTCAGGAAGGCTCAACGGCTCGCCATCACCCTTGCCGACCCGTAATCCCTCGCCAGCTCGAGGTTAGGTCTGGCACCAAGGTAATCTTCTCAGGAAGTCCCAGACAGTCCGCCATCACCCTTGCCGACCCATAGACTCTCGGCGGCTCGATGATCGCTCTAGACAATCAGGATGCCCCCCTCAGGAAGGCCCAGGGGTTCGCCCTCCCATTTTCACATCCGTAAACACTCCTCCACGGCTAGCTCCCGCACCCCCGCAGGAGTGGGGGGCTTGTGTGGTGGGGTAAAAATGGCTTGGGGCCCAACCAGGGCCCAATACAACTCTCACTCAAAAATGGTGGAAACAGCGGTCTAGTTCGGCACCGAGCCACTGCTGGGTCGGCACCGAACCTCCAGTTCACCCCCACAAATCTGGACTCCTCGTATCCGATAAGCAGCGATGGCCCTCGGCTTCCGATCCACGACAGCCCTCCAGGCCGTCCTTCCATCCTGGTGTAGAAGGGAGATGACTTGGCGCACCCTACGCCGCCAGATTCTCCCAGAAGCACAGAGGCCCCATGATCTGCCATGTCAGCTCCAAATACCACCAAGGGCTTTACCGCGTCAGCCCTATACCACTCCTGGTACTGCCACGTCAGCCCTAAACCCCCTGGGCCTTCTGCCACGTCAGGCCCATGGGCTTTCGGGTTCAAACCCGGTCCCCAAGCGGATCCAAACCCGGTTGGAATTCTCTATAAATACTAGACCCTCACCCACCTTTTGAGGTAACCAATCTTTTGCCACTTAAATTCACCTAGTTATTGCTACTCTCTCACAGAGACTGACTAGATCGTCGGAGGGTCCGCCACCGGGATAAACCCCGGTATTTCAGGACCGTCTGCAGGTACACAAGACCTCGGATCCGAATCCTCTGATCCGAGCCGAGGCATCCACTGCACTCCGAGCCCGTCGCAGGAGCCGTCAGGTCACTCCGAGGGTCGTCTGACAAGCAGCTTTCTCCTTCAATATAAATTGAGTCCGAACTCACACCTGGTGCATCCACACGTCTCCCAGAAATAAACCGCATCAAATGGATATCTAGCAAGTTGGTAAGACATCTATAAAAAAAATGTTGTCTACAAGGATGTATTGATGAAATGCTATGGAACTTCAAATTAGATGGTAAGTTGGTATTTATGTTTACATGATTTTTTCATTTTTACACCTTAAAATATATATACATACTGTTTGTGCATAAATGTGAGAAAAATCATAATAAGATTATCAACATACATTATATATTCCTAGTACTTTTCACGTGCAATGCACGTTTTGATAAGAGTTTGAGGGTTTTCACGTGCGATATACGTGTTAAGAAATAGTTTTGGAGTTGGAAGTGCGTTGGACGTATTTCAAAAAATTATTTTGAAGAAAAACTACTATTTGTACGTGCAATGTATATATTTATAAGTAGAATTTGAGTTGTACGTGCAATTATGTTTAGTATTAAAAAAATATTATAAAATTATTTTGCACGTGCGTTGCACGTTTTAAATAGGTGAATTTTTTATTTGTTTGTCTTTTTTGTAGTTAATGAGAGAGTTGGAGTTACACGTACAACGCACGGATTTGTATGTTGACAAATGACAACTCCAACTCTCTCATTATAATATTAGAGATATCTCTTTGTTAACTACACTTTATATGATATGATATATGTGCTTATGCTTATAATTATTTTATGCAGGAAAACTTACCAGTAATAAGAAAGTCAAGAGATCACATTGGTTTTGTAAATGATTGGTTGTTATTGCTTCTAATTAAGTGGTTTGATTGGATTAATGTAAGCATGTGTTTATCTTTTTATGTTATCTTTGTTGCAAACAAATTTGCTTAGAGAAGATTTTATTTGTTATCAAAATTTGACATTTCTTAATAATTTACTATAATTTTTTATGGGCAATCTATTTGTTTTAATCACTATACTTTTTGTAAACGTGCATCCCACATCCCACATACATTATACTAGTGTACATTATACTAGAGAAGATTTTATTTGTTCTTCGAAGTAGGCACATTGATCGACAAGACAACTCATGTAGGCTCTTCGTCCTTGACAGGTGGTCTATCTTTCTCCGTCTCTTTCTCGTCCTCTGGTAGCTCTCGATCGGGCTCGAGTTTTACTTGAATCTTTGACCCATGGAGGATCTCGTACAGCTCAGTGTCACCATCATCTTTCATGACCTGGCCATTGAACACCAATGTCTGGCTCGAAATCGGGTACCCTTCGTGTTTCTCAATTAGCTCCTTCATCTCAAGGACAGAGGTGAAGAACCAAATCTCCATTGTAAATTGCTTCCCTTTGGATGTCTCAAATGTTACATCCATTGTCAATAGAAAGTGTTTTAGATCATAATGAGGTTTAATAGTGAGTTTGGTAAAAGAGAAACGTTTATTTCATTGTTAGCTTAGCATTTTGGTGTGATGTTGTTCATTAGTTCTTTCTGTTTTGAAACTGTAACCGAAATTCTCTCATGTGTAAAAACTGACTCCCTCCTTTTTCTCATTGCACCTCTAGATTTTTTAAGGAGTAAACCTATTCCTATAATATTAACTAGTAACCTGCACATGCGATGCACATTCTAATCAAATTTTTATTTATTTTATAAAATAAATAATAAGACGTAATCTGGCATCGAACCTAAGATCTCCCTACACTCATACATACTCTTTATAAATTATCCCTAGTAGCATAAACTTTTATTTTATATGAGTGATACTTTTGTAAATAATTATGTTGTAAATAAATTTGAACTTTGGGGGTATTATGGTAACTAACAACAATTGAATAATTGAATGGTTAATATAACTCCTACATAAAAATGAATGGTTGAGATTAGATGGTTAAATGACTACAGATGACAACCTCAACTCTCTCATTATAATTTTAGAGGGTATTATGTTGTAAATAAATTTGAACTTTGAAGGTTTAATGGTAACTAAAAATAGTTGAGTAAATGAATAATTAATATAACTCACACTAAAAAATAAATGGTTGAGATTAGATGGTTGAATGCCTACAAATGACAACCCCAACTCTCTCATTATAATATTAGAGATATTATAGTAACCTGCACGTGCGATGCACGTTCTAATCAATTTTTTATTTATTTTGTAAAGTAAATAATAAGTTGTAATCTCGCCTCGAACCTGAGACCTCTCTTTATTCATACATACTCTTTACAAATTAACTCTAGTGACACAAACTTTTATTTTATATGAGTGGTACTTTTATAAATAATTATGTTATAAATAAATTTGAACTTTGAGGGTATTATGGTAACTAACAACAGTTAAGTAAATAAATGGTTAATATAACTTCTACTTAAAAATGAATGGTTGAGATTAGATGGTTAAATGCCTATAAATGACAACCTCAACTCTCCCATTATAATATTAGAGGGTATTATGTTGTAAATAAATTTGAACTTTGAGGGTATTATGGTAGCTAAAAACAGTTGAGTAAAAATAATTGATTAATATAACTCACACTTAAAAATAAATGGTTGAGATTAAATGGTTGAATGCCTACAAATGACAACCCCAACTCTCTCATTATAATATTAGAGATATTATAGTAACATGCACGTGCGATGCACGTTCTAATCAATTTTTTATTTATTTTAGAAAGTAAATAATAAGACGTAATCTCGCCTCGAACCTGAGACCTCTCTTTACTCATACATACTCTTTACAAATTACTCCTATTGGCACAAACTTTTATTTTATATGAGTGGTACTTTTGTAAATAATTATGTTGTAAATAAATTTGAACTTTGATGGTATTATGATAACTAACAACAATTGAGTAAATGAATGGTTAATAAAACTCCCACTTAAAAATAAATGGTTGAGATTAGATGGTTGAATGCATACAAATGACTACCCAACTCTCCCATTATAATATATATTAGAGATATAAAGGATTCTAAGGGATTTTTTTTTAATGAATTTTGATGTGTTTGTATAATGAGAGATTTTGCCTAGTAAAAAACATTTACGCAAAATCTCTCATTTTACATAGACTTGACTGGCAGCAAAGAGCCCGAACAGTTGGTCCAGCCTAATGAGAAATGTGATTCACGTGGAAGGTTAAGTTCGAGTCGTGCAATTGCAAACATTTTTGGAAAATTTTGAGAGCACTAAAGACGATCATTAATGCAAAAGGAAGATAGCTTGATTCGCGGGTGGGTATGATTCCAACTTTCCACTACGGTTGGCCTGTCTTAAAGAAGTATGTGCTACTGATGCCAAGTATGGCTTGTAATATACTTATTAATAGAACATTGTGGCTATACTTCATATTTTTCTTTACAGAAAGAAAGTGTGGCTCGTAATTCGAGGAATACAAATAGTAGATAGGGTTTGTACACATCTTGTGAGGAAGATTGGGCATTTAGGCCATAACAAAGCTCATTTCTAGAACTTTGAGGATATTATGGTAACTAACAACAGTTGAGTAAATGAATAGTTAATATAACTCCTACTTAAAAATGAATGGTTGAGATTAGGTTGTTAAATGCCTACAAATGACAACCTCAACTCTCCCATTATAATATTAGAGGGTATTATGTCGTAAATAAATTTGAACTTTGAGGGTATTATGGTAACTAAAAACAGTTGAGTAAATGAATAATTAATATAACCCACACTTAAAAATGAATGGTTGAGATTAGATGGTTGAATGCCTACAAATGACAACCCCAACTCTCCCATTGTAATATTAGAGATATTATAGTAACCTAGACATGCGATGCACATTCTAATCAATTTTTTATTTATTTTATAAAGTAAATAATAAGATGTTATCTCGCCTCGAACCCGAGACCTATCTTTACTCAGACATACTCTTTACAAATTACTCATAGTGGCACAAACTTTTATTTTATATGAGTGATACTTTTGTAAATAATTATGTTGTAAATAAATTTGAACTTTGAGGGTATTATGGTAACTAACAACAATTGAGTAAATGAATGGTTAATAAAACTCCCACTTAAAAATAAATGGTTGAGATTAGATGGTTGAATGCATACAAATGACAGCCCAACTCTCCCATTATAATATTAGAGATATAGAGGATTCTAAGGGATTTTTTTAAAAAATGTTTTTTTAATGAATTTTGATGTATTTGTAAAATGAGAGATTTTGCGTAGTTAAAAACTTTTACGCAAAATCTCTCATTTTACATAGACTTGATTGGCAACAAAGAGCCCGAATAGTCGTTCCAGCCTAATGAGAAATGTGATTCACGTGGAAGGTTAAGTTCGAGTCATGCAATTGCAAACATTTTTTGACAGTTTTGAGAGCACTAAAGACGATCATTAATGCAAAAGGAAGACAGCTTGATTCGCGGGTGGGTATGATTCCAACTTTCCACTACGGTTGCAGTTTTGGGCTACAGCAGCTGCTACAGAAAGGAGAGGGAGGATTACTAGAGTATTCCATATGGACGAGTATGATGATGAGGAGGTCGAGTTCGGTCCGACACTTCGCTGAGGGGAGCATGGGTCCCTAAATTCTAACTAGGACAGGTTGTAGTTCGGATGACTACTTTTGTTTCTAGCTCTATTTGTACCTGTCTTTTTGTATATTGGGTAACACTTTTGGATTATTGGCCCATCTTCCAGGGCGATGTTGGAGGCTTACGTTTTATTTTCTGCATTATAGATATATGTAACCTCCCCCGGTACTCCGAGGATGTTTTATTAACTTCGTATTAATGAAACGGCGTGGCGTTATTCCATATTTACTTCAAAAAAAAAAATTCCACTACGGTTGGCCTGTCTTAAAGAACTATATGCTACTACTATCTATATAATAAAACATATAGAAAGTTATCAAGTGGCTCTCCTTCTGTAACACCCCGAATTCCAAATAAGACCAACTTCGAGATTTCACAGGATCTTTACTTCACTTTGAACAATTTTACAAAGAAATTAAAACTTTTCAACATACATCAGAGTTTTTACATTTTTGTTTACACAGCGGAAGAATAAAAGAAATACAACAATGAAATATAATACAACTGGTACAGCTTTAACAATGTAAATCATCAACTGCATCATAACATCTTTACTTCTTCATAAAAAGTCCATTACCTGCATATTAAGCTGTGGGCACGTCAGTCACTTACAACTGACGAAAATGTTATACTCGTTCATCCTTTCTATGTCGTACATATAACGATCTCATTACTTTAACAAACCACAAAAATTGAATGAACAATAAAGTGTTAAATTGTGACTACACTAAACATGTAAGTGTATGTCATGCCTTAATGCCTAATGCCAGTGTTCTAAATGGCGTCCGCCTCGGACGCCTAGGCGGCGCCTAGGCGCTCAAAAAGAGGAGAACGAACCGCATATGCAATAGGCGGTACTCTAGGCGTTGAGATGGCAGTTAGGCGTACAAGGCGGCGCCTAGGCGGTCGAGGCGGCCGAGGCGGCGGTCGGGGCGGCCGTCGAGGCGATCGAGGCGGCGGTCGAGGCGGCCGAGGCGGCGCCTAGGCGGCCAAAATCGATCAGGCGGCTGACAGATTTTTTTGTAATTTTTTTTTTAATTCTTAAAATAGTCTCTTCATCTTCAACAGAAAAAAGACTCATCTTCATCTTCAACAGTAAAAAGCCTCTTCATCTTTACATTAAGGTGTTACTAGTTCACGTTATATTTTAAATTTTATATGACTGATTATTGCTTATGTCATTATGAATCTAAAGTTTACACCATAATCGTTGTTGAACTTCTAAAATCATTCCGGCTTAGCATCACTTGTGAATTGTGATGCATTTAAAAGATTTAGACTACAAGCAAAAATAGAGAAATGTAACTTTTAAAAGGTTAATATATGAATATTTAAAAAATAAAAACAAAACGCCTAGGCGCCGCCTAGGCGTCCTAGACGGTAGGCGGTCCTTGGCCGAACCGCCACCGCCTGACGCCGTTTACAACCTTGCCTAATGCACACATTTTATACTAGGATGACACTAATACACACTTGTTCGGATTCTATGCATCCTATACTATATAGGTCCGAGGGCAAGCACCTACATACTCCACATTCTACGGTTCCATCCCTTGCCATGATACTACCCAGTAGTAAGAACAAGGTTCAGATATTCCACGAGTACGGATCCCAGCCCCGGAGTACACCGCCCGACTGTTATACAGACTCCTCATCGTGCGAATACCCTGTAAGTGCCTCTCTAGCCTCGGTATACGTATATACACTGGAGTAGAATAAACTATCCGCCCGACTACGCATAGTCCCGGATTTCAAAATAAAAATTCGTCTCCATCGAAGCAACCTCAGTCCCGGAGTACACCGCCCGACTGGGTCTATAGTTCCGAAGTACACTGTCCGACTATATAGAGTGCACCACTTACGTTTGCCCAGACACTTCTCTTAAGTGCCTAATTCTTGAGTTCAATACATGAATAAGTTATTATTTCTAGAATTAGTTTTACCTCTTACCGGACTTTATCAACAAATACGAGATAGCTCCATGGCCATATCTCAAAAAATATCTCAACTCTTTTATTTCAAATAGTGCCGGTACCCGAGGTCTTACTAACTCTAAATCATAATTTTTTATGTACAAGAATCATGGGTATTCATACTCTTTAATAAACATGTCTTAAACTTAGATTACTCATTCACAAATGATCAAAATCTTGTCACTATTCATGATCTAGTTATTCATTCAAAATCTTTATAAGCAAAATAATTCCTTTCAAGTACACAATTTCATCACACAAAATTTTATGATTAAATTCAAGCTCATACAATATATCTCAACCACAACAAAGAAATTCTTAAACCAAATAAGAGTACAATCTTTTCAAAGAATTCACTTCACACCAACACATTTTTCTCTTCCTCAAAAATATAAATTTCATATTCTTTACTAGTTAAATCTTAAGTAAAAATTCACTTTCTATCTCAATTTCTCTTTTTTAACATCTCAAATATACTTGAAAAATTCTACAACCCTTTTTAATAAACTCTATTTCACTTTATAGAAATCTAGAATTTTCCCCAAATTTTTGTATTGCATTTAAACTCATTAAAACATTTGTTTAAAAAAAGTAATAAAATTTTCGGCCACAGGGTTTTGAACCCGTGACCACTCAGCCAATGCCCACAGACTCAGCCGCTAGCCAAAAGTCCCAAATGACTATACTGTCACAGAGGATAACTCAAACTCTCAGATACCAACACTTGGTCTGAGGGTTAATTAAAATCAAAATAGAAAAAGAGGAGAATATGGAGTTTCGAACTTACAACCCACGACTACCCAGGCTGCTACAGTGATGTTTTTAAAGAGCTCTAAATAGCTAGAAAGTCCATCGCGACTAATTGGCATCGAAGACCAAAACTAATCTTTCTGTCATTTCATTATTTTCATAAAAACTCTCTTTTCATTCAATTTACTCTTTCAATAGACTATAGTTTGTTTTACTTTCTAACAATAACACATAATTTTATAAATCATATTTTTAGACAAACATCTAAATTACACATTTGATTTCTTCTCCTTTTATGAATAAGCAATATATTTCTTCATTTTAAACAACTAGCAATTTCCAACAACCAAAAGAAATTATGAGTACCAAATTTATTTTATAAAAAAATTCATTTGCTTATTACAAATGGAAATCTCAACAATTGATCATATAGTCACATAGCACTGGTATTATAACCTGAAACCCAGACCCGACCCGGACCCGACCCGGACCCGACGTTGGACCGGAACCGACCCGATCTAATTTGGGTAGAGTACGGGTCCAAAAAACATACCCGTTGAAATTTCGGGTCGGGTCCGGGTCCACTAAAATTAGACCCGACCCGGATCCGGACCCGAACCCGCATTAAAGAATTAATACAAAATATTAGCGGACCCGACCCGGACCCGACCCGTTACCCGTAATACAAATACACTTATACACCCTCACCCTATAAAAGTACTTGCATACAAATACACCCTCACCCATACACCCTCACAATCTGAGGCTGTCATAAGAGAATGTTCCATGGGATATTCAACATCAAGTTGCAAAGTCATATTTACAGTATTTAAATGACAAAAATACGAGTGGATGTAGAAAAAGTTAGAGTTTTTTAGTATATATATAAGGTATCATTAAATTTTGTAGGCAATTTTTATACATAATACTAATACATTAATATTCTAGTCTACAGTCAAAGGTTTGTTATTTAACAATGTCAATTTCATTACAGTAAGATGACAACTGCATATGATTATATATTTGGATTTATACCGATACTTTAAACAAGCGTGTCATGCATGTATTAGAATGTGTCAATTGTATTATCTTTTAGTTCTTTGAATAAAAAAAAATAGTTTATCCCCTTTGATTTGCTGCTAGTTGGACCACCTTATATATTTATGTGATCATGTATTGTGCTTTAAAGACCCGGAACCGAACCGGACCCATGACAAGAAACAAGAACCGAACCGGACCTGGACCTGAAAGAGGACGGGTAACAATTTGTTGATTCTTGATTTTGATGATCACAACACAGTGCAACATGTGTCTATGTTATACAGCTAACATTGCAGTGTACATACCAAAGACAATTCTAGCTGAACAAATGAACAAGCTCAAAAGGATACAGATGAAGACTTCACTCAAGACAAGACTCAAGACAAGACTCAAGACAAGACTCAAGACTCAAGACCTTAGCTCAATTATGTCAAATTATAATGTCTTGTAAAAACAATTGTATCTTACTTTCTGTTGAGTCTTAGTCTGATGTAAAGCCTTGTCACACACACACACACACTCAAAATATTTTTCATAATGTGTGTCTTAAAAAACCCCCCAAAAAGAGTCAAAACAGTTTGAAGAAGTTTAACTGTTGAGTACCAGTCGACTTAAGCTTCTGCCAGTCGACTGATAGTACAAAACTGTTTAAACTTATTCAAACTCTGATCAGTCGACTCATATGGCAACCCAGTCGACTGTTCGAGAGCTTTTGACCGTTTTCTATTTTTCAAAATCGAATTTTTTCAAACTCAAAAGCTTGGATCCGTTGGTTGACAGTTGAGTAACTGTCTCCCAACGTTCAGGAGATCAAACTCTTTAAGTAGAGTTCAGATCTCACTGAAAAGAACTACAGTTTTTCTTTTGGCAATCCGAGCACTCTTGAGAAAAATTCAGTAACATTTTTGTGAGAAACAAAGCTTTCAAGTTCATACTCTTTGGTTCTCTACATTCAGTCCAGTATAGCATTGAATTCGCTCTGGACTGAGTATAGAAGTCGACCTGTTCTTTTAGCCACGTGCATCAACACATACAACAACAAGGCTATAGGTTGACTGTAAAGTATTCTTGTTCTCTTGCTCTCGGTTGGAGAGTGTTTTTGACTCTTGGTTGTAGAGTCGGTGTCTTTTCACTCTTGGTAGTAGAGTGGGTCGGCTTTCTCTGGTTGAGAGAAAGGACTACGGGTTAGACAAGGTTGTTGTCGTAACGCCGTAGGGTATTCTTGTAATTTTTCAAGAATAGTGGAAATCTCAAGTGGGTTGCTTGGGGACTGGATGTAGGTCGGGAGGACCAAACCAGGATATATCTTGTGTTTGCATTTACTCTGGTTTATCTTAATTCTGCAAAAAGTTTCTGGACAGTCGACTCCTTGCACCATCAGTCGACTGGTCAGTGCCGTTTGTAGTTATGTTTCTTTGTGCCTTCAGTCGTCTGTCTCATTCAGCAGTCGACTGCACAGAGCTATTGTTTTCATTTATTTTGGACAAATCAGTCGACTGGTTCATATCTAAGTCGACTGCACCGAGAAAAATTTCCGCAGTTTTTATTAAACACTATTCACCCCCCCCTCTAGTGTTTGTTGTCTTGACTACAGGATCCAACACTTGGTATCAGAGCGAGGTTACAGGCTATGGCAACTACTTCAAATACAAATCAGTACCATGAAGGCCAATCTACACAACGGCCACCACTATTTGATGGAACAAACAACAATTATTGGAAGTGTCGAATGCGAATCTACCTCCAATCAATCAACTATGAGATATGGCAAATGACAGAGACGGAATATACTGCTCCTACCATTCCATATGCACAATGGAATGATGATCAAAAGAGTCAGACTATGAACAATGCCAAAGCAATGAATGCCTTATTTTGTGCACTTACAAAAGAAGAATTCAACCGTGTATCCAATGCTACAACCGCACATCAAATTTGGCATACACTCGAGGTAACACATGAAAGAACAAATAAAGTAAAAGAGTCTAAAATTTCTATTCTTGTCCACAGGTTTGAGATGTTCAGAATGAAGGACAATGAGACTGTGTCCGAGATGATTACCAGATTCACAGACATCACAAACTCTCTTGTGACGCTTGGAAAGACTTATACTCAAGTAGAGATGGTTAGAAAAGTCCTACGTGCACTCACTCCAGAATGGGAGAAGAAAACCACAGCAATAGAGGAAGCGAATGACTTGTCAACACTTACTCTCAAGAATCTTGTTGGCAATCTCATGGCATATGAGGTCCAACTTGAAGATCGAAAGAAAGATACAGAATCACATCAAGCAAAGAAGAAATCATTGGCTTTTAAAGTCATGACAGACTCAGAAGATGAGGAAGAAGATGAAGAAGAAATAGCAATGTTCACTCGGAGATTCAAGAAATTCTTAAAGAAGGGTAAGTTTCATTCTAAAGTTAGAGATTCTAATGACCCTCCTACATGTTTCAGGTGCAATAAAATAGG
Organism: Hemerocallis citrina; assembly: GCA_017893485.1. Classification (NCBI taxonomy): domain Eukaryota; kingdom Viridiplantae; phylum Streptophyta; class Magnoliopsida; order Asparagales; family Asphodelaceae; genus Hemerocallis; species Hemerocallis citrina. The sequence goes on from CM030366.1 coordinate 237,045,570, forward strand.
TCACATGAAGAAGGATTGTCCCTTAGAAAATGCAAAGAACAAGGGAAAATCATCCAACTTCAAGTAGGACAAATATCCAAAGAACAAATTTGCCAAGAACAAGAAGGCTTATCAAGCTACATGGGATGATAGTGATTCATCTTCAGAAGAAGAAACAGATGAAAATAACGAAGTGGCAAATGTGTGTTTCATGGCTGCACAAGAACATGTAAGTAATGATTATGATTCCGAAGATCTTCTTGATGCTTTTAATGAAATATTCCAAGAGTTAAAGAAAGAAAAGATTAGAGTTAAGAATCTTGAGAAAGTGAATCAAACACTTAATCAAGAAAATCTTAACCTTGATAAGGAAGTAAAATCCTTAAATTCTCGCATTGCAAGTTTAGATACTGATCTTGAAACTCTCAAAAAGAATTATGAAGAGATTTCAAAGAACGTATCTAGGTTTAACAAAGGCAAAGAGAATTTAAATGATATGCTTCATCATCAAGTTACATCTAGTCAAAAATATGGACTTGGTTTTAAAAATTCTTCTGTAAAAGAATCTTCTGTTGCAAACACTAGTAAGAATAAATCAGCATCTATTTCTAGTGTTACACACAAGTTGTATGATTTCTTTGCTAAACCTAAGATTGTTAATTTTAGTGATAAAAGCAAAACTACCGTTCGGTTAAGTCGACTGAACCATACAACCAGTCGTCTGTCCAGAGAAATTGGATCTTATTCAACAAGATCAAAACCTCTTATAAGTCGACCTAGTGTATCAACCAGTCGACAGATGTACACCAACAGTCTACTGAACAACACTGGTAAGTCGACTGGATAGAACAAGTTAGTGTGGGTTCCAGTCAGTCTAAATCAGAATGATAGAATTGCTTATATTAACTCATATATGTTAAATGTGTGTAATTCTACTTATTATATTCCTGCTTATGGAGGAAGGTCAAACTCTTCATGGGTTTGGTTTCCCCCAAACTAATGTGTTTTGGACCCAATAAAAAGGGTACCATATTTACCTTAAATTTTTTATAGGTACCCAAGAAAGAACGCTGGATATTAGACAGCGGATGTTCAAAACACATGACAGGGCATGCCAACCTACTATCCACCATTCAAAGTATAGATGGAGGAACCGTCACCTTTGGAGATAACAACAAAGGCAAAGTCATCGGTATTGGCATGGTCGGTAAAATATCTAACCCAATTATAGAAAATGTGCTATTGGTTAATGGTTTAAAGCATAATCTTTTAAGCATTAGTCAATTGTGTGATAAAGGATATAAAATAGTTTTTGAAAAAGATGCATGCTTGATTTATGATTCTACTATGCAAAATGTTGTTTTTCAAGGTTTTCGTAAAAATAATATTTATGAATTGTGTTTAAATGCAATTGATTTTTCAAATGATTTTTGTTTAATAGCCTCTAACAATGAATCTTGGTTATGGCATAGAAGATTTGGACATGTGAACATGAAAAATCTCTCAAAATTATCTAAGTATAACCTAGTTAAAGGACTGCCAAAACTATCTTTTAAAAAGGATAAGTTATGTGATGCATGTCAACTAGGAAAACAAATCAAATCCACTTTTAAAACAAAAGAAGTAATTTCTACTAGTAGGCCACTAGAATTAATTCACATGGATTTATTTGGCCCTACTAGAGTTGCTTCTTTAAATAAAAGTAGATATGTGTTTGTTTTAGTAGATGATTTTTCAAGATTCACTTGGACATTCTTTTTAAAACATAAAAATGATGCTTTTGAGGAATTTGCACATTTCTGTAAACGTGTCCAAAATCAAAGATCTCTAACCATAGTCACTATTAGAAGTGATCATGGTGGAGAATTTGAAAATGAAACATTTACAGAATATTGCAACAAGAATTGTATAACACATTCATTTGCATTTCCTAGAGCTTCACCACAAAATGGCGTGGTTGAAAGGAAAAATAGGACTTTGCAAGAATGCGCACGTACTATGCTTGTTGAAAGCAATCTACCAAAGCATTTTTGGGCTGAAGCTGTTGCTACAGCTTGTTATGTTTTAAATAGAATTCTTCTAAGACCTAAACTAAAGAAGACTTGTTACGAGTTATTTTTTAATAAAATCCCTAAAGTCTCTTACTTTAAGACATTTGGTTGTAAGTGTTTTATTCTAAACACAAAAGATAATTTAGACAAATTTGATCCTAGATCTAATGAGGGTATCTTTTTAGGATACTCAAATAGGAGTAAAGCATATAGAATTTTCAATAAGTCTACAATGACTATTGAAGAATCAATGCATGTTACATTCGATGAATCTTTACCTTCATCAACTTTAAATAAAGATGATGAAACTGAGTTATCACCTTTAGATAATGTGATTAAATCCTTAGAGCAAACTAATCTATCTGATAAGTCGACTGATAAGGTCAACCAGTCGACTGACGTAAAGCAGTCGACTGAAGAACAAGTCAAGTCGACTGATCCGATTGAGATATCTTCAACTTTACCAAAGTCATTTGTTGAAGTTAAAGATCATCCTCATGACTTAATAATTGGTGACATCTCCCATGGTATTCAGACACGTTCACATATTAATATGATCTCTCATACAGCATTCTTGTCGGATTTTGAACCGAAAAATATACAAGAAGCTTGTGAGAATGAATATTGGATGAATGCCATGCAAGATGAACTAAACCAATTTATAAGAAATGTTGTATGGGATTTAGTTCCTAGACCTTCTGATCAGACTATCATTGGTACCAAATGGGTATTCAAGAATAAGTTAGATGAATCAGGACAGGTTGTAAGGAACAAGGCTAGATTAGTCGCTCAAGGATATAATCAAGAAGAAGGTATAGATTTTGATGAAACATATGCTCTTGTTGCTAGACTAGAATCTATTCGTATTTTATTATCTTTTGCTTGTTTTATGAATTTTATACTTTATCAAATGGATGTTAAAAGTGCTTTTCTTAATGGGTTTATTAAGGAAAATGTTTATGTTAAACAACCACCAAGTTTTGAACATGAACAATTTCCAGATCATGTTTATAAATTGAAAAAGGCTTTATACGGTCTTAAACAAGCACCTCGTGCTTGGTATGATCGTCTGAAAACTTTTCTTTTAGAAACAGGATTTGAAATAGGTAAAGTAGACACTACTTTGTTTATCAAAAGAGTTAAGAATGATATCTTAATCATACAAATATATGTTGATGATATAATTTTTGGTTCTACTAATAATAATCTATGTCAAGAATTTGCTAATACCATGAAAAATGAATTTGAGATGAGTCACATGGGTGAACTCAATTATTTCCTTGGACTTCAAATTAAACAGTCCTCAAATGGCATATTTATCAATCAAGGCAAATATGCAAAGGAACTACTCAAACGTTTTAACATGGATAGTACTAGTAGTAAATCCACACCTATGGCTACTACTACTACTCCTGACAAAGATTTATTAGGTAAGAGTGTTGATCAAAAACTCTATCGAGGCATGATTGGTTCACTCTTATATATTACTGCAAGTAGACCAGATATTATGTTCAGCGTATGTTTATGTGCTAGATATCAATCTAGTCTTAAAGAGTCTCATTTAAAAGCAGTGAAACGAATTTTAAGATATATTAAAGGCACATCTGAATATGGTTTATTTTATCCACGCACCGATAATTTTCAACTTTTGTCTTATAGCGATGCCGATTTTGCTGGAAGCAAAACTGATCGCAAGAGTACTAGTGGTACATGTCACTTTTTGGGACATTCCCTAGTATCTTGGTGCAGTAAAAAGCAAAACTCCGTATCCCTATCAACTACAGAAGCTGAGTATATCGCTGCAAGTTTGGCATGTGCACAAATTTTATGGATGAAACAAACCTTATTAGATTATGGTATTTCATTTGAGAAACCCTCAATTATGTGTGATAATACCAGTGCAATTAATTTATCTAAAAATCCGATTCAATATTCACGTACGAAACATATTGATATTCGACATCATTTTCTACGTGATCATGTTTTAAAAGGAGATATATCTTTAGACTTTATCTCTACTGATAAACAAGTAGCAGATATATTTACCAAGCCCCTTAAAGAAGATACTTTCATTAATTTGAGAAGAGAACTTGGAATTTGTGATTTTATTGATATTTGCTGAAAATTGTTACTGTTAAGTCGACTGTAATTTTGAGTAAGTCGACTGTACTGGCTTTTTACAACATACCAATTTTTTTTATCTGACCAGTCGCCTGGTTCCTATACCAGTCGAGTGATTAGTAGACATAAAATGTTTATTTTTCTTCTCGACTCAGTCGACTGATCTCCCTACCAGTCGACTGTCGCGAGCTAAATCATCTTCAGCGACTATTCATCGCGTCTTTTGAGATGGGATTCATTTATCTTTTCACCCGTGATCTTTAATCTTCACCGTCGATTTCACCTCTCTTTGATCTCAGCCGTTCCCTCGCTGTTAAAACCCCCTTTTACCAGCCGTTTTAACCCCTTACCTTTCTCAAGTTTTTACCCCCAATTTCAAAACCCTAGCTTTTGGAGAAGAAGGTGATCTACTCTCTCATTGCTGCTCGTGCTTGCCCCTGATCGAATCTCTCTCTTTCTTAGGTATAATCCTTTCCCTTTCTTTTCATGGCACCCAAACGATCTAAACGATCTCATGAGGGTAGTTCTTCTTCCCAAGAATACACTCAATATCTCTTGAAACCCGATCTTATTGATCGATGGTATGTCTTTTGTACCATTCAAATCTTCCCTGGAAGATTTGTAAACTTTAATGATCTAGATCGTTTCAATCTCATCCCTTTATTCCAAAACTGCAGTCTTTATGATTTTTTATCTTTATCAAACCAACCTAATTACTATCCCCAACTCATCTATTTGTTTTATACAAATATGAGAGTAGTCCAAAAACCTGATGGGGATGTCCTAATCCGGTCGTCTGTGAAGAATATTAAAATGACACTCACACCGACTAGGATGAATGAAATTTTGGGTATTGATGATGTGGGATTATCTCTTGATGAAATTCTTTTAGATAATCCTTCTATTTTATCTAGAATTTTCCTACCTAATCATGGCCCTCCAATGACAAGCAAAAATATCAAACCAATTGCTAAGCTTGTAGGTAGAATATTAGCCTATAACATCCTTCCTAAAAAGGGTAGTTATGACCAATATTCTATTGAATTACAAAAAGCTATATATGCAATTTTTGGTAGAATTGCTGTTAATTGGGGTCAAGTTATCTTTTCTAAACTTAATCAAGACCACACTCACTTTCTACCTTTTGGAGGTCTTCTTACTAGAGTCTTTATAGCTTTTGGTGTTGATCTCGATTCGGAGATAACTGTTGTTACTCGTTATGAGTGTTTCGATCGTGCTAGCTTGGCACGAATGAAACTTCTTGATGCTCCTACTAGATCACCCCCTAGATCTCCTCCTCTTTCTCAAGCTCCATTAGGTTCTAGTTCTAGACCTTCTACCTCTTCTGATCCACTTCTTCAAGCCAATTTTGATGACCCTCGTACTCTCTACGACTGTGTTTCTTATCTAATGAAGCATTCAGCCACTGTAGATACCCAACTCGAACCTCGACTCCAAACTAGACCACCTCACTCATCTCTTCACCTCTCAGTTTCATCCTCCTTCTCAAGATGATGATGGAGACTCCGATGAAGAAGATTGAAGATTTTTATTTTCTTTTCTATTATGTAATTTTTCTTTCTTAATGTGCTTCTTAATGTATCAGACTGTCTCTTTCCTTTTTAATGCCAAAAACTTGTTACTTTGTGTTTTTTTTTTATGATTCCAAAGGGGGAGAGATATATCTGTGTTATATATTGTTCTCTGTGTTATGGTTATATTGTTTTATATTGCTTATTATCTATGTTATATTATGACTGGATCATATTGGACTCTCTGGTCAGTCGACTGCCCACCAGGTATCTCAGTCGATTTTTTCTTTCTAAAGTATGGTTTTTTGGTCAGTCGCCTTTCCCTTGTTGATAAGTCGACTGATATATATATATTACTTTTTAGACAATGCATTTTGTGTTTTTATAAGGGGGAGCATGTCTTCACTATGCTTGTATTTTATCTTTTATTATCAGCTATTGTGTTGTCATCATCAAAAAGGGGGAGAATGTTGATTCTTGATTTTGATGATCACAACACAGTACAACATGTGTCTATGTTATACAGCTAACATTGCAGTGTACATACCAAAGACAATTCTAGCTGAACAAATGAACAAGCTCAAAAGGATACAGATGAAGACTTCACTCAAGACAAGACTCAAGACAAGACTCAAGACTCAAGACCTTAGCTCAATTATGTCAAATTATAATGTCTTGTAAAAACAATTGTATCTTACTTTCTGTTGAGTCTTAGTCTGATGTAAAGCCTTGTCACACACACACACACACACTCAAAATATTTTTCATAATGTGTCTTAAAAACCCCCCAAAAAGAGTCAAAACAGTTTGAAGAAGTTTAACTGTTGAGTACCAGTCGACTTAAGCTTCTGCCAGTCGACTGATAGTACAAAACTGTTTAAACTTATTCAAACTCTGATCAGTCGACTCATATGGCAACCCAGTCGACTGTTCGAGAGCTTTTGACCGTTTTCTATTTTTCAAAATCGAATTTTTTCAAACTCAAAAGCTTGGATCCGTTGGTTGACAGTTGAGTAACTGTCTCCCAACGTTCAGGAGATCAAACTCTTTAAGTAGAGTTCAGATCTCACTGAAAAGAACTACAGTTTTTCTTTTGGCAATCCGAGCACTCTTGAGAAAAATTCAGTAACATTTTTGTGAGAAACAAAGCTTTCAAGTTCATACTCTTTGGTTCTCTACATTCAGTCCAGTATAGCATTGAATTTGCTCTGGACTGAGTATAGAAGTCGACCTGTTCTTTTAGCCACGTGCATCAACACATATAACAACAAGGCTATAGGTTGACTGTAAAGTATTCTTGTTCTCTTGCTCTCGGTTGGAGAGTGTTTTTGACTCTTGGTTGTAGAGTCGGTGTCTTTTCACTCTTGGTAGTAGAGTGGGTCGGCTTTCTCTGGTTGAGAGAAAGGACTACGGGTTAGACAAGGTTGTTGTCGTAACGCCGTAGGGTATTCTTGTAATTTTTCAAGAATGGTGGAAATCTCAAGTGGGTTGCTTGGGGACTGGATGTAGGTCGGGAGGACCGAACCAGGATATATCTTGTGTACTCTGTGATTGATTATCTTGTGTTTGCATTTACTCTGGTTTATCTTAATTCTGCAAAAAGTTTCTGAACAGTCGACTCCTTGCACCATCAGTCGACTGGTCAGTGCCGTTTGTAGTTGTGTTTCTTTGTGCCTTCAGTCGTCTGTCTCATTCAGCAGTCGACTGCACAGAGCTATTGTTTTCATTTATTTTGGACAAATCAGTCGACTGGTTCATATCTAAGTCGACTGCACCGAGAAAAATTTCCGTAGTTTTTATTAAACACTATTCACCCCCCCTCTAGTGTTTGTTGTCTTGCCTACAGGATCCAGCACAATTTTTGTGGGGAACCGGAATCGGACCCGAACCTGAATTTCATGGGTCTAAGTCCGGGTCCAGAATTTGGACCCGTCATTGACCGGGTCCGGGTCCGGGTCCGGGTCCGGGTATTGAGGTACCCGACCCGACCCGTTACCAGCGCTATAATCACACATCTCTACATACTAATGTATGGCAAAATTAATTCTTTTCTCATTAACAACTACATAATGAAATTTTAATTTATTAAACATAACATGATTCAATACTACAACAAAACAATAGTATAGATTTCTTTATCACAACAAACTTTCTATATTAGCATGCATTGCCGTATAATTAGAAAGCATGAGAACACCCACCTCTGGTGAAGGTTGAACAAACAAGATGAAGGTACTCATAGCTCCAACCAAGCAATCCTAGCTCCTAGCAATTTTTTCTTCTCCTAGCAAGACTCCTCCAAGCACAAGAACACTCTTACTGTCTTTCTTTTTCTTTCTCTTGTTTTAATTTACTTTTTTGTGTGAAAAGAGAAGGAGAATTGGGTGTTATTTATAGGACAATGTTAGGGTTCAAAGTGTAAAATTATCCACCTAATAAAGAGTAATGCTAGAGCCACTACCAATTTCACTACATTTTTCTTCACTACCTTATGTAGCACATTCCAATAGGTAGGGAATGATAGAGTAGGTGGGAGAACTCTCCAATAAAAGTATGCCACCTAAGGTAGTAAAGAAAATGGTAGTGAAATTAGGTGAGTAATGCTTTAGCCACTACCAATTTCACTATATTTTTCTTCGCTACCTTATGTGGCACATTCTAATAGGTAGGTTTGATAAAGGAGATAGGAGAACTCTCCAATAAAAGTATGCCCCCTAAGGCATATTCCGGTTTTCAGTTAATTTAATTTTCAACCTTCTATTTTCTTAACTTCTAAATCCCCTCCTAGACAACCAGCCTACCCCTTTCTCTTCCAAACCGAAACCAAGTGCTGAGTGTGCTGACACTCTCCTCACCCGGTGGCCCCCACTTGAAAGCCATCTCATCAGGTCTTTGACCGAAAGTCAATGGCCAACAACACATTCACATTTTTACACATGGCACACATTTTTACACATTGCCATGGATTAATAACCAATAGCCAAATCCTTCTATATTTTGAACATTTATATTATATATACTAGTATCATGCACGTGCGATGCACGTGGAGGAAGAAGAAAAAAGGAAAAAAAACCTACCAACAAGTGCGCTGTCCGTGTTTTTTCATAATGAAAAGGATAAAAAGAAAATAATTTCCAAACTGATCCACTTTCGGAAATATTTACCAAACTGGTCCACTCTCGAAAATATTTACCAAAGTGAGCTCTTCTCCGAAATTTATTTTGAAAATGGATACGCTCAAATACGCACACCGAAACACATGTATCGCACGTAAAATGTCGAAATACGAAAACCAATTTTATCAACGGAAAAATATTAAAGATAATAAAAATAAAATATTAGAAAATATATTCATTAATTTTATATATTTCACGACGTAATTGCAACGTATGTAAAAAACACGTGCATTACACGTACAAAAATATTTAAATCGAAAATGCGAAAAATGAATTTCTGTTTTATAAAAATAGATTTAAAATAAATAATCTAAATACATAGAAAATATTACACATAGCGGTGAAAGCACATAATCGATACGTGCATCAAAAATATGTAAAAACTACGTAAAACCCAGAAATTGAAATATATATTCGAGTTGACTCAAAATAGAATAAAAATCAATACGTAAAATGCATGAATAGTCAGAAATCAAAATACGTAGTGAAAACACGTTACAAGATACATGTACGTAACACACGAGGGCAAAATTGTCTTTTTCAATTTTGTAGGGTGTTACACCTTCAATCCCCCAAAATTGAAAGGCCCAGATCTAACATCACAAACAAAACATATTCCCCCCCCCCCCCAAACAAAAGTTTTCCCCCAAAACAACTCTTTTATTTAATTAATTATCTTTCTCTCTCTCTCTCTAATATGGACTTTTATATCCCAATTTATAATTATTTTTCAACATATACTAATAAAAACATGGACTTTTATTTTCTACTAATTATTGTCATACTATTCAAACTTGAGCTATATAATTATTAATTTATTGTTTATAAGGCTTTTCATGTTGTATCGTTCTGAAAATGTGCCGTAGGCACGTGGCCACGGGCAAATCTAGTAGTACAATAAAATGCCAGGTACGGCTTGTAATATATATATATATACTTATTAATAGAACATTGTGGCAATACTTCATATTTTTCTTTACAGAAAGAAAGTATGGTTGTAATTCGAGGATTACAAAGAGTAGATAGGGTTTGTACACATCTTGTGAGGAAGACTGGGCATTTAGGCCATAACAAAGCCCATTTCTAGGCCTTTTAATCACTCTATTGGTCCAAAAGTGCTGGCATTGATCCAGCCAAAATCAAGCCCAACCCAAAACACTTGAAGGAATCTCATTTCAACCTGCCACAATCTTCCTTTTAGCACAAGAAATAATAAATTATAAATAATCATAAATAAATTTTAAAAGAGAAGAAAAATAGCTGCCAAAAATTCACAAATTTGCCCGGGCTGTCGATTGTCCTAGTTGGCACAATTAAGGTGGATAGGGTGGGTGGCATCTTTGGGGATTGATTGCATTTGCATTTTGCAGTTGTTGTGGACCATAAGTAGCTTAATTTGATGGTATCTCAGCTCATTTTGCTTAGTCTATTGTTAGTAATCTACACCTGCGATACACGTATTAATTTTTTTTTAAATAAAAGTGAAAATTCTGATTTACAGGTTGTGATGCATTCTTAATAAATATAATTATATAATTTTAAAAGTAAGTGTGAAGGCTATAATGGAAGAGTTGGATTTGCACATGTGTTGTACGTAAGTAGGTAGATTTACAACTTCAAATCTTCTATTATAATAATTATTTTATATTATATTATAGATAGATAGATAGATAGATAGATAGTAATTTACACAAGGGATGCACATTTAATATATTAAAAAAAAATAAAGTAAACAAACCTAACAGAGTGAGAACTCGAACCTGAGACCTCCTTCATATTAGTTATGCACGTGCAATGCACGGGTTGGTAGATTGACAAATGACACTAAGGTCTTTTCCCATTAATACGTGCATCGCACGTGTATATTAGCAGTTATTATAATGGAAGAAGGCCTTAGTGTCATTTGTAAACCTATCAACGCATGCACTGTATGTGCATAAATAAATATGAAGGAGATCTCAGGTTTGAGTATCTACTTACGTGCAACAATAAGTAAAAAACCGTCAAAATAATATAATTTAAGGCTTAATTGCTAAAATTAGGACAAAAATTATTTAAGCATAAGATACAATCCATGAAGCCTTAGAGTTGAAAATGCAATCATATTCATAAACCTCTAATAATAATATTATTATAATGGGAAAAGACCTTAGTGTCATTTGTCTATACCAACCCGTGCAATGCACGTGCATAACTAATATGAAGGAGGTCTCAGGTTCGAGTCATAACTACGTCAAAAAATTTTTACTTTAATTTTTTTAATATATTAAACGTGCATCACATGTGTAAATTACTATATATCTATCTGATGTGGTTTGTTTTTGGGGGGCGTGTGGATGCACCAGGTGTGAGTTCTTACTCGATTTGTATTGGTGGAGGAAGCTCCTGTGCGGACGACCCTCAGCCGGGCGAACGGTACGAAAGTAGGCGATAGTGAGGTGGAGGCTGGATGCTCGGCTCGGATCGGGAGGCTCGGATCCAAGGTCTCGTGTACCTACAGACAGTTTAGGAACACCGCGGTTGGTCCTGGTGGCAGACCCTCCGACGATCTAGTCAGCTACTGAGAGAGAGTAACAGTAACTAGGTTTTAAGTGGAAAAAGATTGATCACCTGGATCAAGGGGTAAGGGTCTGGTATTTATAGGAGAACCCAATCGGGTCTGGACCCGGTTGCCCGTGGAATTAAAGCGGTGGAAACCCGGGCGGTATAGGGCTGACGTTGCAGAGGTCCGGGCGGTTTCCGGGCTGACGTGGCAGAGGTCCGGGCAGTTTTTCGATACTGACGTGGCAGATCTGGATGATCTGGAGGTGCGCGTATTCTGAGGGATCCTGTGGCCCAGGAAGGGCCACGTCATCTGACCCATATCACTATCTATCTATCTATTTATCTACAATATAATATTTAATAACTATTATAATGAAAAATTTGGAGTTGTAAATCTACCTACTTACGTGCAACACGTGCAACTCCAACTCTCCCATTACAGCCTTCACATTTACTTTTAAAATATATATAATCATATTTATTAATAATGCATCACAACGTGTAAATCAGAATTTTCACTTTTAATTTTTAAAAAAATAAATAAATACGTGTATTCCACGTGTAGATTACTAGTAATAGACTAAGCAAAATGAGCTGACAATACCATCAAATTAAGCTACTTATGGTCCACAACAACTGCAAAATGCAAATGCAATCAATCCCCAAAGATGCCACCCACCCTATCCACCTTAATTGTGCCAACTAAGAAAATCGACAACCCGGGCAAATTTGTGAATTTTTGGCAGCTATTTTTCTTCTTAATTTCTTTTAAAATTTATTTATGATTATTTATAATTTATTATTTCTTATGCTAAAAGGAAGATTGTGGCAGGTTGAAATGAGATTCCTTCAAGTGTTTTGGGTTGGGCTTGATTTTGGCTGGATCAATGCCAGCACTTTTGGACCAATAGAATATTTAAAAGGCCTAGAAATGAGCTTTGTTATGGCCTAAATGCCCAATCTTCCTCACAAGATGTGTACAAACCCTATCTACTATTTGTATTCCTCCAATTACGAGCCATACTTTCTTTCTGTAAAGAAAAATATGCAGTATAGCCACAATGTTATATTAATAAGTATATTACAAGCCATACTCGGCATTTTATTGTACTTGCAGTAGCGCATACTTCTTTAAGACAGGCCAATCGTAGTGAAAAGTTGGAATCATACTGTTACCGCTGATTTCGGTGTGGGGGTAAACAGATAGAATTTGTGAATCCGAGAAAAACCTGAACAGTTGACTCAGCCTTCTTGCTCCCACCGCAACCTGCAAGGAAGTGCGAGACACCGGGGTTGATTCCGGCGACGCACCCTCCGACGCTCTTGTCAGTAATCAGAAAAAGATTAAGAAAAAGCTTAAGTGGAGAAAAAGTGATTAACCTGGTCTTGGTGGTAGAGGGGTTGTATTTATAGTCGCCTTTGGAACGGTTAGGATCCTGATTTCCTGCCTAACAGCCAGGAGGAAAATCCTCCTATTCTGTTTTAGGAAATTAGGCCCTGATTCCCTGGTGAGAGTCAATCAGGCTTATTGATTTGATTTAGTCAAATCAGTGGCCTTGATTCTCCTCATGGTGAACCGGGCTTGTATCGGGTCGGGACCCGTGCCCAGTTGAAGTGGATCTATTCGCGGGTGGTTGGTTTTGTGAGAAGGAGGCCCAATACCCGTTTTGGATCCATCTGTATGTGAAATTACCTTTTTACCCCCGTGCTTCAAGATTCGTGCTCGATCTGGACGGTCCCGATTTAACCCCATTTTTAGCCATATCACGAGCCCCCCACTCCTAAAGACTGAGTGTGATCAGACTTTGAGGAGTAGTCTAGCTGTTTTAGTGGCTGGTGGAGTTGTATCGGAGTCCAAATGTGGGATTTTGAATCTAGAAAGGGGGTAGTGAGGTAACTTTTGACGTCGCTGGCTGTTCTCTGGTCACATCGGGTATTTAAGGATTTTTATCTATTTTTTCGGACTATTTATTTAATTTTGCGACGTGTTCACTAATCGTTCGGGGGTCTTTAACGGTACATCCTGGGTAATAATTGTTCTTCTAGGGGTTCGAAAATGTCCCCCCAAGTTTCCAATTATTTTCCAAAAATTTTAGTTAATTTTCCCGAATTTTTAGTAATTTTTTCGCAATTTTTAAATAAATAAAAAACGATTTAAATACCGATTAATGATGTGGCTCGATCTGAGCCGTTGATCATGGACGAGCGCGAATTTCGTAAAGATCTGACGGTTGTTACCGCTCGGCAGCGTTTTTCTCCGTTTACGGGCTCGGGAAGGCGCTTGCTCGGCTGCCGACCGGAGGTAGGGGGTTCGGCAGGCCGAGTGACGTTGCGCTATCTGAGCTGTCGGATGCTGGTGCGCATCTCGAGACCGGCGCGGTTCCCAAGAAAATGCTATCTTGTCTTTTAGCGCACGTGGCGCAATCTGGGCTGTTCATCATTGGGAGCGCGAATTTCTGAGAGATCCAACGGTTTAAGTAGCTCGGTGTCTTTTTCTCCATTTACCAGCTCGGGAAGGCACTTGCTCGGTAGCCGACCGAGGAAGCGTGCCTCGGTCGTCCGAGCGACGTGGCGCTATCTGAGCCGTTGGATGCAGGCACGCATCTCGAGACGGGCGCAACTCCCAAGAAAACACTATCTTGTCGTTTAGTGCTCTCGGCGAGATCTGGTCCGTCTGATCGAGATCAGGCGCGAAAGTTGAGGGGAAAGTGAGTTTTCCCCGTTTACACGCTGGGGAAGGCGCTTGCTCGGTGGCCGACCGAGGGCCTGTGGTTTTGGCAATCCGAGATGACTCTGTTCCCAATGGTATTAATGGTGCTTTGGGGTTCGTGCGGCGTTCCGCCTTCCCAATGTCATTAAGGATAACACCCTTACTTAATATGCGGCGTTTCAACTTCCGAGGGTCTTTAGGGATAATTCCCTTAATTAATACGCGGCGTTTCAACTTCCGAGGGCCATAATGGCTGGTTCTTGGAGGTAGGCTATAAGTACTCCACTCCCTTTGCCATTTCAGTCGCAATCAACATAGAGTTTCAGACCTCGGAGGCATCTGCCTTGGGTAGCTTCTCTCTTGAGGTTCGGAGAGGTGGTCGCTCTTCTGCCTGGTTTTCCCTTCGTTCCTGACGGCCCCAAAGTGGATGTCAGGAGCGAGGGGGGAACGAGGTAGTAGTGGTGACGACCGTAGTCCGGACCCGAGGGATGAGTTACTTCAGAAGGACGGGTGGTCGCTCTGTTGTCTTATTCTTCTCCCGTTCCTCACTGCTCCGAAGGGGATGTCAGGAGCGGGAGGGGATAAGGCAGTAGTGGCGACGACCATAGTCCGGACCCGGGGTGTGGGCCACTTCGGAAGGACGGGTGGTCATTCTTCCACCAAGATCTTCTGCTTTCTTTGGTCGCTCCGAGGTGGGTGTCGAAGTAAGCGGAGGTCTTGGTGGAAGAGGTGATGATCCATGTCCGATGCCGATTTCCGGACCATCTGAGTCCGTTTGTTGCAACTGTGAAGGCGCTGCTGTTAGAGTCCTCTGACAAGCCAAGCCTTCCAGTTGCAACCAACTAGCTCAGAATGGTGCGCTTCTCCGCCATGAGTTGCAGCTCGGGCTTCCGGACCGTCCGAGTCCGTTGTTTTCAACTGTGAAGGCGCTGTGGTCAGAGTCCTCTGACAAGCTGCGCCTTCCAGTTGGAAACAACTAGCTCGGAACGGTGCGTTTCTCCTGATCTCTGAGTGTTGATGGGTCCCCTCCCATCTCTGTCTTCCTTCCGGGCTGATGGCTTCTGATGGATGTCAGCCCGGAGGAGTTAGAGATGGGGGGAGTGCCGATCTGTTTCTGACCGGGGCCCGTGGGTCGGTGGAATACCGGCCGAGACATGGGACCTGGGGGGCGCTCGCCGAGGGCGGCGCCTCAAAACTGAATCAAAATTTTTCCAGGTTCCTCTAGACATAGGTGGGGCGTCCGAGGGTTCAATCGTCCGAGCGTCGTGGCGCGTCCAGAGCCGTTGGATGGTGGCGCGCATCTCGAGACGGGCGCAGCTCCCAAGAAAACACTATCTTGTCGTTTAGTGTTCTCGGCGAGATCTGGGCCGTCTGATCGAGATCAGGCGCGAAAGTTGAGGGGAAAGTGAATTTTCCCCGTTTACACGCTCGGGAAGGCACTTGCTCGGATCCCGACCGAACCCTGTTGCATACGAATTCGGTTTGCCTGTGCCTCGGATTTGAATCCCCTGGAGCCGAGCTAGTTGACTTGGTGATGGAGACAGTGGTGATGGGCCTTCGCGACGTTTCGAGAGCAGCCCAAAAGTCGCAAGCTTTCGTTTGGAAGTCCAAGGGACGTCCCATTTTTACTATAAATCTTCACCCCCCCTTTAGACCAAGTCTCACTTTTCACTTTTACTCTCTCTCTTCAGTTTTTACTCTGCTTCGAAGTTTTCAGCTCTCTGGTGACGTTGCTAGCTGTCGCGGTAGCGTTTCTAGTTTCCGGTGAACTTTTCGACTGCTCCTGTCACTTCAAGGTCAGTCTCTTTCCCTTCTCTTTTAGGAAAAATGGTTAAGATTTCGGCTGAGACCCCCGCCTCGGAGCAAGCCGTTGGCCGAGGGGATAAAGGGAAGGGAGTAATGGAGCCGAGCGAGCAGGACGTTGTTCGTCCGGATAAAGAGGGTGAAGTGGCCGAAGTGCCCGAGAAAGTCGTGGCGGAGTCCCGAAAGGGTAAAGCCGTGATCACGATAGTGGAAACGCCGAAGAGAGCGGGGGCATTCGGTCGGCAGCCCATCGCCGTGTCGAGCGTGGGAGGCATCCGGGATTACGCCGAGGATACCTTGGAGAGAGTTACTCAAGGTACGGCTAAGCTAGTGGAGGAGAACGAGCCTAGGGAGCTGTCCGAGGTTGACCACAGGATCTCGACTCTTACCGAGACCGATCTTCGTCTGATCCGAGAGGGTTTCCGGATCCCGCTTGAGTATGTACTACTCCTTCCTGGGCCGGGGTTCCGAGCCAACACAAAGTCCTCGTCGGACGTATGTGTCTTTCCGGTCGACTCCCTCATTGCCGGGCTCTGCTTTCCCCTCCACCCGTTCGTGGTTGAAGTCTTGGTCTGGTACGGTTTGAGTCCCGCCCAGCTGATGCCGAACACATGGAGGCACGTCGTGGCGTTCGTCCTTCGATGCCAAGAGGTCGGCGCCAAGCCGACTATGTTCCTCTTCCGGAGTCTCTTCCGACCTTGCCAGCCGAGGCGGGACGAGCAGAGGTTTTTCCTCTCTCCTCGGACGGGAGTTAAGTTGATCGAGAACCCGGACTCGATCAAACATTGGAAGGAGAAATACTTCCTCGTCCGAGCTCTGACGCCATGGGTGATACCGACGGTTTGGGCGAAGGAAGGTCTGCCCAAGCGGACCAAGAGAGAGGTGCCGCTGAGTGATGAGGACAAGGAGGTCCAGAAGAAGCTCCTCGCCCTACCAATGCTAAGCTGGAAAGATATCACGGAGGAGCATCTGTTCCGTGGGGGTCTCAGTCCGATCGACCCTCGTATGCTTCTGGTATTCATACTCTTTGTTTAAAGTTCATGAAAATCTTTCTAAGTTTTTTCATTCGGCTTTTGCAGAGACGATGAAGCTCGATTACAAGGCTCTGGTGGCGAAGGGCAGGGCAGAGCAGGAGAAGAAGAAGAGGCCGTCGGCAGCGCCTCAGGACAGCCGAGCTTCGAAGAAGCCCTCGGTTGTGAAGGCTGCCGACCAACCGAAGGTCGCGGTCCTCAAGGAGGGGGAGATCGAGGTCCTTGTCTCTCCGACGAAGGTCGTGGTCCCCGAGCAGGGGGGGTCGTGTCCTCCGATCCCCTTGCCTCGGATGCCCCTGCACAGACCCCGAAGGCGGATGCTCCCGGTTCGTCGAGCAGCGTGTTCGGGGTGAAGGATGCGCTGTCCCTCTCAGTTCCGCCCCTTACTGCCGATGCGGAGAAGATCTTGACCGAGCGTCATAAGCAGATCTTCGTCCCCGACTGGCAGGTGATGAACGTCGACGGCTTTTTGGGCGACGGGAACATCTGCATGGAGGCGGTGAGGCACCTGCCGACCCCGAAGGACCGAGCGACCCTGAAGGCCGGGATGGCAGGGGACGTCGTGATGCAGATTGCCCGGAATACCATGTCGGTAAGTAGGCCGAGCTCTTCTTCATCCAAATTTCTTCCTTAGAATTTTTCCAAGTTCTTGGACTCGGATTTTAACGTGTTGTTCTCTTTCAGACCCTCTGCCACTTCAATTTCTTGGTCGAGGAGTTGGCGAACAAGGATCAGGAGAAGGAGAAGGAGAGGGCAGAGCACGTCAAGGTCGCGAAGCAGCTTGATTCCGAACTGCTTCTCTCGACGAAGAGGGCTACCGAAGTGGAGGGGTTGGAGAAGCAGCTGGCCGACGCCGTTCAGCTGTCAAAGGACACGGCGGCCAAGCTTGAGGCCTCGGAGAAGGAGGTGGCCGAGCTGAAGGATACGGCGGCCAAGCTCGAGGCGTCGGTGAAGGAGGCCGCCGAGCTGAGGGAGGAGCTGGCCAAGGTTCGGTCGGAAGCGGAGGACGCTCGGAAGAAGGCCGAGAAGGTCAAGGCCAAACACCTCAGGAGGGTGAAGAGGGTGAAGAAGGCCGTGCAGGAGGAGGCCGCGCTGCACATGCTCCAGAACATGGTGGATGCCTACGGCCGAGCCCTGCAACATGTGGTCGCCAAGAACCCGGGCTTCGACACGTCCTCCTACAACTTTTACGACCTCGTGGAAGGGGAGGAGGGTGTCCCCGAGGGGTTGCTCGACCCCGAGGGGGATACGGAACCCGTCGAGGACCCGTGGAAGGCCGAGGCAGAGGAGGAAGAGGAGGACGACTCCGAGGAGGAGAGCAGGAGCGAAGGCGGAGGCGGGGGCGAGGACAAGGCCGAGGGGTCGACGGACCCGAACGACAAAAAGGTCGACCCCTGACTCGGTTGTCTTTTTTCTTTTTTGTTTTTGTTTTTGTAAGCCTAACTGCGGACTGGCCACCGCTGTTGTAGAACTCCTTGAATCTTGAATGAAAAAATATTTTGTTTGGCCAAAATTTGTCCAAGTGTTGAGTCTCGGACTTAGTGTCTGATTTGGCGTAAATTTCTTCAAGTGTTGGGCCTCGGATTTATCTCTGCTTTTCAGGTGAGATTTGGTCCGATCACGGAGGTTGTACACCTTCGGAAGGAGCTGGCGAAAACAGAGGGCGAGCTCTTTCAGAGCCGGTATAATCGATTTCTCCTGCTCGGCAGGCTGGAGGATACGAAGGCAGCTCTGCGGAGGTATGGTCGCGAGCTGTATCAGCTGCGGAAGCACTCTCCAGCTCCTTGTCCCGAAGGCGAAGTCGAGAGTCTCCGTAGAGAACTCGCCGCCGCCGAGCAGAAGAATGACGACCTCTTGGCTGAGGTCCAATACTTGGAGTTAGCGGAGAAAGAGCGTTCGGCGGAAGGAGAGAAGCTGACTTCCGAACTGGAGAAAGCGTCAGCCGAGCGCAAGAGGCTGTCGGCCGAAATCGACAGGCTCAGAAGGATCACAATAGATAGGGGGATTGAGGTCACCCATTACCGACGGCTCGCGACTGATAGCGCCAATGCCTCGGGCTCGTTGAGGGCCCCTCGACCGAAGAAATTGGCGAAGGACGACGTCTTGAGGGATAGAATTATCGAACTGGAGGAGGAGATCGCGTCGCACAAGCCCGTGCCGGAGAGGGCTAATGTCCGCAGCACGTCGTGCACTCGCGAGGAGAGCGAGAGAGGGATTACATTTTACGAACTTGCGATGCGCTCGCCTATGACCAGGCGGAGTCCGGCCGATGCTCAGAGTAGCGCGGCTGTCTCGTCGAGCGGTGCCTCGGTCGGCGCCGCTGTTAGGACCAGCAGTGAAGGGGGATCCCGCTTCGTTGGTTTAGGGTCGAGCTCGGAGGGCAGGCCTCGTCGTCCTCGCGTTTCCCTAAACCGAAGCATTCCCCTTCCGAAGAGGCCCTGATCATGTTGTTTTCCATTTTTATTGGTTGTTGTAAAAACCTAATTATGGGGTCGGTTCGGCTGTCTGTAACACTATTATGTCTGAATGTGAATCTTCCTTGGAAAATTTTCAAGTGTTAGACATCGGCAGTGTATTGAAATTGTGTTATTCATTTTCCCTTCCTTTCAGCTCGTGGTGACGATCCATGGCTCGGACTCCGAACGTTCGAATGATGACTCCGAATCCGAGGCCACCTCTGGGACGGTGGTTCTGAGCCCTAGGAGCGCCGATCTGAAGTTACGCCGGGCTGAGAGTGAGTGGGCCCACCTTTCGTCTGTCCTCAGTCTCCGGGAAGCCGAGATCCAACGCTTGGAGAATAGGATCGTCGAGCTGAGCCCCGCAGGAGAGGATGAAGACTCGCAAACCGCATTCAGCAGCGCTCTTCGGGTCAAATGCATTCGGCACAACCAGTCGAAGATTATTGTCGAGCGGGATGACTTGCTTTCGGAGATTCGGCACTTCAGGCTGTGATGGCGAAGCTCCGGGGGGACGCAGAGGAGCTGCCTGCCGAAGAGGACGAACAGTCTAGTGAGGATGTGTCTATATGAGAGACAAGTGTAGTGGGTCGGGCGTTGTGTGTTTTGTTTGCCAACACTTTGTAATGGAATGTTTTGTATTATGCGCCGACCATTAATAAAATTCCCTTTCATTGCTTTGCGTATTTGTCTTTGCTTATAACTGTGTCGGTCGTGCCGTGATCTTTGAACCGAGCGTGTTGGTTTAACCGAACGGGTCTCCATGGGTACGGTATTTTGTCGTTTAGCGGCTCTGACGTGGTACGGCACAAATTCCTTGGCGGCTCCGCGCCCAAGAAAGTGCTATTTTGTCGCTTAGGGCAGGTGGCGAGATCTGAGCCGTTGAATGTAGGCGCGAATCTCGAGGCGGCTCAGTCCCCAAGAAAATGTTATCTTATCGTTTAGTGCAGGTGGCAAGATCTGAGCCGTCTGATCGAGATCATGCACGAAAGTTGAGGGGAAAGTGTGTTTTCCCCGTTTGCACGCTCGGGAAGGCACTTGTTCGGGAGCCGACCGAAGGCGTGGGTCTCCGGGCTTTGGCTAATAGTTAGGAGAGTTCAGATTATGTGTTCCGGACCTTGGGTACAATTCAATGGTTGTGGGAGCAATTCCGAACGGCGATCTACCCCTGGTTCGTCCGGAGACGAGCCGAGGAGGTAAAGTCGAGCCGAGTGTTGGACTCCGAACCATCGGTATAGTTCAACGGCTGTGGGAGCAATTCCGAACGGCGATCTACCCCTGGTTCGTCCGGAGACGAGCCGAGGAGGTAAAGTCGAGCCGAGTGTTGGACTCCGAACCATCGGTATAGTTCAACGGCTGTGGGAGCAATTCCAAACGGCGATCTACCCCTGGTTCGTCCGGAGACGAGCCGAGGAGGTAAAGTCGAGCCGAGTGTTGGACTCCGAACCATCGGTATAGTTCAACGGCTGTGGGAGCAATTCCAAACGGCGATCTACCCCTGGTTCGTCCGGAGACGAGCCGAGGAGGTAAAGTCAAGCCGAGTGTTGGACTCCGAACCATCGGTATAGTTCAACGGCTGTGGGAGCAGTTCGGAACGGCGGTCTTCCTCTGTTCCGTCCGGAGACGAACCGAGGGAACGAGGCCGGGCCGAACGTGGACTCCGAACCATTGATTGAAATCGCAATATAAAAGGCAGGTGATAAGGGGGGAGAAAAACGTGCAGATTCACAAACATAATAGAGCTTTCTTTATTGATATTCGACGGCGAACCGTTTTACATAGTACAATTTATGAAAAAATGGGTTACAAGTCGGAGGATTGGAATGGCTCGATACTCCTTGTTAGTTAGAGTGGCGCCGGAACGCTCTCTTGGTATTTTAGGAGGTGGTCGGCATTCCAGGTCCTCGGAAGCTCTCTGCCTTCCATGTCTTCGAGACGGTATGCCCCAGGCCGAACAACTTTTGTGATCCGGTACGGACCTTCCCAGTTCGGAGTTAGCTTGCTCTTCTGACTGGGGAGGGATATGGATAGCTTTCTCAAGACCAAATCTCCTTGCTTAAGGTCGGCGGGTCGGACCTTTTTGTTGTACGCTAGCTCGACCCTTCTTCGATAATTCTGCTGCCGAATTGATGCCCTTTCCCTCAGTTCATCTATCAGGTCCAAGTTTCCTCTGAGGTCCCTGGCATTCTGTGCTTCGTCATAGGCTGTGAGCCGAGGGGAAGGTATTTCGACCTCGAGGGGTATCACGGCCTCGGCCCCATAAGTAAGATTGAAAGGGGACTCTCCGGTGGGCGTCCGCTTGCTTGTGCGGTAGTTCCACAACACATTAGGGAGTTGCTCCACCCACAAACCCTTCAAACACTTGTCCAACCTTTTCTTGATGCCTGCGAGGATCTGCTTATTAGCATTCTCGGCCTGTCCGTTCGACTGAGGGTGTGAGATGGACGAGAAGCGCTGCTGAATGACGAGGTCATCGCATAGAGCTCGGAATGCCGTGCCAGTGAACTGAGTCCCGTTGTCCGTCACGAGGACACGGGGGACGCCGAACCTGCAGATGATGCTCTTCCAGAAGAACTGAACCACCTTGCTCTCGGTTATAGTGGCGAGGGGCTCGGCCTCGACCCACTTGGAGAAGTAGTCGATGGCTACGACCAAGAACTTGAACTGACCGGGAGCTGGAGGGAAGGGCCCTAGTAAGTCCATCCCCCACATTGCGAAGGGGATGGGACTTGATAGGGAGGCGAGGTTGGCCTGAAGGAGGCGTCGGATGTTAGAGTGTCTCTGACAGGAACTGCATTGCCGAACGTATCGTTCGGCGTCTTGAAGGAGGGTCGGCCAGAAGTACCCATAATTCAAAGCTTTTCGGGCCAAGGACCTAAATCCTGAGTGCGCCCCTCCGATGCCTTCGTGGATCTCTCGCAGGGCGTATTCGGCTTGATTCGGAGAGAGGCACCTTAAGTACGGTCGGCCGTCTATCTGAGAGAAAGAGCGTTTGTACAGGATACCCTCGATTAGGACAAACCGCTCGGCCCGGGTCCTGACTCGGCGAGCCTCTTTGGGATCCGAAGGCAGAACTCCATCCCTTAAGAATTCTATCAATGGCTTCATCCAATCGTCTTGTAGCATGACCGGCAAAGACTCTGCCGAGGCGGGCGACTCATCTTCGATGCTCGGCTTAGAGAGGACTTCGATCAGTACGGTCTGTTCGAGACCTTGAAGTGAGGACGAAGCCAATTTGGAGAGGGCATCGGCCTGTGAGTTTTCTTCTCGAGGGACTCGTTCGATGGTGGCCTCTTCGAACTGGCTCAGGAGGTCCCGGACCTTGGCGAGGTACTTCGCCATTCGCTCGTCTCGGGCCTCATATTCCCCCGAGACCTGGTTCATGACTAGTTGGGAATCACTGTGAATCAGGAGGCGCTGGGCTCCAGCACTTCGAGCGAGTCTGAGCCCGGCGATGAGTGCTTTGTACCCCGTCTCGTTGTTCGAGGCCTTGAAGTTCATGCGGATTGCGTATTGGAGGACGAAGTTATCAGGGCCGTTCAGTATGATGCCGGCGCCGCTTCCTTCGTTACAGGACGATCCGTCCACAAAGACTGTCCAGACCGGGGGTCCTTCCGGGACGTAGCCGACCTCAGTGATAGTGGACTCTACGATGAAGTCGGCGAGAGCTTGTGCCTTAATTGCTGTCCGAGACTGATAAGAGATGTCGTGCTGACTTAGCTCAATGGACCACTTCATCAGCCGGCCCGAGGTCTCAGGCTTGTGGAGGATCTGCTTGAGGGGTTGGTCGGTGAGGACAACGACCGAGTGGGATTGAAAGTACGGCCGAAGTTTTCTCGCTGCCATGACCAGAGCGTAGGCTATCTTCTCAATCCTCGGATAGCGGAGCTCGGCGTCCCGGAGCACCTTGCTCACGTAGTAGATAGGCCTCTGGGCCCGGTCCTCCTCTCTCACTAAGACAGCACTTAAGGTCTGCTCGGAGGCAACCAAGTAGACGAAGAGAGTCTCGCCCGGGACCGGTTTACTGAGCAGGGGGGGTTCACCAAATAGGCCTTCAGCTGGTCGAATGATTCCTGTTGTGGTTGGCCCCATTCAAAACCTTTGGCCCCCCGGAGTGCTTTGAAGAAGGGAAGGCACTTTTCCCCCGACTTCGAAAGGAACCGACCGATAGCAGCGAGCCGGCCAGTGAGCTTTTGCACCTCCTTGACGTTCCGAGGCGGAGCCATGTCTAATATGGCCTTAATCTTTTCGAGATTAGCTTCGATTCCTCACTGGCTTACCATGAAGCCGAGGAATTTCCCCGAGGAGACACCGAACGCACACTTGTTCGGGTTCAGCCGCATGCTGTGCTTCCTCAACACGCCGAAGGCCTCCTGGAGGTCGGTTACATGATCGGTGCCGCGGATGCTCTTGACGAGCATGTCGTCAACGTACACCTCCATGTTTCGACCGATCTGGTTCTGGAAGACCTTGTTGACGAGGCGCTGGTAGGTGGCGCCCGCGTTCTTCAGGCCGAAGGGCATTACCCGGTAGCAGTAGAGGCCTTGGTCGGTGACGAAGGAGGTCTTCGGAATGTCCGGAGGGAACATTCGGATTTGATTGTACCCCGAGAAGGCATCCATGAAGCTGAGGAGCTCATGGCCCGAGGTGGTGTCGATAAGGGTGTCGATGTTCGGGAGCGGGAAGGGATCCTTCGGACACGCCTTGTTCAGGTCGGTGAAGTCAATGCATATCCTCCACGAACCATTGGACTTCTTGACCATTACAACGTTCGACAGCCACTCGGGATAATTTACCTCCTGTATGAACTTGGCCTTTAGAAGTTTATCAACCTCCTCCTTGATGGCCTGCTGTCGCTCGGGAGCGAACTTTCGCCTCTTCTGCTGAACCGGTTTGCGCCCCGGTTCGACGCTTAAGCGATGGACGAGGAGCTCCTCGGAAACGCCAGGCATGTCCGCGGCTGACCATGCAAACAGGTCACGGTTGTCCCGGATGCATTTAATCAGGTCCGAACACAGTGCGGTCGGCAAGGATTTGCTGATGAGAAATTTCCGGCTCGGATCCTCGTCCGAGAAGAGCACTTCTTCCAATTCGTCTGCCGGTTCGGACGTCTGGCGGATCTTCGGCTCGGGGATCTCCAGTGTCTCGAGCGAGAGCACTGGTCCCCCGGTGGAAGTCATGTAGCACTTCCGGGCTGTTTCCTGGCTTCCCCTGACTTCCCCTACTCCCGACCGAGTGGGGAACTTCATTTTCAAATGGTATGCCGAGGGGACAGCCTCCAGGGCGGCCTAGGATGACATTATATGCTGCTGGGACGTCGACGACCATGAAGTCCATCGGCTCGGTCCGGGTAGTAGGGGTGCTTCCCGCAGTAACGTCTAGGGTTATCACCCCTTCGACGGTTACCGGGACCCCCGTGAACCCGTGGAGAGTATAACCGGCCGGCTTGAGACGGTCTCGGGACAGCTGCAGACCTCGGAAGGCCGAGAGGAAAAGGATATTGACCGAACTCCCGTTGTCCACCAAAATCCTCTGCACCTTGAAGTTGGCCATGCGGAGGTCGATGACTAGGGCATCGCAGTGTGGGGTTCGGACTCCTTCGAGGTCGGCATCGGAGAAAGACACAGGGACGCCGAGACCTTTCGGGGGCGGGGCACTATGGACCGAGTTGACCTCTCGGACGAAGGCCTTCCGGGAGGAATTAGAGGAGCCCCCCATGGGGCCTCCGTGGATCAAGTGCAAAACCCGTTCCTCCTCGAACTCGGGTGTTTCTTCGCACCGCTCGGAGCGCTTGTTAGCCCCCCGAGGCGGAGGGGAGTTGCGATCTGTACGATCGTTAGCCTTCACGAACTTGGCCAGCTGCCCCCTCCGAATGAGGGCTTCAATCTCATCTCTCAAAGCCCGACAGTCATTCGTGTCGTGCCCGTGGTCTCGGTGGTAACGACACCACTTATCTTTGTTCCTCCTCTTCGCCGGGGTGTGCATCCTCGGAGCTGGAGGGATGACTCCCTCCTTCTCCACCTCCATTAGGATAGTAGAGACATTAGTAGTGAGGGGAGTGAACTTTTCGAACCTCGGGGGAGGGCGGCGCTGGCCGCCAATGTCCTTCTGAGCTTTCTTGGACCCCTCTTCCCCCGTCGCCTTCCTCTTCGACCCTGCGGAGGGCCCTCCGAAGCTCGGAAGGGCCTCGACCTCCTCTGCCCGGATGTACTTCTCGCACCTCAGGAGGAGGTCGGCGAAGTCATGCGGGGGCTTCTTGGCCAGGGATGATCGGAGGTTGGCATTAAGGACGTTCGACTGGAACGCCACGGTAGCCACGGACTGGTCTAAGGAGGCGATAGACCTGACCTCTGCGGTGAATCTCTTCACATAATCTCGCAGCTTCTCTTCCCTTTCCTGCCGTAGGTTCAGTAGGGAAAGACTTGTCTTCTCGGCCCGCCGGCTACTCACGAAGTGAGTTATGAACAGCGTCTCGAACTGCTCGAATGAGAAGATGGATGAGGGGGCGAGCCTGGAATACCATTTCCGAGCCGACCCCCTGAGTGTGGCAGGGAAGGTCCTGCAGAGCACCGCGTCGGAAGCTTGGTGGATCAGCATCAGGGTCTTGAAGCTTTCGACGTGATCGACCGGGTCGGATTCCCCTGAGTATGTTTCAAACTGTGGCGGTTTGAAACTCCTCGGTATGTGGGCCTCCATGATCGACCGTGAGAAGGGGGGTCGGCTGGGACGGAAGGTTCCTGCTCGGGACTCTTCCTCCATGTCCATGCGACCGATATGCCTTTCCACCTCATGGAGACGGCGGATGAAGGCGTCGTCCCTCCGCTGGTGATCGTATGACCCCCCGGACTCCTCTTCGTAGGAAGGGGAGCGTGGGCTGTGGCGCCGGTAGTCCTGGGACCGGCGAGGACTTTGTTCCCGCTGCTGGCGGCTGGGAGCCGGGGAAGGGCTCCGGGTTCGGCGCCGAGGACTGGGATCCCTGGGGGGCGTCGGAGCCCTCTGAGCATTCTGGACGTTCTGCCGAAGATTGAGGGCCTGCAGAACGGTCTCCTGAAACTGGAGGAATTCGGCTCGACTGATAGGCACATCCCGGTCCCTCGGATGACGTCGATCCCTGGGGGAACAGGACCTCCTCCTTCGGCGATCGGGGGACGCCGCTCGGCCTCTGCGGTCCGGAGACCTTCTGCCGTCTCGGCGACGTGGGGACCGCTCACCTTGACGCTGGGGGGAGGCTCCCTCTCGGGCCCGCCTCTCGTCCAGATGGGTGCGGAGGTCGTCGTCCTTCTGGCGGTTCAGAAGTGTGATGCAGAGGTCGGGGTGATGAGAAGCCATCGAGTCCGAGGACCCATTATGGACCGAGACATGGCCCGGATTGAGGGGCTGCTTCTCCTTCCGACCGTTATGACCGGACGGACCATTGTTGGGCTGCTGCTTGGAAGGAGGAGGTGGGACCTGCTGGGTCACCGGAGGGAGGTCGGACTGAGGAATAGGATTGACCGGGACTTCATTCGCCGGGTCGGTGAGGTTGCCCACACGGTTCGACCCTCTGGATCTGTTCTTCTTCGGCGGCATGACTGCAGGGGATGACGGAGAATGGACTGAGGCTGTTCGCGTGGCTTTTTCCCACAGACGGTGCCAATCTGTTACCGTTGATTTCGGTGTGGGGGTAAACAGATAGAATTTGTAAGTCCGAGAAAAACCTGAACAGTTGACTCAGCCTTCTTGCTCCCACCGCAACCTGCAAGAAAGTGCGAGACACCGGGGTTGATTCCGGCGACGCACCCTCCGACGCTCTTGTCAGTAATCAGAAAAAGATTAAGAAAGAGCTTAAGTGGAGAAAAAGTGATTAACCTGGTCTTGGTGGTAGAGGGGTTGTATTTATAGTTGCCTTTGGAACGGTTAGGATCCTGATTTCCTGCCTAACAGCCAGGAGGAAAATCCTCCTATTCTGTTTTAGGAAATTAGGCCCTGATTCCCTGGTGAGAGCCAATCAGGCTTATTGATTTGATTTAGTCAAATCAGTGGCCTTGATTCTCCTCATGGTGAACCGGGCTTGTATCGGGTCGGGACCCGTGCCCAGTTGAAGTGGATCTATTCGCGGGTGGTTGGTTTTGTGAGAAGGAGGCCCAATACCCGTTTTGGATCCATCTGTATGTGAAATTACCTTTTTACCCCCGTGCTTCAAGATTCGTGCTCGAACTGGACGGTCCCGATTTAACCCCATTTTTAGCCATATCACATACCCTCCCGCGAATCAAGCTACCTTCCTTTTGCATTAATGATCGTCTTTAGAGCTCTCAAAACTGTCCAAAAATGTTTGCAATTGCACGACTCGAACTTAACCTTCCACGTGAATCACATTTCTCATTAGGCTGGAACGGCTGTTCGGGCTCTTTGTTGTCAGTCAAGTCTATGTAAAATGAGAGATTTTGCGTATAAGTTTTTAACTACGCAAAATCTCTCATTTTACAAATACATCAAAATTCATTAAAAACAAAATTTTAAAAATCCCTTAGAATCCTCTATATCTCTAATATTATAATGGGAGAGTTGGGTTGTCATTTGTATGCATTCAACCATCTAATCTCAACCATTTATTTTTAAGTGGGAGTTTTATTAACCATTCATTTATTCAATTGTTGTTAGTTACCATAATACCCTCAAAGTTCAAATTTATTTACAACATAATTATTACAAAAGTACCACTCATATAAAATAAAAGTTTGTGCCACTATGGATAATTTGTAAAGAGTATGTATGAGTAAAAAGATGTCTCAGGTTCGATGCAAGATTACGTACGTCTTATTATTTACTTTATAAAATAAATAAAAAAATAATTAGAATGTGCATCGCACGGGCAGGTTACTATAATATCTCTAATATTACAATGGGAGAGTTGGGGCTGTCATTTGTAGGCATTCAACCATCTAATCTCAACCATTCATTTTTAAGTGAATTATATTAATCATTCATTTACTCAACTGTTTTTAGTTATCATAATACCCTCAAAGTTCAAATTTATTTACAACATAATACCCTCTAATATTATAATGGTAGAGTTGAGGTTGTCATTTGTAGGCATTTAACAACCTAATCTCAACCATTCATTTTTAAGTATGAGTTATATTAACCATTCATTTACTCAACTGTTGTTAGTTACCATAATACCCTCAAAGTTCTAGAAATGGGCTTTGTTATGGCCTAAATGCCCAATCTTCCTCACAAGATGTGTACAAACCCTATCTACTATTTGTATTCCTCGAATAACGAGCCATACTTTCTTTCTGTAAAGAAAAATATGAAGTATAGCCACAATGTTCTATTAATAAGTATATTACAAGCCATACTTGGCATTTTATTGTACTAGCAGTAGCGCATACTTCTTTAAGACAGGCCAACTGTAGTGGAAAGTTGGAATCATACCCACCCGCGAATCAAGCTGTATTCCTTTTGCATTAATGATCGTCTTTAGTGCTCTCAAAACTTTCCAAAAATGTTTGCAATTGCACGACTCGAACTTAACCTTCCACGTGAATCACATTTCTCATTAGGCTGGAACGACTGTTCGGGCGCTTTGTTGCCAGTCAAGTCTATGTAAAATGAGAGATTTTGCGCAAATGTTTTTAACTACGCAAAATCTCTCATTTTACAAGCACATCAAAATTCATTTTAAAAAAAATAAAAAAATCCCTTAGAATCCTTTATATCTCTAATATTAAATGGGAGAGTTGGGTTGTTATTTGTATGCATTCAACCATCTAATCTCAACCATTTATTTTTAAGTGGGAGCTTTATTAACCATTCATTTACTCAATTGTTGTTAGTTACCATAATACCTTCAAAGTTCAAATTTACTTACAACACAATTATTTACAAAAGTATCACTCATATAAAATAAAAATTTGTGCCACTATGGGTAATTTGTAAAACGTATGTATGAGTAAAGAGAGGTCTCAGGTTCGAGGCGACATTACGTCTTATTATTTACTTTATAAAATAAATAAAAAATTGATGAGAATGTGCATCGCACGTGCAGGTTACTATAATAACTCTAATATTACAATGGGAGTGTTGGGATTATCATTTGTAGGCATTCAACCATCTAATCTTAACCATTCATTTTTAAGTGTGAGTTATATTAATCATTCATTTACTCAATTGTTTTTAGTTACCATATAATACCCTCAAAGTTCAAATTTATTTACAATATAATACCCTCTAATATTATAATGGGAGAGTTGAGGTTGTCATTTGTTGGCATTTAACAACCTAATCTCAACCATTCATTTTTAAGTAGGAGTTATATTAACCATTTATTTACTCAACTATTGTTAGTTACCATAATACCCTCAAAGTTCTAGAAATTGGCTTTGTTATGGCCTAAATGACCAATCTTCCTCACAAGATGTGTACAAACCCTATCTACTATTTGTATTCCTCGAATTACGAGCCATACTTTCTTTCTGTAAAGAAAAATAGGAAGTATAGCCACAATGTTCTATTAATAAGTATATTACAAGCCATACTTGGCATTTTATAGTACTAGCAGTAGCGCATACTTATTTAAGACAGGCCAACCGTAGTGGAAAGTTGGAATCATACCCACCCGCGAATCAAGTTGTCTTCCTTTTGCATTAATGATCGTCTTTAGTGCTCTCAAAACTGTCCAAAAATGTTTGCAATTGCACGACTCGAACTTAACCTTCCACGTGAATCACATTTCTCATTAGGCTGGAACGACTGTTCGGGCTCTTTGTTTCCAGTCAAGTCTATGTAAAATGAAAGATTTTGTGTAAATGTTTTTAACTCCGCAAAATCTCTCAGTTTACAAACACATCAAAATTCATTTTTTTAAAAATATATATCACTTAGAATCCTTTATATCTCTAATATTATAATGGGAGAGTTGGGTTGTCATTTGTATGCATTCAACTATCTAATCTCAACCATTTATTTTTAAGTGGGAGTTTTATTATTAACCATTCATTTACTCAATTGTTTAGTTACCATAATACCCTCAAAGTTCAAATTTATTTACAACATAATTATTTACAAAAGTACCACTCATATAAAATAAAAGTTTGTGCCACTAAGCTTAATTTGTAAAGAGTATGTATGAGTAAATAGAGGTCTCAGGTTCGAGGCGAGATTACGTCTTATTATTTACTTTATAAAATAAATAAAAAATTGATTAGAACGTGCATCGCACGTGCAGGTTACTATAATATCTCTAATATTATAATGGGAGAGTTGGGGTTGTCATTTGTAGGCATTCAACTATCTAATCTCAACCATTCATTTTTAAGTGTGAGTTATATTAATCATTCATTTACTCAACTGTTTTTAGTTACCATAATACCCTCAAAGTTCAAATTTATTTACAACATAATACCCTCTAATATTATAATGGGAGAGTTGAGGTTGTCATTTATAGGCATTTAACCATTTAATCTTAACCATTGATTTTTAAGTAGGAGTTATATCAACCATTCATTTACTCAACTGTTGTTAGTTACCATAATACCCTCAAAATTCAAATTTATTTACAACATAATTATTCACAAAAGTATCACTCATATAAAATAAAAGTTTGTGTCACTAAAGGTAATTTATAAAGAGTATGTATGAGTGAAGAGAGATCTCAAATTCGATGTCAGATTATGTCTTATTATTTACTTTATAAAATAAATAAAAATTTAATTTGAACGTGTATGGCATGTGCAGGTTACTAGTTAATATTACTAGTATTATACACGTGTGCACGTGGAAAAAATTAGGAGGATAATGAAAAGGGTAAAAAGAAAATAATTTCTAAACTGATTACTTTCGAAAATATTTACCAAACAGGTCCACTGACGGAAATATTTACCTACGTTAGTCCATGAGTAAAAAGGAAATAATTTCCAAACTGATCCACTTTCGAAAATATTTACCAAACATGTCCACTTTCGAAAATATTTACCAAAGTAACCCAACCCGTGCGTTGCACGGGTTGGGTTACTGACCTGGGTTACTGACTAAGGGGCTCTCCCATTATAGTAGTAGAGATAGGAATAGGTTTACCCCTTAAAAAATCTAGAGGTGCAATGAGAAAAAGGAGGGAGTCAGTTTTTACACATGAGAGAATTTCGGTTACAGTTTCAAAACAGAAAGAACTAATGAACAACATCACACCAAAATGCTAAGCTAACAATGAAATAAACGTTTCTCTTTTCCCTTTTTTGATTACCAAACTCACTATTAAACCCCATCATGATCTAAAACACTTTCTATTGACAATGGATGTAACATTTGAGACATCCAAAGGGAAGCAATTTACAATGGAGATTTGGTTCTTCACCTCTGTCCTTGAGATGAAGGAGCTAATCGAGAAACACGAAGGGTACCCGATTTCGAGCCAGACTTTGGTGTTCAATGGCCAGGTCATGAAAGATGATGGTGACACTGAGCTGTACGAGATCCTCCATGGGTCGACGATTCAAGTAAAACTTGAGCCCGATCCAGAGCTACCAGAGGACGTGAAAGAGAAAGAGAAAGACAGACCACCTGTTAAGGACGAAGAGCCTACACGAGTTGTCTTGTCGATCAATGTGCCTACTTCGAAGAAGCGGTTCCCGTTGGAAGTTGATGTTATGGACAATGTAGGTCGAATCAAGGAGATGACTCAGGAACAGGTGGGAGTTCCGTTAAATAGGTACAGTTTGTACTTTGGGAGCTGTGAAATGCAGGAGGACCACGTTCTGGCTAATTACGGGGTGGTTGATGGTTCGGAGGTAAATGTGGTGGTTAGGCCGTTTGCGACTCCAACTCCGCATAATGCCGAGAAGAAGAAGATGAAGGTGATGGTGCTGCCTAAATGTGGGACGAAGAAGATTGCTGTGGAGGTAAACCCCTTTGATAATGTGAGCGAGTTGAGGAAGGAGCTGCAGAGGTTGCACGGGCAATTTCATCTGCCAACGGAGGGGTATTTCTTTATTTTCAAACAGAACGTTATGGATGACGATCGCACGTTCAGATGGCACGACGTACGGCCAGGTGACACAATCGAGATATTCAATGGGAGTGTTAGCGGTGGTGGATCTTAGTTTCATTTTTCTTATTTGAATCTGTGAATGCTAGATTTGTGTGAATCCTTTTTTCTTTTTTATGGTACCTGTTTCCGATGTCATTGTCAGTAGAATCTTTAGTTCCGATGTGTCAAAGATGTGCTGCTAAGTTTCTAGTTCGTTATGGTGTAATTTTTATCGATATTCAAGTGTCAGTTCTGTTTTGTGCTTCTGTTTTGTGCGTCTGTTATGCTCTTTTTTGTTGTTTGTGTGCTGTTGTAAATGTCTTATTTACTTATTGGTTTTGCGTTTCTTTATGCCTTTTTTATTCAGCGCCTTGTACTACATCTTGTATTGCTCATCTAATTGTTGTACTGTTTTGTTTTAATATATTTTTGTTCGGACTAGAGCCAGTTCGACTCTATCCTTTTCATAAAAAAAAACCGTCATAAACATTTCTGCTATTACAATCCTAGTCAAGCAAATACCATAAGCATTCAACAGTATATCGATCTACAAACAAATGAAACATAACTTCATAAAACCTGAACTTCAAACTCGGCAGACTCCTTTACGAAACAGGAACTCAAACTTTAAACAAAGGAATTTAAATTGGATCTGAGAAGCTTCAAGGAAAGTTCGTCTAATTAATCATCTGAAAAGTCCATGAAGTTTTTTTTTCTTCGGAATAATAAATGACCAAAATTAATCATCTGAAAAGTCCATGAAGTTGTCTGCATGGTTCAATATCAGTGAAGACTTGATTACATAACATTATAAAATCAACCAAAAAAAAACCGAAAAAAAAACCCTAGAATTTTTCTCTCTAGATTTTCTAGAGAGAGAAACTCCCTAAAACTCAAAAAGGAAAGAGAGAAAGACAGTGTGATCGGATTGGGGAGGGGGGAGGTTTCCTCCTCCTCCATCCCCCCACCCTTCACCCCGCCACCGAAACGATGGCGAGGTCGGCAGTCAACGACGAGAAATCTTGAGTTGGGTGGCTTGGATCTGTGGGGTTTAGCAGCGGATGGAGCTGCGGGATGGGCTCGAGGGCGGATGCATCGACGCCGGGAGGTTAGGATCAGGGATGGGCTGCCGACAAGCGCGGCGGCAGGCTCTGAGATGGGGGGTGGGTCGGCGGGAAAGCACGGCGATGCGTTAGGTTGACGGTAAGGTCAGATCGTCGGGGGTCCACCAAAACGATGGCGAGGGCGGTAGTCAACGACGAGAAATCTTGAGTTGGGTGGCTTGGATCTGTGGTGTTTAGCAGCGGATGGCGCTGCGGGATGGGCTCGAGGGCGGATGCCTCGATGCCTGGAGGTTAGGAACATGGATGGGCTGTCGACAAGCGCGGCGGCAGGCTCTGAGATGGGGGGTGGGTCGGCGGGAAAGCACGGCGATGCGTTAGGTTGCCGGTGAGGTCAAATCGTTGGGGGTTGGTGCCTGATGTCGGGGTAGGGGCACGATTGTCGGAGTTGGGTGCGTCGATTGCGGTTGGGATGGAGTCGATGCCTTCGACGGGGTTGGGGTTGGCCACGGCTAGGATGGTGTGGTATGGCGGCTGTCGGGAAGCGATGACTGCTGTTGTTGAGCTCCTCGGTGTTGGCAAGGGGTTGGCTTAATCGTGGCTTTGGGGCAGCGTTGGTTACCAGTGGCGGGTTTCGTCGTTGGTTGGTACGGTGGGGGATGAGTGCTGCCGAGGAGGTATGGAGGGTGCGGTGAGAGACTTTTGGGGGGGGGGGGGGGGGGGGGGGTAGGGGATTTGAAATTTGAATTTCGAAATTGTGTTTGAAATTCAAAATTCGCTTTGGGAGGACTGTGGTAAGGGGAGATTCGAATTTCAAATCGTTTTTTGAAATTTGAATATAAATAGATTTTCTTCTCTAATATATTACAACTGACTTACAATTAGCAGTGAAATATATTCTAGTTGGTCTGGACGACGGTAGACAGACAATTTTATAGTTTAAGCTCAACTTTAACCTATTTAGGTCAATGTGAGGGGTGCCTAAGGCCTTTCTCATGTCAAGGGGCTTGGAGGAGGAGGTGGTGGCATTTGAAGAGTCGTTAAGGGGCGACAACAGCCTTCGTTGTGAGGTAGCAGTGAGAGTCAATGAGGGTCAAGCGAGGGGATGAGAACGATGACTCAATTTGTACATGGAGATGTCAAATTGGTGGAGTGCCTGCGATATGTCTCATATGGTACTTGAAGTTGACGTATGGGTTGTTGTTGGGGGCGACAGAGGTGTTGTTGCAAACGACGGCAAGGATTAACAGTGTACAAGCGAGGGAATGAGAGAGACTGAGCTCAAATTGGCACGAAAAATTGGCGCTGGCGAGGTCGGCCGATCAGTAAGATGAGATTTTGCTGTATTTTTTGTTTGGTGGTTGGGTGTATAAGTTTCAGGACCCAGCCTGTTGGGATCTGAATTTTATAAGCCTTATTTTTTGTTGTATGTTTTGTTAAATTCTTTTTAATGAAACTCGGGAAGCATTCAACCCACCGTTGACGATAAAAAAAAACAGTATAAAATCAACAACAGTAATGTATTAATGAAAAAAGATTTTGGAAATAACAAAATACATTGATATATATTGTAATCGGTAAGGAAATGTTTTTTTTTTGATGTAACGGATAGAGTCCAGGGACTCCAGCCAACAGATCAATTAAATAAATAATAGTTTACAAGTAAGGTTTTACCAGCGGTAAAACAAAGGGTACAGTAAGGAAGGATAATATACAGTTAGACATATGAACACTACAATCAGAGAATACAAGAAAACAAAACTCTAATAAGACGCCCGCGGGAGCGTAGCCGCGAGGTCACTACTCCCCCAAAACCCCCCCGAAGCTGCTGAAAGGGGCGGCAAGCCGGAGGCGGACTCGAGCTGGGAGCAAACTCACACTGAACATAAGAGAAGCAATGCCATCTAGAGCCCAGTCTCCCAAACCGCAGAGAAGCAGGGAGCATAACAACAAAAACGCCAGAGCTGGGAAGCACCAAAGCTAAATGAAAAGCAAAAAAATACCCAGATGCTAACAGCTCCGAGCTCCGCGCAGGAAGGAAAGGAGCTGGGTGTCAAAGAAAAAGAGTTCCTCCTCAAGAGTAATGCAAATACTCACAACGCGCGACACCCAAACCCATAGCCATCGGTAAGGAAATGTTATATCATGCAACTAGGTCCATCCATAAGAAAAATGACATGGTAGAGTATTCAATCAACATATAGATACATTTGGCTAATAAATAAACTAATGCGAAAAAGATGTTTAAAACAAAATATAAACACAAAAAACAATCGAAATAGACTCAGTGTGCAAACATAAACACAAAGACTGAAAAAGCTGATAACATAAGCAAAGTGCGCACACATAAAACCTGTATTGCCTGTAAACTTCACAGCTCTGTTGTTGGCAGCGCAGCTACCCGTCAAAGACGTTAACCTGGAAGTCTGCTCTATAAAGAAAAGTTGATCTTTCAAGAAGATGACATGATTGGAAGCACACTCTTTAAATGCCAATACTAATTGATAATGTTATTGAGAAGAAATTATTCCATGCCAAAATACGATATATTATTCCATGCCAAAATACGATATATATATTTAAAATTCATTTGCCCATCCATCATGTGACTATAAAAACAATGAATTTCAGCCATACAATTTTGTAACACTTCAATGAATGGGCAAATAAATTTCAAATGATTTGATTTTACATATTTAGACTAATTTAGATGTGTAGATCAATGTGAACGGTTCGGATTTTCGATATGAACGCCCGAAGGTGTAGTGTTCATGCGGTGAGCACCAAAGTAGTGTGCAACGGATCCTTTCCCTATATATATATATATATATATATATATATATATATATATATGTGTGTGTGTGTGTGTGTGTGTGTGTGTGTGTGTGTGTGTGTGTGTGTTAGAAAATGAGTATTTTATACACCATTTACGAACCGATTTTTGAGCAATTTTTTGAGTAAGATTCTCAATGAATTATGGAGAGATCTTGATTGATTTGTATTTTTCTTCGTGAGTAGATCAAAATCATATATTGGTTTGCTAAAAACGGTTAAGGGGTGAATTAGAAATTGTCTCTCAAAATGAGAAGTTTTCATTCTTGAAATGGGTTAAGGGAATATAGTCTCACATCGGAAAAATCAAAGAAAATAGAAGAGGATATATAGTAACCTCATTCTAAGCATTGTAAGATAGCTAAAAGAGAGGCTCTTTCTCGCGTGCGCAGCAGTGCAAATTTTGGACCGGATTACAAGCAACTTGTGTGTACCCGCACGACCTGCGGACACGAATGTCGGACCGACTTGACCCCACCCCGTGCAAAGCCATTTTTTGCTACAGTTTTGATTTTTTCTGTTTTTTAACGGATGAAATGAATGCAGAAACGGTTCTGTCTGCCGTTTCAGTGCTGTGTTGAATGTTTTGTCTACCGTTATACTGAAGGCATTCAAAAACAATGATTGATGTCTGTCGTTACAGTGCCGGCATTCAAAGTGAGTGTCTGCCGTTATACTGAAGGCATTCAAAGCCTTGTCTGCCGTTACAATATTAACCCAGTCTCTATAAATGGAAGCCTCCCCTCTCATTTCTTTCCTGCACAACAGAAACCTTCTTCCTTCCTCCTCTGAGTCTTGTTTATTTCTTCTCTCCTGCTGTTTTGGTAAGTCGGTGATAGGATTCAGGAGCTGCTGCTCAGTTCGAGAGTGCTACGTGGTGCCTACGTGATCACCCCAGTCGTTGCATCATGGGAGGCAGACACCTTCGTTCATTCCAGCAACCGGAAGAGGCGAAGTCTGTTTTAAGGATACTGTGTGATACACAGGCCTCGACTTCTCAACTTGTAATCTTGAATTAGTTCTTGAAAGTTGTTACTTACTTATTTATTTTCTTTTCTTTTCGTTTTTCTTTTCTTTTCCCCTCCTATTTTCTTCTCTGTTTTGTGCCTCTCAATTGCCTCTCAATTGCTTGTGTTATTGTAAAATAAACTTTCTAAAAGAATCTTGTAAGAGCATCCACAATGGTGTTTCTCATTTTGCCAAAAATGGCTGCCACAGTAATAGCAAATAGGATCGAAGGGTGCAGTGGTTGTTTGCTATATTCTGTGCTTTTTTTTCAAAAATTGCGTTCGACGGTATAACATATACCGTCGCGCAATTTTTTTAAAAAAAATTGCGTGGGACAGTATAACATATACCGTCTCTCTCGTTTTAAAAAAAATTAAAAATTTAATTGCTGATTAACTATTAAAATATATTAATTAAATAAAATAAATAATATATTAATACCTAAACCTAATTAATTAATTAACTAAATCTAATTAATACACTTAAACCTACCTACCACCTACCTAATAGTGGAATTCAAGGACGTATCCCGTCCGAGAATATATATATATATATATATATATATATATATATATATATATATATATATATATATATATATATATATATATATATATATATATATATATTCCGATCGGATGAATCTTCACCGTTCATTTTTTTAAAAAAATGGAAAACTCCTTGGACGGGATATGTTCTCCCGTCCGATTTAGACGGGATAACATATTCCGTCTGAGGAGTTTTTAAAAAAAAATAAAAAATAAAAATCGGAGGGACGGTATATGTTTTCCCATCTAACGGGATTAAAATATCTTAAAATCGGAGCGACGGTATATAATATCCCGTCCTTTATAATTTGAGAATGGGTATTTCGTTTCTCAAATTTGAGAAACAAGTATAGCGAATTTGCTATAAATTGGCAAAATGAAAAACGATTGCAGAGGTTCGTTTCTTATAAAATGGCAATTTGCCAATTATGAAAAACGACTGTGGATGCTCTAACAATATATATATATATATATATATATTGCTTAGGTTTTTTGTTACTGTCCATACCAAAACTATCGTGTATATATATTCCTAATAGGAAAACAATGCTATTTATCGAGTCACTTATAAAATAACTATCATCCGGAATACTTAATTTCTTCAAAATATATTCCTTCGAGAACAAAACTTGGGGTCGAACAAGATAGTTTGTGTGGCCGGCCAACATGCTGATCATGACCGGTGTGGCTGCAAAGAAGTACTATAATCTTCTAATTCTTTATGATTGGAGAACGGCTGCTTGCCATTCTGTCTGCAGCTACCACTGCTAGCATCCAATATACTGTCCATCGACCGACCTGATTCTGCTTGAAATATTACTTTCTTTTGTTTTGAGTTTCATATTGCGGCTGTCGACTCCCCGTTCTGCCTTCTCCTCTCTGAAAACCATATTTTTATCGAATTGTAAGCCAACTCCAGCCTTTTTGCTTTGGATACTTATCCTCTGCAATTATAGGAGACAGGAAAGCATAGAATCATATTTCTGATATTGACACCAATATGGAAAGTTTGCAAGAAGAACATGAAGGATTCCACCTACGTACTATTAAGTAGTATTTAAATATATGGTTGCATGCAGAACAGGGAAGTACCTGAGTAGTACTTTTCCAGTGTCTCGATCGACCTGAAATGGAGTCTTTTATCTTTGGTCCATTACTTTGCTTTGTGATGACTGACGCTACCATTATCCATGAATCCAGAAAAAACCTATATACATCCTATACTAAAAGTCATAACTCAGTAAAGTAGGAATACAAATTTGGAGGGTGAATTCTATCACCTGTCCCCAAATTAACTATAACTATACACATCACTGACCCATCATTACCATGATCAGCAATCGAAACTAACTTAAAACCCAAGTCCCAGCAACAAATTGTTTCCTTAAGCTTGTCTAGTTTAGTTTATTTGTTTATAATAGGTACTAGAATTGTTTAATGGTACCTGGAATTCTTTTTTTATCATAAACGGTGGGTCCAAAACCCCCGTGCTTCATTAAAAAGATTTCTTACCGGAGTAATCGTACCTGGAATTCTTACTTGAAGTATGCGCAACATTGAGACAAGCACGGATGATGATTAAGGCTTATGACCCGAAAGATACTTACAATATCTAATAAATGAACGCCATATATACATGTACATATAAGAGAACATGGGAGAAAGAGTGGCAGAGAAAATTACGGCACCCCAAAATATCAAATCTCCTCACCTCATATGCATGATCAGCATTTAATGGGTTCGAAATATCATAAAATATAAGAGGATAATATATAATCAACATTGATATGTTCTGCTCATGCATTAATTGGTCGCAATTATTTTTTTATTGTACGTTAATTTTGCAACCACATAATTAATGGACAAAATATATTCAAGTCACTTTACATTTTATGGTATGAATATCAACATAAATGTTGTAAATCATAAAGTTTGGTTGCGAAAATTGAAATTTTAATACACCGTATAGATTTTGAGAGATTATTTCACTATGCCCTCTCATGTAGAGACTTTCTTGCTTATACTCTTGGTTTAATCCGACCACCTTATATTGTTTTAGCCTTTAAGTCTATTAAAAAGTTCAAGGAGACTTAAATAATGGTTATGCATGATACAATTTATATAATAAATTACAAGGTAATTTGAAGGAAAAAAATATCAGTGTCTCTCCTTTAATTGAAACAAAATTAATGGCTCACATTCATCCTTCCAAAAGATATTTTTACCAAAAAATAAAAAATTTCACCTAAAAACATAAATTATCCTCACTTTATTATTTTATCTCTCTCTCATATTTCTTCACTTCTTAGAAAATGAAGAGTTACAAAATCAGATATTCTTCAACAATTGGATGTTTAGTAGTAATAATAGCATGTTGTAATTTTTTCAATTTTTTTATGTGTTTTGTCTACATTTTCTTTATGTGTTTACTAAGCTTTTTATATGCTGCATTGTTTATGAAGACGTATCGTTGACCCATATTATGGGCAAACCTAGTATGTCAATAAATAAGTAAATTACCATGGTGATAGAATGTTAATGAAAAATTATTGAAACCAAATTAGTAGCATTAACAAATAACTAACTAATAAAGGTTTATAAAAAAAAATCAGACAAACAAAGAGAAAAGTACAGTTTCAACACAACACAAAGTTAAGATTTTACTCAGATCTCCAATACCTTCTCATCGTGTTAGTTTTTTTATGGCAAAATATTCCGAATTGTCCTTGTCCTCAAACTCTCTTTCTTCCTTTCAGCCTATCAGATTATTTTAGATCTCAGAAATTCTAAAAAGAAATTGAACTATTAAAATATTTTTTTAATTTTGAACAATTGCATCAAATCATTTTTCCATTTCTTCGTGAACACCGTCAATTTTTATTTTTATTTTTACATATGGCATTAGAGCACTTTTTATTTTTTTATCGTTAACGGTGAGTTGAGGGGCCCCCCGCATTTCATTAAACAGAATTTAATAAAACATACAACTAAAAATAAGAATTATACAAATCAAGAAATCCAACAGTCTGGGTGATGGAACTCATACTTCCCAACCAAAAACAAAAAATACAACAAAAACTAATCATACCGGTCGACCGACCTCACCACAACAAGTTCTCCGTGCCAACCCATTCTAACCCAAATAGGTCAAACATTGAGCTCATTCTCTCATTTCCACGTTTATACACCGTTTATCATCGCCGCCACTCGCAACCACAGTCATTGTCACCCCCAGCAATGACACAAATGCCAATTTCAAACTCCTTGACACGAGAGACACCGCAAGCACTCACTAATTTCACATAAACATGTCCAAATTGAGACCTCGTTCTCATTTTCTAGCTTGACCACCGTTAACTGTCACCGCCTCGCAACGAGAGCTGTCGTCACACCCGACGATCCCACAAATGCCACCTCCAAAATTTTATATACGTGAAAAACCACAGGTATCTCACCAATACGGCCTGAATAGGTCAATGTTAAGCACTTCTCTCACTACCTAGCTTGTCCATTGTCTTTAGAGCTGGTATCGGGTCCTATCGGGTCGGAACCTCAACTATCCGGACCCGGACCCGATACCTCACAAGTCCAAAAATTGGACCCGGACCCGGACTTGCAAGAACAGAGTCTGGGTCCGGGTCCGGGTCCTAGTTAAAAAAATTTACCCGTCGGGTCCGGTAGTAGAGAATAAATATTTGCACTTAAGTATTTTTGCACCCGATACCCTACGATTCTAGCAATTTTTTGCATTTAAGTACATGAATTAATATTATATTTACATATCTATCTTCAACAATTACTTTTATATGTATATTTCTATAACCCTATTATTCAAATTTTATATGCTTGGGGGTATATTTTAACGGGTCCGGGTTGGTTCTATTTTGAGCGGACCCGGACCCGGACCCGGACCTGAAAGTGCATCGGGTCTTACTTTAGGACCCGAACCCAGATCCGGACCCGTATAGATCGGGTCGGTTCCGGTCCAATGCCGGATTCGGGTATCGAGTAAATGTGACAGTGCTAATTTTCTATTGTTACCCACAATTGTAATTTGCAGTCACACCAACGGTAACTCGAACACCACCTCCAAGCTCAATGGTAAGAAAGATACCTGTGGTAGGGTAAAAATGGCCTGGGGGCCCAACCAGGGCCCAGTGCAGCTCTCACTCAAAAACAGGAAAAACAACAATCTGGCTTGGCTTCGAGCCGCTATTGGGTCGGCGCCGAACCTCAAGTTTTCCCCCGCAGAACTGGTCTCCTCGTATCCGACGAGCATCGATGGCCCTCGGCCTCCGATCCACGACAGCCCTCCGGGTCGTCGTCCCATCCTGGTGCGGAATGAAGATGACCTGGCACAGCCTAGGCCCTCAGATTCTCCCAGGAGCACAGGAGCCCCATGATCTGCCATGTCAGCTCCAAATACCACCAAGGGCCTTGCCACGTCAGCCCTATACCACTCTTGGTACCGCCACGTCAGCCCTAAACCCCCTGGGCCTTCTGCCACGTCAGGCCCATGGGCTTTCGGGTTCAGACCCGGCCCCCAAGCGGATCCAAACCCAGTTGGAATTCTCTATAAATACTAGACCCTCACCCACCTTTTGAGGTAACCAATCTTTTGCCACTAAAATTTACCTAGTTATTGCTACTCTCTCACAGAGACTGACTAGATCGTCGGAGGGTCCGCCACCGGGATAAACCCCGGTGTTTCAGGACCGTCTGCAGGTACACAAGACCTCGGATCCGAACCCTCTGATCCGAGCCCAGACATCCACCTCATTCCGAGCCTCTCGCAGGTTCCGCCCGGTCAGCCAAGGGTCGTCAGACGAGCAGCTTTCTCCTTCAATACAAATCGAGTCCGAACTCACACCTGGTGCATCCACACGTCTCCCAGAAACAAACCGCATCAGGTTGGCGCCGTCTGTGGGAATAC
Organism: Hemerocallis citrina; assembly: GCA_017893485.1. Taxonomy (NCBI): domain Eukaryota; kingdom Viridiplantae; phylum Streptophyta; class Magnoliopsida; order Asparagales; family Asphodelaceae; genus Hemerocallis; species Hemerocallis citrina. Next base: position 237,088,365 of record CM030366.1, read on the forward strand.
TACTTCAGAAGCCGACCCAAGTTCGACCATCAAGGGACCTCGACAGCCGAACCCTCATGGCCTCCAATGGCAAGGGGGCTGCTTCCTCCGTCAACCGACGGGACTCACCCCCACCAACTGCTAACGCTGGGTCACGCAATTCCAAACACGGGGCTCCCCATCAGGGATCCCAAAAGAGCGTCACCCGTCGAGTCCAGCCCGACCTACGGGGGATAATCGTCAACCGACAGGTTAGCCGCAGCAGGGGAAGGGCCGCTTCCAACCCGGCCCCGAACCATTCAAGACAACAGCCCGAGGGACGGAGGCCAGCACTCAGCCGCATCGGAAGGCAACCTTCAGACCGACCAAACAGGGTCGAGGGAGCTCCCGTCACTCACAAGGAGTTCCAGGACTTCCGAAGAGAAATTCTTGGGGCTCTCTGACGGGCCCCCAGGGAAGAAACCCTCCATTCCCAAACCGGGTCGGACGCCGAGGCTAGCGTGTCCCGCCCATCAACAATCCAGCCAGAGGACGATGACGTACTCCTAAGATCCTCCAAGAAATGGAGGATCGCCTCGATCACATAGGAGACGGCGACCACCGAGCGGCTCAGGGGTACAGACCTGTCCGTCCTCCCTCTCCGCCCCCATCCTCCAAGCGGAAATACCCAGAAATTTCCGACCACCTCAATTCGAGACCTACGACGGCGAGGGAGATCCTGCTGATCACATGGAGGGTTTTAAAACCCTCATGATGATTCACAGTGCCTCGGATCCCCTGCTGTGCCGAGCCTTCCTAACCACCCTTCGGGGTCCGGCTCGTGAATGGTTCTCGAAGCTCACCCCCGGCTCCATTTACTCCTTCGACCAGCTAGAGGGCAATTTTCTCGCCCACTTTGTCACCAGCCGGAAGGCCGAAAGAACCAGCGCCTCTCTACTTGGGCTCAGACAAATAGAGGGGGAGTCACTCAGAGTGTTCGTCCGGAGGTTTACCGCAGAGGCAAGGTCGGTCTCCTCCCTTGATCCTGGCGTCGCCTCCGCGGCATTTCGACACAACGTCCGTCATGGACAGCTGAAGGCTTCGCTGGCGAAGAAACCCCCCATCGACTTTCCCGACCTCCTCAACAGGGTCGAGAAATACATTAGGGCAGAAGAGGCCCTCAACCCCGAGGATGCCAGGGAGGCCACCGGGAAGGGAAAACGGAAGGCCGAAGAAGTTGAACCATCAAAGAAGGCTCCGAGGGATGCGGGGGCCATGAAGAAGATCCCGCCGGTCCCCCGCTTCGAGAGGTACACTCCCTTGACACATAACGTGTCTGCCATCCTCTTAGAAATCGAAGACAAAGGCATTGTTCGACTACCTCCCCGACCTAACAACAGCAAGAACCGAGATCAGCGCTTCTACTGCCGCTTCCACAGAGATCATGGGCACGAAACCGACCAATGCCGGGCCCTGAAAGACGAGATTGAGGAACTCATCTCTAGGGGATACCTCCGAGAATTCACCAGAGAAGTCCCACGGGATCGGCGAGATACTAGGAACCGGAGGCTCTCGCCTCCGAACCCTACTCCGAACCGCATCCAGGGTCGGGATCCCGAGTCCGAGGGAGCCGCGGATACGCCGTTCATCTTGCACTGTGTCCACGGAGGGCCAATGGGAGGAGAATCGAATACTTCCAGAAAAGCCTTCATCCGAGAGGTGAATGCTGTCTAAGACAACCCCTCGCCCAAGCTACAGCCAATGTCGGTCTCGTTCTCGGGAGAGGACCTCGAAGGCGTTCGCCTGCCCCACTGCGATGCCCTCGTCATTAGCCTCCACATGGCTAATTGTGAAGTTCGCCGAATTCTCGTCGACAACGGCAGCTCGGTTAGTATTCTTTTCCTCGAAGCCTTCGAGAATCTCAAGCTACCTAGAGGCAAACTCAAGCCGGCCGGATACACCTTGCATGGGTTCTCCGGCGTCCCTGTCGTGATAGAAGGGATTGTTACCCTCGACGTTACCGCAGGATCGGCTCCCGTCAAGAGGACCGAATCTATGGACTTCATGGTGGTCAACGTCAAGACGGCTTACAACGCCATACTCGGCCGACCCGGACTATGCTCCCTCCAAGCAGTGCCTTCGGCTTACCATCTGAAACTTAAATTTCCCACCCCGCAAGGAGTCGGCTTCGTCCGAGGCAGCCAAGAAGCAGCGCGATCGTGCTACATGACCACCGTCGGGGGAGGTGTGTTCCCCCTCGACGCCGTCAAGTTCAAACCAGAAAGGGACGGCCCTACTCCCGGACATGCCGTCGAGCCGGAGGGATTCCCATTTGACGCCGAGCACCTAGTGAAGTTCCTTGAGGGACGAGCATAGGTTCTAACTTAGCTAGGAGTAAACCTTTTGTAAAGCTTTCGTATGTAAAGGGCCGTTTTAGCGGCCCTCCCTATCTTATACGAAAGAAATCTCTTTGTATTATACTCCAAACGCTTCGGCAGATCCGACCTGATACCAGACAAGGGGATCGACACCCAAGTCTTCACCCCGGTATCATCCCCGACGCCTCGGTAGGTCCGACCTGACCTCAGGCCCGGGAGACTTCACAACACCCCACGCCGATCCCTCACGGACCGACAGGGCCGAACCATGCTCCCTTCATCATTCCTTACACTATCAACCAAAGCAAAGAGTGAAATGAATTCCTTATTCATACTCCTTTATTGGGTTATGAGAAAACAAACAAAGACCGTTACAGAAACACTCCTCTCATCTCAAACTAGAGGAAGACGCCTTCTCAGGGCCCCTCGGGTCCGACGAAGGGCGGGATTACTCCGACCGAGCGACTAGGAGCCCTCTCCTCGTTATGGTGGTCCGTAGGCTCAGCCACGGTCGACACCCCAGCCGCGGAACTCTGGGCGTCATCCGGTCGCATGCGCTGCAACAACAGCAACGCAGAGGGAACCCCCTCCGCTTGCCGACCCACGGAGGAAGATGACGAAACACCCAGCATCGTCTTGTAACGGTGTATCTCCATCTCCTTCTCCACAATGACATCGCGAAGTAACCTCTCAGAAGAGGACCTCTGCACCGAGGCACTTGACATGGCCTGTCCAAGACTTGCACCGCCGAGTTCCCGATCCACCATCACCCTCCTCAGCCGGCTCGCCTCCTCGCTCAAGGCTTCAGACTTATTTCGATAATAGTTAAAAGCCGCATCAGCGTCACGAGCCCCCCTTCAGTAGCGAACCAAGGAGGCCTCCAGGGCCTCAACTTTGCTCCAGAGCCACTCCACGTCGGAACGACGCAGGTCCACCTCGGGAAGGGGAGCCGCAACCTACAAGAGAACCAGCCAACTCAACATACATACGCAAGAAGGTTCGGAAATATCCGAGGTCAAAACACTTGGCCGGTCAAAAATCTTTTTCTATAAATTCAGTTGCTTCTTACAAAAAAAAAAGGGGGCGGTGGCCAGTCCGCAGGAGGCAAATACAATCGAGAGAGGGAGAAAGAAAGACAAAATTATACAGCTTATTTTCCCACCTTAGCGTCGACAGACGGGTTCACAGGAGGGTCGGCAGGCGGGTCGAGAGCGGGCCCTTCTTCGCCAGGAGTCTTCGACGTCCCCTCGATCTCCATGTCGTACTCAAAGTTGGACAGGTCGATGGTCGGGTAGAAGTGCCTCACATGACTGAGGGCCTTCGCGTAGCACTCATCCTGGGCCTTGATCACCATCCGCTGACCCGCATCCGTCAGCTCTTCCCTCTCCTTGGCGAACGCAGTCGTCAACTCCTCCTTCTCCTTGGCGAACTTCTTCTTCAAGGAGACCACCCTCTTCCCCCACTCCGCATCCTTGGCCTCGAGCTCGAGCTTCATCTGCTGCTCCCTCTTATGCGAGCCCTCGAGCTCGATCCGCATCTCCTTCATCTCCCGCTCGCTCTTATCCGCCCGAGATCGCTCTTGTGATAGGAACGCTTCGTAGAGGTTCTTTACGTTAGCCCCCTGCATACAAGCCTGCGACCGACAAGTACAGATAAGAAAAAGACTCCTGAAGCAAGATTAACAAGAGGGATAAGGTCGATAAGCTTACCAGCACGGTGGCCTGCGCCAGGTGCGTAAACGCCACCTCTACGGGCTCGCTCTCCATCACCTGGCGATCACGAGGGGTCGCCAACTTCTCCACCACCTCAACGGCCTGGGTTTCCTCAGTCAGACAGTCGCCCATCCGAACCGACCAGTCTGGTGCCCACCGTTGCCTCAACATCTCCACCACCGGGTCCTCTTCCTCGACCTCTACAAAGGGACCTTTCCCCTTGTCGAGATCGGGTGCCCTCGCTTGGCCCTTGCCCCTCGAAAGGGCCACCCCCTTGCTCGTCTCCGAGCGAGTCCTCTTAGCCCTCAGCTCGAGCGGGGCCTCCGAGATAACTAGGGACGACTCCCTCGGCTTCTTCGTCGCCTCCCCCTTCTTCTTCTCGACGTTCTCCTTCTTCATAGCGAGCCTCCTTGCCTTGATCGATGCTTCATCCATATCTACAGAAAAATCCATTAAGAGCAATCAGCAAGAAAGTACGAAAAAATCGAGAGAAAAGAAACAACTACATACACAGAACGGCTGGGCTCAGTCCAACGCTCGCCAGGTGGGCCTCCGTCACCTTCGTCCAATCGATACTAGGTGACAGACGGAGACGCTCGACAAATCCCCACTCCTCGGCCGTCAAATCCCTCGGCCTCGGCGGTTGATAGTTCGGCTTGGAGTGGTTCCATCGAGTGGGAATGTCTCAGGGCTCTTCACTCCGGATCACCAGATATTTTTTCTTCCAATCCTTGATGGAGTCAGGGTGGCTGTGAACGACCTTCCCCTTACTCCGGGGCGAAATGTAGTAAACACCCTCAGCCGAAGAGCTGATCATCAACATCGCTCGGAACACATTCAGCCGCAGGGGTACCTTCTGTTCCTCGCACATCAGCACGAAGCAGATAATCTGCTTCCAAGAGTTCGGCCCGTACTGCATCGGCGCCAAGGAGGCCCAGTTCAGCACATCCCTAACAAACGGGTGGACTGGCAGCCTCAGTCCGGAGATGAAGGCGTCCACTGGGAAGACGCAATACCAAGCAGAAAGGGGATCGGTTGGGCGCAGAATAGAGCTCGGCAACATCAATTCGTAACCGGGCCCTATGTGGTACGCAAGCTGCAAAACCTCCAAGTCCCCGCCCTCCAAGACGGTCGGAATCGCGTCCATCATCACCCTCTTCCGACTCGGCGAAGAGGGCTGCATGCCAAAGAGCTCCTTGTCGGAGAGATCGTCAGGATACTGACGGAAAGGCTTCGGCTGTACCGGCGACCCTGTCATCAAGTTACGATAAACAGGCGCCTGGCTCGAACCCCCTGCCCTCGACCCCTTCTTCTTCAAGGCCCTCTTCTTCCTGGTTCGTTCCGGCGAGGGGGTAGGTAATCTCCCCCGACCGGTCGGCATGGAACTCGAGCCCACACCCGGACCTCCTACATGAACCCCTTCGGCTTCACCCCCTTCGGGGCCACCCTCCTCTCCAGGAGCCAACCCCAGAATTTGGACTTCGGCGGAACTACCGCCTCCCTCCTCAGATTCGCTGCTCTCCACCACAACAAATCTCTGAGTTCGCAACGGCTTCACATTATGCACTTGCTGCTCCTCGCCTACCGGCTCCTCCCACGAGATCGAATCGGAACGCTCCACGCTATGCACAGACTCCCCCTCGAGAACAGGTTCCTCCCACGAGGTCGATTTGGAGGCAGGTTTCAACCCCCCCCCCCAGACGTCGACGCTGACGAACCAGACTGAGCCCTGTCCATCTGTGCCTAAAATAAACAGACTTACCAATAACCTGGGATCGCCTCGGAAGAACGAGCCTAGCGCAGCAAACGGTAGGGACGAGCGCTGAGGTGTTGGAAGATTTTTTCAAAGAGAAAGAAGCGAGTAAGAAGTGGGCGACAGGGGGAGAGGGGGGACATTTATAGAGGATGGAAACGACTCCTCGATTTCCGCAGTTACTATTCACCGATTGACGTGCAACTGCCGCCTGGAAAAATGCGCCACGTCCTCGAAACGTGCGCTGCTGACGTCACCCAGTGCCAGGCTGGCGGTCAAGCACAGGGGTCGGTTCGAATGGAGTGCTCGGCGGAGAAAATATTTTTCTTAAGATTTAAGGCTCCAGGGTTCGGTCGGCTCTCCTCTCACCCGCGAACAACTCGGGGCTTACGGCCTCGGCAACCGAAACCCCGAATTGTTCCCGAGTGGGAGAAAAGCCACCATCACCTGCGCCTCGGGCTCCAGAGCTCGGTCGGCTCCCCTCTCACTCGCGAGCAGCTTGGGGCTTACAACCTTGACAGCCGAAACCCCAAACTGTTCGAGGGTGGGAGAAAAGCCACCATCGCCTGGGACCCTATCGGAAGACAGATTGGCCAACCTCCAATCAGAGGCGACCCATCTATCCGAGGCTCTTCAGCCCAAGTCCGGAATGCGGTTGATACCCCTCCCGTCTAGATCTCTCTCGGGCTAAACAACCATATCAAGGTCGTCTGACCCGAAAAAGGATCCAGACGGCAGAGCCACCACCAATCCGAGGCTCCTTATCTACCGGTCCGGATTTCGGTCATTACCCCTCTTGCCCTGACCTCCCCTGGATCTGGCGACTGTGTCAAAGCCATCGGATCCAAGAGAAGATCTGGGCGGCAGAGTAACCACCTCTCCGACGCAACCGGGGGTAAAGTTTTGCTAGAGACAGGCGTCCGCCGAAGCAGACACCTCTGATGGCCCAAGGACCACCCTTGCTGAGGGCAAACCTGCTAAGGGGAGAGGGGTATTTATAGCCTCCCCCAGAGGCCTGCCGTTATGACATTGGAAAAGCCAATCGACGGAAGCACATGTGCCACATGCATTTATTTAGGCGGCGCCATTAATGCCCCTAGGAAATTGGAACACCTGCACAGATCCCGGAGCGCCTTCAATGCTCCGTAAAGACAGTAGACCGCCCCTCTTAATCCTTCTCAGGAAGAAACAACGGTTCGTCATCACCCTTGCCGACACATAATCCCTCGTCATCTCGAGGTTCGGTCTGGCACCAGGGTTCTCTTCTTCGGAAGATACACCGGCTCGCCATCACCCTTACCGACCCATAATCCCTCGCCAGCTCGAGGTCCGGTCTGGCACCAGGGTACTCTTCTCAGGAAGAAACAACGGCTCGCCATCACCCTTACCGACCCATAATCCCTCGCCAGCTCGAGGTCCGGTCTGGCACCAGGGTACTCTTCTTCGAAAGATACACCGGCTCGCCAACACCCTTACCGACCCATAATCCCTCCTCATCTCGAGGTTCGGTCTGGCACCAGGGTACTCTTCTCAGGAAGAAACAATGGCTCGCCATCACCCTTACCGACCCATAATCCCTCGCCAGCTCGAGGTCCGGTCCGGCACCTGGGTACTCTTCTTTGGAAGATACACCGGCTCGCCATCACCCTTACCGACCCATAATCCCTCCTCGTCACGAGATTCGGTCTGGAACCAGGGTACTCTTCTCAGGAAGAAACAACGGCTCGCCATCACCCTTGCCGACACATAATCCCTCGTCATCTCGAGGTTCGGTCGAGCACCAGGGTACTCTTCTCCGGAAGATACAACGGTTCACCATCGCCCTCACCGACCCATAAACCCTCGCCAGCTCGAGGTTCGGTCAAGCCTCAGGGCAACCTCCTCATGAAGGCCCAGCGATTCGCCATCCCATTTCCACGACCATGAACACTCCTCCACGTCTAGCTCCCGCACCCCCGCAGGAGTGGGGGGCTTGTGTGGTAGGGTAAAAATGGCCTGGGGGCCCAACCAGGGCCCAGTGCAGCTCTCACTCAAAAACAGGAAAAACAACAATCTGGCTCGGCTTCGAGCCACTATTGGGGCGCCGAACCTCAAGTTTTCCCCCGCAGAACTGGTCCCCTCGTATCCGACGAGCATCGATGGCCCTCGGCCTCTGATCCACGACAGCCCTCCGGGCCGTCGTCCCATCTTGGTGCGGAATGAAGATGACCTGGCATAGCCTAGGCCCTCAGATTCTCCCAGGAGCACAGGAGCCCCATGATCTGCCATGTCAGCTCCAAATACCACCAAGGGCCTTGCCACGTCAGCCCTATACCACTCCTGGTACCGCCACGTCAGCCCTAAACCCCCTGGGCCTTCTGCCACGTCAGGCCCATGGGCTTTCGGGTTCAGACCCGGCCCCCAAGCAGATCCAAACCCGGTTGGAATTCTCTATAAATACTAGACCCTCACCCACCTTTTGAGGTAACCAATTTTTTGCCACTAAAATTTACCTAGTTATTGCTACTCTCTCACAGAGACTGACTAGATCGTCGGAGGGTCCACCACCGGGATAAACCCCGGTGTTTCAGGACCGTCTGCAGGTACACAAGACCTCGGATCCGAACCCTCTGATCCGAGCCCAGACATCCACCTCATTCTGAGCCTCTCGCAGGTTCCGCCCGGTCAGCCAAGGGTCGTCAGACGAGCAGCTTTCTCCTTCAATACAAATCGAGTCCGAACTCACACCTGGTGCATCCACACGTCTCCCAGAAACAAACCGCATCAATACCCTAGGCACCCACCCAATTTAACCTGAATAAGTTAAATTGATACTCTTTCTCTCATCACCTAGCTTAAGACGGTCCCGAGAGAGCTTGAGGCCTT